>CM074721.1:512674750-513874750 GCA_037306005.1 Rhinophrynus dorsalis
TAGAAATGGGCCTACCTATAACTCTTCCTATGGCTCCAAATACATCATAACTCCTCCTATTGCTCATATTATCATTTTCTATATCTCATCCTAGTGCCCATTTAACCAAATAACTCCTATAGACTCAAGATAATTTCACCCGATAACTCCTCCTATTGCTCCATATAACTCCTCCTATTGCGCAATATAACTCTTCCCTATAACTCCTCCTATTGTTCCATATAACTCCTCCCAATAACTCCTCTTATTGCTGCATATAACTCCTCCATATAACTCCTCCTATTGCTCCATATAACTCCTCCCTATAATTCCTCATATTGCACCATATAACTCCTCCCGATAACTCCTTCTATTGCTACATATAACTCCTCCCAATAACTCCTCCTATTGCTCCATATAACTCCCCCCTATAACTCCTCCTATTGCTCCATATAACTCCTCTCTATAACTCCTTTTGTTCCATATAACCTCTCCCCATAACTCCTCCTATTACTCCATATAACCCCTCGCTATAACTCCTCCTATTGCTCCATATAATCCCTCCCTATAACTCCTCCTATTACTCAATATAACCCCTCCCTATAACTCCTCCTATTGCTACATATAACTCCTCCCTATAACTCCTCCTATTGCTACATATAACCCATCCCTATAACTCCTCCTATTGCTCAATATAACCCCTCCCTATAATGCCTCATATTGCTCCATATATCCCTCCTACTATTGCTCTGTATAACTCCTCCCTATAACTCCTCCTCCAATTGCTCCATATAACTCCTCCCTATAACTGTCACAGACTCAAGAACGAGAACTTGGACCAGTACCGTAGGTAACACAATCTTTATTAAGATGACAAATACAGAATGAATGGCAGCAGCAATAACACAATACAACACAGAAGACTTCAGGGTGGATAGTACTGCTGTGGTGGTACCAAACTGGGTACCAGAGAGTAGGCTAGAGATAAGCTGACTCAGGTCCGCACCTGAGTTACTACCGCAGGTCCGCACCTGCACAGACAAGATTACTGAGAAGGCTACTGCGCTACAGGTCCGTACATGTATAGGCAGGGTCCTGAGATAAGCACTGTGTACAGGTCCACACTAGTGTTGAGCGAGCACCACGATGCTCGGGTGCTCGGGTGCTCTGACCGAGCACCCCCTGAGGCTCGAGTGCTCGGCCGAGCACCCGAGCCCCATTGGAATGAATGGGGCGACACCAGGCACCCCCTGCTCTGATGAGGGGAGGGTGCCTGGTCAATGCCCCCTTCATCTCCGCTATGCCCCCTTCAGCTCCGAATGCCCCCTTCAGCTCCGCAATGTCCCCCTTCAGCTCCGCTATGCCCGTCTTCCACAATGTGCCCCTTCATCTCCGCTATGCCCCTCTTCCACAATGTGCCCCTTCATCTCCGCTATGCCCCTCTTCCACAATGTCCCCCTTCATCTCCTCTATGCCATAGAGGAGATGAAGGGGGACATTGTGGAAGAGGGGCATAGCGGAGATGAAGGGGCACATTGTGGAAGACGGGCATAGCGGAGATGAAGGGGGACATTGTGGAAGAGGGGCATAGAGTCTATGCCCCTCTTCCACAATGTCCCCCTTCATCTCCGCAATGCCCCCTTCATCTCCGCAATGCCCCCGTACCTCCAGTCCCTGGTGGTCCAGCGGAGCTTCTTCGGATCTGTGCCTCTTCCGGCACAGATCCCCGCCACCCGAACATGTCGGGCGAGCACATGGCGGTACTCGACGAGTACCGCCATGTGCCGAGCAGAGCGATGCTCGAGCCGATCCGAGCATCGGCCGAGCACGCTCGCTCATCACTAGTCCACACCAGTACAGACAAGGCTTCTTCTGAAGGATATTGCATACAGGTCCACACCTGTACAGACAAGGATTCTTCGGAAGGATATTGCATATAGGTCCGCACCTGTACAGACAAGGCTTCTTCGGAAGGATATTGCATACAGGTCCGCACTGTACAGACAAGGTCTCTGAGGAAGTATATAGCGTACAGGTCTGCACATGAACACCGCCAAAGTGTACAGAGACAAGGAGACATCTGCCAGAGCCACCAGGAGTGCCCAGCAAGCTAACCACTGGAGCGTTGGTATGCTGGGCGCACAGTGGTCAGCTCTAGGTAGCTCCAAGGTGGGTAGTCGTACAGGTAGGAAATACATGGCAATACGCACATCAGGACCTCAGGTCAACACCTAAAGGTGCTTGAATAGCCAGGGTCATACGTAGAGCGGGTAATCAGACAGATCCACAGGTCAAACACCAGAACGGATAGTCAGCCAGGCCATAGGTCATACACAGAGTAGTTAGTCTACCAGAGCCGCAGGTCCACACCAGAAGGAATGTCAGCCAAGCCGGGGTCATACACAGAGCGGGTAGTCAGACAATCCAAATGATGGCACCAGAACGGGTAGTCAGACAAACCAAATAATACACAGGAAACAAGCTGCTGCACAGGACACCACAAAAGGGCAAATGAGAGTGGTGTCCTGGAAGTTAAACTACCTAGTGGCCCAGGAAGAGGAGGAGCAAAAAAGATGTACTGTGCCTTTAAATAGAACGCTCGTCCCATCTTGGATGCCAACAAGCTGCCGCAGGGAGCCAGAAGGAACCGGAACCCTGCTAGACGATGCGGCTGAGCCGCCAACAACCCCTGCGACCACGGAGGAGACAGAGGACGAGCAGAACCATGCGGCTGGAGCCACCAGAAGAGAGCTGCGGTCGGCTCGGCAGCTGGCGCTAGGTACGTTGACAATAACGCCTCCTCCTATTGCTCCATATAACCCCTCTGTATTGTATCCCCTCTATACTAAATGTACAATATCAAGAACTAAGTACACCTGGTAGAGCTATGTAAATAAATATATACATACACACATACAGCTCTTCCTGGAGCTCCCTATAACTCCTCCTATTGTCCCATATAACTCCTCCCTATAACTCCTCCTATTGTTCATATAACCCCTCCCTATAACTCCTCTTATTGTCCCATATAACCCCTCCCTATAACTCCTCCTATTGTCCCATATAACTCCTCCCTATAACTCCTCCTATTGTTCCATATAACCCCTCCCTATAACTCCTCCTATTGCTCCATATAACTCCTCCCTATAACTCCTCTTATTGCTCCTTATAACCCCTCCCTATAACTCCTCCTATTGCTCCATATAACTCCTCCCTATAACTCCTCCTATTGCTCCATATAACTCCTCCTATTGTCCCATATACCTCCTCCCTATAACTCCTCCTATTCCTCCATATAACTCCTCCCTATAACTCCTCCTATTGCTCCATATAACCCCTCCCTATAACTCCTCCTATTGTTCCATATAACCTCTCCCTATAACTCATCCTATTGCTCCATATAACTCCTCCCTATAACTCCTCCTATTGCTCAATATAACTCATCATATTGTTCCATATAACTCCTCCCTATAACTCCTCCTATTGCTCCATATAACTCCTCCTATTGCTCCATATAACTCCTCCCTATAACTCCTCCTATTGCTCCATATAACTCCTCCCTATAACTCCTCCTATTGCTCCTTATAACTCCTCCCTATAACTACTCCTATTGCTCCATATAACCCCTCTCTTTTGTATACCCTCTATACTAAAGGTACAATATAAAGAGCTAAGTACACCTGGTAGAGCTATATAAATATATATGGTTTACTTTTAAAAGGTTGCACCTTAAAGAGCGTGCATCCAAATAATACAGTAACCATGTTGCCATAATAAAAATGGCGACATGAGAATATCTAACTGCATGATAGTGCGAGATTCTCATGTTGCCTACTGAAATATCACATATGTTTGGATGGAAAAGGGCCAACTTATTCAGCAGTATTGTTCAATGTGTGTGCACCCAAAGAGTTTAACCCAAAGGAGGTGAGGCTGTCGCCTGTAAAACTGCTATAAACATCGCTCAGTTCTGTTCCAGCCGAGACTACAACTCCCATCATCCCATCCCATCATCAATATAATGTTGCCATGTAAATGTTTCGTAACAGTTTTGTTGTGAGATACAATGTACAATGTACTTACTCTTGATCTAATTGAAGAGGGACACAAGCATGTCACAAAGCACATTTGTGTCTATGGAATGAAAACAGGTGAAGTGATTTACATAAGGATTCAAAGCATAAAAATGCCTTGCATGTAAATGGAGTAGATGTAAAAACACAATCTATGATGTTTTATTGATCAATCTTGTATCTGTCACCCAATACACAGTGACTTGTTCACAACTAATTCACAAGAGAGATAACATGAAACAATGAATGAGGTCTAATGTAGATAGTAGCAATAAATATATATATGAAAAGATCACTTCCTGTGAATCAAAGTATGCAAAGTATGCAATATGTGAAGACAAAAATTACAGTTATGCAATATGGTGTGCTAATGAATAAATAGTCAAAATAATGATTTGTCCCTGTCCAATAGCCGGGACTCAAGCTCACAAAAAACCCAAAGGGGTATAGTTCATATAATATAATAAGGATGCCAAACCATAAAAAAACCTCAAATATATGGACAACAAGACAACAATCTGTAATGGTTTGTTGATCCAACATATACAGATCATCTCAAATTAAATAACCTGAAGCAATAAAACAAATGTATGAGATACCTGTATTAGTGATGAGCGAGCATGCTCGGCCGAAGCTCGGTTCGGCTCGAGCATCGCTCTGCTCGGCACATGGCGGTACTCGTACGAGTACCGCATGTGCTCGCCCGCCATGTTCGGGTCTCCTCCCCGCACGTTTCGCGGCTGCTGCGCAGCCAATAAACGTGCGGGGAGGCTCTGACATCAGTGTAATGACAGCAGCCATGTTGGCTGCTGGCATTACACTGATTGGCTGGCCAGAACCCGTGATCGGGTGCTGTATAGCACCCGACGCGCGAGTTCGGCTCATTCTTAGCCAGGGAGAGATGCGCTCAGGCAGGGAAAGTCAGTGTAGGGAGAATAAAATTGTTGGAACTCTTTCAAGACCCAAAAGTCCTTTTTAGGACTGTTGTGTGTGGGGGCAGCATTTATATTTTGTTTGGGGGGGGCACAATTTCCTTTTTTTTTGTGGGGGGGATATTAGTAAGGTGACATATAATACTAGATGCACAGGAAGTCAGTGTAGGGAGAATAAAATTGTTGAAACTCTTTCAAGACCCAAAAGTCCTTTTTAGGACTGTTGTGTGTGGGGGCAGCATTTAATTTTTTTTGGGGGTGGCAGAATTTCATTTTTTTGTGGGGGGGGGACATGTTCTAAGGTGACATTGTACTAGGTGCACAGGGACAAATATTTCACAGTGCAGTGACAAGCTGACATATTCTGTTAGGTGCACAGGGCCAATTATTTTACAACGCAGCGACAAAAAGGGCCATTTTAAACGTGTGCCTAGCCATAGATTATTGTCACATTCTGTTTAGTGTGCAAATTCACAAATTAACGTCACATATTCCGTTCACTGTGCCTAGCCGCAGATTAGCGTCACATTCTGTTTCGTGTGCCTAGCCGCAGATTAGCGTCACATTCTGTTTAGTGTGCCTAGCCGCAGATTAACGTCACATATTGTTTAGTGTGCCTAGCCGCAGATTAGCGTCACATATTGTTTAGTGTGCAAATTCACAAATTAACGTCACATATTGTTTAGTGTGCAAATTCACAAATTAACGTCACATATTCCGTTCACTGTGCCTAGCCGCAGATTAGCGTCACATTCTGTTTCGTGTGCCTAGCCGCAGATTAGCTTCACATTATGTTTAGTGTGCCTAGCCGCAGATTAACGTCACATATTGTTTAGTGTGCCTAGCCGCAGATTAGCGTCACATATTGTTTAGTGTGCAAATTCACAAATTAACGTCACATATTGTTTAGTGTGCAAATTCACAAATTAACGTCACATATTCCGTTCACTGTGCCTAGCCGCAGATTAGCGTCACATTCTGTTTCGTGTGCCTAGCCGCAGATTAGCATCACATATTGTTTAGTGTGCCTAGCCGCAGATTAACGTCACATATTGTTTAGTGTGCCTAGCCGCAGATTAGCGTCACATATTGTTTAGTGTGCCTAGCCGCAGATTAGTTTTTATCTTCCTTTTTGTGTGTTTTACGGTCAGTCTGTAAAAATGGCGTACTACGGGCGAAACATCGTTCCCAGCAGCGACGTTGGAGTCCAAGATGCATCCAGACATCCTCCCTATGCTGTCCCTGAACCATTTCTGTGGTGTTTCCATCATTTTCTGACCTTTTCCTATGAACCAGGCACCCTCCCCTCATCAGAGCAGGGGGTGCCTGGTGTAATGCTCGAGTCCTCCCATTGACTTCAATGGGGCTCGGGTGCTCAGCCGAGCACTCGAGCCTCCGGGGGCGCTCGGCCAGAGCACCCGAACACCCGAGCATCGGGGTGCTCGATCATCACTAACCTGTATGCCACAATCAGAATGACAATAATAAGAGTGGAAACACAAAGAACACATTATGATAGGTCAAGAAGACAAACTCCTTAGCTCTTAAATGACTTAACAACCATAACACAACACATTAGAAAATGGAGTATTAGCAAGTAGTCAAAATGCAATGACAAATCTTTGCCACTGTGTGCACTCCCTAAGGATGATGAAGAGGCAAGATGCTAATAATTGTAAAGGATACACTGAAAGATGGTGTCTAACAGAACATCTGTACATGACAATGAAGAGCTTATGTTGATTACACAAATGTCACAAAAACAAATTTCATTTGATTGGATGTATCAGTTGCAGCCAAAGAAAGATGATACTTATTCCAGAGCAAGGAGACTCAAAAAACAAAAAGTCAAGGTACCTCAATAGACCAATGATTCTAAACAATTCTATCTGAAAGATCAATTCTGCTCGAGCCGAGACTACAACTCCCATCATCCTTACCCATCTGAGTGCTGCCCCGGCTCTGTCTTCCCTTCTCTGCAGAATGACAGGGCAGAGCGGTACATGCACAGAAAGGGAGAGAGACCCGGGGCAGCGCTCAGATGGGTAAGGATGATGGGAGTTGTAGTCTTGGCTGGAGCAGAAATGAGCGATGTTTATAGCGGTTTTACAGGCGATAGCCTCACCTCATGTGGGTTAAACGATTAAACACTTCAATGCTTTGGGTGTGCATACATTGAGCAACACTGCAGAACTGGTTGGCCCTTTTCCAGTCAAACATATGCGATATTTCAGTAGGCGACATGAGAATCTCTTGCTGTCATGCAGTGCGACATTCTCATGTCGCCATTTTTATTATGGTGACATGGTTACAGTATTAAAAGGATTCCAAGAAATTATATACATATATATATATATATATATATATATATATATATATATATATATATTTATTTATATATACACATATAAATCTTCCTAGAGCTCCATATAACTCCTCCTATTACTCCATATAACTCCTCCTATTGCTCCATTTATCTCCTCCCTATACCTCCTCCTGTTGCTCCATATAACTCCTCCTATTGCTCCATATAACTCTTCCCTATAACTCCTCCTATTACTCCATATAACTCCTCCTATTGCTCCATATAATCCTCCCTATAACTCCACCTATTATTCCACATATCCCATTCCTATAACCCCTTGTCACGGCAGAAATAACGATACTGGAGTCAGTACTACTTAACCAAAGCTTTATTAGGAAACACACATACAGGCAACGGTACAGTAGAGTACAATGCAACATGGATCGCAGCAATGACTGCTCTTCTGTAGTACAAAGAACTGAGCCCAAAGGATAGTCAGGAAAGACTCGACTCAGGTCCGCACCGGGGCTCCACTACAGGTCCGCACCTGTACAGACTAAGGGATAAGGAAGGATAGCACCACAGGTACGCACCTGTACTGACGAGGATAGGAAGGAAGGTATCGGTAGCGACTCTGCTCAGGACCGCTCCAGAGCTAACTACAGGTCCGCACCTGCACCGACAAAGGTAGGAATCGCCCGACAGGTCTGCACCTGTACTGACAAAGGTAGGAAACGCCCGACAGGTCCGCACCTGTACTGACAAAGGTAGGAATCGCCCGACAGGTCCACACCTGTACTAACAAAGGTAGGAATCGCCCGACAGGTCCGCACCTGTACTGACAAAGGTAGAAAACGCCCGACAGGTCCGCACCTGTACTGACAAAGGTAGGAATCGCCCGACTGGTCCGCACCTGTACTAACAGAACCCAGGATCATAAGAGGCCACTAGACCTACCAAGGTACCCAACAGCTATCCCCTGGAGCGTTTGTATGCTGGTTGCACAGTTGACAACCATAGGTAAACCAAGGTAGATAGTGATATACAGGAAGGCAAGGGTGATAGGAAACACCGAGCAGTAGGTCAGATCCAGGAGGCAACAGGACCAACCAGCGTAACGCACAGAACGGGAAGTCAGGTAAAGCCAAACGTCAGCACCAGAACAGATAGTCAGCCAGGCCCGGGTCATACACAGAGAGGCTAATCTACCAGAGCCGCAGATTATGCGCCAGAATGGTTTTCAGACAAGCCAGGATCATACACAGAGCGGATAGTCAGAACAAGCCAATGGTCATAACCAGAACAGATAAGTCAGCACTACAACCTCCCAACCTCACTGGACACCACGAAAGGGCAACTGAGAGTAGTGTCCAGTGGGTTATCAAGACCAGCCCCCCGGAAGAGGAGGAGACCAAAAAAGTGTGCATGTCCCTTTAAATGCAGACGCGCGTCTAGCTTGGACACGCGCCAAAGCACACTGTGAACCCGCCGGAAGAGGCTGCGGCTAAGCTGCCGGGTAGTGGAACGGCCCGCAGCTGCCGCCTACCCGGAATGCTGGCTCAACCTGCAGGTAAGGTAGCGGTCGGCTCGGCAGCCACCGCTACTATGACACCCCTCCTATTGCTCCATATAACTCATCCCTATAACCCCTCCTATTGTTCCATATAATCCCTCCCTATAACTCCTCCTATTGCTCCATATAACTCCTCCCTATAACCCCTCCTATTGTTCCATATAACCCCTCCCTATAACTCCTCCTATTGCTCCATATAACTCCTCCCTATAACTCCTCCTATTGCTCCATATAACCCCTCCCTATAACTCCTCCTATTGCTCCATATAACTCCTCCTATTGTTCCATATAATCCCTCCCTATAACTCCTCCTATTGCTCCATATAACCCTCTCCCTATAACTCCTCCTATTGCTCCATATAACTCCTCCCTATAACTCCTCCTATTGCTCCATATAACCCCTCCCTATAACTCCTCCTATTGCTCCATATAACTCCTCCCTATAACTCCTCCTATTGCTCCATATAACCCCTCCCTATAACTCCTCCTATTGCTCCATATAATTCCTCCTATTGCTCCATATAACCTCTCCCTATAACTCCTCCTATTGCTCCATATAACCTCTCCCTATAACTCCTCCTATTGCTCCATATAACACCTCCCTATAACTCCTCTTATTGCTCCATATAACCCCTCCCTATAACTCCTCCTATTGCTCCCTATAACTCCTCCTATTGCTCCATATAACTCCTCCCTATAACTCCTCCTATTGCTCCATATAACCTCTCCCTATAACTCCTCCTATTGCTCCATATAACCTCTCCCTATAACTCCTCCTATTGCTCCATATAACCTCTCCCTATAACTCCTCCTATTGCTCCATATAACCCCTCCCTATAACTCCTCCTATTGCTCCATATAACTCCTCCCTATAACACCTCCTATTGCTCCATATAACCCCTCCCTATAACTCCTCCTATTGCTCCATATAACTCCTCCCTATAACTCCTCCTATTGCTCCATATAACCTCTCCCTATAACTCCTCCTATTGCTCCATATAACCTCTCCCTATAACTCCTCCTATTGCTCCATATAACTCCTCCCTATAACTCCTCCTATTGCTCCATATAACTCCTCCCTATAACTCCTCTTATTGCTCCATATAACCACTCCCTATAACTCCTGCTATTACTCTACATACCCCCTCCCTATAACTCCTCCTACTGCTCCATATAGATCCTCCCTATAACTCCTCCTATTATTCCACATAACCCCTCCCTATAAGTCCTCCTATTGCTCCATAAAACTCCTCCCTATAACTCCTCCTATTGCTCCATATAACCCCTCCATATAACTCCTCCTATTACCCCATATAAACCCTCCCTATAACTCCTCCTCTTACCCCATATAACCCCTCCTCCTATTGCTCTATAAAACTGCTCCATATTACTCCTTCTGTGTATCTGCTCTCCTAATTACATGATCTCAGGCCCCTCTCAAAGCAGTGAATGGATTTTAATAGGATATTTCTCCCCCCAGCCCCCTCCTTCTAAACAGCCACCGCTGCTACCGTCTCTCCCCTATAAGGAGATGCCACACACACACTCACATCACTGATAACAGACAGTCAACAAAGGATTCCCTGTGAATTAGCTTATCCAGAAGACAGACTCACAAACAGAGGCAGGCACAGCACTGACATCTCTCCCCAGCAAGGTAGGACCATTTCCTTTCCTCTTCCCCTCTCCCGTTCCTATTCCCTGCATGTTAAGACAAAAGAGGTAAAAAGATTCAGGATTCCTTCTGCATGTACCAGCCAGAAGCTCATTGCAGAATCACAGTAGCACACTTACAGCACGGTGTGCTGGGATCTGTTTATACAGGGTGAGAGCATTCCCTGCCGCAGCTATTGCTATCTACTGCGAGCGCTTCCTATTTTCTGCAGGTCTTTTACTATAGAAACCTTGAAACTACAGGTCTGGTTTTGTTAACCATTTGAGTGCCAGAGGGATACGCAATACACTGCTTTGCAATGCGTTGCGTACCGCTCTGGCGCTCGAAAGGGGTTAACCCTTGGGGTACTAGGTTTAGAAGAAACGAGGAGTTATTCTGGCGCAAACCAACTGCACTGTGGGGGGACAAATACATTCCCCCCCTAAATTCCCATTGATTGAAAACTGACTTTTAACCCCTTGAATGCTGGGTTGATCTCCAATGCTTTGAAACGCAATGCGTTGGAGTCCTTTGTAGTATTCCGGATTTATAACCCCATTTAATTCACCCTTTGAGTGTCAGAGGGGTACGCAATGCGTTGTGTACCCCTCTGGCACTCAAAGGGTTAAACCACTGGGCATTTTTATTTGTCTCCAATGTCCCAGAATAACTCCACTTTTCCATTGAACGGAGAGTCAGGGAGGGCAGTGCAATGCACCTCAGAGCCTCCGGTGCACAAAGGGTTAACACAGATCCCCCAGTCAGTGGTGTGGTGAGAAGTGTGAAATATTAAACATTTCTCACATTGCTATATGTGTGGATTGAACCGAGGCCTCAATATGCTTAAATATTAATATATACAGTAGCGATGATATGACTGCACCATGTTTTTTAGTATGAATGTTATTCCTGCCCTGCAGAACTAGCAATCTATTGACTTGTCTGAGTGGGAGAAGTTGGGACTAGTTGGGGATTTTGTATGGGTAGCAGCACATTGTATTTTGCTATTAATTAAACTAATACAATTATATATACAGATCTATCTATCTATCTATCTATGGCTATACACATGGGCTACAGAAATATATCTATGTGTAAATGTATATATGTATGTGTACGTATATTTTATATATATATATATATATATATATATATATATATATATATATATATATATATAATATATATATATATATATATATATATATATATATATATATATATATATATATATATATATACTAGGCTTAAAATTTGATGTCCTTTGCTACTAGCCAGACCTGAAAAGTTACTCGCCACTGCAAGCCAAAACATACCCACCAGGGCTGAATTTCTACTCACCAGGGCTAAATTTTCACTCGCCATTGGCTAGCGGCGAGTGGAAATTTTGAGCCCTGTATATATATATATATATATATATATATATATATATATATACATATATATATATATAAATAAAATATATATTGTTAGAGATTAAATGAACCACACTCACACGACTTCTTCAAAACAAAAATGTACAATGTATTCATTTTGAAGAAGTCCTGTGCGTGCGCTTCATCTCCTCTCTAATCGTATGTATACTGTTTTGGGATCCAGCACCCATGCCATTACCACATTATATACAGGAGAATGCTCAGTTTTGCTTTGAATATATATCAAACATTTCTATTTGAACACACGAACAAATGTTTTCCAGGTGATAAGACAGATTTCAAGATGCTGTTTTGTGCTTCTCTATAAAGCACTAAATGCCATGTTCAATAAGCTAAAGATGAACAATTCTGGAGCAAACCATCTGCATCATAGGGGAGAAATGAAAATGCCCAATGATATAGAGGAATTTCTAAAATTCTAAGCGTTAAAACATCACTTAAGTCAAGTGGAATTTGAAGGTTTTACTTGCCCCCTAGGTTCAATTGGTTTAACTCAGAATTACTATTTTGTTTAAAAATAGACCCCAAATGATGATATATAGTGGACAATATATTTAATTTGTCCCCTATGATGCAGATGGTTTGCCCCAGAATTACACATTTATTAGTATATTGGAGAACTGAAATAGCCATTTTGCTCTGTGTGTGGAAAACAGGGAAATATAAGCTTGTTTGGGCTTGTTCTTGGTCTGTCTAGTGTTAACTAGATGCAGGATATGTGCTATGAGGGTGCACAAGAGCAGTGAGTAAAACTTGTCATTTTCATGCTTGCTCCAGGGGTGGAGTAACTGAAGGTGGGCCTAGGTTCTCTGTCACAGGGGTGGGGTAACTGAAGGTGGGCATAGATGTCTGCTCCAGGGGTGGTATAACTGATGGTAGGTCTAAATGGTCTGCTCCAAGGGTGGTATAATTGAAGGTGGGCCTAAATGGTCTGCTCCAAGGATGGTATAACTGAAGATGGGTCTAGATGGTCTGCTATAACTGAAGGTGAGCCTAGATGTTCTGTTCCTGGGGTTGTATAACTGAAGATAGGCCTAGATGGTCCTCTGCAGGGGTGGTATAACTGAAGGTGGGCCTATATGGTCTGCTTCCAATGTGGTATAACTGAAGGTGGGACTAGATGGTCTGCTCCAGGGCTTGTATAACTGAAGGTGAGCCTATATGTTCTGTTCATGGGGTTGTATAACTGAATGTGGGCCTTGATGTCTTCTCCAGGTGTGGTATAACTGAAGGTGGGCCTAGATGGTCTGTTCTGGGGGGTAGTATAACTGAAGGTGGGCCTAGATGGTCTATAACTGAAGGTTGCCCTAGATGGTCCACTCCAGGGGTGGTAAAACTGAAGGCAGGCTTAGATAGTCTGTTCTAGGGGTGGTGTAACTGAAGATGGACCTAGATGGTCCTTTCCAGGAGTGATATAACTGAATATGGGCCTAGATGTCCTCTCCAGGGGTGATATAGCTGAAGGTGGGCCTAGATGATCTGTTCCAGGGGTGCTATAACTGAATGTGGGCCTAGGTGGTCTGTTCTGGGAGTGGTGTAACTGAAGGTGGGCCTAGATGGTCTGTCCCGGGAGTGGTATAACCGAAGGTGGGCCTAGATGGTCTGTTCCGGGAGTGGTATAAATGAAGGTGGGCCTAGATGGTCTGTTCTGGGAGTGGTGTAACTGAAGGTGGGCCTAGATGGTCTGTTCCGGGAGTGGTATAAATGAAGGTGGGCCTAGATGGTCTGTCCCGGGAGTGGTGTAACTGAAGGTGGGCGTAGATGGTCTGTTCCGGGAGTGGTATAACTGAAGGTGGGCCTACATGATCTGCTCCAGAGGTTTTCACAGGTACAGATGCCTCTGTTGGCCCCAAAATATTGGACTACGGTATAAAATGCATCATCATTCTGTACATGTCCCTCATTGTGCTGCATGAATCTCCCATTGTCACTAAATATATGTTTTTTTAAAGATAAAGAAAAAAGAGGAAATTACAGTAATATCTATCTGTAGTGTATATGTGTGTGTGTTCTTTGAGGTTTTTACTTAAACATTATCTTATCTGGTTAGGTATCACAAATAAACTAGTAGGCCTAACCAGTTGTTCATCATTACCATTGTATAATGGACACAATGCAGTTTTCAATAATATTTCAGTCTGTAAAATACCAGTATTCTCATTGACTTGATCATAATTGATAAGTCACTAGCCCTAGGTCTATAACTTTGCAGTTTTGTATGAATAAAGTTGCACTGCTTCACACCTCTTTGTCTGTCAGAATTGCACCTGTTAAGTCACCTCTCTCATTGGGCTAACAGCAGTGAAAAGCTTTCAAGTCTGATACTAGCAGTGTATGGGAGCTGCACGCAGAGCAGGATTTCCCAACAGGCAGAAGGCAACTGTGTAGAGCACCAAATTTTGAAGTGAGGTGCCTCAGCTGTGCTTTCCACACCCACATTCTGAATTGTGGGTGTGGGCCAGAGCAATCTCAATGTCCCTGCAGCAGTTTTATGCCCCTTTACAAACTAATATTTAACCCACTGGATGCTAGAGATATCCAACGCATCCAAGGGGTTAAAGCCTGTTTTTGGCTTTTCTTGTTATAGGCCAAGGGTATTTTCTGTGCCAGGAAATAGCAGAGTATGAGATCCTGTGGTCCTGCTAACAACTGTCATGTCCGCCTCCATGGATGTGACATCCAGCATTGATTAAGATGTTATGTCCATACATGGGAACTTTGTCTTCTTAAGCCCCACCCCCGAGAGGGCTCATGTGGTGTGACTGGGGGATATAAAAGATTTGATTTATGTCACAAAGGGGAGGGGTTTAATCATGAGTGGTGGCAGGGCTTCACAGCATGTCACAAAGTGGGTGGGAAGTAGGAAGAACAGGGAAGGAGGAGGAGGAGGAGAAGGGAAGGAGGAGAAGTTGGAGGAGTAGGGTGGGAAGGAGAGGTGGGAAGGAGGGAGGAGGAACAGGGAGGGAAGGAGGATAATCGGGCGGGAAGTAGGAGGAACAGGGAAGGAGGTGGAGAAGTGGGAGGAGTCGGGTAGGAAGGAGGAGAGGGAGGAAGGAGGAACAGGGTGGGAAGGAGGGGAAGTGGGTAGGAAGCAGGAGGAACAGGGGTGAAGGAGGAGGAGAAGGGAAGGAGGAGAAGTGGCAGAGTTTCATAAGAAACTCACCACCAGAGAATCAGGCTCTGTCCCCAGAGACCTGGTAATTTACTCTAAAAATCTGAGTCTCTGGGGCAAATCCGTTCCCAAGCAGGGTTATCTCTTGAACTTAGGCTCAAAGGCAAAATTCACAGGGGCCATTGGGATTTTCTGGCCATAGTACTGTAAGTGGGAGACTATTATTTGGCGATATTAATTCTCCTTTATATAGGTGTGATCTTTCCAAATACACAGGGAAATTGATAGGTTAGATGGGTCAGATGGTTTTATCTGCTGTCAGTTTATATAGACTGGCTCCACTAGTGAAGCCAATGGGATAGGATAGACAGGACCTAGAATACAGGAATCAATAGTTTTATATGATAGATTTGTACTTGTTCATCGATATATATATATATATATATATATATATATATATAAGGGAGAACAAAATTCTATGTGAAGGACAACACACAGGACATTACATGAGCATTCCCATGCGTGCACCATGCTTATCCTCTGCACTACAATAAATTGAGCCCTAATAAATAAACCATTAAACATGTCACTGTCATAAGGTCATTTTCTCCCGAGTGGGACTGAACCAGCAACTCGTTAATCACATTGTTGTAGATGGACCTCTTTGCTCCTCTTTGGGATTGACTCAATAATAATAATACTCTAATCGTTAGGTTGTTTTGCTTGAAAATTGGGACTGACCCTCTAATCAATAGGTAAAAGAGAGAGAGATTTAAACCAATGACCCCTTGGATTCTAGATCTGTCTCCACTGAATTGCATTGCATTGTGCTGTAGAGATCTGTTGAATCCAAGGGGTTAACATATAGACTATAATCATGTGTTTTTGTTGATTGCTACCATTAAAGTGAAATTGGAGCCGTTATTAAACCTTAATCCCAATTATACTATAGCAAACTGCAAGGGCCTCTGTGTCCTCCAGGGGGAGTCCTTCACTGGGATCGGGCCTTCTTCTTGAGTAAGAGGGGGCTCATTCCACACCATTATCTCCTGTTCTAAAATATCTAACACTGAGGCTGATGTACTAACAAAACTGGTGCCATTCTGGGGCAAATCAAGAGCACCAGAGAATGAATAAACATGTTAATTGGTGCTTTTAACCTACAGATTGCTAGAGAGGTCTCCACGTATTGCAAAGCAACGAATTGGAGACCTCTGTGGCATCTCTGTGGTTTAAAAACCCAATTTAAATAAATGGCTTATTTTTTATTTTAGATTTTTATTAATTCCCTATTGTGTAATCCATGAGTAAACCAAGGACATCATAGGGGTTAAAAAAAAAAACTCCTGTGGCTTTAACGATTGATTTTAACTCTTCAGCTGCTAGAGAGGTGTTCAACCCTTCCCAGTTCACATTTTTAAAGGGATAGTAATACTTAAAATGTGAAAAAAAATATGTTGTAGGGTTTATCCCCTTGAGTAAAACAAGGGTACTCCCACTGCTGAAAGGTGTTTTATTCAAAAGTTATTACATCTCAAAGTTACATTTTTAGGTGCAATATCACAGTGGCCTGAAACGTTACAGTGGCACTGTTGCTACACCATCTTATGGACAGCTCTGGTCTGTAGACCATAAATCTCCATAGGATGGTGTAGCAACAGCGCCACTGTACAAGTTCAGGCCACTGTGATATTGCACCTAAAAAAATCAACTTTGAGCTGTAATAACTTATGAATAAAACACCTTTCAGCAGCATGATTCAATTACTCTAATTCTACACATCGTAAAGACTGATAATAACATTCTAAATGGCCCAAAAACTATAAAGAATAATCTGAGCTACATTTGCATTGAAATATTACTATCCCTTTAAAAGCTAATCTCCACAATCATCACTTTACACTGGTGACCAATGGATTTCTCACGCTAGGACTAAGAGCCACTTCTCCTTGGATCTCTCTGCTGCATTTGTCACTGTTAACCACTCTACACCTTTTCTCCCTGTGGACTTAGCTGCCCTGCACTGATCACATCCCAATCCATTCCTGGTCCCGGCCTTTAATCCCCTCTTGTGTGTGTGGCGTTGCCAATTAGCTCATGATTGGAAGTCTTATTCTTCTCTTTTCCACAACTATAATCATGTTATGTCATGAAATCATTTGTAGGTGATTAACTCCTTGCTTTGCAATGCTTTGAAGACACCTCTAGGATCCAAAGGGTTAACCCTCTGAGTGCCAGAGGGGTATGCAATGCATTGCAGAGCAATGCATTCAAAAGGTTAAAAACATGTAGGCAAAACCAGTAATCATATTTCTCTGTAGCAGATTGAACATACCTGGTTTCCCCGACGTATTGCGCACGCTTTGGTTGGTTCACCCCAGAATACCACCCCTTAGTACATCATCCCCGTAACATAGTTATAGATTACAATTGCGGCTGATATGCAAAGGAAATTGGAGCAATTCTGGTGCAAAGCAATTGCACCATTCCCCAAATTCCCATTGATTTAAAGCAGAACTTTCATGCTAATAACATTGCCCCCCAATATATTTCTAATCTAGCGATATGCAAAGTCTTTCTGTCTTTAAAGGGATAGTAATACTTCGTTTTAACTTTATTTTATTTTGTAGGCATTAAAAAAACATGAAGAACGATATAAGTCTTATCTCTCAAACCTTTATGGTTTAAGAGATACTTCACAAGCAAGTATCCCCCCCCCCTGTTACCTTAGCCGCTCTCAGAAGGGAAGGTAGCCAGGTAGACAGACAGATAGAGGGACAATCTTCAATTAGATAAGGAAAAAACCTAAAAAACTTGTCAAGGGGGCAAGAAGATTGTCCCCTTCTGTTATCTGTCTGGTCTATGGACTACATTCCACATCTGAGAAGAGATGGCTTACACTAGGTAAAAGGGGCGAGAGGGGAAACTGCTTGTGAGTATCTCTTAAACCATAAAGGTTTGAGAGATAAGACTTATATCGTTCTTCATGTTTCTTTAATGCCTACAAAATAAAATAAAGTTAAAACGAAGTATTACTATCCCTTTAAGCTCAATAAATTCAGGTTATTGCTGAAAAATCACATCTTCCTCAGGAAACAGAGGAAAGAGTACAGACATCTTAGAGGAAATGTACCCCTGAGTCGGCGCTGTCTGTCTTGTTCACTGCCAGCACTGCTGGTGACGTTCCTTGGTGCCTTACTGCACTGAAGGACTGACCACGCAGGCGCACAGGGCTTGTCTTGTATGGTCTGTGCAGCCCGATGCCTGCGAATGAAGTGTTTTTTCAGCAATAATGCAGACTTATTGAGCTTAAAGACAGTAAGACTTTGCATATCGCTAGATTAGAAATATATTGGGGGGCAATGTTATTAGCATGAAAGTTCTGCTTTAAATGGAGTTTTTAACCCCTTGAATCCAAAGCTTTGGAGATCACCCTAGCATTCAAGAGGTTACTAGGTCCATGGAAATGTGTATTTATCCCCTACGTCTCAGTTAGTTTGCCTTACATGACCCAGTTCCTCTCGGTACATCATCCTCAAACCTGGGAATTGCATTCTGTGGAGCCCCAAGAAAGGGCTCATGGGCTGTGACTAGGCTTGTGGGATAGATACAAATCGTGTCACAAAGTGGGTGGGGCTTAATCAGGTGGGTGGGGCTTTACTGGGATTGGGCGGGGAGTGGCAGGACAGGGTGGGAAACAGGAAGAAAGGAGGAGAAGTGGGTGGAGTTACCTCAGAAACTCTCTGCTGCCGGAGAATCAGCCTCGGTCCCTGGAGACCCAGCAATTAACTCTAAAACCTGCAGTCTCGGAGAGTTCCCAGGTTGGATCATCCTTGTTGAATTCTAGGAAGGTCTCCATCTCACTTTGTTGCAATACACTGGGTACATCGCTAGCATTCAAGGGGTTAAAATCCTAATTTGAATCAGTTTGGGGTATTTTTTAATCTGTTCCCTGTTGCCGGTTTTCCCTACATATTTTAACCCTTTGATTGCCAGAGGGGTATGTAACGCGATGCTTTGCAATGCTTTGTGTACTCCTCTGGCATTCAAAGGGTTAACCCCTTGGATACTAGAAGGGCCTCCTATGCACTGAGAAGACAATACTAGTACCCAATGAGTTAAACACCTACCTATGACTCAGAACAAATGACCATGATTACCGTTTTGGAAAAGGCAGGGTTTCAGAGAGAAATAAGACTTGCAATGCTGAGGTAATCGGCAGCGCCTCACATGAGATGGGATGAAGGCCGGGACCAGGGAATGGATTGTGATGTGATCAGTGCAGAGCAGCCAAGTCCTCAGGGAGGAAAGGCGCAGGGTGGTTAACAGTGACAAACACAAACAGAAGCAGTTTTAGAGCAAAATAACTTTACCGTAGGGTACAAACTGAAATTCCCCAAACTCCCTTTAAAGGGGAACTTTCACCTCCTCATTATCATTATTGTATCCCTTCCTTTGTGTCCCCTCTGTACATTGCGATGTTTCTTTTTGCCTACAAATCTGTTTAAATGAAGCAAAAAGATACATGAATTTTGTACCTGATGACGTTAGCAGCCGCACAGCCGCACACCGTATGGTGCAGAAGACACTCCCACAGCCTCAGCTCCTTTCACTTGCCCCATCATCCTCCCATGACGGAGGCGTTCTGTTAGTAAGCTGGAGAGAGATCTCATTGGCTAGATATCGATCTCTTTTAAGCTCCCTGAAATCTAGTGAGGTCTCCCACACATTGCAAAGCAATGTGTGGGAGACCTCTCTAGCATTAAAGGGGTTACATGCACCATTTAAAGGGATAGTAATACTTCGTTTTAACTTTATTTTATTTTGTTGGCATTAAAAAACATGAAGAACGATATAAGTCTTATCTCTCAAACCTTTATGGTTTGAGAGATATTCACAAGCAAAGTTCCCCTTCCGCCCCTTTTACCTAGTGTAAGCCATCTCTTCTCAGATGTGGAATCCAGTCCATAGACCAGACAGATAACAGAAGGGGACAATCTTCTTCCTATGAAAACAATGAAATCCCTGCCCCCCTTGACAAGTTTTTCAGGTTTTTCCCTTATCTTAATTGAAGATTGTCCCTCTCTGCAATCTACCTGGGCACATCCCTTCTGATCTGGCTGAACAGTGTTACATCAGTAAAAGGGGCGGGAGGGGGATACTTTGTCATTGAATTACTCTTGAACTACAACTCTGACAGAAGTGAAATAACACCTTCCAAAGTCCAAATACTATGATGATTAATTAGAGCTGCTTTTATTATGAAACATTACTATCCCTTTAAATCAATAGGAGGTTTTTACCTCCTCCCCCCATGATGCTGTTGCTTTGCTGTATAATTTTTCCTTTTATTTTTTACATAAGTCCCACTGCATTGCATTGGAAGCTTAAGGGAGCACTACACCTTTTTTTATGAAAAAAGAACATACATTGTAGGTCTTTTTCTGCTGAGTAAAGTAAGGCTATACCCACTACTAGGAGACTATATCAATTTTTGGCTTTCTGAATGATTGGTCCCATCCTGATGCATACCTTCCAACACTTCAAACTGCCAAAGAGGGACACCTGTGTTTTAGTGGGTGTTGCTGGGGGCCGTGGCTGTGGGGAGGCCACTACCGAGAAAGTTTAGGCTATTTTATGACCTATTGATACCTCCTTGTGTAACCTAATAAATGACTTATAACAAGACCAAAGTATTTTATTTACACAGACTAATTTATAAACACATATACTGACGTTTATACACACAATAACGTGAGTTCTATTGCTGTGGAGCATTGAGATACACTTATATACACACCACACAGACTGATCTCCTAAAAAGAGGGACATCAGGGTGGGAAAGAGGGACAGGGGGATTTGGGTCTAAAAGAGGGATAGTCCCTCCTAAAGAGGGACACTTGGGAGGTATGCTGATGGCGATGTGTTCGTGCTGCAGAGTCTCTCCAGTGTCCTCGGTTGAACCCCTATTGCCTGAGGAGACCGGGGAAATCCAGTAACGTGACCCGCCGTCACCTCTGTGGGACCAGTTGACTTTGGTCATATACATCTGTATGCATACCTTCCAATTACCCCTCTTTAGGAGGGACAGTACCTCTTTGAGACCCAAATCCCTCTGTCCCTCTTTTCTACCCTTTTGTCCCTCTTTTTAGGACATCAGAATGAGTGGTGTGTATTACACTGCTCCACAGCAATAAAACATACATAAATGTGTTGTTAATTGTTAGTATATGTGTTTATACATTAATATGAGTAATTAAAATAACTTGGTCTTGTTCTAAATCATTTAGCAGTTGCAAAAAGAGGTGCAGGTGGGTCAAGAAATAACCTAAAAATTCTTGGAAATGCCCCTACTACCAGCCACGCCCCCAGAAACGCCACCTAGAACAGAAGTGTCCCTCTTTTGCCATTTGAAATGTTGGGAGGTATGAGTATGAGTTTCTATATATTGTTGCTTTATATATGTTTTTTTGCAGCAAGATTATTTTTACGTTTATTAATGTGTGGTGTATTGATCTGCGTCTCAGGGTGAGCTCCTCTGTGGATGGAAAAGGGTTAATTACTCACATTGCTCGTTTACCCGGTGTGGGTCCAGCCCTTCCCCGTCTACTGTAATTTGCATGTGTGACGTCAGCAATTGGATTACATCGTATCCAGTCAAGTTATAACGTTACGTTGGTGGGCTTTTTCATGTTAGGGTTATGTATTTAAAGGGATATTAATACTTAAAATGTAAAAAAAATATATGTTGTAGAGTTTATCCTCCTGAGTAAAACAAGGGTACTCCCACTGCTGAGAGATATTTTATTAAAAAATTATAACAGCTGAAACTTGATATTTTTAGGTGCAATATCACAGTGGCATGAAAATTTACAGTGGAGCTGTTGCTACACCATCCTATGGACAGCTCTGGTCCGTAGACCATAAATCTCCATAGGATGGTGTAGGAACAGCGTCACTGTAAATTTCCAGGCCACTGTGATATTGCACCTAACAAATTCAAGTTTGAGCTGTTATAAATTTTTAATAAAATATCTCTCAGTAGTGGGAGTGCCCTTGTTTCACTCAGGGGGATAAACCCTACAACATATATTTTTTTACATTTTAAGTATTACTATACCTTTAAATGTCTGTTCATGCACTATGTATTGTGTATGTTTTGATAAAGGTGGCTGCTGCCACCAAAACATCAACCTTAATAAAAGTTTTAGACACATTTTTTTTTAAATAATTGCCTATTTACAAGTCCAGAGAGTGCAACTGTTTGTTCTTCTTCACTCCTAGGAGATGTCATTTTCAAGAGTTATTACAGTTTAAAGTGTTGGTTCTTTACACTAACAGTGCCCTCTAGTGACCACATTTCAGACAGTTATTCATTTGTATTCTATGGGTGAGATAAATCACTGGCGACACTGTTACAGTAAAAGCCTTATCACTTCCTGTCAGTTTGACCTTTTAGGAAGTAACTGATTTTAAAGCCCATGTACACAGGTCAACACTGGAGGCGCTGCAGTCATGCGCAGTACAGACTGCCTGCGCCGCTTCTGATAGGGACCGTAGACCTCTCTGCGCACCTTCCTGGTACCAAGTGGTCCCAGGAAGGTGTGCAGAGGGGACTCTGGTCTGAATTCGGAGCGCCCCCCTCCGTATCAGCCGTGGCCAGGCAGTCTGTACTGAGCATGACTGCAGTGCGCGCAGCTGTCTCTGCTGCACATGACGGCTTCTGACATACATCCTTACCGAATTATAAAATAGGATGAAGATTTTCTTCCGGACACTTTGAACTGTTATAACTGACAGCAGTTGGAGTACCTCTGTTTTACTGATGAGGAAAAAGTCCTATAACGGTTTTCATTAAAAAATTGTTTACTGCCCCTTTTAAAAAATCAGTGTTTAAGGGACAGTTAAAAATGACTCCACATTTAAGGATTAAAAAGCCTTCTTTAAGTCAACGGTAGGCTGACCAGACCTCACCTTTAACCAGGGATGCATAGGAAAAATGCATACTGCAGGACTGCTTTGGTTTCAGTGAAGCAATGAAAAATGGCTATTTCCTATGTGACCCCGGTTAAAGGTGAGATCTGGTCAGCCTAGTCAACGGACATTCACGTCTGTTCCCTGTGTGCAGTTTATTTGCTTCAGAGAAGCTCCTCATATCCATTGTGTAAACTGGCCTCATGTATATTGTACATGAAGAAGGACTGGGGATAATCCATAACACAAAAACACCTACATTTTGGCTATGAACAGACGGTTTTATTACTACCAAAACATATAACCATTACATGTTATTTAAAACCCCTTATTTTAAACCCCTATTTCCACATATTCATTTTCTTGCCCATCACTCACTTCCAATCTGTTAACCAATTACCCCTGTTGGGCCATTCCCACTCGGCTCCAACGGGTAACGTCACCTCCCGCGACAAAGTCCGGGGCAACTTTTCCAGTGTTTTTCCCCTAAGGAACCATCCTCCTTTCTTTCTCTCATATATAAACGTAACTATCCCAATAACAGTAAAGTATCACCCTGCCATAAGGGCCATCTCCTAACCCCTTAGGCGCTGCCCCCCCCCACTAAGGCAACCACCTGTTCAACACCCTCCAACAACCCCAAATTGAAAAATTCAAGACCCAAATCGTTCGGATGAACACTGTCACCTCTAAACAACTGGGCGGCCTCCCACATACCGGGTAATCTTCCTATTCAACTTGATCCTACACCTGTCAAGGGCTATTGGATCCCTTGGTTGCCCCATACCCTCCTGGCCACCATTTACGACCACACCACCACCAGGCCTGGGAACAAAGCAAGTAAGCTGTGCAAATCCCTCTTAATCCTCTCACCCAGACCCCACACAGGGAAAGACCCCAAATCATTCCCCCCTAGATGGATAACTAAAATCCTGGCCCCCCACCCTGACACCTAGCAAACTGAACCACGTCCAGCAGCAATTGGACCCATCTCATCCCCCCGACATCCAAACCACGATACCTCCACCAAAGAGGAGTCCAGCCCGAGTTGAAGGCCATTCCTACGAAGCAATGCCCGGTTTATTCGTCCCAATACATGTAGGAATGCCCGATGTTCCACACCTTCCATGGTCGCCGACCTAGAAAACAAAAACATAAGCCCGAAACCCCGTGACAGTCCCAACATACAACAACAAAGAAATCCCAGAATGCCCTTTATTTGTATATATTTTATTTATTTATTTATTTATTTTAAATCCCCACAAACCACAGCCACCCGCACACCCTCCTTAAACATAAATGTTCCTTTCCGGCCGAACATAGAGGCGGAACCGTGCAGATTCCCACCTCCCAATACGGCGAACGACTTCCTCTGGCAAACCAAGCCTGGATGCCTCAGTAGCCGCCCCTATCCGAAAGGAGTGCCCGCCAAACTCCGCCGCCGGCACACCAAGGCGCGCCAAACACCCACGAAACACCGCCACAAACTGATATCTCGTCAGAGGCAAGCCACCAGCATGAATCAGGAGGGGACCCCTAACCTCCGGACGTACAGCCAAAAACTCCTGGAGCAACCGCACCGGACACAGAGGAGAAGAAGGAATAGCAAACAACGTAACCCACATTCCCTTCCCATCATATCAGTTTTTTGACTGCCGGATCCGAAACCGAACTTCCCCATCGGTCAGCACAACATCCTCCCACCCCACTCCTGCTGACCAGTTCCCCTATCCTCATTGCACCAAAGAAAGCCCAACTGAAAGCCAAACGGAACAAACACTGTTCAAAATCCAAAGGACACGTCAGAGGAATAACCTTTAACAATTGGCTCAACAAGGACAAAGAAACAGGCCGCAGAGCATCCGGCACCCTCGCACCCCTGTGCATCCCTCTCAAGGCCATGCGCACCCTAAAATCTTTCGTCACATCCCGCCACCCGTTAAGCTGAAACCCAAAAACTAAACCCGCCAGACGCCCAGAAATCGCTGATGGCGACAATCCCTGGTCCGTCCACAACCAGATGATTCACAATACACCCAACAGTCGACCGGCCTCATCCTGAAAACCTCCTGCAATCCCAGGCACTTGAATACTGCGCCCAGGTGGCCGGTGCCACTGCATTCCGAATCCAAGCGGCTACTCCATCCTGCCAAGGTTCCATAGATAAACCCTCCACCTTCGCTGCCGGCCAGGCAACCCGAAACGAGTCCATCTGTAGGTGAGAAAGGACATCAGCAGCTACATTCAGCACCCCGGGCACATGCCTAGCCCGAAAAGACAAATTCAAGTGAAGACACACCAACATGCAGTCAGGTTATTGACCACCTCCACCACCCCCAAGTTGTCACAGTGAAACACCACCCTTTTATTCCGAAGCGACTCCCCCCAAAGGCCCAGCGCCACTACTATAGGGAACAATTCCAGGAACACCAGATTACGTGTAAGCCCGCCAGTCACCCACCAGGCCGGCCAGCAACCCACCACCGCCCCCAATATTGTCCCAAAACCGATTTAACTCGCTGCATCCATCCAACGACCCACCTCCTCATTCAAAGTCACCAGACCCGGCCACATTGCCCGGCCATTACATTCCGCTAAAAACAGGTCCCAGACCTCCAAATCAGACCGGACCTCCGGGGACAAACGAATGAAGTGGTGAGGCCTCTTAACACCTGACGTGAGCTGAGCCAGTCGACGATTGAAAACTCGCCCCATCGGCATAATCCGACAGGCGAAACTCAATTTCCCCAGCAACGATTGGACCTGCCAAAGAGTCACCTTTTTTACCCCCAAAAAAGCCCCGAACCAAATTGCGAAGCTCAGTCAGTTTGTCATCCGGGAGCTGACACTCCATTGCCACAGAGTCCAACTCTATGCCAAAAAAACACAAACAAGTAAGGGCCCACCGTCTTATCTGGCGCAAGCGGAATGCCAAAAATGTTAGCCACCCACTGCAAGGTCCTCAACAGCCACGCGCAAATCGCCATCCCGCTCGGCCCAACACACAGAAAATCGTCCAGGTAGTGAATGATGGAAGGAAAGCCCGCCTCCACCCCCACCACCCATTCGATAAACGTGCTGAAGGTCTCAAAAAGCGTGCACGATATGGAACACCCCATAGGAAGGGACAAGTCAACATAAAAGGAACCCTGAAAGCAACAACCCAACAAATGA
Organism: Rhinophrynus dorsalis; assembly: GCA_037306005.1. Taxonomy (NCBI): domain Eukaryota; kingdom Metazoa; phylum Chordata; class Amphibia; order Anura; family Rhinophrynidae; genus Rhinophrynus; species Rhinophrynus dorsalis. The sequence goes on from CM074721.1 coordinate 512,700,963, forward strand.
TGACAGGAAGGATGAACAGGGAGGAGCCGAAAAGCAGATTCCACATCCGCCTTCACCAACAAGGCCCCCTTTCCTGCCTGAGAAACCAGCCGAACTGCCTTATCAAACGAGGCATAGGACACCCTACAAGCCTCGGGATCAATGTCATCATTCACCGAATCACCAAAGGGGAACGACAAATGATGAATCATCCGAAATTTACCAGGCTCCCTCTTGGGAACTACACCCAAGGGGGACACCCATAGGTTCAGAAACGGAGGCTAAGAAAAGGGGCTGGCCATACGGCCCACCTCCACCTCCCTGTCCAATGTCTCCCGCACCACCTCTGGGAGTTCCAGAGCAGACCGCAAATTTCCCGACACCTGACCCTTCTCCCTCTCCCGAAATGGAATGCGGAACCCCACCAAAAAACGCTCCTCATGTACCGCAGCCGCGTTGCGATTAGGGTATATGGCGAGCCACGGGCGCATTCTGTCTAAGCGTACCAGCGTCTCCCCCCTTTTCAGCCCCGTCGTGTTCAACTCAAAGCTTAAAACATTTGGAAAGGGGGTGGGACCCCCACAGTGTGAGCACTCGTGTCAAAATCGACATGTCTGCCCAAAGTTGCAAATGCCCTCGTTGTACTGCCAGCACACCCCAGGCTGACACAGCGGGAAACCCCAACCCCCTGGTGCCCAACAGAAACTACGACAGGCCACCTTGAAACGCCGTAGGTCGAGTCATAATGGAAAGCCACAACCCAATATCCATTTGGTCCCATGCCATGGAAGGGCGCACCGCCATGCGCTGACTAAACTATTGGTCATAACGCCACCAGGACAGACCCCCATAAGTGCGACAAGCGCTCCATATGGTGTTCTGGTAGCAGAAAAGCGCAGAACATTTTTGTGGGAAGTGCTCCCCCAGGACATTGGCCAATATGGAAAAGGCCCTAACCCAATTCCCAAACACTTTGGGAATCTTACTATACCGACGCCGCTAATGTTCCTCCTTCTTCCCTTCATCCTTCTCATCCTTCTCAAGAGGAGCATTCTCCAGAGGAAATAAAGAGTATATTTCAACATACTCATTCTTCCATATCTTTTCCCGCACCCCAGACTTTAAATGAACTCCCAACGGACCCAACGAACAAAGGTACGACGCCCCACAAGTCGCCGAATGAACCCCCGCAGGGACAGGGGAACCAATGGTCAGACTGTGGCCCCCCCCCGCCACCCCTAAAGCCACGTCGGAAGACAAGAACCCAGACCCCTGAACACCCCAACCAAGGACCCCTGAACCCCCATCCCCACACCCCCAACCACAGGCCCAACACCCACCTGACTACCCCCAGCCTGCAAATGAGATGCCCAAGACCCAACCGCCCCATTCCCCAACCCCCCGGGGGCGGACCACCCGACTGCCTAATGGTACAAATCAACTTGTGCAATCCCCCCAATACCTCCCCCATAAGCACACCCGCCCCAGCCCCCCCAGCCTGAAACCCCACAGTACCTCCCGAGCTGGACCCCAGCTCAGCAGGAGTACGTGCAGCATCCACCTGCAGCCGCCGGTCACCAGCTGCCGCCGCCTCCTCACTCCTCACCACCAGAACCAGATTCGCCACCTGCAACTGGACAGAAGACAGCAATGACCCAAGCCCTGGAGGGCCTCGCGGCGCACTCTCTCCCGACACCACAGCCCCCGATGCGGGCCCGGCTGAACCCCCATCACCCGGCACTCCACCTTCCCCAGGCCGGTTGGCCGCATCCCCAACAAAACCCACAGGGGCAAGAAGGGCTCCCCAGGTGCCCCAGTTCCAAGCTCCCCCCGCATAGACTGGCCTGGCTTCAAAGCAGTCTCCTGCCAAAATCAGACCCGAGTCAGACTTGCCAACCAACCCCTACTACAAGGGTGTGCCGCCCAGAGCCGTCCTCCACTGAACCACTGCTCACCTGCACAGGCTCACTGTGTCTTCCGGACCGGCCACGCTCTTCTCCCGACAGGGGCCTGCCACCCCACGATGCTGCCCGCGAACGGGAAGACCGCCTCCTCTCCCTGACCAGGCTCCACTCCGCCCGCCTGACACTCTACTCCTCCCGGCCAAAGGACTCCCTGGCTTGCTGCTCCGGAGCACACCTGCTCCCCCTCACCACCGGTCTCCTGGCTTCCGCGATTCCCGCACCCAGGGCAACTGGACTCCTCCGATGCCGGCCCCTCCTCCCCTCCGGACTGAGGTGCTCCGGAGGGAGGGCCCAAGTCTTCCACACGGGCCGACCAGACACCACCGGCCCTCTCCCGGAAGGCGCACCAAAAGTCGCCGCACTGCACCGGAGACGAAGCTGCTCCCGCAGCCAACTGCCACCATCCTCCTCGGCCACCCACTGCAGCCATCGTACCAGGAACAGCAACACGAACCTGTCTGCTTACTTCCTAACTCCCTTGTGAAGAGGGTCCCCACTTCCTCTCCCTACCTAATAACCCAACTTTTACTCCACCCCCTACCCTACCTCATTTCCTACCCTCCCCTTCTTCATGTCTCCCCTTCTTCATTTTCTCCGGGGAGTTTCTGTAGTGCAGTTCTGGGGTAATAGGGGGATGCAAACACTTCCCAGTCTGCCATTAAGAGGGTCTTTGCAGGAGAGGTCTGCACTCACTAGCCAGGGCCAGATTTTCCAATAGCCAGATGAGGCAACTGCCTGAGCCTGAGCTGTGCTGGCCACACCCACATTCTGAACTTTGGGTGTGGCCAGAGAAATTGAAGTGGCCCTGCACTAGTTTAATACCCAATTACAGGCTATTATATAACCCCTTGGATGACAGAGAGATGTCCAGTGCATCGAATAGCAATCTTTCTAGCAACTAAAGGGTTAATTTTGTTCTTGCTTATTATAGTAGAAGGGTATTTTCGGTGCCAGGAAAAAGTGGATGGGACAAGGGGCGGGGTCATATGAGGAGTTGGGGTGTGGCCATGGACAGAGCTAAGGGTGCCCTGCCTAGGGGAGCCTAGGATGTAAATCAGGTCCTGTTGCAAGCATTGAAGGGGTTAAAGCAGAACTTTCACTTAGTATAAATTCGCCCTCCAATAATTAAACATATGGAGACTAGCTTCATAATACGTGTATTACCACACAAAAGTGACAGGTTCTACAGTAATCCTTAATCTTTCGGAGACGGCCAGGTTAGTGCCACCTGCGCCATCAGTCCCTTCCGGTTACCTTGCGTCTCACTGCAATTCCTCCTAGAGGAGACCGGGGCTGACAGCGCAGGCGCAAAAACAAGATGTCTACACTGATGCCTGGCTTCCGGTCTCTGAAGATTAAAGGAGCAGTAAACTTTTTTTTATGAAAAATTATATATTGTAGGGATTTTTCTATTGAGTAAAATAAGTGTACTCCCACTGCCCAGAGATTTATATTTCCAGAGTTATTGCAGTTTAAACCCATGTTTTTTTACATTAGCAGTGCCCTCTAGTGGTCAAATTCTAATTAGATTTCCTGTTAGATTCTAATGGAGAGGAAAGTCAGAAAAGTCAGAGACATACAGTTCTCCATAGAATATCATAGAAACTTCCTGTGTCTTCCTGTCAGTTAGAACCATCAGGAAGTAAACACAGTAAATTCACTTCCTGGTTATTTAAACTGCTATAAATTTTGAATAAAACATCTGACAGCGATGGGAGTGACCTTGTTTTATTCATCAGGAAATGCTCTATAAAATATGTGTTTTCATAAAAAAAATTTACTGCTCCTTTAAGGATATCTTTAGAATCTGGTACTTCTGAGAGGTAATAGACGTATTATGAAGCTAGTCACCATATGTTTAATTTTTGGAAGGCGAATTTATACTAAGTGAAAGTAGGGTTGCCACCCAGCCGGTATTTTACTGGCAGGCCAGTAAAAAATTGGCTTCTGTCCAATGTTAAGTCTATGGAGAGAATGTCATGGCCGGTATTTTTCTTAAGAAAAGGTGGCAACCCTAAGTGAAAGTTCCACTTTAAAATTTCCTTTCAGATAAGCAGAAGTTTTTGTTTGACCCCTGTAGTGAAGAATTGCTCTGCTATACTTTCCTACATACGTCTGTGGTTCACTTTATGTATAAATCCAGTTAAACGCTCTTTGTGAACACTCCTAGGACATCCTGTGAGTACATTTTGTACGTATTATTACTACAGAGACTTCACTATGTGGCCTTCTGTATCAGGCTGATTCATGGGAGTATACATTTCCTGCTTTACAGGTGCCTTTTATGCTATTCTCATGGGATACATCTAGCTCTGTTTACTTTGTTAGTCATTCTGTTGTACTGTGCTGAAATGCAATGGATGCACATTATGTATATTCAGGTTGGGTACCACGGGATACATCATATCATATCGATATGATAAAAGAAGAAATAAAGATCCCCTTACCCCCCATTCATTTAACACTGAGTGCCAGTGGGGTGTGCACTGGACACCCCGCTGGCATTCAAAGGGTTAAACCTTTGAGTGCCAGAGGGTTGTGCACTCAAAGGGTTAAATGGGGGTTCTAACCACCTTGAGATCTGTCTAGCATTCAAGGGGTTAAAACATTTTATTTCTTCCCTACTGCACAGCTGGCACAGAACGTACCCACCTTTGGGCCTTATTCACAAAAGAAACGAAGAGCAATTCTGGAGCAAACCAGCTGCACCATTGGGGAGTAATACAACTACCCATTGATTTAAATTTGTCTTTTAACCCCTTGAATCCTAGCGTTGTCTCCAAAGCATTGCAAAACCATGCATTGGGTACTTCTCAGGAATTTAAAGTGTTAACCCACCCCATTCATAAGTGAGAAGTTTGGGGAAATGTTATTTCTCCCCTATGGTGCAGTTGGTATGCTCCAGAGCTGCCCCACAATTATTTTGTGAACAAGGCCCTTGATTTGTATACATAGGACATTGTCCATGTCTCTTAACATTTCACCTGGCCAAAGAGGGACATGTGTTTTAGGTGGTGTTGCTGGGGGCGATACTGGGGGCGGGACATAACTGATCATTTTTAGGTGATTTCATTATCATTTGACACCTCTTTGTATAACTGAATAAATTATTTAGATGAACACCAAAGTATTTTATTTACACAGACTAACTGTATATTGAAGTTTAAACAAACATTAATGTGAGTTTTATTACTGTGGAGCAAAGTAATACACCTATATACACACCACACAGTTTGATCTCCTAAACACAGGGACATCAGGGTGATACACTTCTATACACAACACACAGTCTGATCTCCTAAACACAGGGACACCAGGGTGATACACTTATATACACACCACACAGTCTGATCTCCTAAACACAGAGACACCAGGGTGATACATTTATATACACACCACACAGTCTGATCTCCTAAACACAGGGACACCAGGGTGATACACTTATATACATACCACACAGTCTGATCTCCTAAACGCAGGGACACCAGGGTGATACACTTCTATACACACCGCACAGTCTGATCTCCTTCACACAGGGACACCAGGGTGATACACTTATATACACACAGCACAGTCTGATCTCCTAAACACAGGGATACCAGGGTGATACACTTATATACACACCGCACAGTCTGATCTCCTAAACACAGGGACACCAGGGTGATACACTTATATACACACCGCACAGTCTGTTATCCTAAACACAGGGACACCAGGGTGATACACTTCTATACACACCACACAGGTGATACACTTCTATACACACCACACAATCTGATCTCCTAAACACAGGGACACCAGGGTGATACACTTCTATACACACCACACAGTCTGTTCTCCTAAACACAGGGACACCAGGGTGATACACTTATATACACACCACACAGGTGATACACTTCTATACACACCACACAGTCTGATCTCCTAAACACAGGGACACCAGGGTGATACACTTATATACACACCACACAGTCTAATCTCCTAAACACAGGGACACCAGGGTGATACACTTATATACACACCACACAGTCTGATCTCCTAACCACAGGGACACCAGGGTGATACACTTCTATACACACCACACAGTCTGATCTCCTAACCACAGGGACACCAGGGTGATACACTTATATACACACCACACAGTTTGATCTCCTAAACACAGGGACATCAAGGTGATACACTTCTATACACAACACACAGTCTGATCTCCTAAACACAGGGACACCAGGGTGATACACTTATATACACACCACACAGTCTGATCTCCTAAACACAGAGACACCAGGGTGATACATTTATATACACACCACACAGTCTGATCTCCTAAACACAGGGACACCAGGGTGATACACTTATATACATACCACACAGTCTGATCTCCTAAACGCAGGGACACCAGGGTGATGCACTTCTATACACACCGCATAGTCTGATCTCCTTCACACAGGGACACCAGGGTGATACACTTATATACACACCGCACAGTCTGATCTCCTAAACACAGGGATACCAGGGTGATACACTTATATACACACCGCACAGTCTGATCTCCTAACCACAGGGACACCAGGGTGATACACTTATATACACACCACACAGTTTGATCTCCTAAACACAGGGACATCAAGGTGATACACTTCTATACACAACACACAGTCTGATCTCCTAAACACAGGGACACCAGGGTGATACACTTATATACACACCACACAGTCTGATCTCCTAAACACAGAGACACCAGGGTGATACATTTATATACACACCACACAGTCTGATCTCCTAAACACAGGGACACCAGGGTGATACACTTATATACATACCACACAGTCTGATCTCCTAAACGCAGGGACACCAGGGTGATACACTTCTATACACACCGCATAGTCTGATCTCCTTCACACAGGGACACCAGGGTGATACACTTATATACACACCGCACAGTCTGATCTCCTAAACACAGGGATACCAGGGTGATACACTTATATACACACCGCACAGTCTGATCTCCTAAACACAGGGACACCAGGGTGATACACTTATATACACACCGCACAGTCTGTTATCCTAAACACAGGGACACCAGGGTGATACACTTCTATACACACCACACAGGTGATACACTTCTATACACACCACACAATCTGATCTCCTAAACACAGGGACACCAGGGTGATACACTTCTATACACACCACACAGTCTGTTCTCCTAAACACAGGGACACCAGGGTGATACACTTATATACACACCACACAGGTGATACACTTCTATACACACCACACAGTCTGATCTCCTAAACACAGGGACACCAGGGTGATACACTTATATACACACCACACAGTCTGATCTCCTAAACACAGGGACACCAGGGTGATACACTTATATACACACCACACAGTCTGATCTCCTAAACACAGGGACACCAGGGTGATACACTTATATACACACCACACAGTCTGAGTTCCTAAACACAGGGACACCAGGGTGATACACTTATATACACACCACACAGTCTGATCTCCTAAACACAGGGACACCAGGGTGATACACTTATATACACACCACACAGTCTGATCTCCTAACCACAGGGACACCAGGGTGATACACTTCTATACACACCACACAGTCTGATCTCCTAACCACAGGGACACCAGGGTGATACACTTATATACACACCACACAGTCTGATCTCCTAAACACAGGGACACCAGGGTGATACACTTATATACACACCACACAGTCTGATCTCCTAACCACAGGGACACCAGGGTGATACACTTCTATACACACCACACAGTCTGTTCTCCTAAACACAGGGACACCAGGGTGATACACTTATATACACACCACACAGGTGATACACTTCTATACACACCACACAGTCTGATCTCCTAAACACAGGGACACCAGGGTGGTACACTTATATACACACCACACAGTCTGATCTCCTAAACACAGGGACACCAGGGTGATACACTTATATACACACCACACAGTCTGATCTCCTAAACACAGAGACACCAGGGTGATACATTTATATACACACCACACAGTCTGATCTCCTAACCACAGGGACACCAGGGTGATACACTTATATACACACCACACAGTCTGATCTCCTAAACACAGGGACACCAGGGTGATACACTTATATACACACCACACAGTCTGAGTTCCTAAACACAGGGACACCAGGGTGATACACTTATATACACACCACACAGTCTGATCTCCTAAACACAGGGACACCAGGGTGATACACTTATATACACACCACACAGTCTGATCTCCTAACCACAGGGACACCAGGGTGATACACTTCTATACACACCACACAGTCTGATCTCCTAACCACAGGGACACCAGGGTGATACACTTATATACACACCACACAGTCTGATCTCCTAAACACAGGGACACCAGGGTGGGAAAGAGGGACAAAGGGATCTGGGTCTCAAAAAGGGACTCTCCCTCCTAAAGAGGGACACTTGAAAGGTATGTAGCCTTAATATCTCTTAAAGATGGACAGTTGGTTAGTATGCATTGTCTATTTGATAATTTTTTCTATTATCATTCTTAATTGTGGAATGACACAATAAGCCAACTACAAATTCTGCTTTGTTTTTTTATCAAACATGTTCTGAGCCATTATTGGCAATAATGTCAATGTGAATTTACATATTTTACACTTTCAGAGTATAAAACATCAAAATAGAGGGTTACTACCCATTTAACTCATTGAATGACAGAGATGTATCCAATGCATTGCTTAACATCCAAGTCATTAATAGTTAATCAATTAAGCCCTAGTATTGCATACCATTCATATAGGTGACACGGAAATGACCTCTGTTGTTGAATGAAATTTTAATTACTGTTGCCTTGGTTACATCAATGAAACAATCACTGCAAACCCCACCCCAGTTGGTTTGCTTTCCTGTTCATAAGTATATGACGTTAGATACACTCAGTCAGTGATATATCGTTACATAGTTACAGGGCGAATGAGATTGGAAATAGACAAGAGATCATCAAGTTCAAACTCTGCCAGATCTCTTTATTGAAACAACAAAAGTGGAAGAAAAAACTCCATAGAACCCATTTCTAACTATGCCACAAGTCGCAAAAATAAATTATTCCTGACTCCCTGGATCAACATCCTTCTTTTGTGAAAATAATTCTCTATATCAAGGTTAGGAAACCTCTGACTCTCCATCTGTTGGAGACTACAGCTCCTCTTATCCCCAGCCAGATGCAGGTTGTATGAGCCTGCTCAAGGTATCCAATACTTTTAAACCCTTTGTGAGTGTCAGAGAGGTGTACAAAGCTTTGCTTAGCAATGAGATGTGTATCTCTCTGGCATTCAGAGGGTTAAATATATCTACACTGTCTTGCAACACAGTATCTCACGAAAAAGGATTCTACATTCTTACCACCCTTACTTTAAAAAAATGCCTGCCTTTGTTTTAGTCGGAAGCATTTTCCTGTAGGCTAAAATGCATAGACTTTTTTACTCTACTCTTTGCGTGAAGAGTTCCTCTGATGGTTCTGTGTATTGGCTTTATATATATTTGTATACATTAATTATATCTCCCAGTACATGCTTCTTATCTAGTTTAAACAAACTCAATTTGATTAGTCTTTCCTTATCATTAAAATCTTCCAGTCCAGTTATCAATATTGTTGCAAATCTCTGTACTTTTTTCAGTTCACTGTCTTTTTTATTTAGAACAAATTCCTAAATCTGTACTCTGTTTTCTATATGAGATGTTGCTAATGATTTATAGAGAGATAGAATTATATTCTCACCTAGTTCAATTTATACCCTTTTAGTACATGATACTATCCTGTTGAGTCTTGCAGCAGCTGACTGACACTGCACACTGTTTAGTCCATTACAGTGGTTCTCAACCCCTGTCCTTAGGACCCACTAACAGGCCAGGACTTAGGGATTTCTCTGATAGAGCACAGGTGTGGTGATCAGAGGCTCATTCACACTGATTAACTCACCTGTAAACTAACAAGGAAATCCTCAAATCCTGGCCTGTTAGTGGGTCCTGAGGACAGGAGTTGAGAACCACTGGTCTTCCCTTTAGTATCTTGTTTATTGTATACGCTGGGTACTTGTTTATGAAATCCAGTTGTATAATATATTTATCTATATTAGCCTGTTGAGTGCCAGAGAGGTATACAATGCATTGCAACAGAATGTGTTGGATACCTCTCTGCCAATCAAAAGGTTAAACTTCATTTTCTATTTTTCCAGTCATTAACTTTTTACCTAATGATTTATGCATAGGAAAATACCCTGCCGTGTGTGTTACCTCACTGTGTGTGTGTGTGTGTGTGTGTGTGTGTGTATATGTATGTGTATGCATACCTTCCAACATTTCAGATGGCCAAAGACGGACACTTGTGTTTTAGTGGTGTTGTTGGGGGCACGGCTGGTGGACGGGGCATTACTGAAAATTTTTAGGTTATTTCAAGACTATTGATGCCGCTTTATGTAACTGACTAAATACCAAATTATTTTATTTACAGACTAATTTATAAACACATGCACTTAAGTTTATAAAAACAGTAATGTGAGTTTTATTGCTTGGAGCAATGTGATCACTTATATACACAACACATAGTCTGATCTTCTAGACACAGGGACATCAGGGTGATACACTTATATACACACCACACAGTCTGATCTCCTAAACACAGGGACAGCAGGGTGATACACTTCTATACACACCGCACAGTCTGATCTCCTAAACACAGCGACACCAGGGTGATAGATACACTTATATACACACCACACAGTCTGATCTCCTAAACACAGGGACAGAAGGGTGATACACTTATATACACATCACACAGTCTGATCTCCTAAACACAGGGACACCAGGGTGATACACTTATATACACACCACACAGTCTGATCTCCTAAACACAGGAACACCAGGATGATACACTTATATACACACCGCACAGTCTGTTCTCCTAAACACAGGGACACCAGGGTGATAAACTTATATACACACCACACAGTCTGATCTCCTAAACACAGGGACACCAGGGTGATACACTTATATACACACCACACAGTCTGATCTCTTAAACACAGGAACACCAGGGTGATACACTTCTATACACACTGCACAGTCTGATCTCCTAAACACAGGGACACCAGGGTGATACAATTCTATACACACCGCACAGTCTGATCTCCTAAACACAGGGACACCAGGGTGATACACTTCTATACACACCGCACAGTCTGATCTCCTAAACACAGGGACACCAAGGTGATACACTTCTATACACATCACACAGTCTGATCTCCTAAACACAGGGACACCAGGGTGATACACTTATATACACACCGCACAGTCTGATCTCCTAAACACAGGGACACCAGGGTGATACACTTCTATACACACCGCACAGTCTGATCTCCTAAACACAGGGACACCAGTGTGATACACATATATACACACCACACAGTCTGATCTCCTAAACACAGGGACACCAGGGTGATACACTTATATACACACCGCACAGTCTGATCTCCTAAACACAGGGACACCAGGGTGATACACTTATATACACACACCACACAGTCTGATCTCCTAAACACAGGGACACCAGGGTGATACACTTATATACACACCGCACAGTCTGATCTCCTAAACACAGGGACACCAGGGTGATACACTTATATACACACCACACAGTCTGAGTTCCTAAACACAGGGACACCAGGGTGATACACTTATATACACACCGCACAGTCTGATCTCCTAAACACAGGGACACCAGGGTGATACACTTCTATACACACCACACAGTCTGATCTCCTAAACACAGGGACACCAGGGTGATACACTTCTATACACACCACACAGTCTGATCTCCTAAACACAGGGACACCAGGGCGATACACTTCTATACACACCACACAGTCTGATCTCCTAAACACAGGGACACCAGGGCGATACACTTCTATACACACCACACAGTCTGATCTCCTAAACACAGTGACACCAGGGTGATACACTTATATACACACACCACACAGTCTGATCTCCTAAACACAGGGACACCAGGGTGATACAATTCTATACACATCGCACAGTCTGATCTCCTAAACACAGGGACACCAGGGTGATACACTAATATACACACCGCACAGTCTGATCTCCTAAACACAGGGACACCAGTGTGATACACATATATACACACCACACAGTCTGATCTCCTAAAAACAGGGACACCAGGGTGATACACTTCTATACACACCACACAGTCTGATCTCCTAATCACAGGGACACCAGGGTGATACACTTATATACACACCACACAGTCTGATCTCCTAAACACAGGGACACCAGGGTGATACACATATATACACACCACACAGTCTGATCTCCTAAACACAGGGACACCAGGGTGATACACTTATATACACACCACACAGTCTGATCTCTTAAACACAGGAACACCAGGGTGATACACTTCTATACACACTGCACAGTCTGATCTCCTAAACACAGGGACACCAGGGTGATACAATTCTATACACACCGCACAGTCTGATCTCCTAAACACAGGGACACCAGGGTGATACACTTCTATACACACCGCACAGTCTGATCTCCTAAACACAGGGACACCAAGGTGATACACTTCTATACACATCACACAGTCTGATCTCCTAAACACAGGGACACCAGGGTGATACACTTATATACACACCGCACAGTCTGATCTCCTAAACACAGGGACACCAGGGTGATACACTTATATACACACCGCACAGTCTGATCTCCTAAACACAGGGACACCAGGGTGATACACTTCTATACACACCACACAGTCTGATCTCCTAAACACAGGGACACCAGGGTGATACACTTCTATACACACCACACAGTCTGATCTCCTAAACACAGGGACACCAATTCTATTCAATTCTATACACACCGCACAGTCTGATCTCCTAAACACAGGGACACCAGGGTGATACACTTCTATACACACCGCACAGTCTGATCTCCTAAACACAGGGACACCAGGGTGATACACTTCTATACACACCGCACAGTCTGATCTCCTAAACACAGGGACACCAGTGTGATACACATATATACACACCACACAGTCTGATCTCCTAAACACAGGGACACCAGGGTGATACACTTATATACACACCGCACAGTCTGATCTCCTAAACACAGGGACACCAGGGTGATACACTTATATACACACACCACACAGTCTGATCTCCTAAACACAGGGACACCAGGGTGATACACTTATATACACACCGCACAGTCTGATCTCCTAAACACAGGGACACCAGGGTGATACACTTATATACACACCGCACAGTCTGAGTTCCTAAACACAGGGACACCAGGGTGATACACTTATATACACACCGCACAGTCTGATCTCCTAAACACAGGGACACCAGGGTGATACACTTCTATACACACCACACAGTCTGATCTCCTAAACACAGGGACACCAGGGTGATACACTTCTATACACACCACACAGTCTGATCTCCTAAACACAGGGACACCAGGGCGATACACTTCTATACACACCACACAGTCTGATCTCCTAAACACAGGGACACCAGGGCGATACACTTCTATACACACCACACAGTCTGATCTCCTAAACACAGTGACACCAGGGTGATACACTTATATACACACACCACACAGTCTGATCTCCTAAACACAGGGACACCAGGGTGATACAATTCTATACACATCGCACAGTCTGATCTCCTAAACACAGGGACACCAGGGTGATACACTAATATACACACCGCACAGTCTGATCTCCTAAACACAGGGACACCAGTGTGATACACATATATACACACCACACAGTCTGATCTCCTAAAAACAGGGACACCAGGGTGATACACTTCTATACACACCACACAGTCTGATCTCCTAATCACAGGGACACCAGGGTGATACACTTATATACACACCACACAGTCTGATCTCCTAAACACAGGGACACCAGGGTGATACACATATATACACACCACACAGTCTGATCTCCTAAACACAGGGACACCAGGGTGATACACTTATATACACACCACACAGTCTGATCTCCTAAACACAGGGACACCAGGGTGATACACTTATACACACACCACACAGTCTGATCTTCTAAACACAGGGACACCAGGGTGATACACTTATATACACACCGCACAGTCTGATCTCCTAAACACAGGGACACCAGGGTGATACACTGATATATATACACCATACAGTCTGATCTCCTAAACACAGGGACACCAGGGTTATACACTTATATACACACCACACAGTCTGATCTCCTAAACACAGGGACACCAGGGTGATACACATATATACACACCACACAGTCTGATCTCCTAAACACAGGGACACCAGGGTGATACACTTATATACACAACATACAGTCTGATCTCCTAAACACAGGGACACCAGGGTGATACACTTATATACACACCACACAGTCTGATCTCCTAAACACAGGGACACCAGGGTGATACACTTATATACACACACCACACAGTCTGATCTCCTAAACACAGGGTCACCAGGGTGGTACACTTCTATACACACCACACAGTCTGATGTCCTAAACACAGGGACACCAGGGTGATACACTTCTATACACACCACACAGTCTGATGTCCTAAACACAGGGACACCAGGGTGATACACTTCTATACACACACTACACACTCTGATCTCCTAAACACAGGGACACCAGGGTGATACACTTATATACACATCACACAGTCTGATCTCCTAAACACAGGGACACCAAGGTGATACACTTATATACACACACCACACAGTCTGATCTCCTAAACACAGGGACACCAGGGTGATACACTTCTATACACACCACTCAGTCTGATCTCCTACACACAGGGATACCAGGGTGGGAAAGAGGGACAGAGGGATTTGGGTATCAAAGAGGGACTGTCCCTCCTGAAGAGGGACATGTGGGAGGTACGTGTGTGTGTGTATGTATGTATGTGTATGTGCTTGCATGTATGTGTGCATGTTTGTGTGCATGTGTATGTGTGTGTGTGCATTTCTGTATGTGTGGACATGTCCTTGTGTGTGTATGTGTGCGTGTGTGAAAAAGAGAGAGATAAAAGAGGAGCGAGGCAGACTGAATACAGATAGTTCTTCCCTGTCTCCGGTCTATCAGGACCCAGACCAGTTTGGTGCATTAGTATTGTGCAATGCTCTATAAATAGTCCCAGATGCATTAAAGCGTTACTTTAATTCAGACAGTAAAACATGACAGTGACTTCCCTTAAAACAAGGTCAAAATTTAAAGGAGCAATAACGCCTCCTAATAGTAACCCCCACTTCCCTTTATAGGGACAGAAAATTCTAAAGGCCCCTGTGAGTTTTGCATTTGTGCTTTTGCTCAAAAGTTAATATCCTCAATCAGTTCTCAGTCTAATGTCCATGGAGGCGGACATGACAATTGCGGGCAGCCTGTTTATCCCTTTAAGGACCAGAGTTTGTGCAATGTGGTGCACAGCCCTCTGGTGCTTTAACCCTTTGAGTGCCAGATGGGTACGCATCACATTGCAAAGCAATACGTTGCATACCCATCTGGCACTCAAAGTGTTAAGACTATCATGTTCATTGGGCAGAGTATGTGCCCACTGGGACTGCTAGCATCTATGAGATCTCCCTTCATGGGCAAGACATTGAGGATTGATTGAAGATGGTGTCTCTTGAAAAATTTCACTAGGCCAAAGTTCATAGGGGCCATTAGGATTTTCTTGCCATAGCAAGATACGTGTGGGGTAATTATTAGGTATCACTTCTCCTTTAAAGCTGATGCTCTGGAAAAACTGACAGTGCCTCTCCATAAAATCCTGAGAGTATAATCACCTTGGTCACAGCACTTATAAGGGATTATTAGATAAAAGTAGACTAACTCCTGAGAGACCAAGATGTGACTATGAAAAACTGTCAACTAAACCAAAAACTGCTACATTAATTCTCTCACTAGACCAACTGTTATCCGTCTCACCTTGTAATCACTATTAATTATGAACACTGCCAGAACAACAAGAGAAAACTACACAAATCAGGGTGTCTCCCTGTAATGTGATGTCACCCTACTCGTTTCAAGAAGCAGACAATTAATGGTTCCAGGATCTAGAGGACCTATAATACACATGTACAATTCAGTGTTGCTCTTGTTTGACCCTTGCTTGGCTGCCGTGTTTACTCCTGACCGATGGTGTGGCTTTGTCTGACTACCCGATCTGTGTATGTCCCTGGCTTGTCTGACTACCCGCTCTGTTTTGACCTTGGCTGTGGCTGACTACCCGATTTGGCTCTTGACTGTGGCTCGTCTGACTTATACTCTGTGCTGTCCTTCACTCCAGTCTGACTACCACCTGTCTGGGCTAGTTGTGAGCGCACTCCATCGGTGTAGTGCAACTGCTACCTCCATGGTAGAGTTGCTGGTTGCCTCTCGCCCCATTGCCTCCATCCTGTGCCACTGTATCCGTTGCCTCCTGAGCCTGTTGCATAACCCTCTACTCTGTAGCCTACGTACAGTATTGCCTTCACATACTTACCGGTGTTGCAGCTGGCTACATTCCACTCTCTTGTCTCTACCCTTTGCCTACCTAGTAGACCGGTTCCGTGACTCTTTCGGACTACTAGTTACTCTCTGTCTCGCTCCTCCTACCACTCCGTGGTAGAGTCACTACTTTGAGACATCTGTCTTCCTGTCTTGTGTCTGGGAGTTTAGCTGTCGCTCCAGTGATCAGGTTTCCTGGCGTTCCAGGTTTCCATTTGCTAGGTATAGAACCAAGCCTGGTTCTGCTCCCATCTATCTCTATAGGATACTGAGAACCGGTTACAGTTCGGTGTCAATCCTTGGGTAGTGGACTCGGCACTGTCCTCACGCCTGTTCCTACTAAGGTTGGGGAAGTGCTTACTCTTGCTTATTTTAATAAACTGGTTAAATTTCACTGTACCTGTGTCGTGTGTATT
Organism: Rhinophrynus dorsalis; assembly: GCA_037306005.1. Taxonomy (NCBI): domain Eukaryota; kingdom Metazoa; phylum Chordata; class Amphibia; order Anura; family Rhinophrynidae; genus Rhinophrynus; species Rhinophrynus dorsalis. The sequence continues at coordinate 512,717,960 of CM074721.1, forward strand.
ATTTACTCTAGTGTCCATGACATGATCCTACTTTGATTTGTACTATTAAATATCTCTGTATGTCTATTCCGTATTGTACAGCATTGCGGAATAAGTTGGCGCTATATAAATGAATAATAATAATAAAAGCCATACATTCCAGCAGATTAACTGTCTGGACACTAGGTGGCATTGTTGAGTTCCAGAGGGATAGCCAACTCATTGCTTTGCAACTGTAATAACATTTGAAGAAAGTAGCTCACTGCAACGGGGGTATTTTTTTCCCCATAGTTAACCCTTTGAGTGCCAGAGAGGTATCCAATGCATTGCAATGTGTTAGTTATTGTTCTTGCACCCAAAAGGGTTAACTCAACAATGCCAAAAGCCCGATGTATGCACTACCTACCACATTCTAGAACATCATGTTTCCTTGGTTGTTTGGGAGTAAGTGTAAGGCTCTATCATTGTATCAATGGGAGAAAAAAATCTGGATGTCTATTGGTTCACCCTTCTGAGACGTATAAAGACAAAACTGAAAGGGATAGTAATACTTAACCCTTTGAGTGCCAGAGGGGTACGGAACGCATTGCAAAGCAATGCGTTCTGTACCCCTCTGGCACTCAAAGGTTTAAAACATAAAAGAAAAAAAAATGAAGGGTTTATTCCCCTGAATAAAACAAGGTTATTGTAGCTCAAACATGAATTTTTTAGATGCATTATCTCAATGGCCTGAAATTTTACAGTGGCACTGTTACTACACCATCCTATGTAGTTTTATGGTCAATTAACCAGAACTTTCCATAGGATGGTGTAGCAAACAGCGCCACTGTAAAATTTCAGGCCACTGTGATATTGCATCTAAAAAAACAAGTTTGAGCTGTAATAACTTTTGAATAAAACACCTCTCAGCAGTGGGAGTTCTCGTTTTACTCAGAAAGATAAACCCAATAATATATATTTTTTACATATTAAGTATTCCTATCCCTTGAAGAAATTCCAGTCATTATTTATAAAACAAGCCTCCCGGATACAGGAGGGACTTTTCTAAAGCATTACTTCACAATGCATTTAACCCTGCAAAGACCAGAGTTATGTGCAGTGCAACGTGTTACACAGTTCTCTAGTCCTTAAAGGGCTAAGAGACCTGTCTAGCATCCATTTGGATTTAACCCTTCATTTAAAACAATGGGGATCTGTATTTATCACAAACCATACAGTCGCTGTGCCCCATCATTCCTCCACGTTTGTGTTAATTCCTAAAACCCATTGGCTGCTATTAACCATGCCTTTGGGGGAGGGGTAGGCTGGCCTAGGGGACTGGACATAAGTCTGGACCTGGGGGCCACTGCCTCACTCCATCTCCCCCTTCATGTTGTCAGTCAGTGGGAGATGTGTGTGTGTGAGCAGTCCTGGCCCAGCACCTAATTACATTAGGAAGCCCATCACCAGGGCAGTGCCTTTGGGGTGTGCAACATGGGTGAGGAATAATGCTTGGGGAGGGTGAGAATCCTCAAACCCATGACTATGCCTATAATGAGGCACAATTAATACCCTGCTTCAGGTTGAGGTGGCACTCAAAGAGGACAACTCCCCTCTGGTCCTGAATAGGGTTACCACCTTTTTTTAAAAAAAAAATACCGGCCATGGCATTCCCTCCATAGACTTAACATTGGACAGGAGCCAATTTTTTACCGGCCTGCTGGTAAAATACCGGCTGGGTGGCAACCCTAGTCCTGAAAGGGTTAAAGAAGAAAATCCGTAATGTGTAAAACAGCTCCTTGCTCTAGCTTCCCCATTAACCATTTGAGCACCAGTAGGTTTTGCAGTGCATTGATATGCAATGATTTGCCCAGCTCCTATGGTTAAACAGATATCCTTCTTTCAGTGGTTCCCTGACTTATTTATCCCTGTATGTTCTGAGCCGCTCTCCTCACTCCCCACGTATGTTCTGAGCCGCTCTCCTCGCTCCCCACGTATGTTCTGAGCCGCTCTCCTCGCTCCCCACATATGTTCTGTGTGTTCTCAGAGGCAGACAGGTCCCCTCTTACAGTGGAATGGGAAGCCAAGTGTAAGAGAGGACTGACTGCTACTGAGCACACAGAGCACACACGAATGAAGAGACTGGCGGTGCATATATTGGCAAATAAGTCTGAGCACCAGTGCTAAACGGATATCTGTTTAACAATCCAACTGCCAGAGTCGTGTGCTGCACATCCCAGTGACATGAAAAGCTTTAAAGGAGGGGGTGGAGGATAGAGTAGGGGGCTGCAGCATTATCGAGCTTGTTGTTCTTTAACCCTTTCAGTACCAGGAGGTTATCCTGCCATCAGACACAATTCTGGCACTCAAAGGGTCAATATACTGTGTCCTTTCCTCTCTTTTTTTTACCCCTCCCTCTCCCCCACTGCATCTCCACCCCTCATACTACTCCTCCCTCTCCCCCACTGCATCTCCACCCCTCATACTATCCCTCCCTCTCCCCCACTGCATCTCTACCCCCATACTACCCCTCCCTCTCCCCCACTGCATCTCCACCCCCCATACTACCCCTCCCTCTCCCCCACTGCATCTCCACCCCCCATACTACCCCTCCCTCTCCCCCACTGCATCTCCACCCCCCATACTATCCCTCCCTCTCCCCCACTGCATCTCCACCCCCCATACTACCCCTCCCTCTCCCCCACTGCATCTCCACCCCCCATACTATCCCTCCCTCTCCCCCACTGCATCTCTACCCCCCATACTATCCATCCCTCTCCCCCACTGTATCTCCACCCCCATACTACCCCTCACTCTCCCCCACTGTATCTCCACCCCCCATACTATCCCTCCCTCTCCCCCACTGTATCTCCACCCCCATACTATCCCTCCCTCTCCCCCACTGCATCTCCACCCCCATACTATCCCTCCCTCTCCCCCACTGCATCTCCACCCCCCATACTACCCCTCCCTCTCCCCCACTGCATCTCCACCCCCCATACTATCCCTCCCTCTCCCCCACTGCATCTCTACCCCCATACGACCCCTCACTCTCCCCCACTGTATCTCCACCCCCATACTACCCCTCACTCTCCCCCACTGCATCTCCACCCCCCATACTACCCCTCCCTCTCCCCCACTGCATCTCCACCCCCCATACTACCCCTCCCTCTCCCCCACTGCATCTCCACCCCCCATACTATCCCTCCCTCTCCCCCACTGCATCTCTACCCCCATACTACCCCTCACTCTCCCCCACTGCATCTCCACCCCCCATACTACCCCTCCCTCTCCCCCACTGCATCTCTACCCCCATACTACCCCTCACTCTCCCCCACTGCATCTCCACCCCCATACTATCCCTCACTCTCCCCCACTGCATCTCCACCCCCCATACTATCCCTCCCTCTCCCCCACTGCATCTCCACCCCCCATACTATCCCTCCCTCTCCCCCACTGCATCTCCACCCCCATACTATCCCTCCCTCTCCCCCACTGCATCTCCACCCCCCATACTATCCCTCCCTCTCCCCCACTGTATCTCCACCCCCCATACTATCCCTCCCTGTCCCCCACTGCATCTCCACCCCCCATACTATCCCTCCCTCTCCCCCACTGCATCTCTACCCCCATACTACCCCTCCCTCTCCCCCACTGTATCTCCACCCCCCATACTATCCCTCCCTCTCCCCCACTGCATCTCCACCCCCCATACTATCCCTCCCTCTCCCCCACTGCATCTCCACCCCCCATACTATCCCTCCCTCTCCCCCACTGTATCTCCACCCCCATACTATCCCTCCCTCTCCCCCACTGCATCTCCACCCCCCATTTCTCTTCCCATTGCCTTCCTCCAGATCCCCCCCTTGCCTTTATTCCTCGCCTTGCCTTTCTTCCCTATTTTGCCCTTCCCCTCACCTTTCCTATCCCCATTTTCCCTTTCTATCTCCCCTTTGACCTTTCTCTTCCATTTTCTACTTTCTAACCCCATTTTGACCTCCTCACCCCTGTTTGCCTTCTCTCCCAACATTGAAATATCATTCCTGGGAACTCTCAGGGTCTGACCCAAATCCCAGGGTCTCAGGGTAAAGGGTCTAAATCTCAGGGTGAGGGAGCCCAGTGTTACATTTTAGAGATCTGGACTAATAAACTGCTGATTTATCTCTAACTTGGTGCCAATTCTATCAGAAAAAGTCATGTTTGTCTTGTGTGTGTCCAGACAGTTGTATCTTTAAGCTATTTCATGTTAAAGGGATAGTAATGTCAGAAAAAAAGTATTAACTATATGGTAGATACAATTAAAAGAGAGTACTTGCGCTTATTGTTATGTCTCAAACCGTTATGGTTTTAGAGATATATGAATATAAAGTTCTCCCTTTAAGGGTTTTCTTGTTCACTGACTGGAAGACCTCCAGGTTAGAACAACAGGGGAATGTTGCCTAGAATCTATGTTCTAGGGAACTTCAAGGAATAAGATTTCAATGCTCTCAGGGTCAAATACAAGAGAAAGATAACCGTGCTGAACTAGCACACACTAAACCGATTTACCTCGTCAAGTAGGGATATCATATGCTATGGATATAAGAGGGTAAAATATAAGGTTTGTTAAATGAAAAATCAAGAAATGTAAATAAATAAAAAGAAAGAGAAGAAGTAGCAAACTAAATGAAAACAAATTAATAGATTGTAGTGTACTGCCCGATCATAAACCGGCTTGCCAAAGAAAGTGTGAGACAAGGAGAGAACTGAAAGTGATTCCTCTAATTGATGGAGTAGCAATTCATGCTTATATACATATCTGGGAACTTTTGAAACAGGGCTAACCGGAGGGTAACCCTGTCAGTGCCCAGGGGGAGGAAAATGACGCGAATTGCGTCATAAAAGGGGCGGGGCTTAGTCACGGGGGCGGGACAAAAATAAAACACAAAAACCCCCTGCAAAATGGATGTAAGAGGGCGGGGAGTGGGAGGAGCCGGGCGGGATGGAGCACAAGTGGGCAGAGTTTCTACTTAAACTCTGCCCACCCGGTGATTCACACATTGCCCCAGAGACCCGGTAATTCACTTTGAAATCTAGAGTCTCCGGGGCAAAACCGGAGAGTTCCCAGGTATGCTTATATATGACCATTAGAATCCTTACTGACAGAGATAAAAGACAATAGTATACCGTATTGGTCTGTCCAGGGACACCCTATATAGCCCACAGAGGTATCTCGCTAGGGGGATGTTGGTGATGAAGTGTCCAATAGGAGAACAACAATATATTTTGAAATCGGAGTAACAATTCTCTGTATTGCAGAACAAATATTTGAGGGAGGTGTGAATATGGATTTCTTTCTAGGTATTCTGGTCAACCTATATTGAGCGTTAGAATTTTCTGTAAATCGAGAAGTGCCACTAGGCAGATCCATCATCTCCAGCAATGGTAGTCTTGCAGAACATGTGTTTAAGTTTATTGACTGTATTTTGAGATCACATGTTGTTGGTATAAATTCATACATTAGAGACATGGCAGATATGTTGGCCAAAATAGATCCTGGCCAATTAGCTGTAATACCTTGCTGGGCACTTGTGATGTGGAATCACTTGACACTTCCATCAATCATGAACATGGGTTAAATGCCACTAAATTCTTTTTTGATCAAGACGCACATCTGAGTGAGGACAGAAGAACATTTATCATGCAGCTTCTTTCGTTCATTCTTAAGATTTATTTTTTATTTCAGGACAAATTTTATCTCCACATGGGGGTACAGCTATGGAAAGTGCATGTGCCTCATTATACAACAACCTATATTTGGGTTGTTTATGAAACCAATGTTGTTAACGATGATGATCATGTATATACACAACATATTCTTCTATGGCTATGATTCTGTATGATTTATTCATCTTTAGAGATGGTCTCAGTGAATTATTACTACAATTTATTGCAAGTTTGAATGACAAGCAGATGACTCTGAGACATGTGAAATGAATTCTAACAACATTGCCTTTCTAGACATACTTATCTATAGAGTCCCAAATTATATCTTGAAATGGGATCTTCACAGGAGGACTGCCACCAACAATCTCCTACATTGTAACACTCACTCACCAGCCAACACTAATGAAAAATAATATTTTTATAGGTGAATTTTTACATATATGAAGAAATTGTAGTGATACCAATATTTATAACATCAGTTCTGAGGAACGAAAAAATAGATTTATCCAGAGAGGATATAGCAAATCATGTGTGAAGAGAGCCCATAAGAGGGCTTTTTCCACCTCTAGACCTTATTTACTATACAATAATCATACCAAGTCAGAAAATGGTAAATTTAGATTTCAATTTATAACTGCCAATGGAATTCTCTATTCAGTATTATCAACAATCATCAGCATTTCCTAATCCGTGATGAAGATTTATGAACAAAATCGGATACCCACATCTCCATGTTCTGCAAAAGAGCACCAAATATCAAGGATAAATTAGTCCACAGTCATCTCAAAATTAAAAGACAGGCAGTGTGAGAAGTTGTTTTGCATGCGGACATTGAGTTGGTTGCCAACATATGGTCACTAAGAAATTTGTGATAAATAGATTTGGCAAAATTGTGAATATTAACAACATTATCACATGCCAAAGAATGCCCATGTGGCTTAAGATATGTGGGCAAAATCACTAGAAAGCTTACCAACAGGATTAGAGAACATAACATCAAAAATGCCCCCAAAGACATTTGTTATCCAGAGAAGAACATATCTTGTGTTGCCGATCATTTTCTGGACCATCACAATAGTAACTCATGTCTGCTTAAAAGGGTTGTAATGTTTCATAATAAAAGCAGCCCCAATTAATCATCATAGTATCTGGACTTTGGAGAGTTTTGTTTCAATTCTGTCAGAGTTGTAGTTCCAGAGTAATTCAATGACAAAGTATTCCCCCTCCCGCCCCTTTTACTGATGTAACACTGCTCAGCCAGATCAGAAGGGAGGTGCCCAGGTAGACTGCAGAGAGGGACAATCTTCAATTAAGATAATGGAAAAGCTGAAAAACCTGTCAAGGGGGGCAGGGCTTTCATTGTTCTCATAGGAAGAAGATTGTCCCCTGCTGTTATCTGTCTGGTCTATGGACTACATTCCACATCTGAGAAGAGATGGCTTACACTAGGTAAAAGGGGCGGGAGGGGAAACTTTGCTTGTGAATATTTCTCAAACCATAAAGGTTTAAGAGATAAGACATATCATTCTTCATGTTTTTTTAATGCCTACAAAATAAAATAAAGATAAAACGAAGTATTACTATCCCTTTAAAGCATGGGGTTTACAAAACATAAAACTGGGAATAAGAGACAGTGATGTCTATTGAGGTGTGAAAACAAAAGGATTTTTTTTTTCTAGATACTCTGTATCCGAACGGACTGAATGAGAACTTCCAGTTCCATATACATCTATAGTTCACTTATATTGTATTTGTGTCATCTGGTCTGTTACTCATACACACTGATGGGTGTTCACTTTTTTGTCCTATTTTTGGCAACATCGTACATGGTGTATCCCTAGGTAGGGGAACTGTTTTACGTATTTTGGCAGCTTCACACATCAGTGGCCATGGAGTTTTCTCACAGTGCCAATCCACAAGTTATGTCTCTGGCATTTGGAATTTCTTCTCCCAGGTGTTGCTATCATGAAAACTATTGTGGTCAAATCACCATTTTGATGCAATTAAAATGTAATCAAATGTATGTTTGTGGTTTATCCTTGGCACTAGGGGGTGTATGTTTTATACGCAACTCCATGTTATGTTGGGTGGCTATGCACTGGTATACAATGCATTCTCTACGTTAGTATAATGAATTGTCAGACAAACAATATTGCACCAGTAGCCAGTGACAAGATAGGAAGGGAATACTCCTCTGACAAGGGTAATTAGGGCTTGCAGCTAGTGGATGAAGCTTGAGCCTGTGGCTTGTAAGCATAGGCCAACCATGGACTACCACGGTTAGCCTATACCTTAACAACCCCAGGGAGAAGAGGAAACCTCCAGGGCAGGAAAACATAAAGTAACTACACTCACCAGGCATGAAAGGCAGAATGTCCACAGGGCCACAGGCAGCAGGTTACAAGATTGCTAGGATATCAAGTAGCCCACTGTATAGTAGGTGCAGAAGAGGCTTGGCTGTAACACTGGAACTACAGCAGGAAGACTAGTAGACAGGCATGACTGGTCAGAATATCAGGCAAGAGTCAGCAACTAGACTCCTAAGAACATACAATATAGCAGGCAAGAGACATGGTCAAGATCCAGGCAGGAGTCGTCAACAAGGGAACATAAGCAGGGACGGATTTATAATGAGGCAGAGTAGGCATCTGCCTACAGATGCACCCCACAGAGGGGCATCTGTCATTGGGATCATGTTGTGTTTTTGTTTTTTTTTTTTTAATACGCCTCCCCCATCACTGCAACATAGTGAAGACAGGTCTGTGCCTTCTTCAGCACAGACCTGTAGCTGCTGAGTTCCTTCGTCGGGTCTTTAATAATACAGAACGCTGGGAGATGACATCATCTTCCAGCGCTCTGCATTACTGAAGATTAGACCGCTCAGGAGCTCCAGCAGCTTCAGGTCTGAGCAGAAGGAGGAGGCACAGACCTTTCCTGCCGCTGGACCACCAGGAAAGAGGTAGGTAATGGATACGGGGGGGGGGGGGCAATGTGTAATATGGAGCTGATGGGGGCAAGTTGGAACTGATGGGGTCAATATGGAGCTGATGGGGGGGCAATTTGAGGGCAATATGGAGCTGATGGGGCAATCTGGAGATGATTGGGGCAATATTGGGTTGATGGGGGGGCAATGTGAGGGCAATATGGTATATGGAGATGATGGGGGGCAATGTGGAGATTAGGAGCATTGTGGAGGTGTCCAGTGGAGATGGCCAATTTCTGTGCCTACAGGCTCCTGAGATGTAAATCTGACCCTGAACATAAGTATTAGTAAGCAAGAGACATGATCTGAAATTTCAGGCAGGAATTGGCAACTGGTATATCAAGGCACAATGCTATAACACAGCAGACACTAAATGCTTAGCTTAGCTACCATGTAAGACATAGTGTTGCTATAGGAAGAGAAGGAGGAGGAGTGGAGAGTGTGACCACTCACCAGCTGTCCCCAAGGAAACAATGAAAGACATAGCATGTTGGAGACATAGTTGGATCCTGTGACCATCAATACGAATGCAACATCTGCTTTGTGATTTGCTAGACTGCTATGCAGCATGCAATCAATGGATAATTTAACTGCACTATCATTGTTGGGTCATTCTCCATCCCGCTCTTTGGCTCCTTGATAGGCTGCCATCAATGTAATTTCCTCCCCCGGGGAGGGTTTTACAGTTTAAAAAGATCTCGCAAATGGCACATCTAGTTTTGCCTCTTGAAGAAGCCATAATTTGAAATGTTTGTTGGCTGTGGAAACATTGCTTTCAGTTTTTTTGTTTTATTTGATTAGCTGTTTGGTATTTGACACTATCTTGTGCTACAATGCGTATACAATTGCTGTTCTAATGTGTAGTGTAACATTTTCCATCAATCACACTAATACTGTCTTGCTGGACAAAAGTTCATGTTAGGGCTGTAACACATTTTTTTCAGCGGCACATTTCGCACATGGGTTGAATTATGTGAAGGAGATAATCCTCCTTATAACATAAAGTCCTAGAATGTGTCGCTCACTGTGTGCATAACCGCACATGCACAGTAGGGACCCTTAGAACGGCTGATCTGGAGTGGAGAGCTCTGGAAGGCTGACAGCCTGTCTGTGCTCCCAGCTCTGGGGCAACAGCGGAGGCGGCTAGGTGAGAAACTGTCACCCGGCCGCCTCCGCTGCTGCCCCAGAGCCGGGAGCACAGACAGGTTGTGAGCCATTCGGAGCTCCCCGCTCCGGATCCGCCCGTTCTAAGGGTCCCTACTGTGCATGTGTATACGGGCTTTGTAACTAGTGTCATATAAATTGTAATGGTTAGTGTATACAATATAATCTGACTTTCGCATCAATAGCTCTTTTGAGAGCTGATATTTTTGGATTATGTTTTGGTCAGTAATCTATGACATCGGATGTGGTCAGTGTATCCTCTATCCTCACCACTTAGGTCACGGATGCACACTGAGTTTGTTAGTCCAATTTCAGAACATATTGTTCTTCTATTGGACACTTCATCGCCAATATTCCCCTAGCACGATACTCTGTGGTCTATATAGGGTGTCCTTGAATACTCTAACATGGTACATTATTGTGTTTTATCTCTGAGTAAGGATTCTAACTGAGATGTAAAGGAATAAATTGCTGCGCAATCATTTAAAGGAATCAATTTCCTTTCTCTTTGTCTCACACTTTCTTTGGCAAGCTGGTTTATGTCCTGGCAGTACTCTACAATCTATTAAGTTGTTTTCATTTAGTTTGCTACTTCTTCTTTAATTTTATTTATTTACATTTCTTTTTCATTTAACGCTAGTAAATGTTATATTTTACCCTCTTATGTCCATAGCATATGCTATTGCTACTTGACGAGGTCAATCAGTTTAGTGTGTGCTATTTCAGCAGGGTTATCTTTCTTTTGTATTTGCTGCTAATTATGTCCACTGTGTATTCATCTGGTCTCTGTAGGTATATGATATTAAGAATAAATTATAGAAGGGTGTGCTAGGGAATTCTATATTTGCATCATTTTGTTCCCAGTTATGAATATTGCTACGTTAGCGATACCAAAGAATGCAGAGATCTATGATTACCCGTTGGTAGTCACAGAGTTGTAAGATATGTGGTATCACTAGTGTATCTATATTTCAACTGTAATCTCTGTGGGCTCACTAGTATAGCTCAATTTCAATTGCACATCTGTGGTATTACTGGTGTAGTTATGTTTCACTTGTAAGCTCTGTCATATCACTAGTATAGCTCAGTTTCAATTGCACATCTGTGGTATTACTGGTGTAGTTATATTTCACTTGTAAGCTCTGTCATATCACTAGTATAGCTCAGTTTCAGTTGTAGCTCTGTGGTTTCACTAGAGTAGTTAGATTTCATTTATAAACTCTGAGGTATCCCTAGTGTAGCTCCATTACAGTCAGAGGCGTAACTAGAACCCTCCGGGCCCTGGTGCAAGAAGTGCCATGGGTCCCCCCACCCCCTGACCACATTGGCCCCCGGACCCTCCACAATGCCCCCATCTCCTACCTTCCAATCCCAGGTGCTCAAGTGGAGTGGCAGGAGAGATGGGCTGGTGCGACGTGCTCCCGCGCGGTCCTCTTCTGTAATACAGAGCGCTGGGAGATGATGTCATCTCCCAGCGCACTTCATTACTAGAGAGCCGGAGGGAGATTAGAGGCGCCAGGTGGAGGGGTCGCAGGGGGCAGCCGGGCCCGGTCGCAGGTGCGACCCCTATAGTTATGCCACTGATTTCAGTTTAAGCTCTCTGGAATCACTTGCCTTTCTTTGCAACATTAATGCCAATTATAAAATTACCAAAGTGAGGTAGGCTGAGATAGTGGGCAGGAGCAATAGTAGAAGTGGGCCACTTGATTGTATATACCCCCAGCCCTCTCGTGCTTTGAAGGCACCACTCATTCGTATTGTTTTAGACAATATTCATTAGTGTATTGCTTACAACATCCTATATAATAATTTGCTAAATCGTGTGTAACGCCACGACATGCGCAGTAGATGTTACTGCGCGTGCTGCAGTCATGCGCAGTAGAGACTGCCCGCGCCGCGGCTGATACAGAGCTGGGTGCTTCGAAGGAGCGTCCAGCTCTGTATCAGCCGCGGCGCGGGCAGTCTCTACTGCGCGTGACTGCCCTGCTATCGGGTGGCTCTGTGACACCGTGGCCCGTGTAATGGGCTGTTCAACTAGTAGGACATAAAACACTAGACCCAGAATAAGAATTTGTGTAACAAGTTTAAATTTGACACACTTGGAAATTTTTACTTAGTCCCAATGCAGGGTCAAATTTAAACCCTAGTAATAAGAAATGAGCACCAACTTTTTTCTTTATATAGCTGCACAAATTATTTAATCTGACATTTTTTTTTACCAAGGATACAGATATAGCCAGGTCTTGTCCTCTGGTCCTCAAGGAGTTAAAGTGGAAGTGTCATTTTATAATGGAGAGGTGATTTTGGAAGAGCTTTAAGAAGCACCCATAATTATTATGTTAGTAATATTTTATTTAAAACAATAGTTTATTTGTCCGTTAGTGAAAATCTGGTGGGTATGCTACCTAGAGCCTAACATTCCACACCAGCCTACATTACCAACTGTCACTTCCTGCCAGGCAGTACTAATTGGCATAAATTGGCAAATGTATCTGAATATGTCAGAAATTATTGTTTGAAGTTTTGACCAGCTTCTATTGGTTTAAGCACTCCTCCCACCCCCAGGTGCAATGCTCATTGTCTTTAGGACACTATATAATACCTGTCAGAGAGTCTCTCTCCATTAATGAGTAAAGCTGAGAAAGACTCAGCTCTCAGGATAAAGTAAATTAAGGTTAGTAAATGCCTATAGCAGGAGAGTTTCAGCTCATAAGACAAAGCATATTAAGGTTAGGTACTTGCCAAATATGAGGTACCTTGGTGATGGTGGCAAGCTTAGTATTCTATGGCCATATGATGTGACCAAATCCTCATCTTTAATATAGTAGTGATAGGCAGGCACAATGCAGCAGAATAAAGGGATAATGGTGATGAAAATTTGTATGTGCACCAATATTTTGTGTATTTGCTTTTATAAATATATATATATATATATATATATATATCAAAAAGGAAGCATCTTGTGACCGACAAACTTTGTCAGAAGCCAAACACACCCAGGGGCGGCAGTAAGGAAGAGTTATTCCTATCTCCTCTATACTATCTGTCCCATTGGTGTAAACATGGGAAGTGATTTTCACAGGAGTGGCCCCCTGCCGACTCCTGTGAAAATCTCTGCAAGGACTTTACCCTCCACCACACTAGATACCTCTTCCCTCTACACCCTCCCTCCCAATTGCCACATACAGGACTTCACCCTCCACCACAGTACACACCTTCTCCCTCCACTTCGCCTCATTTCCTCAGACTCCCCTTCTCCTTACTGCCTCACATTCCCCTTCACCACATTGCCTCTAGCAGAGATGCAGACTACGCTGAAATCACTTCCCACTCCCAACAGCACACGAGTAAAGGGTAAGAGCTTTTCTTTTGGATGTAGAGAGAGAGGTGAATATTTAGGCCTCCGGCCCTCAAACGCTGTACACAAAACACTATTGTCACAGCGTGTACCTTAATCCCAGCATGGGAGACGCTGGGAACTTGGAGCCTGAATGACACCCAGTGTCATTTGTCATGTTGCCTGAGGCTTCCGGCCTAGTTGCGCCCATCCAGTCGATGCGGCTGCCGCTTGGACGCAGTAGGTGACACTTTCATCTCCACTGTGTCATATTTCGGTTGCGAGGCTGCGTTATGACTCAGGCCTCAGTCTTAAGCATTTGGGTCCTGTAAGTCTCCACCCATCTACTTCCTGGCTGGCTTTAAAAGGGAACTGGATCCTGACTCAGTTACCTTTACGTTGTTGTTCAGTGCAGTTCTAGTTCCTGTTGTTCCTGTATCCTATGTATGACCCGGCTTGTCTGACTATCCATTCTGGTGCTGACCTGTGGCTCTGTCTGACCATTCTACCTGTGCGCTCCATTAGCTATAGACATCCCATCTGGTGCAGACCTGTGGCTCTTGCTAACTATCTGCTCCGTGTATGACCCTGGCTTGTCTGACTATCCTACCTGGTGCTGACCGGTGTCTGTGCACTCTGCTGTGTTGCCCATTTCCCACTGACATCCACCCTGGTGCGGACCTGGGGCTCTGGCAGACTCCGGCCTTACTGACTGCAGGCATGAGTCAGTGTCTCCATTGTAGCAATCCCATATTCTAGACGAGCTCTTCCTAACTGACTGCAGGCAGGAGTCAGTGTTCTCCGTTGTAGCTGCCTAGCGGGAGACTTTGGGTTATATCCGGTACTCCACTCACTACCATTGAGACTACCAGTCGGCTCCGGCCTAGTCTCCAGCAGTTGTGGTTGATCCACTGGCAGACTCCTATTTCTGATAGAGTATCTGGCCTTTTCCGTCACCCTCTGCTTATTCTCGTTATTCTGCTAGTTACATTACTACCCATTATATTAATAAACGTGATTTTAACTATACCGTCTGACTCCTTGTCTTGCTTGATAACCATAACAACGATACACCAAATGCTATGCACAAAATGCCAAATGCGATACACAACAAGCCAAACAATATACACAGTACTCCAAACATTATATGACAAACGTTATAACCAAAAAGCCAAACGATATATACAATATGCTAAATGCTATACACCATACGCCAAATGCTATACACAATAGGCAAAATGCAATACACCAAATTCTATGCATACAATGGTAAATGCCAACTGCTAAAAAGGAAATGACAAATGCTGTACAGCAAATGCTATATGCCAAAAGCTAAATGCTAATATCACAGTCTCCCTTAGAGGCCTAAGTTATCTTGCGCTCCCTTTCTCTGTGGTGTGTTGGCTGGCATGATTGAGGGTACTTCCGCACAGCTTACATCATGAAACAGGCACTGGCACAGACACCTGTTTATGGGCCTATTCTGTTTTGCCTAATTGGGTCCCGCCTTCTTCTGCTCCTTTATTAACCTCCGTGGGGCTAGGAGTCATTGACCTTGCATGGTGTTTCTGTTAGTTCTTTTGCACTCTGTTGTGACCCGTGCCTATCTGAGATTCCGCTCTGTGTTGACCCTGGCTTGTCTGACTACCCACATCGGTTCTGACATGTGACTCTGGCTGACTGACTCGCTCTGTGTATGACTCCTGCTTGTCTGACTACCCACATCGGTTCTGACCTGTGGCTCTGGCTGACTATCTCGCTCCGTGTAGTCCCCGGCTTGTCTTATCGGTGGTTCTGGCTGCCTGCTCGCTCCGTGCACTCCTAGCTTGCCTGACCTGTACTCTCTGTGTTCCATGGCTCTGGCTTGCTCTCGCACCCTGTTGCTTTTTTTAGATGGTATCACACGCATTCCCTTCTGAGCGAAGTAAGGTGGGATTCCTGATCTCCTTCCTGTTCAGCAAGGCATTGACCTGGGCCAATTCACTATGGGAGAGAGAAAGCCCATAGTTCATAACTTCACGGAATTTGTGGCCTCTTTCCAGAGAGTCTTTGACTTTTTGGGCATGCAACCTCCGCTACCAAACGACTTATGACAATACGGCAGGGCGCATGTACAGTAGCGGACTACGCGATTGAGTTCTGTACTCTGGAATCTGAGGTAGGATGGAACAATAAAGCCCTAGTTGCCACATTTTCCCAAGGCCTATATGAAGCTATCAAAGATGAGACAGCATCCTGTGAACTGCCAGGTGATCTGAAGGAGCTAATCTCAGTCACCATCTTGATAGATACAAGAATCCATGCGAGGCCTTCATTTAAGGAACAGGCATGTAAACCTTTACCTCGGTTGGCACCTTGCTTCTTACACCCACCCTGTCCTCCCTCATCTCCAATACCTCCTAGTTCTGACCCCGCCAGGGGGGAACTGATGCAATTAGGCTTCACACGCCTTTCGGTGGAAGAGAGGGCTCGGCGCAGGAGGAGGGGACTTATACTGTGGGGAGCCAGGTCATATGTTGCATGCTTACCTTATCCTGTGGGGAAACGCTCGCACCTAGGGTCATGTAGGGGACAGACCCTGGGTTGAATTTCATATTCCCCAGAGAGACTTCAGGAAAAACCTGTTCTTGAAGTAGTACTATCGTGGGCCGTGTCGTCTGTGGTGGCTTCGGCACTACTGGACTCCCAGGCAGCAGGGTTTTTCATCGATGCAGACTTTGTCCCCAAATACGTGCCTTGCTCCGCTCAGTTGACAATCGAAGCAGACCCTTAGAGCCCCATCATGCCATCATTCTGGGTTTTCCCTGGTTACAAACTCACAAAAATTGACCTAACAGCCAGCCTCCAGCACAGCAGTGAAGGGGTTAATAGCCCCAGCTGCTGATTTTTTTTACACCAGTAGGTGTCTCCTCTCTGCTTCTCTGTTCCTTACTTTGCTGGTAAGGGACACACGGGTTGAGGAGAGACTCAGAGACAGTGTGTAAATCGCGCTGTCTCATTCATTGAGAATACCGGTACATGTGATCGCTGCTTCAGCGATCACATGACCCGGCACAACTGAGAAGGGCTGAGACTGAATGCCTGGTACAGGAGCATTCAGTCTCAGCCTGGAATAAATGATAGCAGCGTGCATGGAGGCACGCTATCATTTATCGCATGACGGTCCAGGACCGTCATGGGTCCTTAATGGGTTAAGAAAAAGGATGGGGAGCTTAGACCATGCATTGATTTCAGGGGTCTGAATAAACTGAGGTAAAGAACGCTTATCCAATTTCATTGATCACGGAACTATTTGATCAAAGGCTCTACCATTTTCACGAAACTTGACTTAAGGGCCGCATACAATTTGGTATGAATAAAAGAAGACTATGAGTGGAAGACAGCGTTTAACACCTGGGGAGGACACTATGAATATCTGGTGATGCCTTTCTGATTGTGCAAAAAATATTAGAGCAGATGCTCTTTCTCGACAATTTGGGACTGAGTCCCAGGAGGAGTCTCCTCTGGTTCCTATTATTCCTCCCAACTGCATCTTGTCTACTATACATACCAGAATTACATCTCCATTGGGCCAGGAGATTTTGGTTGTGCAAGCTTCCGCCCCAGCGGATAATCCTAATGGGAAGTGTTTTTTGCCTGAATCCCTCTGTACCAGACTGCTGGAGACGTACCATTCCTCAGAGGCTGCAGGGCACATTGGGAGAGACCAACTAATATGGTCTATGACTAGACTCTTTTGGTGGCCCAGCCTGAGGACAGATTTCTCCGCATTTGTTGCCGCATGTTCCACTTGTGCGCGGACTAAGACTCCAAGACATCTTCCAGTTGGCCTCCTGCAACCCATTCCTAATGGGGAACGTCCATGGTCACACTTATCCATTGATTTTATGTTGCTTTTTTCGAGAGCATTTTGCAGAACGGATGGGAATCCAGCTCTCGTTCTCCCCGGCTTACTATCCACAGTCTAACAGTGCTGCAGAGAGGTCTAATCAGGCACTGGAACAGTTTCTCCATTGTTTTATCTCCGACCATCATGATTATTCGGTGAACCTGTTACTGTGGGAAGAGCTTACCAGTAATAGTGCTGTCAGTTCCTCCTCTTGGAACTCTCCCTTTATGATTAACTATGGGTTCCAACCTTCTCTACTGCCTGAGTCCTTTGAGGCTTAGAATATTCCTGCTCTGGAGGACCACTTGAGGGTGCTTCGCTCCACATGGGTATGGGTTCAAGGATCCCTGCAGAGTTCCACATTGTTATATAAAAGTCAAGCAGACTGTAGGCATCTACTGGCTCCAGTGTTCCAGATGGGAGAGAGAGTATGGTTGTCCTCACGCAATCTCCATCTCTAGCAGCCTTGTAAAAAGCTGGCTCCCCAATTTGAGGGTCCCTTTAGGGTTCTCCGCAAGATTAACCCTGTGACCTATTCCTTCGACCTCCCTGCTAACATGCACATGGGTTCTGACCTGTGGCTGACCAACTCGCTACTTGTAGTCCCCGTTTGTCTGACCTCTGGCTACTAACTTGCTACATGTAGTCCCCGGCTTGTCTGACCTGTGGCTCTGGCTGCCTGCTTGCTGCGTGCACTCCTAGCTTGCCTGACCTGTAGTCTCCGTGTTCCGTGGCTCTGGTCTTCTCTCGCTCCCTATTGCCTCCGGTCGCGAGACCGAAGTGGGACTTACACATATTAGCCGCTTCATACTGGCATTCCACTCGAGCCTCTTTCTTAGTCTCGGTACCTCGCAGTAGTGCAGTGCACAGCACTGCATTATTGAGTGAATCAATAATGATTAGGCATACTCGCCTTGCTATTGTTGGGGAAGGAGCTATGGAATATGGAGTCTGTCCCTCCTAAGCAGGGTAACACAGACAGGAAGGAATCTATGGGACATGGAGTCTGTCCCTCCCACTGCAGGGTGACATAGACAGGAGGGAGCTATGGGACGTGGAGTCTGTCCCTCCCACTGCAGGGTGATACAGACAGGAGGGCGCTATGGGACATGGAGTCTCGCCCTCCTACTGCAGAGTGACACAGACAGGAGGGAGCTATGGGACATGGGCTTTGTCCCTCCCACTGCAGGGTAACACAGACAGGATGGATCTATGGGACATGAAGTCTGTCCCTTCCACTGCAGGGTGACACGGACAGGAGGGAGCTATGGGACATGGAGTCTGCCCCTCCCACTATAGAGTGACACAGACAGAAGGGGCTGTGGGACATGGAGTCTGTCCCTTCCACTGCAGGGTGACACAGACAGGAGGGAGCTATGGGTAGGTTTGCCACCCGGCCGGTATTTTACCGGCACAGCCGGTAATTAGGACCTTAGAGCCGGTGCCAGTATATCTACTATACCGGCAATTGAAAAGCCGGTATTTGTTTCCTTGACGCGTCCAGAGTCAGTCTCTTGCTCAGGTGGTTCGTCAGCGTCCACGCACCATCACCAGCCAATGAGTGGAGTGTATTTGGACATCAGTGGTCCTCATTGGCTGGCTGGTGCGTCAGCGTGTCACGCTCGCTTGGTGTGTGTGTGTGTGTGTGTGTGTGTCTTGTGACTGACAATGGGGAGTCAGGGATGGCGGGCGCGGCGGTACACATACGCGTTGTGAGAGTGTCAGTGCTCAGAGACTGGTGCACAGGAGGCAGTCTGGTCGGAATCCACTCCATGTCTACGGCCTACTACTGTACTGTTCAGCTCATCCTTGGTCTCTCCCGATCCCTGGCTCCAGCCCCGGCGGAACTTGGAAGTAAACACAACACCACCCTCAGCACGCACACACTTCCAGGTATGAGGTCGGATGGCGTGGGAGATAGAACTGTCAGCGAGCAAGTTGTTACGGAAGTATAGTCTTGTCGCGACTTAGTACAAGGACCATGGAAGTTGTAGTCCTAATTCAGAGCAAATTATTATGGGAGTTGTACAGTATATAAATATAATAGCTGTATCAAAGAATTGTGATCCTTGTGCAAATGAGAGAATGGGGACATTCTTTTTTTATATAAAATAAAATTATTTGGAGTTGTATTGCGCTTTATATGTTCCACTTGGATATTGCAGGTATATAGACTGCTCCCTGTGAATTAAGCAAGTCACAATCTCCCAGTACCATGTATGTATGTATGTATCTTTATTTATATAGCGCCATACATGTACACAGCGCTTAACAAGTTGAAATAATACAATACAAAAATGACAGAACTGAGGTAAGGTTAAGGTTAAGTACAATCATTACATTATTTGTGAGGGAAAGTGCAGAAAGGGAATCATACACTAGGAAAGGGACCCTGCCCCTAGGAGCTTACAATCTAAGCTGAATTCATAATGAAAAACAGAGACAGTAGGAGGAGTATTATAAGTGCAGGTACAAGGTGTGGTGAAAGAAGTGCAGAAGGATTCTGATGTGACTGTCAGTGTGCAGAAGGAGGACATTGCTATTGAGATGCCTCCCTGAGCAGGTGGGTTTTGAGGAGTCGCTTGAAAGTGATGATTGGCGAATGGTGATGGGGAGGGCATTTCAGAGTCGAGTACCATAAATTAGACTGTAAGCTTCATGGGGCAGGGAGCCACTGTTCCTGAAAAAGTGTGTACGGTATTGTGAACAAATTGTTAGTAGTATATAGGAATTAAGATATTAAAGATATTAAAAGAGAGAGACTGTTTAGTCTGAGAGAGAGCGAGAGTGCTTAGTCTAAGAGAGAGAGTGCTTAGTCTAAGATAGAGAGTGCTTAGTCTGAGAGAGAGTGCTTAGTCTGAGAGAGAGTGCTTAGTCTAAAAGAGAGAGAGTGCTTAGTCTGAGAGTGAGTGCTTAGTCTGAGAGAGAGAGTGCTCAGTCTGAGAGAGAGACAGTGCTCAGTCTGAGAGAGAGTGCTTAGTCTGAGAGAGAGAGTGCTCAGTCTGAGAGAGAGACAGTGCTCAGTCTGAGAGAGAGTGCTCAGTCTGAGAGAGGGAGAGAGAGAGTGCTCAGTCTGAGAGGGAGAGAGTGCTCAGTCTGAGAGAGAGTGTATGTGTGCTTAGTCTGAGAGAGAGAGAGTGCTCAGTCAGATAGTGTATGTGTGCTTAGTCTGAGAGAGAGGGAGAGTGTTTAGTCTGAGAGAGAGAGAGTGTGTGTGTGTTTAGTCTGAGAGAGAGAGTGTGTGCTTTGTCTGAGAAAGAAAGAGTGTGCTTACTCAGAGAGAGTGTGTGTGCTTAGTCTGAGAGAGAGAGAGAGAGAGAGTGCTTCTTCTGACAGAAAGAGAGAGCTTAGTCTGAGTGGTCTTGCCACTGAGTGGTTCTGCCCCTTTTGTGGCTCCTCCCTTTTGTGGCTCCGCCCTCACCAACCCACAACTATGGCCGGTATTTTTTTGAGGAAAAGGTGGCAACCCTAGCTATGGGACATGGAGCCTGTTCCACCAACAACAGAGTTACACAGACAGGAGAGTTCAATGGGACATGGAGTCTGTTCTTTCAACAACCAGGAAACACAGAAGGAAGATTTATGCGACATGGAATCTGTTCCTCCCACTGTAGGTGACACAAACAGGAGGGAGCTTTGGGACAAAAAGTTTTCCCATCCTAATGTAGAGTGACACAGACAGGAGGGAGTTATAAGACATAGATTCTGTCCCTCCCACTGTTGGGGGACCCAAACAGGAAATAGCTATGGCACATGCAGTCTGTCCTGGCTATAGGGTGACACTGACAGTAGGGAGTAATAGGACACAGTCTGTCTTTTCCAACACTGGGTGACACAGTAGGAAGATCTATGGGACATGGAATCTGTTCCTCCCACTGCAGGGCGACACAGACAGGAGAGATATAAGGCGTAAAGGGTCTGTATGAGTCTGTCCCTCCCACTGCAGGGTGACACAGACAGGAGGGAGCTATGGGACATGGAGTCTGTCCCTCCCACTGCAGGGTGACACAGACAGGAGGGAGCTATGGGACATGGAGTCTGTCCCTCCCACTGCAGGGTGACACAGACAGGATGGAGCTATGGGACATGGAGTCTGTCCCTCCCACTGCCGGGTGCAACAGACAGGAGGGAGCTATAGGACATGGGGTTTGTTCCTTCCATTGCAGAGTGACACACACACACACAACACACACACACACACATTATATATATATATATATATATATATATATATATATATTAAAATAAAGGATAGGAAGCTACAGGACCTTGTTTTCACCCTTCGCTTTACTATGTATAACTGCTTTGAATTGAATGAGGCCGCTGGTCCTCCATCTGGGACCTGTTTGTTTGTAGACTCAGCCAATCAAGCACTGAGTGATTAGATTCCTGCTCCCTTTACACTATGCCCTCTGGCCCAGGATTTCTCTTGGATTTCTGACTGCAGTATCGCCCACAGCACAATCCTGCTGTCTTGTCTCCTATAACAAGTAATTCCCTCCATACTCACAGTGTGACAGGGGAGAACTGCTTATGTGATTGTTGCATTGTATCATGCTATGATTCCTGTGGAAGTGCTGCACTATCAGAATTCTAATGCGTTCCTTACATTCTGTAGAAAAGCTCTGTTTATCACCTGTGATTCCATGATTATACAACTCTTTTGTTATCTCCCGGGGGGGGCAAAAAGCACTTTAAGAAAAGGATACACTTCTAGTAACATCCTACTTTAGCAGTCAAACTTACAAGTCAATACTTTCCAGGTTTAACTCTTGCCCCCTTTTTTGAATAATGGTATTAAATCTGCTTTCCTCCAATCACAGGACACTTTGCCTGATGAGAGTGAATCAATAAGATTAGGCATACTGGCCTTGCTTTTACTGGGGGGGTATGGGAAATGCAGTTTGTCCCTCCCACCACAGGGTGACGCACACACAGGAGAGAGCTACAGAATGTGACATAGAGTGCATTCCAAACACTGAAGGGTGATACAGCCGGGAGGGAGGGTATGCTTAACCCACTTGCACTCACAGGGTTAATCCGACTAAGTTTAAAAACAACAGCCCCTGAAACAAACACCATTAATCCTGATGTCCAGCGGTGTCTTCAGCACCCTGGTCAGTTATTGTCAATCTTCTTCTTCAATCTTCTCTCTTCTGACTTCTTTCTCTCCATCTTCTTTCTTCTTCTGTTCTGTTTTATCTTTTGTGTTACAATCACATTCCTGTAAAAGAAAGAAAAAAATAAATATTAACACCTTAAGGGCCGTCTGCACATGAGGACTACAGAGCATTTTTTTTTCCCTATCTGACGCAGGGTTCCCCGAATGGCGTGCCGCCGCATGGAGAGTCCTGGAATCCATGACTTTCCTGACACGTCATGGGTCCTTATCGCACATCCAATCCATGGGTTAAACAGGTGCCACAAACATAACTCGGACGTATGTGCATAGTTTAACCCCTTGAGTGCCCGAGGGGTACGCAGCACATTACAGAGCAATTGGTTGCTTACCTCTCTGGCACTCAAAGGGTTAAGCAATGCACATTTGTCTGAGTTGAAATCATAGATCTTGCCAAACAAATAAACACACTTGCCCTGGATAATAAGCATGTGTGTGAAAAACATATGTATCATTAAAAAGGCCCCTTTATGGTCTTCACCACTGTCGGCAGCCTCAGTGGCGTTGTCAGGAAGAGTTAAAGACAGAGCTCCATTTTAGGTACCTTTTTATGTGGCCCGTCTCTGTTCAAAATGCCTCCCATCCATTGGCTGGGATGCGTGCTTACGCACATCCCGGCCAATCAGCTTCTAGCGGGGGATTGATGGAACCTTCATGTATGAGCTATCAGTCAGTGCTTTACAGTGTGTCAAGCACTGATAGTTAGCTCTTTTTCTTTGATGTTCACATTACTCATGCTATTTGGTAACTTAAAATCCATGACGGACATCTGGCCATAAGTCAGTTTCTTTGGCCCAACTTCCGTTGTGGTTTCAGCTGGTAGGGCAATTGAACAGCTCTGTTAGAACTTTTTGCTAATGTGCCATTAGCCAAAATTCCCCTACCAGCTGTTTTAACAAGGGCTTTACGATGTAACTGAGACCAGCATTGTCTGTCATCTGGGACCCATTTATTTGTGAACTCAGCCAACCAAGCACTAAGCTGTTAGATTCCTGCTCCCTTTACACTATGCCCTTTGTCCCAAGATTTCTCTTGATTTCTGACTGCAGTATCGCTCACAGCACCGCTGTCTTGTCTCCTATAACAAGTAATTCCCTCCATACTCACAGTGTGACAGGGGAGAACTGCTTCTGTGATTGTTGTATTGTATCACTCTATGTACAATTCCTGTGGAAGTGCTGCACTGTCAGAATTCTAATGTGTTTCATACATTCTGTACAGAGGCTCTGTTTATTAACTGTGATTCTATGATTATATAGCTCTTTTGTCATCTCGCAGGGGGAAAAAGATACTCAAAGAAAGGAAGGAAATATTTAACCATTTCAATGACAGGGGTGGTATCAAATGCAGTGCACAGAAATGATAATTGCCCAGATTAAACAGAGTAGGGCAGTTTTAACCCTTTGAATGCCAGGGGGTATGCAACGCATTGCAAAGCAATGCATTGAATGGCACTCAAAGGGTGAAGTCACTCATCGCTTCTCTAACACCACACCCCTCTGTCAGTCCCTACACTGGCTCCCATTAGCATACAGAGTAAAATTCAAAACTCTGGTGCTAACTTATAGAACCCTCACTAACACTGCACCCCCTATATTTCATCTCTCATTTCCAAATATACTCCCGCCCGCCATCTTCTCCTCTCCACAGCTCTTATCACATCCTCCCACTCCCGCCTACAGGACTTCTCCCGTGCTGCACCTGAGCAGTGGAATTCCCTCCCCCGCCCCATCAGACTCTCCCCCAGCCTTCAAATCTTCAGACGCTCCTTGAAGACTCACCTCTTCAGGGAAGCTTATCAACTGCCTCCATAAACATCATCACCAAGATTCACCCCTTGCACGGACTACTGCATTCAACGGCACTTCTCACTCCCATCCACTGACCGGCAGTTCATGTTGCAGGAGGCACTTAAACGCAATAGCACTTACTCCTTCTGTGTCAAACCCACCTTCCTCTAGACTGTAACCTCTCACGAGCAGGGCCCTCTGATCCTCCTGTTCTCCACATCTGATTGTACTATTTACTACCTCTGTATGTCTACTCCCTATTGTACAGCGCTGCGTAATTAGTTGGCGCTGTATAAATAAAGAATAATAATAATTATAATATGGCGCTATCAGCAAATATAAAGTATCACTCCCCTTTAACTAGGCTGACCATATTTCCTTGAGACAAAAACAGGATGGGGTGTGGGACAGACAGACAGCGGGACTCCGTCACTCCGAGTCCGATCGTAGTAAGCTGCAAAAACGCGTTTGCTCCGTCACTTCCTAGCGGTGTTCTCTCTCTCTCTCTGACCAAAAAGTCTGCTCCTTAAGTAAATCAGAACTTCCTCTCTATGTCACTAACACTAATGGTTTTACTGTGTTTACTGTACGCATTGATTACCATAGAGTCTTATGACTCCTTGTCATATCACTGTCTAAGGGTCTCTATGGTAATTTACCATAGACTTGAGAGTCTTAGACAGTTATGAGTCACTCTAGTCATAAGACTCTGTGGTAATCAATGTGTAAAGTAAAACCACAGTAAAACCACTAGTGTGACGAAAGGAAGTTCCAATTTACTTTATCTTATATATGCTATATTAAAAATGGGACAAAATTGACATTTATATTAAAGAGGAAGGACGGTCTGGAAATATGAAAAAAAACGGTACTGTTCCTTTTAAAACAGTACGTATGGTCAGCCTACCTTTAACCCCTTAGATGTTAGAGAAGTCTCCAATGCGTATCAATGATTGGAGTCCTTTCCAGCATTCAAAGAGTTAAATAATACATACATCTGTTTTTTCCTCCTACCTAAAATGAGGATTCAAGCTTGTGAGGTTAAACTAGTTTCACAGAATGTCGTGTGCTCAGTACTAAGTTTTAAATTTCAGCATCTCACAATTCTGAGATTTCATATCTTCACACAATTCTGAGTTTTCATATCTTTACACATTTCTGAGTTTTCACTTCCATCTTCACACTGTGCTGAGTTCTCACACCTGGTTTTAAAGCAGAGCTATCATGCTAATAAGATTGCCCACCATATATTTGTAACCTAGCGATATGCAAATTCTTACTGTCTATATGCTCAGTAAGTCCTTGTTATCAATGAAAAAACACATCTTTGGCAGGCATCCTGCTGCACACAGCTTACAAGACAAGCCCTGTGCGCCTGTGTGGTCAGTCCCTTCCAGTGCCTTAAGGCACCAAGGAACGTCACCAGCAGTGCTGGCAGTGAATGGGACAGACAGAGCAGACTCAGAGGTACATTTCCTCTATGATTTCTGCGCTGTTTGTCCTCTGTTTCCTGCTGAAAATGTGTTTTTTCACCAATAACGCAGACTTATTGATCATATAGGCAGTAAGACTTTGATTATTGCTAGGTCACAAATATATAGGGGGGCAAACTTATTAGCATGATAGTTCCTCTTTAAAGGGGATGTATCACCTCTGTATAACTTAGGCTAAATAGTTCGGTTATATAGCGAATCTGATTAAAAGTGTGTTATTTTATTATTATTATTTTTTTTAAAGCTTTATTTTGTCTAAATTTAAGTTATAACGTCTTCCCTGCTCTGTACCATAGTCTGTCACTCTGCCTCTGCTCCCCTCCATCTATCCAACCTCCTCCAATGACTGAGGCTTTCTGTCTGTAAGCTGGAGCGCTGTCATTGGCTAGATATCGATCTCTGCCAGACTGTGCGGTGTGTATATAAGTGTATCACCCTGGTGTCCCTGTGTTTAGGAGATCAGACTGTGTGGTGTGTATATAAGTGTATCACCCTGGTGTCCCTGTGTTTAGGAGATCAGACTGTGTGGTGTGTATATAAGTGTATCACCCTGGTGTCCCTGTGTTTAGGAGATCAGACTGTGCAGTGTGTATATAAGTGTATCACCCTGGTGTCCCTGTGTTTAGGAGATCAGACTGTGTGGTGTGTATATAAGTGTATCACCCTGGTGTCCCTGTGTTTAGGAGATCAGACTGTGTGATGTGTATATAAGTGTATCACCCTGGTGTCCCTGTGTTTAGGAGATCAGACTGTGCGGTGTATATAGAAGTGTATCACCCTGGTGTCCCTGTGTTTAGGAGATCAGACTGTGTGGTGTGTATATAAGTGTATAACCCTGGTGTCCCTGTGTTTAGGAGATCAGACTGTGTGGTGTGTATATAAGTGTATAACCCTGGTGTCCCTGTGTTTAGGAGATCAGACTGTATGTTGTGTATATAAGTGTATCACCCTGGTGTCCCTGTGTTTAGGAGATCAGACTGTGTGGTGTGTATAGAAGTGTATCACCCTGGTGTCCCTGTGTTTGGGAGATCAGACTGTGTGATGTGTATAGAAGTGTATCACCCTGGTGTCCCTGTGTTTAGGAGATCAGACTATGTGGTGTGTATAGAAGTGTATCACCCTGGTGTCCCTGTGTTTAGGAGATCAGACTATGTGGTGTGTATAGAAGTGTATCACCCTGGTGTCCCCGTGTTTAGGAGATCAGACTGTGCGGTGTGTATATAAGTGTATCACCCTGGTGTCCCCGTGTTTAGGAGATCAGACTCTGCGGTGTGTATATAAGTGTATCACCCTGGTGTCCCCGTGTTTAGGAGATCTGACTGTGTGGTGTGTATAGAAGTGTATCACCCTGGTGTCCCTGTGTTTAGGAGATCAGACTGTGTGGTGTGTATATAAGTGTATCACCCTGGTGTCCCTGTGTTTACGAGATCAGACTGTGTGGTGTGTATATAAGTGTATCACCCTGGTGTCCCTGTGTTTACGAGATCAGACTGTGTGGTGTGTATATAAATGTATCACCCTGGTGTCCCTGTGTTTAGGAGATCAGACTGTGTGGTGTATATAAGTGTATCACCCTGGTGTCCCTGTGTTTAGGAGATCAGACTGTGTGATGTGTATAGAAGTGTATCACCCTGGTGTCCCTGTGTTTAGGAGATCAGACTGTGTGGTGTGTATAGAAGTGTATCACCCTGGTGTCCCTGTGTTTAGGAGATCAGACTGTGTGATGTGTATATAAGTGTATCACCCCGGTGTCCCTGTGTTTAGGAGATCAGACTGTGTGGTGTGTATATAAGTGTATCACCCTGGTGTCCCTGTGTTTAGGAGATCAGACTGTGTGGTGTGTATATAAGTGTATCACCCTGGTGTCCCTGTGTTTAGGAGATCAGACTGTATGTTGTGTATATAAGTGTATCACCCTGGTGTCCCTGTGTTTAGGAGATCAGACTGTGTGGTGTGTATAGAAGTGTATCACCCTGGTGTCCCTGTGTTTGGGAGATCAGACTGTGTGATGTGTATAGAAGTGTATCACCCTGGTGTCCCTGTGTTTAGGAGATCAGACTATGTGGTGTGTATAGAAGTGTATCACCCTGGTGTCCCTGTGTTTAGGAGATCAGACTATGTGGTGTGTATAGAAGTGTATCACCCTGGTGTCCCCGTGTTTAGGAGATCAGACTGTGCGGTGTGTATATAAGTGTATCACCCTGGTGTCCCCGTGTTTAGGAGATCAGACTCTGCGGTGTGTATATAAGTGTATCACCCTGGTGTCCCCGTGTTTAGGAGATCTGACTGTGTGGTGTGTATAGAAGTGTATCACCCTGGTGTCCCTGTGTTTAGGAGATCAGACTGTGTGGTGTGTATATAAGTGTATCACCCTGGTGTCCCTGTGTTTACGAGATCAGACTGTGTGGTGTGTATATAAGTGTATCACCCTGGTGTCCCTGTGTTTACGAGATCAGACTGTGTGGTGTGTATATAAATGTATCACCCTGGTGTCCCTGTGTTTAGGAGATCAGACTGTGTGGTGTATATAAGTGTATCACCCTGGTGTCCCTGTGTTTAGGAGAACAGACTGTGTGATGTGTATAGAAGTGTATCACCCTGGTGTCCCTGTGTTTAGGAGATCAGACTGTGTGGTGTGTATAGAAGTGTATCACCCTGGTGTCCCTGTGTTTAGGAGATCAGACTGTGTGATGTGTATATAAGTGTATCACCCCGGTGTCCCTGTGTTTAGGAGATCAGACTGTGTGGTGTGTATATAAGTGTATCACCCTGGTGTCCCTGTGTTTAGGAGATCAGACTGTGTGGTGTGTATATAAGTGTATCACCCTGGTGTCCCTGTGTTTAGGAGATCAGACTGTGTGGTGTGTATAGAAGTGTATCCCCCTGGTGTCCCTGTGTTTAGGAGATCAGACTGTGTGATGTGTATATAAGTGTATCACCCCGGTGTCCCTGTGTTTAGGAGATCAGACTGTGTGGTGTGTATATAAGTGTATCACCCTGGTGTCCCTGTGTTTAGGAGATCAGACTGTGTGATGTGTATATAAGTGTATCACCCTGGTGTCCCTGTGTTTAGGAGATCAGACTGTGTGGTGCGTAAACTTCAGTATATGTGTTTATGAATTAAATTATTTCAGTTACACAAAGAGGTGTCAATAGGTAGTGACATAACCTAGAAATTCTCAGAAATGCCCCGTCCAAAAGACCCACCCCCAGAAACACCCCCTAAAACAACAGTGTCCCTCTTTGACCATGTGAAATGTTGGAAGGTATGGACTGGACTGTGATGGGGCCCATTGAATGAGTTAGCAGCACACATTATTATTGTATATAAGTGCTACTTTTCTTTTCAAAGTTGCAGTTGTATGTTCGTCAGATATATGAAAGAGGGGTTCAGCAGATGTTTAGAAATGTTGTGAAGCTGGCAACAATCCCTCTCTCATTTCTAAACTGGGCAACAGATGGAGCAAGCTGATATTTCATAGGCAGGGATAGATTTCTTATTAGGAAAAGTAGATACAGAACGTTAGCTGTGCTGGCCACTCCTATATTCTGAATTGTGGGTGTGGTCTGTAAGTCCTTATGTCCGTGTACCAGACACCTGCTCCTTGATTACGTTGATTTATTCATCAGTTTAATATATTATTCTGATGGCTGTTATTTAACACTTTGGATACTAGCAGGATCTCCAATGCATTGCTTTGCAATGCTTTAGAAACGTATCTAGCAACCAAGAAGGTAAAGCAGCAGTCAAGTTTTTTAAAGGGATAGTAATATTTAAAATGTAAAAAAAAATATGGTGTAGGGTTTATCCCCCTGAGTAAAACAAGGGCACTCCCACTGCTGAGAGGTGTTTCATTCAAAAGTTATTAATTTTCAAAGTTGAATTTTTAGGTGCAATATCACAGTGGCCTGAAATTGTACAGTGGCGCTGTTGCTACACGATTCTATGGACAGCTCTGGTCAGTTGACCATAAATCTCCATAGGATGGTGTAGCAACAGCGCCACTGTACAATTTCAGGCCACTGTGATATTGCACCTAAAAATTCAACTTTGAAAATTAATAACTTTTGAATGAAACACCTCTCAGCAGTGGGAGTACTCTTGTTTTACTCAGGGGGATAAACTCTACAACATATTTTTTTACATTTTAAGTATTACTATCCCTTTAAACAAAAACCTGTTATAAGGCTTTTCCTCCTGTGTTAAATATGGGTCATCCCACTGAAGGCAGTAGTTTTAGTGAATGTCTAACCTTTCAAAGTGTGATGAAGTGAGTAACAGCTTAATCACTTCCTGACAGTTCAAGCAGTCAGGAAGTGATGAAGCTGTTAAAATCCCATTCTGTGGAGAGCTGTTGTCAATGACTTGCCTCTCCTATAAAATGCAAAAGAATATCGACTGACAAGAACCAATTAGCCCATCTAAACGACACATTCTATAAAAAAGCTCAGTCTTAAATAACCTCAAAACTAGATATATTTACTCCAAGCATCATTTATGTCCATTATAGTATTAGCCCCTACCACTTTAACAAGGGAGCTAATCCATTAATCTAACACCATTTCCGTAAAGTAGTATCTACATACATTCAGGCTGATGTACTTAAAAGAACAGAAGTAAATCTAGGAAAAATAACTGTAGGGCAAGGAACAAATAAAAATGGACATTGATTTAAATGAGGGTTTTAACCTCTTAATTGAAAGATTGGTCTTGATGCATTGCTTCCCATGTCAATGAGCTCATGGAATTTGATGGCAGATAAGAACCAACTGTGCCATATACTAATCTTATAAAGTCCAGAATTATTTCACCATTATAATAGGCTTATATTGATCCCAATACTTCTTAAATCCTGTTAATGTTTTAGCCCCTAACACTTCTGGTGGAGGTCATTCCATGTCTATCTTTCATAAAGTATGTTTTATTACATTTCCACTTATTCCCCGACCTTCCAATTTTAGGCCATGTCCTCATGTTCTGACATTCCTTTTATTGTAAAAAATGCTTCACAATTTTATTAAATTCCTAAAGGGATAGTAATGTTTCAACAGCAGCAGCTCCAATTAATCTTCATAGTATTTGATCCATATAGAGTGTTATATCAGTACTGTCAGAGTTGTAGTTCAAGAGTAATTGAATGATAAAGTTTCCCCCTCCTGCCCCTTTTACCTAGTGTAAGCTGCCTCCCCTCAGTGTGGAATTTGGTCCACAGACCAGACCGCTCACAGCAAGGGACAATCTTCTTACTATGAGAACAATTAACTCCCCCCATTGACAGGTTTTTCTCTTATGCTAACTGAAGATTGTCCCTATCTGCAATCCATCTGGACATCACCTTTATGTTCTGAGGTGAGCAGTGTTACATCAGTAAAAGGGGTGGGAGGGGGATACTTTATCATTCAATTACTCTTGAACTACAACTCTGACGGTATTGAAATAACACTCTCCACGACCCAAATACTAATTAATTAATTAAATGGAGCTACTTTTATTATGAAACATTACTATCCCTTTAATACATTTGAAGGTGTCAGTCATATCATCCCTCTCCCTCCTGGACTCCAAATTGTACATATTAAGGTCCTGGAGTCTTGACTGATATGTTTAGTCATTTAAATCATGCACCATTTTAGACGCTAAATTATTGATGTCCCTGCGGAGATATGATTTCTAGAACTGTAGTGTACACCATACTTTAGGTGGATGCCTCATCCTGTTGTACCCAGTATCCTGCTTGATATTCCCACTGCTGTGTTGCATTGCTTGCCTACCTTTGAACAATCACATTTAACTACCCTCAAGTCTCTTTTCACTGGTACGATTGTCGGCAGTGTAGCAGTAGGTCTATATTCTGTCTTAAGGTTTTTTGTGTCCTATATGCATTCTTTGGCATTTTTGTGGCATTATATTTAGGTCTTGGCACGTCATGGAATTTCAGGGTTGCCACATGTCTGCATCCCAGAATCCATTGCTGCAAATGTCCTTAACAGCCACCCTATGGTGTTAAAATGTCTTCTCTTTGGGAACATCAGTAGTGCCATTATATCAGACAGGAAGATCTTGGCTGGTTTTGGGGGACCTACCCTATAGCACGGAGGGGCAAAAAAAAATATTGTTAGACTTACAATTGTCAACATACTCTTCCAGCCAAGGGCCGGCTGAAGATGATGACAATTGTAGTCCAACAGCAACTGGAGAACCATATATTGATAACCATGCTCGGCATCATGAAAAACCCTTACAGCGATCATCTCTTACATCAGACTCTTAGGGCTTTTTATGTTTTATGTCTAACATCAGTTGTTGGCAAAGGAAAGGGGTTCTAAAATTAGAATATAATACAGGAAAATACAAGGACAATCTGGCAATAAAGCAATCAATTTGCTGACTGCATTAGCCACTTCTGTTCTTAATAATTAATCTCCTTAACTGAGCTTGCTCTTCAAATGACTGTTTCAAATCTCCAATAATATTACACACATTAACTAAACAGGACTGTGGCATTTAACAGACAAAAGGAGCAGTTATATTGATCTATGTCAAACCATCAACATGGTTATGTGAGTAAAAAAATGACAAAAATCCTTCCACTGTATAGAGGACTGTGGGGGAGAATGTTGGGCCTCTATAGTGCATATCAGCGGACAATCGCTGACCATCTTTAGGTCCAAAAAAGTCCACACACCAGCCCCGTGGCATGGGCAGAGAATGGCATACAAGCTATTGACTTAAAGTGGAACTATCACTCAAATTAAAGTGCCCCCAAATCATTATGCACATAGCGATACGCATATCCATACTAGTATTACACTGAATGATTCCTGCGCCATTGAGAAATCCAACTTGTTCTGAGATGCATAGGCAGGCATTAGTGCAGATATCTTGCCAAATAAACATCTGTGTGTCTGTGCTCTCATCCCGGTCTCCTCTAGGATTGGTGAAGAGGGGTTACATTGTACCTTAAGGTACAGGAAGGTACAGGAAGTGACTGCACAGGAGCACAGATGCTGGTACAGCAAGATGCCTGGCTGTGAATCCCAGAACAAGTTGGATTTCCCAATAACGTCGGACTTATTCAGGATATAGTATGGATATGCATATCGCTATATGCATAATGATTTGGGGAGCACTTCAATATGAGTGATAGTTCTATTTCAAACAAGGTCTAAATTAAAAAACTCCCTGAAACACCCACAGACAGCTCCATTGTTAAGGAATTTTGGAATATGTAGCCTAGCAAATTGACATTAGGCAGACATAGGTACAAAAATGTATTCCATTAAAGGGATAGTAATGTTTAATTTTTTCAGTAACATCGAGTATTCTGTATTCTTTCTTATAACAATGTGTAGCAAGAAAACGTTATTAAACGCTGCCGTTTTTCATTTACAGTCTGATAAAGTTTCCCCCTCCTGCCCCTTCCACTTACTTCCGCAGCCTCCCCTCAGATCTGGAATCCGGTCTGCGGACCGGACGTGCTGCATCGAGGGACAATCTTTCCGCTTTCAGTATAAGGGAAAGCCTGCCCCATTGATGAAGGAGGGCAGGTTTTTCCTTATGCTGGAAGAAGATTGTCACTCGTCGCATTCTGTCCAGGCTGGCTTGCTGAGGCTGCTGAGGTAAGTGGAAGGGGCGGGAGGGGGAAACTTTATTAGACTGTAAACGAAAAACGGCAGCGTTTATTAACTTTTCTTGCTACACATTATAAAAAAGAATATAGAATACTCGATTTTACTTGAAAAATTAAACATTACTATCCCTTTAAATCTATCCAGAGCAATATCTGCCCTGTGATTAAAAAAACATATGAATTTTTATACTTAACAAGTTAGGCAAATAGGAGAAAGACCCCTTCATAATATATTTAAGGACCTGCAGCCAACTTCATGGAGTGTAACTATAACATGTATTGCTGTGCTTATTGTGAATGTATCTAAACTTCATCCAACATAGACATCAATAATTGAAAAATGATAGCACTGGTTGATTATAGTGGCATGTATCTCAACAGAATGACTCTGTACCGGTAAAATCAATCTAACTTTATTTAGATACAAAATTAAGTAAGTGTTCATACCTGCTACATCACACACTTTAGAGTACATCAAGGGGAGACTGACAGACTGGCTAGATGACAAGCGTTGCAAGTGTGTCGATCAATGTGTTTCTCAACCTAAAGGTGCTTAATCATGACCACACACAAATCTATTCCATTGCCTGTTATTGAGTAGAATCTCCCAGTTATGTTCACCCCAATTTCTCAGGGTTTGATAATCTTCAGCACTCCAGCTGTTGGGGACTACAGCTCCCACATCCCCTACCAGCCAATCGTTGGTTGGGAATGATGGGAGTTGTAGTTTCCCTCAGCTATAGTGCCAAAGCTTGCTACCTCTGACATCCTATAATATAAAATGCCAGAATGTTTGTCCGATGCAGTCATGCACAGTAGAGACTGCCCGAACGCGCAGTCATGCCCAGGAAAGACCGCCCAAACGCACAGAATGCTGGGAGCATTCTGTGTGTTCGGGCAGTCTCTACTGTGCATGACTGCATTGCGTGCGCAGCCAATGAGGCGGCGGCAGTACGCAGAGCAGGACCGGCCTCTTTACATCACTGGACCTTGGCCCATGTACACAGGCTTTTACACTGGTATAACTGCAGAACCGGCACAAATAGTAAGCATAAGTTAAGGGACCCATCTTTAGATTGGTTTGGAATTTAAAAATGTCTAAATTGTTTGCTCTAAATTTGCATGTTGCTGCATGGAATTATGGGAATGCAACTAAAACACTGTAAGTTTTTGTACATTCTTTTCTGATCTGATTCAGACATGTTAATATTTCATAGGTATGAAAATGGATTTTAGATCAATATTAAAAAGGAAATTATAGGGAGGAACTAAGGAACATATGGGCAAATAAAAAAAGAGATGCAATTCTGTGGGATAACTAATAAAATTCCCCCAAATTGCCATTATTTTAAATGAGGCTTTTAACCTCTTGAAAGCTAGAGACATACCCAGTGGATTGCTGTGAAATGCTTTAGAGACCTCTCCAGCATTCGAATGGGTTAACACCCTCATTAAATCAATCAGAATGGATCTTCTTTTTTATGTGCATATCACTAAATGTAGCTATGGGAAGTTATAGCAATCTATTAAAGGGATAGTAATGTTTCAAAATAAAAGCAGCTCCAATTAATCTTCATAGTATTTGGGCCCTAGAGAGTGTTATTTCAATACTGTCAGAGTTGAAGTTCAAGAGTAATTGAATGATAAAGTTTCCCCTCCCACCCCTTTTACCTAGTTTAAGCCGCCTCCCCTCAAATGTGGAATCTGGTCCTGTGACCGGACAGATCACAGCAAGGGACAATTTTCTTACTGTGATCATAAGAAAAACCCTGCCCCCTTAGACAGGTTTTTACTTATGATCACTGAAGATTGTCCCTCCATCTGGACAGTCTTGCTGCTCTGAGGTGAGCAGTGTTACATTTGTAAAAAGGGCGGGAGGGGGATACATTATCATTCAATTACTCTTGGACTACAACTCTGACAGAATTGAAATAACACTCTCCATGGTCCAAATACTGTGAAGATTAATTGGATCTGCTTTTATTTTGAAACATTACTATCCCTTTAGAGGGAGTCTCACACCTCCACACATTAGATATTATTAAAGCACAAACTAAGGGGGAGATTTATAAAAAAGTGTTCTTATATGTTGTTTGTGAAATATACTTAAAGTGGCCCTATTCCTTATTACGATACTTGATATTTATAAGGCAGAAATCAAACATTCATAAATGTGGCATAATAGTGCATTTTTCTGTTCGGACTTGCATTTTTTTTGTGCACATGTTTGCATGGACTTACCACGCCAGAAATAAGAACAGGTCAGACATGGCCTTAATATTGTAGTGATAATTGTGTTGCTAAAATGTCCCAAACAGCGATATTTCTAACAGTTCCGAACACCACTTTGAAAATAAAAACAAAAAAACAACTATATGGTGTTACGTCCTCTTAATGCTTCATTATCATTTTTATAAATAGCAAATTATATTTTAACACCATTTTAATGCAGAAATTCACTTAATTCCACTTTTATAAATGTTCCCCTAAGTGCTTTAATACTATGCCTGCCTGATAGCACTGCTATCTTTTAGGCTTTATTGTAGTTTGTGGTGACACTTGCGCAGAAGTGCATTGGAGATCTCTCTAGCATCCAAAATGTTAAATAATAACCTGTAAGAGGGGTATATAAACTGGTAAAGGGACAATGGGATTGCTATGGCCACACCCACAATTCAAAATATGGGTGTGGCCAACAAAAGCTGAAGCAGCTATCACAATTTGGAGCTCTAGGCAGTTGCCTGCTTTGACTATTCGGAAATCCAGCCCTGGGCCCCACTCTTGCTGTATTGAAAGTAGAACTACCACCCAATATAAAGTTGCCCCCCAATAATTAGGTATATGGCGACATGCTCTTTAATAGTGTTATTATCTGCTACAAGTACTACAATCTGAACTAATCCTGTTTCTTGAGAGACCGGCGGCCAGGCTTGCATGCAGACATCTTGGCTTTGTCACGGTGTGCAGGCAAAAGAAGGACAGACACAACTCTATGAAATATAACCACCTTTATTTATAATGTACAACAATATAGTATAGCCTACACAACCCCAGACAAGCAAATAGGACCCAAGGTACCTCCGGAGCTGCACACTGTGGGACAACAGAGAATGGTAGAATATGTGTAAGTCACCACTTGGTCTGTGAACGGAGGCAACAGAGAGCGAAAGCAGACCAGAGCCAGGAGGAACTGAGTCTACAGGTCAGGCAAGCAGGTAGTGTAGGGAGCAAGTAGGCAGCCAGAGTCTCAGGTCAGACAAGCCGGGGACTACACGGAGCTAGAGTAACCAGGCCAGTGGTCAGACAACCATAGACTATGCTGAGCAAGTAGGAGCCAGGGCCACTGGTTAGGCAAACCGAGGACTACATGGATAGAAAATAACCAGGCCCACAGGGAAGGCAACCGGAGGCTACACTGAGCTGGTAGTAGCCAGGGCCACTGGTCAGGCAAGCCGGGGTCATACACTGAGCGAGTAGTCGCCAGAGCCACAGGACAGAACCGATGTGGGTAGTCAGACAAGCCGGGTCACACACAGAGCGAGTAGTCATCCAGAGCCACAGGTCAGAACCGATGTGGGTAGTCAGACAAGACGGGGTCATACACAGTGTGAGTTAGTCAGCCAGAGCCACAGGTCAGAACCAATGTGGGTAGTCAGACAAGCCGGGGCTGTACACGGAGCGGATTCTCAGATAAGTCATGGGTCACAACAGAGCACAAAACACAATAGCACCACATAAGGGCAATGACTCCTAGGCCCAGGGAGGCTTATAAAGGAGCAGAAGGAGGCGGGACCCAATTAGGCCACCCAGAATAGGCCCATAAACAGGCGTCCGTGCTAGTGCCTGTTACCTGATGTAGCAATGAGGAAGTGTCCAGAGGCCATGCTGGCTGGTGGCCATACAGAGGTAAGGAAGCAAAGAATAGCTCAAGGGAGACTGTGATAGGCTTAGAGACATCTGCGCACCTGCGTTGTCTGTCCCGGTCTCCTCTAGGAGGCATTGCATGGAGCCGAAAGGCACCGGAAGGGACTGATGGTGCAGGCAAGCAGATGGCTCTACAGCAATAAATCTGGCTGTCAGTCTCAAGAGAAACAGGATTACATCAGAATGTGGTACTTGTAGCAGATAATAACACTATTAAGAAGCTAGTCATCATATGCCTAATTATTTGGGTGACTTTATATTGGGTGGTAGTTCAGCCTGAAGTAATGATGAAGAAGAAATCGACCACTGTAATGTGTTTTGGAAGTAGTGTGAGGTTTGGGCAACTTGTCTCCACCTCAAAAAGCTGTCAGACTGTAATAGAATTGCTGATTTTTTTCTGCCATTTCTCTTGGTATGAGAGAGGTGTATGACATCACCTGGGGGCGGGGCCAGATAAAGAACTCATTGGTTCCTTTCCCCACCTCCCAAGCCCTCTCACAGTGCAATATATTTGATTTTGATTTTGTTTCAGATAGCCAGCAGGTTTTGAGAAAACAGTCATAGACTACAAAACAATAATTGCCCACTGCTTTTTTAGCTTGTTGTATTTAATATTATATATTAGTATTTTATACTCTAATAAACCAATTCTGAGGACTAGAATCAGCACCTTGTTTTGATCTACAATCTTGACGTTGGAGACCTGAGCAGAGACAGATAATATTTCTCTGCAGGCTTTCATTGTTGGTAGTAGACATATGTCTCCTTCCAACCATCACTTTTGTGAATATATTTAAATGCATTCTATGCACTGTCCATTTGGATAATAGGCACTATTGGGCGCCCTCTTCTTGTGTGTCCTTTCATGTAGACCACTTCTGGATGGTTGTACTGTGGGGCAGCCCATCTACAAGAGTGTTCCATTTGGCTTCCAAGCATCTACACTGTGGATGGGGCAGTATAAAGATCGCTCCAGCATATCTTTCAGTAAACATATATTTGTTTTGCTGAACATTAGCCTTGTGAGTAAATTCCTTACATCAGTGAAGGGCTGGTGTATTCCATTATATCTAAATGATAATGCACCAGGAGCTCCTTCTTTTTTGTTTTTCTTCTGTGTATTCCCACTAATGGCTGCTAATGCAGTTGAAGATACCATTGCAAGGCTAGTTAATTTAAAAAGTAATAGCTTTACAGAGTGAGGATACATATGGTATTAAAGCATTGTATGTCTTTTAATACTATGTAATTGTTCTTGGTGGGGGTGTTCTGGGGAAGTATGAGTGTCCTTTTAAACTGTAGAGGTATAAGGAGAGGTTA
Source organism: Rhinophrynus dorsalis (assembly GCA_037306005.1). Lineage (NCBI taxonomy): Eukaryota > Metazoa > Chordata > Amphibia > Anura > Rhinophrynidae > Rhinophrynus > Rhinophrynus dorsalis. Next base: position 512,756,334 of record CM074721.1, read on the forward strand.
TCCAGGAAAAAAAACACAACCCCACATTGTTTAACTTCACAAACACCAATTTATTTCACAGAATGAGTCAAAGAAACCCATACTCACTAGACCAGAGCTTTCCAAACTTTTCATGTTGGTGACACACTTTTTAGACATGCATCATTTCGTGACACAGTAATTCAGTTTTGCTAGCAAACAGGAGGTTAAACTAATACTCCCTGAAATGAGATACAGACACATACATAAATTGTAATAAGATGATGTATGGGGACACAACGTATCTTATGAAAACCTTTCATTCATTCTGCAGAAGGCATTACGCATGTTGTGTGGTTTTTAAAAGGGCGACATGAGAATGTTGCGCTACATATAAGCACAAGATTCTCATGTCGCATTATTAAATAAATAGCACATAACTGATTTTGTAAGTACATCTTTCCTGTCTCATCGGCACCACAAGCAGAAGCAGCAGCCATGTGACAGGCAGCCTCAGCGCACAGGGACACTCCAGCCTGGCAGCCCAAAGAGAGGGCAGCAGTATAGGGGAGGCGACATCTCAAAAGATTTTAACAGCTGAACCGCCAAAAGATTTGTAACAGCTGGAGTGCCTCCGTGTGCTGAATACATATTATGGATGCAGCACACAGAAGCACTCCAGCTGTTACAAATCTTTTGTGGTGCTCCAGCTATATGCAGCACACGGAGGCCATCTCCCGCTGTGTAAATGCTACCATTAAGTAGTATGCCAGATGCCAGTGTAGCTCATGATTGGGTTGAATGACAATCTCAGGCTGTGTAAACGGCACCTTTGCCTGTGACACACCTACACCCTTCAGCTGACACACTAATGTGTCGCGACACACAGTTTGGAAAGCACTGCACTAGACAGAGTGTAAGAGGGACCCATTGTGAGGGAGTGGTTGTGTTTTTTTTTTACATGACTCTGGCATTCCTTGTGGTGAAAGTGCAGAGTACCAGTCTAAATAAAGGTTAAGCCCAGCACTCTGGACAGCGAAGAACAGGGAGATCCTGCACACAGACCTCCCACAGTATCCAGGCCCAGACTGCCAGGTTCAGGCCCATGATAGTGCTGGACATGGGACAGCCAGGATGGAGCTCAGCCTTGAAGGTTAGTGTAAGGACACAAGGTAATCTGTACATACTGGGAGATAATGTTATTTCCATATGGGTCCAAAACCCTCAGAACAGTGGCTGTTCCTTCAGGGGATTGTTAGGGCTGAGGAGATTATCTGAACACAAAGGGGAAGGGGATGAATGCATTTGGTCACTGTATTTTAGGGAATGCCTCCAGAACACTCATTAGGCAGATTAAATCCAAAAATGTGGCAGTAGGTTCCTCATTGGCCAGTACTGATCTCCCTGGAGGTAACTCACCCCCTGATTGGTCACAGGATGTCCAGGGGTAAGTGGAAGTGATGTGGGAGGAGGAGGAGTTCCATGGCCAGGGGGACATATATATATATATATATATATATATATATATATACTAGTATTGAAGGCCCGTGTGCACAGGCCAGAGTGTGGGGGGCCTTGGCTGCTGCCCTGAGGGCGGGGATGGGCAGTGGGCTGTTCAGGGCGCCCTGCTCCGGATCAGCCATGCCTCGGTATGGGGGCTGGCGCATTCGGGCAGTCTCTGCTGCTCATGAATACAGAGCGTGACTGCGTCGTTCGGGCAGTCTCTACTGCACATGTGCGTGTTACGTACACAGAGAGCTTCGCATCCTAGTAATTTATATCTATATATATAAAAGAATAAGCCTCATTGCATAATTTATGGTACCCCACACACAGAACATAATTTATGTCTCCTCAGAAAAGAAACTCGCATTGAACAGAATGTCTAATTACATAATTTATGTCTCATTAGGAGACACAACTCCTATTGGGTGATTGAATGGGGACTTTACTGCTCTCATTGGGTGATTCACTGGGGGCGTGTTTATCATACAGGGAGTTGGCCCGCCCTCTCCAGCCCGCCCACCAGTATCCAACTGACAAAAAAAAAATATATAACTGCCACTCGCTCCTGAGGTAGGGATATCAGTAACTTCTCCCGGTCCACTCACACTCTCACTCAGGATCATGACCCCACAAACACACTGTTTCACCTCCCACAGATAACTGTGACCCTCCATACACTCTGTTTCAGTATGAGGGTGTAATGTTCCCATAAAATACAAACTTAATAGCAACTCTTATTTAACTCATTATCTCTTCAGTCACCTCACAGTCTCAACTGTCACTCCTCCACTTCCTGCTTCCTGATTCCCACCCTTTCTCCTTAAAGGGAGAGAGATGCTTTGCTGTATGTTACAGAGGGCAAGCCTCAAACACCACTTTCTATTTGATACCTCAGCATATTGCTACATTGCCTCAACTGAAGAGCCACCGTGTGTTATATTGCTATGTTAGCTCAACTTAACCCTTTGAGTGCCAGAGGGGTAAGCAACGCATTGCAAAGCAAACATTCTGTCTCACACTCTCACACAGTCTCTCACACTCTCAGTCGCACACACTCTCAGTCGCACACACTCTCAGTCGCACACACTCTCAGTCATACACACTCTCAGTCACACACACTCTCAGTCACACACACTCTCAGTCTCACACACTCTCAGTCTCACACTCTCAGTCTCACACTCAGGGCCGGATTTACATCTCAGGAGCCTGTAGGCACAGAACTGTGAAGCGCGCCCCCCCCCCCCCCGATTTGGCAACTACACTAGACACCTCCACAATGCTCATCAGCTCCATATTGCCCCCCGTCAGCTCCAACTTGCCCCATCATCTCCATATTGCTCCTCATATTGCCCCCATCAGCTCCAACTTGCCCCCCTCATTGGAACAGTTGGTTTTCCCCTTGCATATGGCCCTTATTGTTCCACCTAGGGCAGTGCAGCTTTCAGGCTATCCCTAATTAACCCTTTGAGTGCCAGAGGGGTATGCAACACATTGCTTTGCAATGCGTTTTGTACCCCTCTGGCACTCAAAGGGTTAAGCAAAGGCAACTAAATAGCAACGGCTGTACCACTGCTCACCCACCTATTACTAAGCAGGGATTTCTTGAAACGCTAACCTGTTTGTATGCTCTGAGTACTGCAGCTGAGAATCACTGCATAGCTAGACTAATAAGGGTCATGTGCAACTCTTGGGAAAATAAACTGCTACAAGGAGAGCAAATAAAAAGCCCCAGTGAGACACACTGACCTATGACGATCACATTTCCTTTCTGCGATTCAGGAACATTATTGCCAAGATGACAGCAACAGAGTGCTTCTTGTCTCTATGCTGCTTCATGGGAGTGGGTTATGTAATATCACACGGCGAAACAACTTAACTTCCCAGTCATTAGATGTTACTGCTCGTCCTGCACTTTATTCAGAGCATAAAGGAGTTTTAGCCCTTGAGTGCCAGAGGGGTGTGGAATGCATTCGTACCCCTCTGGCACTCAAAGAGTTAAGCACTAGAGGGAGAACTGACCCAGCATGGGAGGGGTCTCTGCCGTCGTTTCTACAGAGACTGAAGAATTAGGCGGATCACTGAATTTGATCACAGAGGGAACGTGGCATCAGAGCATATTTAATGGACACCTGATATACACGTTTGCTGTGGCACAGACCCTCCCTTTATAACGGAGTTATTGGAAGTCCTATTCAGGAATGCAGAGTCTCCTAGCGCTCTGCATTCCTAAAGGTGCAACGAAGGAGCGCAGCACCTACAGGACTGTGCCAAGAAGGCACAGACATGTCCTGCCGGGGAGGTAGGAAATAGGGAAGGGGGGGTGGCAGCGCCAACGAGGTGCCTACTTTTTTTTTTAATTAAAAAAAAAAAAAGATTAAAAAAAAAATCACAGTGGCAGGCGCCCCTAGGTGGCATGCGCCTGTAGGCAGGTGCCTACTTTGCCTAATGGCAAATCCGGCCCTGCTCACACTCTCAGTCTCACACTCTCACAGTCTCTCTCGCAGTCTCTCTCAGTCCCACACTCTCTCAGTCCCACACACTCTCTCAGTCCCACACACTCTCTCAGTCCCACACACTCTCAGTCTCACACACTCTCAGTCTCACACTCTCAGTCTCACACTCTCAGTCTCACACTCTCACAGTCTCTCTCACAGTCTCTCTCATTCCCACACACTCTCTGTCCCACACACTCTCTCAGTCCCACACACTCTCTCAGTCCCACACATTCTCAGTCTCACACACTCTCACAGTCTCTCTCGCAGTCTCACACAGTCTCTCTAGCAGTCTCTCACAGTCCCTCACACTCTCACAGTCTCTTACACTCTCACAGTCTCACACAATCTCAGTCTCACACACTCTCAGTCTCACACACTCAGTCTCACACACTCAGTCTCACACACTCAGTCTCACACAGTCTCTCTCGCAGTCTCACAGTCCCTCACACTCTCACAGTCCCTCACACACTCTCAGTCTCACACACACTCTCAGTCTCACACACTCTCAGTCTCTCTCGCAGTCTCACACAGTCTCTCTCGCAGTCTCACACAGTCTCTCTCGCAGTCTCAGTCTCTCACACTCTCACAGTCTCACACAGTCACACAGACTCACACTTTCACACAGTCTCACACTCTCAGTCTCACACTCACAACCTCACACAGTCTCTCTCGCAGTCTCACACAGTCTCTCACACTCTCACAGTCCCTCACACTCTCACAGTCTCTTACACTCTCACAGTCTCTCACACTCTCTCACACACCGTCTCACACAGTCTCTCACACAGTCACAGTCTCACACAGTCTCACACTCTCGCAGTCTCACACTCTCGCAGTCTCACACAGTCTCAGTCTCACACTCTCACAGTCTCTCGCAGTCTCTCTCGCAGTCTCACACAGTCTCTCTCACAGTCTCACACAGTCTCTCTCGCAGTCTCACACAGTCCCTCACACTCTCACAGTCTATTACACTCTCACACACTCTCACACTCTCTCACACTGTCTCACAGTCTCGCACAGTCTCTCACACGCACAGTCTCTCACACGCAAGTCTCTCACACGCACAGTCTCACACACATTCTCTCAGTCTCGCACGCTCTCACTCTCACAGTCTCACACTCTCACTCTCACAGTCTCTCTCTCTCACTCTCACAGTCTCTCACTCATTCACACTCTCAGTCTCACACGCTCTCACACTCTCACAGTCTCACACTCTCACAGTCTCACTCTCACAGTCTCACTCTCTCACTCTCAGTCTCACTCATCCACACTCTCAGTCTCACTCATTCACATTCAGTCTCACTCATTCACACTCCCAGTCTCACACACTCACACTCTCTCAGTCTCGCACTCTCTCAGTCTCACACGCTCTCACACTCTCACACACACAGTCTCACACACACACACAGTCTCACACACACAGTCTCACACACACAGTCTCACACACACTCTCTCTCACAGTCTCACAGTCTCTCACAGTCTCAGTCTCACACTCTCAGTCTCACACTCTCAGTCTCACACTCTCAGTCTCTCACACTCTCAGTCTCACACTCTCAGTCTCACACTCTCAGTCTCACACTCTCACAGTCTCTCTCACAGTCTCTCTCATTCCCACACACTCTCTCAGTCCCACACACTCTCTCAGTCCCACACACTCTCTCAGTCCCACACACTCTCAGTCTCACACACTCTCAGTCTCACACTCTCAGTCTCACACTCTCAGTCTCACACTCTCACAGTCTCTCTCACAGTCTCTCTCATTCCCACACACTCTCTGTCCCACACACTCTCTCAGTCCCACACACTCTCTCAGTCCCACACACTCTCTCAGTCCCACACATTCTCAGTCTCACACACTCTCACAGTCTCTCTCGCAGTCTCACACAGTCTCTCTAGCAGTCTCTCACAGTCCCTCACACTCTCACAGTCTCTTACACTCTCACAGTCTCACACACTCTCAGTCTCACACACTCTCAGTCTCACACACTCAGTCTCACACACTCAGTCTCACACACTCAGTCTCACACAGTCTCTCTCGCAGTCTCACAGTCCCTCACACTCTCACAGTCCCTCACACACTCTCAGTCTCACACACACTCTCAGTCTCACACACTCTCAGTCTCTCTCGCAGTCTCACACAGTCTCTCTCGCAGTCTCACACAGTCTCTCTCGCAGTCTCAGTCTCTCACACTCTCACAGTCTCACACAGTCACACAGACTCACACTTTCACACAGTCTCACACTCTCAGTCTCACACTCACAACCTCACACAGTCTCTCTCGCAGTCTCACACAGTCTCTCACACTCTCACAGTCCCTCACACTCTCACAGTCTCTTACACTCTCACAGTCTCTCACACTCTCTCACACACCGTCTCACACAGTCTCTCACACAGTCACAGTCTCACACAGTCTCACACTCTCGCAGTCTCACACTCTCGCAGTCTCACACAGTCTCAGTCTCACACTCTCACAGTCTCTCGCAGTCTCTCTCGCAGTCTCACACAGTCTCTCTCACAGTCTCACACAGTCTCTCTCGCAGTCTCACACAGTCCCTCACACTCTCACAGTCTATTACACTCTCACACACTCTCACACTCTCTCACACTGTCTCACAGTCTCGCACAGTCTCTCACACGCACAGTCTCTCACACGCAAGTCTCTCACACGCACAGTCTCACACACATTCTCTCAGTCTCGCACGCTCTCACTCTCACAGTCTCACACTCTCACTCTCACAGTCTCTCTCTCTCACTCTCACAGTCTCTCACTCATTCACACTCTCAGTCTCACACGCTCTCACACTCTCACAGTCTCACACTCTCACAGTCTCACTCTCTCACTCTCACAGTCTCACTCTCTCACTCTCAGTCTCACTCATCCACACTCTCAGTCTCACTCATTCACATTCAGTCTCACTCATTCACACTCCCAGTCTCACACACTCACACTCTCTCAGTCTCGCACTCTCTCAGTCTCACACGCTCTCACACTCTCACACGCTCTCACACACACACAGTCTCACACACACACACAGTCTCACACACACAGTCTCACACACACAGTCTCACACACACTCTCTCTCACAGTCTCACAGTCTCTCACAGTCTCAGTCTCACAGTCTCAGTCTCACACTCTCAGTCTCACACTCTCAGTCTCACACTCTCAGTCTCTCACACTCTCAGTCTCACACTCTCAGTCTCACACTCTCAGTCTCACACTCTCACAGTCTCTCTCACAGTCTCTCTCATTCCCACACACTCTCTGTCCCACACACTCTCTCAGTCCCACACACTCTCTCAGTCCCACACACTCTCTCAGTCCCACACATTCTCAGTCTCACACACTCTCACAGTCTCTCTCGCAGTCTCACACAGTCTCTCTAGCAGTCTCTCACAGTCCCTCACACTCTCACAGTCTCTTACACTCTCACAGTCTCACACACTCTCAGTCTCACACACTCTCAGTCTCACACACTCAGTCTCACACACTCAGTCTCACACAGTCTCTCTCGCAGTCTCACAGTCCCTCACACTCTCACAGTCCCTCACACACTCTCAGTCTCACACACACTCTCAGTCTCACACACTCTCAGTCTCTCTCGCAGTCTCACACAGTCTCTCTCGCAGTCTCACACAGTCTCTCTCGCAGTCTCAGTCTCTCACACTCTCACAGTCTCACACAGTCACACAGACTCACACTTTCACACAGTCTCACACTCTCAGTCTCACACTCACAACCTCACACAGTCTCTCTCGCAGTCTCACACAGTCTCTCACACTCTCACAGTCCCTCACACTCTCACAGTCTCTTACACTCTCACAGTCTCTCACACTCTCTCACACACCGTCTCACACAGTCTCTCACACAGTCACAGTCTCACACAGTCTCACACTCTCGCAGTCTCACACTCTCGCAGTCTCACACAGTCTCAGTCTCACACTCTCACAGTCTCTCGCAGTCTCTCTCGCAGTCTCACACAGTCTCTCTCATAGTCTCACACAGTCTCTCTCGCAGTCTCACACAGTCCCTCACACTCTCACAGTCTATTACACTCTCACACACTCTCACACTCTCTCACACTGTCTCACAGTCTCGCACAGTCTCTCACACGCACAGTCTCTCACACGCAAGTCTCTCACACGCACAGTCTCACACACATTCTCTCAGTCTCGCACGCTCTCACTCTCACAGTCTCACACTCTCACTCTCACAGTCTCTCTCTCTCACTCTCACAGTCTCTCACTCATTCACACTCTCAGTCTCACACGCTCTCACACTCTCACAGTCTCACACTCTCACAGTCTCACTCTCTCACTCTCACAGTCTCACTCTCTCACTCTCAGTCTCACTCATCCACACTCTCAGTCTCACTCATTCACACTCAGTCTCACTCATTCACACTCCCAGTCTCACACACTCACACTCTCTCAGTCTCGCACTCTCTCAGTCTCACACGCTCTCACACTCTCACACGCTCTCACACACACACAGTCTCACACACACACACAGTCTCACACACACAGTCTCACACACACAGTCTCACACACACTCTCTCTCACAGTCTCACAGTCTCTCACAGTCTCAGTCTCACACTCTCAGTCTCACACTCTCAGTCTCACACTCTCAGTCTCTCACACTCTCAGTCTCACACTCTCAGTCTCACACTCTCAGTCTCACACTCTCAGTCTCTCACACTCTCAGTCTCAGTCTCTCACACTCTCAGTCTCACAGTCTCTCACACTCTCAGTCTCACAGTATCTCACACTCTCACAGTCTCACAGTCTCTCACACTCTCACAGTCTCACACACTCTCACAGTCTCACACACTCTCTCACACTCACATTCTCACACTCTCAGTCTCACACGGTCTCTCTCACTCTCTCAGTCTCACACCCAATCACTCACACACTCAATCACACTCACACAGTCTCACTCAATCACACTCTCACTCAATCACACTCTCACTCTCAATCACACTCTCACAGTCTCACTCAATCACACTCACACTCTCACACAGTCTCACTCTCACACTCAATCACTCAATCACACTCTCACAGTCTCACACTCAATCACACTCTCACACTCTCACAGTCTCACACTCAATCACACTCTCACACTTACAGTCTCGCAGTCACACTCAATCACACTCTCACCCTCAATCACACTCACACCCTCAATCACACTCACACCCTCAATCACACTCTCACCCTCAATCACTCACACCCTCTCACTATCATACACACTCTCACTCACACATTCTTACTCAATCACACACACTCACTAACACACTCAATCACTCACACACAATCACTCAATCTCGCACTCAAACACAATCACTCACACGTAATCACACCCCGGGAGCCAGCACGATCCACCTTCCACCATAGTATGTGCAATTACCACACGCATTTCAATTACATGAATGAATGCCAGTCACTCACATCCCGGGAGCTAGCACGATCCACCTTCCACCATAGTATGTGCAATTACCACATGCATTTCAACTATATGAATGAATGTCACAGTGGAGGCATAAGTACAAACACAAACTCATTACAATGACACATAAGTCAACCCCTTATGACTCACTTCTGTGTGTGTGTGTCTCTGTGTGTGCCTGTGTGTTTCTTACTGTGTGTGTTGCATGTCTGTATCACACTCTATGTGTCTGCATGTATGTGTGTATGACTGTCGCTCTTTAAGCATCTCAGTGCATGCGTGTGCATTTGCGTGTGTGTCTCTGTGTTTGTCCCGCATCCGTGTGTGTGCATTAATTCCCTATATATCCTGACGGGCAACGCCGTCCCACATTGCTAGTTATATATATATATATAGTAGATTCCAGAGCATGAAGAGGGGGAATCTGGTAATGTGGGATGGATACAAGCTATGCTGCATTCCGACACAGCATGAATGTGCTGAAGGACTTCAGTGACGCTCTGCTGTCCAGTTGTACAGATAATATTGGTGTTGGTGTTTCTGGTGTAATACTGCACCCGCAGTGTGGTCACACCTAGGCACAAAGATGCACATCACCCCAATGGCGAAGCTGAATATCTCCCTCCTGATGCATTTCTTAAAATAGTAATAAAACTTTATTATGAAAATAACATATTATAGGCATTTTCATCCACTGCAAGGAAATGATTTGTTCCAAAGTACTCACTACTGTTTTTTTTCTGTATTAAAGTTAGTAATAATGCCACCTCAATCCTGATAGTTACTGAACCTTTAACCCTTTGACTATCAGGAGTGTGCAATATATTGCAAAGCTCGTCCCCATGGCATCCAATGGGCTAATCATATCATCAGAGTCTCATGAAGTGAGTTTTTTTCCTCATGAAGCATTTCAGGCTTTGCAGTGTGTTGCGTACCCCTCTGGCACTCAAAGGGTTAATATCTGCAGGTGGAGTAAGGTGTCATTCATTTACTTTGGGAAATAAATTGCCCTACATTTGTATCCGTGTATGTCTGGCCTTTGTCCGGGGATGATGTTTTGTGTTCTGATGTGTTTGGAGCAAAATACATAAATTGATGTGCTAAGAAGAACTGTAACAATTCTGGAGCAAACTGACTGCACCATCGCAAACAAATCAACATTTGTATTCATTTAAATGAAACTTTTAACTCACTGAATGCTAGAAAGGCTCCAGCACATTGCTTTGACCTATTTAGAATTAAGGGGCTGAAAGTAGAACTGTTCCCTGTTCATGTTCTCAACTCAGCTGGAGCATCAGTCTTTACAGGATTTGAATTATTTCCATGTTATTAGTTTATACAAATAAGCTATTGCTGGCCAGCAGGGTGCAACAGGTAGCAGGGAGAGTAATGTGGACTGTTAATATCTGACTGGCTGGAAGCAGCAGCTGCGATGGAGAGCATTATGGAATGTTAGTATCTGGCTGGCTGGAAGTAGCATCTGGAAAGGAGAGCAGTGTGGAATGTTAGAATCTCTCTGGAAGTAGCAGCTGAGAAGGAGAGCAGTGTGGAATGTTAGAATCTCTCTGGAAGTAGCAGCTGAGAAGGAGAGCAGTGTGGAATGTTAGAATCTGGCTGGAAGTAGCATCTGGAAAGGAGAGCAGTGTGGAATGTTAGAATCTCTCTGGAAGTAGTATCTGGGAAGGAGAGCAGTGTGGAATGTTAGAATCTGGCTGGAAGTAGCATCTGGGAAGGAGAGCAGTGTGGAATGTTAGAATCTCTCTGGAAGTAGCAGCTGGGAAGGAGAACAGTGTGGAATGTTAGAATCTGGCTGGAAGTAGCATCTGGGAAGGAGAGCAGTGTGGAATGTTATAATCTCTCTGGAAGTAGCAGCTGGTAAGGAGAGCAGTGTGGAATGTTAGAATCTGGCTGGAAGTAGTATCTGGGAAGGAGAGCAGTGTGGAATGTTAGAATCTGGCTGGAAGTAGTATCTGGGAAGGAGAGCAGTGTGGAATGTTAGAGTATGTCTGGAAGTAGCAGCTGGGAAGGAGAGCAGTGTGGAATGTTAGAATCTCTCTGGCTGGAAGTTGCAGCTGGAAGGAGAGCAGTGTGGAATGTTACTATCTGGCTGGCTGGAAGTAGCCTCTGGGAAGGAGAGCAGTTTGGAATGTTAGAATATGGTTGACAGAGAGTGGCAGGTAAGAAGGAGAAAACGGCAGACTGTTAGGATCTAGCTGGCATGCGGGTCGCTACTGTCTAATTTGCATAACATGATAAACAAAAAGCTAAATATCATAAACTATTGCTTAAAGGGGAACTTTCACCTCCTCATTATCATTATTGTATCCCTTCCTTTGTGTCCCCTCTGTACATTGCGGTGTTTCTTTTTGCCTACAAATCTGTTTAAATGAAGCAAAAAGATACTTGAATTGTGTACCTGATGACGTTAGCAGCCGCTCAGCCGCGCACCGTATGGTGCAGAAGACACTCCCACAGCCTCAGCTCCTTTCACTTGCCCCAGCATCCTCCGATGACGGAGGCGTTCTGTTAGTAAGCTGGAGAGAGATCTCATTGGCTAGATATCGATCTCTGCCAATGAGATCTCTCTCCAGCTTACGGTGCGCGGCTGAGCGGCTGCTAACGTCATCAGGTACACAATTCAAGTATCTTTTTGCTTCATTTAAACAGATTTGTAGGCTAAAAGAAACACCGCAATGTACAGAGGGGACACAAAGGAAGGGATACAATAATGATAATGAGGAGGTGAAAGTTCCCCTTTAAAAATAGTATACATAACATATAAATGATTCTGAATACTCTTTCAAAATCATGTAAGTTGATATATAAGGTTAATGAATTTTTATTTGTCCCCTATTGTGCAGTTATTACAGTTTACAATAACAGTGCCCTCTAGATAACAGAAAGTTAACCTATATTTCACCTTGGGGAGAGATATCATAAGAAGCCAGGGTGGGGATATAGTGGCAAAATGGTGCCAATGGCATATTGACAGTATGCACTAAGGTGTGTGAATCTCTGTGAATCTGACACAATCCAACAATATTGTCAGGAATCTGTCATCCCTTTGACAGGTTTACAGTTTTGTTTTGGAATGGCTCATTTGCATATGGGGATGCAGGTTAAAGGGATAGTAATGTTTCATAAAAATAGCAGCTCCAGTTATTCTATTGCATTCTATGGGGCAGACGAATCACTGACAACAGTTTCCCACAAATTGAGGTAGTAACAGCTTCATCACCCCATGCTGGTTTGAACTTTTGACTAAAACAACTGACAGCAGCGGGACTGCCCTTGTTTTATTCAGCAGGGAAAACCCTAAACAGTTTCATAAAAAAAATGTAATTCTTCTGCAGAGAAGTTACAGTATGTGGGACCATTAGGAGGAGTTAGAAGGAGGACTATAAGAAGCATGCTTTCTATGTAACATAATACACTTAATTACATAAGATTCATGCAAAGCCAGATTTCATGCTGTGCTTTTACTCTTTGGTAAGGAATATTCCTGGAAACCAGCTGATGACCTTCTAATCCCACTTGTAGTTATCACACCTTCCCCAGATACACTCAAAGACTTTATCTCTTCTCTGATAATGAGATAGATGCAGTCTCTAATTGTACTAACAGACATATACACTGCACTGTATAGTGGTACAGAGTATCTACACCCTGACAATGATCACACTTCACTGTATAATGGTAATGAGTATCTACACACTGATAATGATCACACTGCTCTGTATAGTGGTACTGAGTATCTACACCCTGATAATGAACACACTGCACTGTATAATGGTACTGAGTATCTACACACTGATACTGATCACACTGCACTGTATAGTGGTACAGAGTATCTACACCCTGATAATGATCACACTGCACTGTATAATGGTACTGAGTATCTGCACACTGATAATGATCACACTGCACTGTATTGTGGTAGAGTATCTACACCCTGATAATGATCACACTGCACTGTATAATGGTACTGAGTATCTACACACTGATAATGATCACACCGCACTGTATAATGGTACTGAGTATCTGCACACTGATAATGATCACACTGCACTGTATAGTGGTACTGAGTATCTACACACTGACAATGATCACACTTCACTGTATAATGGTAATGAGTATCTACACACTGATAATGATCACACTGCTCTGTATAGTGGTACTGAGTATCTACACCCTGATAATGAACACACTGCACTGTATAATGGTACTGAGTATCTGCACACTGATAATGATCACACTGCACTGTATAGTGGTAGAGTATCTACACACTGATACTGATCACACTGCACTGTATAGTGGTACAGAGTATCTACACCCTGATAATGATCACACTGCACTGTATAATGGTACTGAGTATCTGCACACTGATAATGATCACACTGCACTGTATAGTGGTAGAGTATCTACACCCTGATAATGATCACACTGCACTGTATAATGGTACTGAGTATCTACACACTGATAATGATCACACTGCACTGTATAATGGTACTGAGTATCTACACACTGACAATATATTTTATATATATATTTATGGGATTTTTAAAAAATTCAGTATGTTGCACTTCATGTTACCTCCTGTCATCTATGTGGAGAATGCATGAAGCAGCACTGACCTGTGTCTTTGACGAGAGCAGGAGGGATCCCCTGAATGCGATATTAGCAGGTTCTTATATACTCAGTGACCGCCTGTGGAAAAGTGAGAGTATTAATAGTCTTATGAGTACATTTAACAATCACTCGCTATATACTATTTTAAACATCTGTATAACACTCCCTGTGCTTTTTGTCACCACTGTATAATGATGACACTGCACTATATAGTGGTACTGAGTATCTACACCATGATAATGATCACACTGCACTGTATAATGGTACTGAGTATCTACACACCGATACTGATCACACTGCACTGTATAATGGTACTGAGTATCTACACACTGATAATGATCACACTGCGCTGTATAATGTACTGAGTATCTACACACTGATAATGATCACACTGCACTGTATAATGGTACTGAGTATCTACACACTGATAATGATCACACCGCACTGTATAATGGTACTGAGTATCTTCACACTGATACTGATCACACTTCACTGTAGAATGGTACTGAGTATCCACACACTGATAATGATCACACTGCACTGTATAGTGGTACTGAGTATCTGCACACTGATAATGATCACACTGCAATGTATAGTGGTACTGATATCTACACACTGATAATGATCACGCTGCACTGTGTAATGGTACTGAGTATCTACGCACTGATAATGATCACACTTCACTGTATAATGGTACTGAGTATCTACACACTGATAATGATCACACTGCACTGTATAATGGTAATGAGTATCTACATACTGATAATGATCACACCGCACTGTATAATGGTACTGAGTATCTACACACTGATAATGATCACACTGCACTGTATAATGGTACTGAGTATCTACACACTGATAATGATCACACCGTACTGTATAATGGTACTGAGTATCTACACACTGATAATGATCACACTGCACTGTATAATGGTACTGATATCTACACACTGATAATGATCACACTGTACTGTATAATGGTACTGATATCTACACACTGATAATGATGACACTGCATTGTATAATGGTACCGAGTATCTACACACTGATAATGATCACACTGCACTGTATAATGGTACTGAGTATCTACACACTGATAATGATCACACCGCACTGTATAATGGTAATGAGTATCTACACACTGATAATGATCACACTGCACTGTATAATGGTACTGAGTATCCACACACTGATAATGATCACACTGCACTGTATAATGGTACTGAGTATCTACACACTGATAATGATCACTGCACTGTATAATGGTACCGAGTATCTACACACTGATAATGATCACACCGCACTGTATAAGGTACTGAGTATCTACACACTGATAATGATCACACAGCACTGTATAATGGTACTGAGTATCTACACACTGATAATGATCACACTGCACTGTATAATGGTACCGAGTATCTACACACTGATAATGATCACACTGCACTGTATAATGGTACTGAGTATCTACACACTGATAATGATCACACCGCACTGTATAATGTACTGAGTATCTACACACTGATAATGATCACACAGCACTGTATAATGGTACTGAGTATCTACACACTGATAATGATGACACTGCACTGTATAATGGTACTAAGTATCTACACGTTAATAATGATCACAGTACACTGTATAATGTGCAGTACAATAGCGTGTGTGAGTGTGTGTGTTTGTGTGTGAGTCTCAGTCTGTGAATGTCTTTCTCAGCCTGTGTGCTTGTGTCAGTCTCAGTCTTTGTGTCTCAGTCTTTGTGTGTTTGGGTGTGCATGTCCCAATCTGTTTGAATGTATGCATGTCTCAGTCTGTGTGTATGTGTGCACTTCTTAGCCTGTGTGTATGTGTGTATATTCGCACTTTTCTCAGTCTATTTGTGAGTGTGTACGCAATTCTTAGTCTGTTTGTGTGTGTATGCACTTTGCATGTGCACACTCTTTTCAGCCTTTTTGTGTGTGTACGCACTTCTCAGTCTATGTGTGTATACACTTCTCAGAATGTGTGTCTGTATACATACGCACTTCTTTATGAGTGTGTGTGTGTGTGTGTGTGTGTGTGTATATGTGCACTTCTTGTCCATGCGTATGTGTGTGCACACTTCTGTGTGTGTGTGTTTTTGTGCATGCTTAAAGGGATAGTAATACTTTGTTTTATCTTTATTGTATTTTGTAGGCGTTAAAAAACCATGAAGAACGATATAAGTCTTATCTCTCAAACCTTTATGGTTTGAGAGATATTCACAAGCAAAGTTCCCCTCCCGCCCCTTTTACCTAGTGTAAGCCATCTCTTCTCAGATGTGGAATGCAGTCTATAGACCAGACAGATAACAGCAGGGGACAATCTTCTTCCTATGAGAACAATGAAAGCCCTGACCTCCTTGACAAGTTTTTCAGGTTTTTCCCTTATCTTAATTGAAGATTGTCCCTCTCTGCAGTCTACCTGGGCACCTCCCTTCTGCTCTGGCTGAGCAGTGTTACATCAGTAAAAGGGGCGGGAGGGGGATACTTTGTCATTGAATTACTCTTGAACTACAACTCTGACAGAATTGAAATAACACTCTCCAAGGTCCAAATGCTATGATGATTAATTAGAGCCGTTTTATTATGAAACATTACTATCCTTTTAAGTGCACTTCTCAGTGTATGTGTGTATTTGTGTGCACATCTTAGTCTGTGCATGTGGACATGGGTGTCAGTGTGTGTATGTCAGTGTATGTAATTCAGTGTATGTAAGTCAGTGTGTTTATGTCAGTGTATCAGTGTATGTAAGTCAGTGTGTTTATGTCAGTGTATGTATGTCAGTGTATGTAAATCAGTGTGTTTATGTCATTGTATGTATGTCAGTGTATGTAAGTCAGTGTGTTTATGTCAGTGTATGTATCAGTGTATGTAAATCAGTGTGTGTCACAAAAATCACCATATGGAAAACACTGTTGGATCGAGAGTTGGTGGTAAAAGGACAGTAATTTCAAAAGTAAATCCATTACGTTTAAAAATGTGTTATAAAGAATTACATATAACAGTAAGAACATCTTGATGAATATTGCCGTTAAAAATTCTGATGTTAAAAATGTCTTTTATTTTGTCTTTGAAGCAAGAATTTCCAAAGAAACAAAAGACATTTTCTGTCTTTAAAATGACAAATGTTCAAACATACAATGACTTTTTATTATCAGTGATCACCATACGACTGCTTCTCACTCCAGCTCAGTACTTTCATTAGTCTTCTCCAAGTTTAGCTCATTTTTATTGTGTTTTGAAAAAATGACATTAATCAAGCAAAAAAGTGACGGCTAAAATATTTTTTTTTCCTAAAACACCTTAAAATATGATGGTAGATTAACCCCTTAAGGACCAGCAGGGGTGTGTGGTCCTTTAAGGACCAGACAGGGAAATTCGACGTGCCGCTCCACGTGACTGATCATGTGTGCCGGTGCGCCAACAGAGGGACTGAAAGAGATCGCTCCGGTCTTGGAGCGATCAGCTTCAGTCCCCGGTATTACTCACCGCGCTCCTGCAGGAGTGCGGTGAGTTAAAATACGTGGCGTGCCAGGACCGTCACCAGCGCGATGGTCCGGGTACGTCATCTGATGCTAAGGGGTTAACTCACATCCACTTTTTCAATTGACAGAGATGATGGAATTGGATGAAAAAAATTACCTTAATATGTCTGAGAACTGACGGACCACGGAGTAAAAATTTTATTCTGATTACCAAGAGTTTCACTTGCAACAACTTTTTGAACATCTTGCATATGTTTGTGTGTATATGTGTGATGTATGAGACACATGGAAACCGATGTACTAAGAAGAACTAAAGCAATTCTAGAGCAAATCAATGCATATATTCCACTGCAGTTGACAAGTAGTTATCACTTGTTTTGTCTGACAGATTCCCATGTAAGTCTATGAAGAAATCTGTAGATAAAGATATCAACTGCAATACAATCCAGGCCATACTTTACTATAGGGGAGAAATGAGTGTGCATAAAAATTGTGATGTCCTTAAAATATGTCCAAGAAAACCAAATTGGCTGCATGTAAATGTTTATACTAAGTGACAGTAAAAAAAAATAAAATGTATTCGGGGTTTGGCAACCCTTTGTGCATGCTGTCAAATGCAATGACTAGTTCGTGGTGGATATGGGATTCTAGCATGCAATCTCTTTGTACTTGATCTGCCCATGGGTTATGAGTGCACATAAATCAGGGGCATTTCCTGTCCCATTTTAGGGTGAAGCACTTAAAAATAGACTTTTCTGACATGGTACTTGTTATAGGGCAGTTAATATGTTTTAATAGGTCTTCTCCTTTGGGAGAAGTATGTACCTCTCAGCCACAACTTTGTGGGTTGCACTGTCAAGCTTAATACAAAAGAGCTATGGGGACTGCATCGAGCGGGTCTTGGAATTTTTTTTTTTTTTACTGCCATGATTACTGCAATTGCAGATCAGAGTGCAGCCACACTGCGTTCCCAGAATTCCATGACGTGCCAGAACTGTCACCGGTCATTAACGCATATGCACCAATGACGGTCGCTAAAGGGTTAATATCAGCTGCCTCTGAAAGCTGATTGCTTCTGCTGATTTAATTCTTTCACTGCCGGAGGGTTATGTAGTGTTTTGCTTCTAAATGCATTGCACTCTCCTCTGCCACTCAAAAGGTTAAAGGAATCTTAACCCTTAATTTTGAACTCTACATATTCTGCAATGCTTTTATTTTTATTTTTTTTTTCATCTTCACCTGTTTTGTTTTGGTTTTTTTTGGTTTTTTTTTACACTTTTTATATTTCTGACAGTAAACTTCCTGGATTTCTGGGTCGTAGGTTCAAACAAATACAGGGAGTTCAATTGTCAGGATCATAATTGTGTAAAAAAAAATAGGTGCCAACTAAAAAGGCAATCGGCAATTTGATTTTACATACTAGGCACCTGCCACATATAAGTCAAATTAAATGTTACTGTCCCTTTAAGGGGAAGTCAGTAGACTAAAATATATCAGACGAGCAAATGGTGCACAGCGTTGCCCATATGATTGGGCACACCGTGCACATCAGTGACCAGTGGATTGCGCAGAGGTGAGTTTAGTTACAGTGATATTCACATATTGCCCCATGCCCACTCCTGTGAAAATCGCTACTTCTGATTCACTGCATGCTGCCAGTCTCCACTCCCCTGCCTCCCTGGGGCAGGGTGGATAGCAAACCAGAAACCACATATATATATATATATATATATATATATATATATATATATATATATAAGCTATCAGGTAATAGCATTGTTCTCCTGTTCTGCATTACTAAAATGTGTTCTATAAAACCACTCGAACTTTTTCAGGGAACCGGTGGCTTCCGCTGGACGCAGTTTGAGAATCCCTGTAATGTATTTCAGTCTTGTGTTCTGTTTGTTCAGTGTGGTATAAATGAATTGGTCTGTACATAAGATGTCAGATGGAAGCTTGGTTACAAGATTAGACTGTGACCAGCAGCTTCAGAATCCAATAAAGAAACTATTGCTGTTTCCACCTCTCTCTCCTGCATGATCTATCAAGTGTATCAGGGACAGAGGCTCTCGTGCCTTTCATCATATGTCCTACAGTAAGCCTTTGCATAAGCAAACATGCTACTTATACACTAAATGGGAAAGTACTTGGGGAATCCTCATTAGAGAAAGATTACTGATAGAGGATAGACTTCATGGCAGTGTGCAGTCACTCAGCTACTGCAAGAGCAAATAGGGTACTAGCCTGCATAAAAAGAGGTGTAGATGCACGGGATACTAATATTATCCTACCTCTGTATAAATCCTTGGTAAGGTCTCATCTAGAATATGGAGTACAGTTGAGCACCAGTTCTTAAAAAATACATTATTGAACTGGAAAAAGTATAGAGACGTGCAATAAAACTGATAAAGGGATTGGAGGATCTGAGTTATAAAGAGAGACTAGCCAGACTGGGGTTGTTTATATTAGAGAAGAGACGTGAAGGGAGTGATATGATAACCATTTACACATGTATATTCAAGATCAATACAAACACTGTCTAAGGAACTATGGCCCATATTTATAAAAAAACCTAGAGTTATTCCACAGTAATTGCGCCAGAGGGGTCAATCAGAAATTCAGAAATTCCCGTGCACTAAAGATTTCTCCAATGTATGACCCTGTAACATTAAAGGGGTTTAAAGTCTAATATAATTAAACAAGATATTGTATTTGTCCCTATGTGGTTCAGTTGGGTTACTCCAGAATAACTCCAGTTTGCTTTTATAAGTATGGGCCATTTTTACTCAAAACGTTACCAAAAAACAAGATATAATTTATTAAAACTAGAGGAAAAGTGCTTTTGACTAAAAGAAAGGCAGGGATTTTTAGTAATAAGGGTAGTGAAGCTGTGCATTTCTTGGCCTCGGGATGCTGTGAGTGCAGTTATTATAGCTGATTCAGAAAAGTAATGGATACCTATCTATCACAGAAAGTACTGATCTGATAATTGTGACAGTTAATTTCAAAGCAGATAAGATATTGATACAGGAAAATATCAGACTGCCATTTGGCGTCCGAAAGGAAATTTTCAACTCACTTGGGGCTTAATTGGAAATGGCCTCAATAGGTTTTTTTTTTGGGGGGGTTCTTCCTTTGGAGATGATCAGAACATGATGGACACGTCTTTTTCAGCCTTATCATCAACTATGATGGCCTCCAATACACTTGGGGCTATATGCAGAAAGTTAAAACAAATTGTATATAAGAAGGTAATTGGTGCAATGGGGGGGGACAAAATGGGCAGGGGGCAGATGCAGTTCCCAGGTATGACTATGGGGGTGGGGTTATATGATTTGGAGGTGTGGCCATGGGTGGGGCTAAGGGCATCGAGTGTGCTTACTTAAGGGTGCCTGAGAACTAAATCCAGCCCTGACCCCAGTCTAAAACACATTATTTTGTTTTTGTCTCATGCGTCTTTGCCACCGTTCCCTTTAGTTTTATATGAATGAATTAAAAGTTATATTTTATAAGGTTACATAATTCCTTGATTGCATCGCAAGAGACAAATAACAATAATCATTTACTTAAATTGGGCTTTTAACTCCTGGAATGCTAGAGAGGTCTTCAGCACACTGCTTCACAATGAGTCGGAGACCAATCTAGCATTCCATGGGTTATAAAAATCCATTTAAATCAATGTGGATTTGGGTAATTTTCAGTTGCTCCATGCTGCAGAATTGCTGCAGTTCTTAGCTAACCAGCCTTCCTATATCTCTCTTCCTACTGCTGATACATTACCCACTTTACCCACAATCCTTTTCTACCCCGCGGCTTTGCTTCAGTGGCTTCATCAGCAGTAATGATTCCCAGATCCTTTTCCTCTGTAGTAATGAATATCAGAATGACATTAATCCTGTATTTTGCCGCTGGATTTTTGTGACCTAAGTGCATTATGTTGCACTTTTGTTGGCATTAAACTCTATTTGATACAATTTTATCCACTCTTCTAATTTCACCTGTTACAGATCTTTTTGTTATCTGAAAAAAAGCATAATTTCCTTTTGAGTCCATCTATCATTTTATTAAAGGGCAACTATCATTCAAGTTGCTCTTATTGGCAGATCTGTTCCCATGGGAGCAGACCAGCTGATAATCCTAGTGATGCACTGTGAACCTCAGTAGATCATTAGGGAGCAGAATGGAGTACTGAGAAGGAACCCTTAGGGTTTCTTATTTGGTCTCACAAAAAAACTCTGAACTGCAAAGCAGAAGTCTCCCCGTTCAGTCTCCTTGACCCAGCCACAACAAAGTCCACTCCTGCCTTCTAAGAGACAAGGCTGGGGTATCAGAAACTGTGACTACCAGTGGACAGTGTTACACAAGGCTAGGGTGCCAGGAAGTAAATGTGAGGGTCTATGACTACCCGTGGACCATGCTACACAAGGATAGGGTGCCAGATAGTGTATGTGAGAGTCTATGACTACCAGTGGACAGTGTTACACAAGGCTAGGGTGCCAGACAGTGTATGTGAGGGTCTGTGACTACCAGTGAACACTGTAACACTGTAACACAAGGCTAGGGTGCCAGACAGTGTATGTGAGGGTCTATGACTACCAGTGAACACTGTAACACAAGGCCAGAGTGCCAGGCAGTGTATGTGAGGGTCTATGACTACCAGTGGACAGTGGAACACACGGCCGGGAAAGCACAGGTATGAGTTCCAGAAGCAATGCATTGGAAATCCCTTTGAACCATGTTCTCTTTTTTTATTTCTTTTGTAATCAGACATTGTTGGGGGCATCAGGACCCCTCCTGATGTCCGCCAACTATTGATGTTCTTACCAATAGTGCTGGGAGATCAACAGATGTGACTGCGCGGGGCACAGTGGCTCCCTACTTCCTTCTATCTGATCCTCTGGGTAGGAGAGAGGGACCGAAGAAAGCACAGCACATCACTAGTGACATTCCTACCTGGAGGATTGGATAGATGGAAGATGGGGAACCCGCTACCCTGCTCGATGGCCACTGTTGATCTGCCACTGCTGTCGGCTAGGAGAGCAATACCTGGGGGGGGTAAATCAGGAGACGCCTGATGTCCTCCCCCCAAAGTGGTCTGGCAAATAAAGGCATGGGCAGTAGTCACTAGTCTGGCTCTGTGTGCGATGCAGCCCCCATAGGCCCTCTGTATCTGGTTTGCAATGCACTGGATATATCTAGCATTCAAGGGATTCAAATGTTATTCAATTGAATGGTAATTTTTATTTGTCTGCTACGGTACAGTTGGTTTGCTCCATAATTACTCTGGTTTTTACAATTACATTCTCCTTTCTGTATTTCAAAACCTTTGTTTAATACATAATAACATAGTTGATGAGGTTGAGAAAAAAAAACATGTGTCCATCAAGCTAATCCCGATGTGGAACAATGGTAAAAGAGACGTGCTTGATTGGACTTTCAATCCAGTGAGTCGGGCTAATGTGTTATGCAGTGAGCTTGTGATTGTCCAACACTGAATTCTGTTCCATGATATACTAATAGGATTATTGATAGAAATGTCCTATTTGTCATTTTGAATCTTCACTTCTACATAAAGACGGTCTATGAGGAAGTGTGCTTGTCTTGCGAAACGCGTCAGACCCCAGCAATATACGACTTGCTTTTTTATCTGAATACGTCTCTCAGAGAGTTGCACTTAGGCTTTGAGGCTGATGTGCGAAGTTAAATTGGAGCAATTCTAAAGCAAGCCAACTGAGGCATAATGGAAAAAGGAAAAATCTCCCAAATTCCCATTGATTTAATCCTTTGTGAGTCAGGTACCTCTCTGGTGCTCAAAGGGTTAAATGGGTCTTTTAACCCCATAAATGCCAGAGAGGTCTCCAGAACATCTGTAAGTAATGCAATGGAAATCTTTCTAGCATTCAAAGGGTTAAAAGTCTCATTTAAAGCAAAGTGAATGTTTATTTGTTGGTATGTTACAGGATTGTACCAGTGTATTTTTTAATTCTTATCAAATAAAATCAAATATTGATTTTATCAATCATAATATACATTTTTATGATTAGGAATACATATAGTGTATATCTTTTACCGTCAGATACAACTAGGGTACTCTCACTAGCAGATACTTTACTCAACAAATAGCGCGAATTTTGCAAACATGTGTTACATCGGTATTCTATTGCTGAACCACGGTAAAACAAAACTGGTGTAGACAACACTTTTCAGAGTAGTAATAAAACTGGCACTGTCTGCTTTTTTCCGACTACCACCTGCAAAAAATGCGCAAAATGTCAAATTCCAAGGAAATAGGCATACATTTGACAGCAGAAAGATCAAGTTCAGTGTTAGATGTGTTCTCCACAGAGTGCCCCCCTTCGACATATCAACCCCCCTTCTAAAAGTCGACTTACAGTGCTTTCTTCCACCAGATTAATCCGACAAATATTGTTCATAGTCGACAATTAACCCTTCCAAAGTCGACTTACAGTGCTTTCTTTCACCATGTTAATTCGACGAATATTGTACATCTGACATTTTAAAAAAACCCTCTCCCTTGAAAAGTCGACTACAGTGCTCCTATGGTTTTCTTTCACCATTTTCATCCAACATTTTTCTTCTCCTATTATGCTCGACATCCCTTTGTATTTTGTATTGCAATATTAACCCTATGAGTACCAGAGAGGTATTGTAATGTGTTTGCTACCCCTCTGGCAACCTGTATATGTATAAAAAAGGTTTGTTTTTATTATAGGTGTTATTTGTGTGAAAATGTAATTAAATATTTTATTTATGTTTAACAATGATTTTCTTTTGCTAAATTATATATGTAATTTTTATTACAAAAGTACCTCAGACCTCAAGAGGGGTATCATGACCCCTCATGACACCCCCCTAGCATGGGGGCGACAACTGCCCCCTTTATTAATTAAAGACCATATAACATAAGTGAAACATAGGTTATATGCTCTTTAACCCTTTGAGTGCCAGAGAAGTGCAGAATACATTGCTTTGAAACATAGGTTATATGCTCTTTAATTAACCCTTTGAGTGCCAGAGGGGTACGGAATGCATTGCAAAGGGTTAATAAAGGGGCAGTTGTCGCCCCCATGCTAGGGGGGTGTCATGAGGGGTCATGATACCCCTTTTGAGGTCTGAGGTACTTT
The DNA here is from genome assembly GCA_037306005.1 of Rhinophrynus dorsalis. Classification (NCBI taxonomy): domain Eukaryota; kingdom Metazoa; phylum Chordata; class Amphibia; order Anura; family Rhinophrynidae; genus Rhinophrynus; species Rhinophrynus dorsalis. The sequence continues at coordinate 512,781,010 of CM074721.1, forward strand.
TGTAATAAAAATTACGTATATAATTTAGCAAAAGAAAATCATTGTTAAACATAAATAAAATATTTAATTACATTTTACACAAATTACATCTATACTAAAAACAAACACCTTTTTTTATACATATACAGGTTGCCTATTAACCCTATGAGTACCAGAGGGGTAGCAAACACATTACAGCACCTCTCTGGTACTCATAGGGTTAATATTGCAATACAAAATACAAGGGGATGTCGAGTATAATAGGAGAAGAAAAATGTTGGATGAAAATGGTGAAAGAAAACCATAGGAGCACTGTAGTCGATTTTTCAAGGGGGAGGGGGGTTAAAATGTCGGATTCCAATATCTGTTGAATTAATATGGTGAAAGAAAGCACTGTAAGTCGACTTTGGAAGGGGAAGGGTTAATTGTCGAGTATGAACAATATTTGTGGGATTAATGTGGTGGAAGAAACCACTGTAAGTCGACTTTTAGAAGGGGGGTTAATATGTCGAGGGGGGGCACTTTATGTCGGATTTCTATGCTGTATACTGAATTATACACTGCTTTTGTTCAAACAACGATGGTTTTGAAACTGTCGTTATGGCTTCTACACCTCAACCTCTGAGGCGCAAAATTTCTGACTTAAATGTAACCACAGAACAGGCGGTAATACTGACCGTGGGTAATAGGATACTAATTGCACCTTGTTTTTAGTTGTTTCCTACGGGCTTTTTTTAGACTGGCGGTAAGTATAATTACCGCTGATTTTGCTTTCACAAGTCGGATAATAGGATAGCAAAAACTGACTTTAAAAAAACGTGTTTTATTTTTAGCGCTGGTAATAGAATCGAGCCCCAGGGGCGCTGTCTAGACACTATGTGGCACTGTTGATTATAATTTATTATAATAAAACCAGCAGTTTAAACTGTAATAATCAGAAGTGGCTGTCTGTTACACTTGCCTTGGGACTGTGCTGGTCCTACCCACAAAAGGACTATGGTGGTCAGGAAACACCCTCACAATTAGATAGACCTAAGCTAAGAGAAGACAACATTTGGGGCCTACAGCTCCTATCATCTACAAGCCAGCAACTCGTTTCAGAATGTGTTATCCCCAACAGCTGGAATGCCAATGGTTGTATTTCTGTTGACCACATAGGCTGGTGACTAGACAACATAGTGGTTGTTCTAGGTGACAGAAAATGTGAATGGATCTTCTGATGCAAAATGAAATACATTTTGCTTTATAAGGCCTAAAATGCACAAGGTGATATCATAAAGAAATTGCATAACTCTAGTACAGGAAGTGGTGAAGATGGAAACACGGATCTGTTAACTCTACAAATTCTCACTTCAGTGGGAGCAGCCATCTTGACAAGAATTAAATGACTGTCAGTTGATCAGCAAATGTAAACTAGCAAGTACTAGTTGGTGGGAAGGAGAGCAATATAGAATGTTGGTGTCTGCTGGCAGGGAGTGTCAGATGGGTGGGAGAGCAGTGTGGAATGTTAGTTTCTCTCTAACATGGAGTGGCAGGTGAAAGGGAGAGAAGCTTGGAATGTTAGTATCTGGTTGGCAGAGAGTGGAAGTTGGTATTTTAGTATAAGTTTAGCACAGAGTGGTAGGTTGAAGTTAGCAGTATTAGTACCTGATTGACAGGGAATGGCAGGCAAAAGGGAGTATAATTTGCAGTGTTTTTATCTGATTGTCAGGCAGTGGCAGTTGGGATGGGGAACAGTGAGGAATGTTAGTATCTGGGTGTCAGGGAGTGGGAGTTGAAGTAGTGGCACATGTACTGCTTCAAGCCACTTTCATATATTGACAAGAAGCATGTGCAACTATGTAAGACTAGGAATAGGATATCATTCTCACAGGCAGCAGAGGGGAGAGTCAATGGGACACTCAATAACTACACTCAGCTGATCTGCAGATTGCCCAATAATCAGCTGATTCAGGAAGTTGTTATGGCGGCTTCTCTGCCAGTTCTCTCACTTTCTAAATCAATGGTGGCAATGGTTTTTATGGTTCTTCTTATCATTTCAGTGTCACAGGGGTGGGCAATGCACATCTCTACAACACTGAAAGGGTAGGGATGGGGTAGGGAACAATGGTGGAATTTGTGGTCCTGAAGTCTGAGCACATCCTCTCTGCTCTCCTGTTTCCTCTCCCTAACCATATCACTATCATTACGCCAACCCTGCATGCAAATGATTAAAGGGATAGTAATACTTCATTTTATCTTTATTTTATTGTGTAGGCATTAAAAAAACATGAAGAACGATATGTCTTATCTCTCAAACCTTTATGGTTTAAGAGATATTCACAAGCAAAGTATCCCCCCCCCCCGTTCAGCCAGAGCAGAAGAGAGGTGCCCAGGTAGACTGCAGAGAGGGACAATCTTCAATTAAGATAAGGGAAAAAGCTGAAAAACTTGTCAAGGGGGGCAGGGCTTTCATTGTTCTCATAGGAAGAAGATTGTCCTCTTCTGTTATCTGTCTGGTCTGTGGACTGAATTCCACATCTGAGAAGAGATGGCTTACACTAGGTAAAAGGGGCAGGAGGGGAAACTTTGCTTGTGAATATCTCTCAAACCACAAAGTTTTGAGAGATAAGACTTATATCGTTCTTCATGTTTTTTTAATGCCTACAAAATAAAATGAAGTTAAAATGAAGTATTACTATCCCTTTAAGCTGTAGTCCATTCCCATTGCATAGCAAATACTTAGTTCATATGGAGAAGTGTGTCAAATTCTTCATGGCAACCTGATCACCACACATCGTTGGACACACTTTGACATAGCAATGCAGCTTAGTGCAGCTCCTTCTTGATGTCCAGGTAGGTTTTCTATTGTCACTTGTGGGAGAGATGAGTCACTGACTACAGTTCTCCTTAGCATGTAACAGCTTCTCCTCCTCATTACAGTGAACTAGAGTATGTTTTGAATGAATCGTCTCCTGCTCACAGCACCCTTGTTGCACTCAGCAGGAAAAGATCAACAATGAGTGTTTTTTTCATATACATTTTTTTCCAATTCGCTGGAGATCTCGCTAGCATTCAGTGGTTTAAAATCTCCATTAAAATCAATAGGTATTTCAGGAAGGTGTATATGTGTTTTACAATGCAATTGTTGTGTCCCAGAATTGCTTCTCTTTTGTTATTATGCCTGTAAGCTAGTGTCCTCGCCAGGCACTGCCAGTATTACTGCATCCAGGGAGCTGTCCAAATGCTGCATTGATATTGAATCACTGTAAATGTCTCCTCTTCTGCAACCGCCGGTATAAATGATACCCTGCCACATCTCATTCTGCGTGCAGTTGCTTTAACCTTTTGAGTGCCAGAGGGGTGCAAAGCAATGCATTGGGCACCCCTCTAACTTTCAAAGGGTTAAAAAAGATTTGAAGGGACAATATCAAGTAAAAACGTTAAAGGGTTAACCTATTTAGTGCCAGAAGAGTGTTCAAAGCACTGCAAAACAATTTGTTGGATGCCCATATCATATAAAATTAACTGGCCAAATCTCTCATTTAAAGGGATAGTAGTGTTTGACAAAAACAGCAGCTCCAATTAATCTTCATATTATTTGAGCCATAGAGAATGTTATTTCACTACTGTCAGAGTTGTGGATCAAGAGTAATTGAAAGATAAAGTTCCCCCTCCTTCCTCTTTTACCTAGTGTAAGCCATCTCTTCTCAGATATGGAATCCAGTCCATAGACCAGACAGATAACAGCAGGGGACAATCTTCTGCCTTTGAGAACAATGAAATCCCTGCCCCCCCTTGACAAGTTTTTCAGGTTTTTCCCTTATCTTTATTGAAGATTGTCCCTCTCTGCGATCTACCTGGCCACCTCCCTTCTGCTCTGGCTGAGCAGTGTTACATCAATAAAAGGGGCGGGAGGGGGATACTTTGTCACTGAATTACTCTTGAACTACAACTCTGACAGAATTGAACACTCTCCAAAGTCCAAATACTATGATGATTAATTAGAGCTGCTTTTATTATGAAACATTACTATCCCTTTAATTGGGGCAAATATGAAAAAAGCTGAATACAGGGCTGCTCTGGTCTCAGCCAGCCGTTCACGGGGCAGTCATGCGCAGAGCGTCCAGCTCTGTATCAGCCGTGGCGCGGGCAGTCTGTACTGCGCATGACTGCAACACGCTCAGCAGTCTCTACTGCGCATGACTTTGTCGTTACACACGTTTTAGCGAATTATATATAGGATATAAAGAGAGAGAGGGGGAGGAAAAGGGGGAGAGAGGAAGGGAGGGAGAGGGGGGAAGGGGGAGAGGGAGGAAGAGAGGGAGAGAGGTTGATGAGCACTCCATAAACAAAAAGTAATGCCTGGATGCTCTTGCTTTAAAGTGGAACTATCATCAAAATTAAATTGCCCCCCAAATCCTTATTAACATAGCGATACACATATCCATACTTTTATTATGCTGAATAAGTCCGGCATTATTGAGAAATGCAACTTGTTCGGCAGGCATCGGAAGCAGAGATCTTGCAAGAGACGCTCTGTGAGCCTGCATTATCAGTCCCTCCCGGTACCTTAAGGTACCATGGAATTCCACTTGCCAATCCTGAAGGTGAGCGGGACAGACAGTGCAGACTCGCAGATGCCTTTTCTCCAAGATGTTTGTGCTGTTGCCCGCTGATGCCTGCCGAACGAGTTGTATTTCTTAATAATGCCTGAAATTCAGCATAATAAGTATGTATATGAGTATTGCTATGTTAATAAGGATTTGGGGGGCAATTTAATTTTGATGATATTATTATTATTCTTTATTTATATAGCGCCAACTAATTCCGCAGCGCTGTACAATAGGGAATAGACATACAGAGATATTAAATAGTACAATCAGATGTGGAGAACAGAAGGATCAGAGGGCCCTGCTCGTGAGAATGTTAGTTCCGCTTTAAGAGGGAAATTCAAAAAATAGCTGTATCATAAGGATATGATATGTAAAGCAGGCACTTAGAGGTCATATGAGAAAAGAGTATCCTAGTATAACAAAAAGTGTAGACGTTTCAACACACTAATAGGTCTTTATCAAGACAGCAATGATTTTGTATATATACACATCTATAAATATGTATATTTCATGTGTTCCCTCTTAAAGGGGAGCTTGATCTCTCTAGAAACCAAGAGGTTAAAGTTTTTTTGGTTTTTGCTTGTTACCAGCAAAGGTATTTTCTGTACTAGGATGTATTGGGGGTGGGGCCATGTGATGACCGCGGTGTGTGGTCATGGGCGGAGCTAAGGGCACCTAGAATGCCTTGCCTACGGGAGCCTGGGATGTAATTCCAGCACTGCTTCAGGGTTAGCATTTTTTATGAACTTTCATAATGAAAGCTGGCCACATCGGAACTCATGGCCACCTACACATTCCTGGGAAAAGCCCAGTTATAACAGAGTTTACAGACTTACTGCACCAGATAAACTTATTTGGAAATGCTGCTCACATGGATATGACCTTTGTACATCAGTAGGTGATCGTCTCTCATAAAGGGCAACTATCACTCGGGTAGTTCCTTATTGGCAGATCTCCTACCCTAGGAGCAGACCTACCAATAATACCAAGGGAGCTGCATTATGAGCCCCAACAGGCCAATGGAGGAGGAGAATGGGGAGTGTAAAGCAAGTCCCGGGGTTCCCTCATTGGTCCCTTGAGAAGATGCTGTACTGTAACACACGTCTCTCAGCTCAGTCTCATTGACCTGCACCATCAGAGCAGACTTAGTAATACATGATAATAATTACCCTTTAACCTTTTGAGTCCTAGAGGGTTGTGCCATGCATTTCTGCACAATCTGTTGCATACCCTTCTGCCATCCAAAGTGTTAAGAGTTCATAAAAATGGAGTACAGGGTTTAAAGCAGCAGCGTTTAATTATGGAAGGAAATATGCACAGCAGGGCTTTTCCATTTGAGAATAACAGGGGTATTCCCACTGCTGGCAGATGCTTCATTCAAATGTTACTACAATTAAAACATTTTTTTATTAAGCTTTTAGTTAGAGCACCACTTGATGTCCAGATGGAATTTTTTCTCTTTCTCTTGTGGCTTAGACTATTGTACATGGAAAGTGATAGCAACATCTCCAGTTCTTATGCCATTTAAACTGTCATAACTCAGTGGAGGGAATGAACAATTCACGCTAAATCAGGATCACAGTGAAGTACCTGTGTCTGCCCAGCACCAATTTACTAAGCTACCTACACCATACAGACTCCCCTTAGTGCTGCTTGTGCCAAGAGGAAGACAAGATGGCATACTGTGGGCATTCTTGGAAATCCTTGAGTCAACACCAATGTCTGCACCATGTTAACATGACATACATCATTTTGGTGCTGTCACCTGTCAGTTTCTCTACACATGTTATGGGGAAGGGATACCAAGCTTTCTGGAGAAGAGTGTCCTCCAGGAGGCATTACACCAATAATACACTGTAGTATATACCCATCAGTGCAAAGATAGATAGATAGATAGATAGATAGATAGATAGATAGATAGATAGATAGATAGACAGATAGACAGATAGACAGATTAGATAGATAGATAGATAGATAGATAGATAGATAGATAGATAGATAGATAGATAGATAGATAGACAGATTAGATAGATAGATAGATAGATAGATAGATAGATAGATAGATAGATAGATAGACAGACAACAGAGGTGCCTTGCAGCCGCTGAATTAAGATGTATCCTTGAGTTGGATGGCTGGGCTATTTCTTCCATCTCACTTTTAACCCTTTTGATGCAAGAGAAGTCTTCAGTGCTTTGCTGTCCAATGGATCAAAGGCCTCACTAGTACCCAGCATGTTAATAGAATGTTTTTTTCAAAGTTTAAGATGTGCTTTTTAGACACAATTTATTTTTTGGCACGGTGTGTGTCAGTGAATTAGCAAAGCCAAGCAGAATTAACAAATTGAAATTCAGTTTGTGTTCTGTTCTGTTTCACTGTTGGTTTGTCACCTCCATCTGTTCTGATTATGCATCATTTGTTGTTTTAATTGGCAGGCTAAAAATGTACATTATAAGGCATCCTAAGTGCAGATGGCCCTCCCCATGGTTCTTAGCCTTTAGCCCCACCTACTTCTCACATGACTCCTCCCCAGTCCTAAGATTACTCCACCCCAGTCTTCATCTGACTCATCCCAAGTCCTCACATGACTCCTCCCCAGTCCTCATATAACTCCTCCCCTAGTCCTCACATAATTCTTTCTTCCTATGACTCCTCCATTAGTCCTCACATAACTGCTCCCTAGTCCTCACCTGACTCCTTCCCTAGTACTTGACTCCTCCCTAGTCCACACATGGCTCCCCCACAGTTCTAACATAATTCCTCTTCCAGTCCTCACATATGTCCACTCCTAGTCCTCAGAAAACACCTTCCCCATTCCTCACATAACTCCTTCCCTCTCCTCACACGACTCCACTCCCAATCCTCACATAATTTTTCCCTCATTCCTCACATTACTCCTTCCCCCCATCCTCACATCATTCCTTTTCCATTACTCACATGACTCCTCCCTCAGTCATCAAATGACTCCTTCCCAGTCCTCACATTACTTTTCCCCCAGTTCTCACTTCCTTCCTCCCATGACTCCTCCCCCAGTCCTCACGTGACTCCTCCACCCAGTCTTCACATGACTCCTCCCCAAGTCTTCACATGACTCCTCCCCCAGTCTTCACATGACTCCTCCCCCATCCTCACATCAGTCCTCTTCCATTACTCACATGACTCCTCCCTCAGTCATCAAATGACTCCTTCCCAGTCCTCACATAACTTTTCCTCCAGTTCTCACTTGCTTCCTCCCATGACTCTTCCTCCAGACCTCACATGACTCCTCCCCCAGTATTCACATGACTCCTCCCCCATCCTCACATCAGTCCTCTTCCATTACTCACATGACTCCTCCCTCAGTCATCAAATGACTCCTTCCCAGTCCTCACATAACTTTCCCCCCAGTTCTCACTTGCTTCCTCCCATGACTCTTCCTCCAGACCTCACATGACTCCTCCACCCAGCCTTCACATGACTCCTCCCCCATCCTCACATCATTCCTCTTCCATTACTCACATGACTCCTTCCTCATTTGACTCCTCCCCAGTCCTCACATGTCCTCCCTCAGTCCTCACATAACCTTCCCCCCCAGTTCTCACTTGCTTCCTCCCACAACTCATCGCTCAGTTCTCACATGACTCCTCCTCCTCCAGTCTTTATATGACTTCTTCCCAGTCCTCAGTTATTTCTTCTTCCTCACATAATCCACCCCTAGTCCTCACATGACTCCTCCCCTGGTCCTTACATAATTCCTCTCATCCTCTATTGTCTTGAAGAAATACATTTTAGACTATAACTTATCAACAAAAAATCTTATGACTCCTTGGATGCTAAAGAGGACTCCACTGCATGTGTTCTTCCACACGTAATGTTAAATAAACTGGACAGATATAGTGGGGGATATAAACTGGTAAATAAATTGGCCAAATCAGTATACAAGCTGGTCATTACAGTGTCATATAAACTGGTAAATAAACAGGCCAAATTAGTATATAAACTGGACATTACAACAATATTTAAAATGATAAACTATATAGATTATTGGGAGGCATAGACCTATGTGCTCAGTGCCCAGTGGTATGGACCGGCCTAGCCTCAGGACTGGTGAGCGGAGTGAAATGAGACACTAGGCCAGGCTTGGACTACCTGGATTTGCTTGGCCTCCAGGGGAGACTTGTGAGTCTGTAGGGGGTCTTTTGAAGAGCTCCCTCTACTCACATATTTTGGAATGAGAAGTTGTGGTGACCTACCCCAAAGATTACATGGAGGCAGCAAGGTGGCCAGACCATGGAAACTGTGGGTACTACTTTGGAGCAGAAGGGTGCATATATCCCATTACCCGGCAACTGTCCACAAGCATGCAGGTACCTGGTTGCCTGGTGCAAACCTCCTATGCAGTCCCAGTTGTGTGATCCCAGATATGGTGCAGACCCAACCAAGGCACATACAACAACTGAATAAAATGCAGAAAACACAAAACATATAATGTAAATCTGTTATAATTTATACCTAATGTAACATCTCCAGTTTCACAGAACTTTTACACAATTTGTATTGCAGAACAAAATGCACTCATCGGTGTGGGGGTTGGGAAAAGTTGTGGGTAAGATGACAGGACACAGTTTATGGCTTAAAATTTATAATACAAAACCACTATATTTTTTAATAAATCTGGCCTGGGATGACTAGACATAGATATGGAATGAGAATTAATGGGGGCGTGTATCTCTGGGAAACTGACATAAGCAACTTTGCCAAAAAGACACCAGGCTTAATATTTATAATTTAGCGCCTGTCAACCTGGATTACTGGGATTTACCACAGACACACAACCTCAGAAGTGACAATAGCAGGTCGCACTGGGGACAGGGAATGGAGAGACTGCTGATGAAGGAATCAATAAGCAAACTACAAGTTTTAAAGTTTCTGAAGGTTGGACCCCCCAAAGGCAGGTAACTCTGATTCATGCAGGGGCGATCGCACTCACCCTGAGGTTGAGCCCCAGAAGCTGTGTGGCCACCAGTGGTCAGAGAAGCAAGGCCATGGTACTGTATAGTAGGCTGACGTGAAGAAGTAAGACAGATGATGGGGCTCAAAAGCAGGCAGATCTGGATCAGAATGGGTTAAACAAGCAGTAGGTTTCGGTAGACAGCAATCAGGAGGAATCAGAGGTACAAACTGGGTCAAGATCAGATAGAAACTATAGATTAACATCAAGTAGCAAGTAAGGAGCACACTTTAGATTATAAGCTTTCGAGCAGGGACCCCACTTCCAGTGTGTCACTTTGCTAAGCACTTGTCACCTTGTATTTCCTAAACCCTTAAATTGTAAAGTGCGTGTACACTTCTGGCGCTATATAAATAAATATATTCATTCATTGCCTGTTGGACAGTGATCAGGGATTTTGTATGACAAGTTAGGTATCAAACTGCGCATTGTCTGCATTCAGTTGCACACTTCCAGTGTGACGCTGTTGCTTTTGCACTTCTGGGTTGCCCTCATGATAATGCACCTCTTCATTGCTAAGAGGAATTTGTGCAAAAAGTCTATCAGGATGGTGCAGTGAGTGAAGGGAATGGCAGACATGAGAATGCCCGGTGTACACCATCAAAATGGATGCCAGTGGGACAAAGAGAAGGCAGAATATACCACCATAGCAGCTCAGGAACAGGTGGAACTGAAAGAGAGGCATAGAGGGTCCAAACTGTGATGTATGAAAATCAGAGTTTCTGATTGGTGGGGGGTGGAGTTCCTAGGCCTCCGTCCTATTGTTAAAATTGCCTTGTTCTCATTTTCAACATTTGCATTTATTCTTTGTGGGAATTTCCATGCAGATGGATTGATTTTCTCCTTTCAGTGGAAATTTCTGGTAGAGGAAATGCAGGAGTAATTTACCTGTGGAAGGGACAAAGGTTACAGGTGACAAATGCCCACACAGAGTCATACAATTGCTGTGCTAAGTTCTGGTGTTACTGCACCACAATTCTGTTGTTCTAGCCTTCAGATCACATTGCATGCATATGTCATGACACATGTGTGCTTAGATGGATAAATGCGTGGGTCCCAGAGTATAGAAGGGAGCCCACCCTGACTGAGAGGGGCTTCGGATCCTTGAATTAAGCCACAAGAGCTCTGGGTTTGTGTCCGTCTCCTCCGCTTCTGGTGGCAGCGAGCAGAGAAGGCGCGAGGCTTTGTGGGAATAGGCAGGGGAGTGGTTTGGGGGCTATTAGAAGGAAAGGGAGGATGACCTCCTTTCCTGTACAGAGCACAGTGCGGTCAGCATCTGACCATATGGCATTAAAGCTTGCTAGCATTCGGGAGAGATAAAGCACCCTTTACAATCAATGAGAGTTTTTATCTCCCCCTATGTTGACGTTAGTTTAACTCTTTAAATGTCATTGGGGTGTGCAACGCTCAAGGGGTTAAGCCACAATGACTCCACTAAACATTATGTTCATGTCCCTATGAGCCTTATACTGAAAGGAAAAAATTAGCAGTTCTGGAGCATAACAATTGCACCACAGGGGAACTTTAACTCCTTCAATACTAGAGAGGTCTTCAGTTCATTGCTTTTTCATGCATTTTATTATTCAAGGGGTTAATAATCCCATTTACATGGAAATTTATAACCCACACTCACTAAATTATGCCATTGGGTTGTTCCAGAAATGCTCATCTTTTTCTTTTTGCATAATGTCTCATGTGCTCATTATGTTACACTGGCAAGACTCTAGGTGATTGGCACAGCCCAGGCTAAGGTGGTGAGTCTGGCTAGTGGATTGGTATGTGCCCATGAAGCATTATGCCAGTGGCTGGCACATAGTATACAAAGCTTCATTTAGGCTCCCAGGCTGGCATTTAAGAAACCCAACATGTTGTTGCAATATTGTCAGTGTAATAACGCAACATACACTTCCTGGCAAGGACTTGTTAATTAAAAAAAAATAACATCCAGACATGTCAGTTTGTTTTAATTGTCAGAGGAAATAATTAAATGAAGGCAGCTTTATGGGTAAAATTGTTATCTGTATATATACTCTGCAAATTATTCCTCCTCTTTCTCTGGTACACATCCCTCTGTATATTACAGTGTAAGCTCTGAAAGACATGATTGCCTTCTTCCAAGGTTCCTCCTCTCCCTGTATTGTACCTGTGTCCCTCTGTATATTACAGTGTAAGATCTACAGGACAGGATTCCCTTCTCCCAGTGGTTCCTTCTCTCCCTGTATTGTACCTGTGTCCCTCTGTATATTACAGTGTAAGATCTACAGGACAGGATTCCCTTCTCCCAGTGGTTCCTCCTCTCCCTGTATTGTACCTGTGTCCCTCTGTATATTACAGTGTAAGATCTACAGGACAGGATTCCCTTCTCCCAGTGGTTCCTCCTCTCCCTGTATTGTACCTGTGTCCCTCTGTATATTACAGTGTAAGATCTGCAGGACACGATTCCCTTCTCCCAGTGGTACCTCCTCTCCCTGTATTGTACATGTGTCCCTCTGTATATTACAGTGTAAGATCTACGGGACAGGATTCCCTTCTCCAGTGGTCCCTCCTCTCCCTGTATTGTACCTGTGTCCCTCTGTATATTACAGTGTAAGATCTGCAGGACAGGATTCCCTTCTCCCATTGGTTCCTCCTCTCCCTGTATTGTACCTGTATCCCTCTGTATATTACAGTGTAAGATCTGCAGGGCAGGATTACCATCTCCCAGTGGTTCCTTCTCTCCCTGTATTGTACCTGTGTCCCTCTGTATATTACAGTGTAAGATCTACAGGACAGGATTCCCTTCTCCCAGTGGTTCCTCCTCTCCCTGTATTGTACCTGTGTCCCTCTGTATATTACAGTGTAAGCTCTACAGAACATGATTCCCTTCTCCCAGTGGTTCCTCCTCTCCCTGTATTGTACCTGTGTCCCTCTGTATATTACAGTGTAAGATCTACAGGACAGGATTCCTTTCTCCCAGTGGTTCCTTCTCTCCTTGTATTGTACCTGTGTCCCTCTGTATATTACAATGTAAGCTCTGCAGGACAAGATACCCTTCTCTCAGTTTTCATCCTCTCTCTGTAATGTACGTGTCCCTCTGTATTATACAGTATAAGGTCAGCAGAAGAGGAGTCACGTCTCTGAGTACATTTTCTATCTCTTTGTATTGTTATTATCTTGAGTTCTCGTTATATTTATTCTGTTACATAAATGTTACTCTGCAATATTTTCAAATAGAAACATTTAAGCCTAAGTGACGCTACTGTCAAAACAGTTTATTGCTCAGCATGAATTATAAGTGTGGAATAATTAACTCATGTCATATTACTAAATAACTTCCAGTTTGTCTAATCTCCATGTTGAAGCTCTGTGTATGAAATGTAAATGGATGTCTTTCTCAGACTGAGTGCAATTACACGCAGCTGACCTCAAGGCAGCCATTTTGCAGGGAATTTTCCTATTTTGGTGACATTATTAAAGCCTGCTGCTTCACTTAAGGCCATAGTTATTATGAGAGGAGGGGACATTCTGGCGCAAACCAACTGCACCATACGGGCAAATGAAAATTCCCATTAATTCTAATGGGACATTTAACTCCTCAATGCTACATAGTTACATAGTAAATTATGTTGAAAAAAGACTAAAGGCCATCAAGTTCAACCTTTGCCTCACTGTAACACAGAAAATGAGAATTATACATGGCTTCCAGACTCCAAAATGGGATCAGCCTGTTTGCCAGAATTTCCTGTTTTACCTACTTCTGCATAGTATAACCCTGTATCCTCTCTTCTGATAGAATTGCATTTAATATTATCTTAAATGTATCCATTGTATATTCCATTACCACAACCTTGGGCAAGGGACGCTACAATGTAACAGAACCCTTCTTCTGCTGAAGTTGAAACCTCTATTCCTCTAATGGTAAGGGGTAACCCCAGTTATCTGATCAGGCCTTGGAATGAAAAACTCACTGAAGAGATCCTTGTTTTGACCTTGCATATACTTATACAATGTAACAAGGTTCTTAGGTGTCTTTTCAGTAGACTAAATAAACACAGTTTGATGAAACGTTCTTCATACTTCAAGTCCTCCATTCCCTTATTTAATTTTGTTGCTCTTCTCTGTGTTGTCTCCAGTTCTAGAATATCCTTTTCCAGAACTGGTACCCAAAACTGCACTACATATTTGAAGTGAGGTCTTAGCATTGATTTGTACAGTCACAATTATGTTATCCACCCTTAATTCAATACTCCTTTTTATGCAAGCTTTTGCTGCTGCAGTTTAACTGTGATCACTGTTTCCAAGTTTACAGTGTACAAGGACTTCCAGATCTTTCTCTAGCAATGAGTCTTCTAGAATGAGTTTATGAAGTTCATAAGTAGCATTACGAATTGTTTGTCCCAAATGCATAACTTTACACTTTTCTACATTAAATGCCATTTGTTTGTCCAAACTGCCGTTTTATGTAAAGTGCTCTGTAGACAACAAACAACCTGCTCTAAATGTATTTCCTTGCATAATTTTTTGTCTTCTGCAAATATTGAATTTTTGCTTCATATAACAATTTTCGGGTCATTTATAAACATTAAAAAGCAGCAGACCAAGTACTGAGCCCTGAAGTACTTTACTCTCAACTTTAACTGTATTGGAGAATATTTCACACTTTTTACTATCCTTCAACCAATTTTCTATTCAATTCCAAAGGTTATCTCCTAGAGTAAATTTTCTTATTTTATACACCAGCTTCCTGTGTGGCACTGTATCAATTTGTTTGCAAAATCTAGATATAGGACATCTACTGCTTTATCTAGGTTGCTACTTATGTTCTCATAGAAGATCAAAACATTTTTCAGGCAAGATTTGTTCCTGAAAAAGCCATTTTGATTCCTGCTAACAATGTTGTTCTTCTCAGCGTAATCCTGTATATAATCCCTTATTATCACTTCAAACAGTTTTCCTACTACAGAAATCAAACTCACAAGTCTATAATTCCCAGGTTCTGTTTTAGTTCCCTTCTTTTTTTAAACTGAAATTTTTATTAAATTTGTGTTCATTTAAAGACATGGAAGGGAAAAAGGAATAGAGATACAGAAGTAAAAGGAGTAGATGTAGGTGGGGGGGATACAATTATAATTAAACATGTTCCATTAACATTATAATGTGCAAAAACATCACTAAGAAAGCACCATGTGTCCACGGGGCAAAGCACGCCCTCCCCAAACCCAGAAAAACCAGGGTTGATGCATGTGGAGGAAGGCTAGGGAGCTGGGGGTGGGGCAATAGCCATCACCGACAATGGCCTGTGAGATAGGGGGTGCTAAGTACAATAAAGGGAGAAAGCTGATACTCCTTAGTGAGTAGGGCAGGGACCGTCTGTAGGCAGACAGACAATAGGACTTGGGCTGATAGAGAGGGAGTACATAAGTGTGTGACTATGGTAAGCCTAGGCTGGGGCTATTCCGCACTCAAGAGCTTTGCCTCCCTGCCCCGCAGACACATGACCCATTGCAATAGTAATACAATACAGTAGCAGATGCGGGGTGATCCACCCACATCTCCCCCCCCGTCACCCCCACCATTGGAGTACAAAATAGTAGCAAATGATCAAGTTGGACTGAGGAGGGACTGGAGGCAAAGAGAAGGGGAAAAGGCACACCCCACCCATAGGGTCTGGCTCTAGAAATTTGCAGTAGGTGTATCGCAACTCAGCGACATCCAGCGGCGCGGGTCAACGGCATCCTATGTACATAATATCCATCACCAGCTGCCAAATAGAGTCATGAGCCTGGTGGGCAAATTCCCCGGTGCCCAGGGGCCACACCGCCATCATCCGCCAAGCCAACCAGGTTTAGTTCCCTTCTTAAATAAAGGCACTACACTGGCTTAATGCCAACATTGTGGCACAGAGCCTGTGGTAGAAAGAGAAAGTCTTTAAAGATTAAAAAGAGTGGTCTTACCAACACTGCACTGAGCTCATGTATCTTGGTTTTTAAGTATCCAGTAGCTTTGAGAAAGTGGTGTTACAGCCATGAAACGCGTTAGCAGCTAATCTTTTAATCTTTGGATTAGATAGATGCTTGTATGTATCAAATTTTTTTCATCATTAAAACATATTTTTGGAAAACCACAACAATGTGGGAAGCGGTATTTTTTCCTTCTGTTGAAGATCAGCAAATTCGATTGGAGATGGGGAGACCTGAGTGGAGACAGGGTATCGCTCTCCACATATGTGTGTTATGTCAGATGTATGATTCTGACCGACTCAATTGTGAGTGTTTATATCTGTTTTATTATCATTGGCGTGGAAAATATTGCACTATTGGGCACCTTTCTTTGTTTGTTCTTTTAGTTATACAGTGAGGGAGAAAATCCCCTGCTGATTTTGTACATTTGCCCACTGACAAAGAAATGACCCGCCTATAATTTTAATGGTAGGTTTATTTGAACAGTGAAAGACAGAATAAAAAATCCTGAAAAATGCATTTCAAAAAAGTTATAAATTGATTTGCATTTTACTGAGTGAAATAAGTATTTGACTCCTTATCAATCAGCAAGATTTCTGGCTCCCAGGTGTCTTTTACACAGGTAACAAGCTGGGATTAGGAGCAATCTCTTATGGGGAGTGCTTCTAATCTCAGCTTGTTACCTGTATAAAAGACACCTGTCCACAGAAGCAATCAATCAATCAGATTCCAAACTCTCCCCCATGGCCAAGACCAAAGAGCTGTCCAAGGATGTCAGGGACAAGATCGTAGACCTACACGAGGCTGGAATGGGCTACAAGACCATCGCCAAGCAGCTTGGTGAGAAGGTGACAACAGTTGGTGCGATTATTCGCAGTTGGAAGAAACACAAAATAACTGTCAATCTCCCTCGGTCTGGGGCTCCATGCAAGATCTCACCTAATGGAGTTTCAATGACCATGAGAACAGTGAGGAATCAGCCCAGAACTACACAGGAGGATATTGTCAATGATCTCAAGGCAGCTGGGGGACCAAGTAAACCATTGGTAGCACACTACACTGTGAAGGACTGCTCAAGAAAGCACATGTGCAGGCCTGTCTGACATTTGCCAATGAACATCTGAATGATTCAGAGGAGAACTGGGTGAAAGTGTTGTGGTCAGATGAGACCAAAATCGAGCTCTTTGGCATCAACTCAACTCTCCGTGTTTGGAAGAATGCTGCCTATGTCCACAAGAACACCATCCCCACTGTCAAACATGGAGGTGGAAACATTATGCTTTGGGTGTGTTTTTCTGCTATGGGGACAGGACATCCACATCAAAGGGATGATGGATGGGGCCATGTACCATCAAATTTTCCCTCAGTCAGGGAATTGAAAATGGGTCGTGGATGGGTATTCCAGCATGACAATGACCCAAAACACATGACCAAGGCAACAAAGGAGTGGCTCAAGAAGAAGCACATTAAGGTCCTGGAGTGGCCTAGCGAGTCTCCAGACCTTAATCCCATAGAAAATCTGTGGAGGGAGCTGAAGGTTCGAGTTGCCAAATGTCAGCCTCAAAACTTTGGACTTGGAGAGGATCTGCAAGGAGGAGTGGGACAAAATCCCTCCTGAGATGTGCAAACCTGGTGGCCAACTACAAGAAATGTCTGACATCTGTGATTGCCAACAAGGGTTTTGACACCAAGTACTGAGTCATGTTTTGCAAAGGGGTCAAATATTTATTTCACTCTGTAAAATGCAAATCAATTTACAACTTTTTTGAAATGTGTTTTTCTGGACTTTTTTGTTGTTATTCTGTCTTTCACTGTTAAAATAAACCTACCATTAAAATTATAGACTGATCATTTCTTTGTCAGTGGGCAAATGTACAAAATCAGCAGGGGATCAAATAACTTTTTCCCTAACTGTATGCATATCATTATACCATTTTGGGAGGCAAGTTTGTGTGGGTGCAGCAGTGAAATACAGAAAAAACAAACAGATTACTTCTCAATAAGCATTTTAGCTGAGGATTATATATATAATACCCCAGCCAATTTGTTTGTGAGTATACCACCTTAAGGGTGATTGATGGTGGTACTTTGTTCTGAAGATTCTACAAAAAGGGTGCTCCCTTTGTTTTCTCCTTTTTCTTGTGTTTCTGCAGTTAATTTTATCCAGTTTGCCCTTGACTTATTCTTAAAGGGATAGTAATACCTGAATAAAACTTTAGCTCTGAGTATTACTTACAATTTTTTAACATGTTGCGCTATATATATGGGCAGCACAGTGGCTCAGTGGGTAGCACTGCTGCCTTGCAGCGCTGGGGTCCTGGGTTCAAATCCCACCAAGGACAACATCTGCAATGAGTTTGTATGTTCTCACTGTGTTTGCGTGGGTTTCCTCCGGGTACTCCGGTTTCCTCCCACACTCCAAAAACATACTGATAGGTGAATTTAGATTGTGAGCCCCAATGGGGACAGGAACCAATATGAGTGTAAAGCGCTGCGGAATCTGTGTGCGCTATATAAATAAAGGATTATTATTATTTATTATTATATATATAGTTACTTACAGATCTGTAGTTCAAATGCTATTGAAGCCGAAATGATCCACCTCCGCCCCTTTTATTGCGTCTCTGATCATCTCTGTCTGGTCCGGATGGAGAGCAGCGAGGGACAATCTTCAGTAAGCAAAAGGAAAATCCTGCCCTCCTTCATCAAAGGGGTCAGGATTTTCATTTTACTTACTGTGTGAAGATTGTCCCTCTCTGCATCCATCCGGTCCCACGACCGGATTCAAGATCTAAGGGGAGACGACCAGAAGGCTCGGGAGGGGGATCCTTTTGTGTTATATATCGTTTGAATGACAAATCTGTAAGTAACTATATATAGCGCAACATGTTAAAACAATTGTAAGTAATACTCAGAGCTAAACTTTTGTTGCAGTATCACTATTCTTTTAATTTAACCCTATATCTGATAATGGTAGGTTTTACTTGTTATTTCTTGAGGCTCGTCTACCATTTGCTGGTATATATAGATGAAAAGAATGTGTTCAGAACATCAGCCTTTTCCTTATTTTTCCCTAATCAACTCACCCATATCATTTTTGAAAGGTCCAATTCACTCTCTCTTAAGCTTTCTTCTATTTATGTATTTGAAAAACATTTTTGGATTTGTCTTGCTCTCCCTTCCAATCCTTGTTTTGTTTTTGTTGCTAGCCTGACTGCTTTTTAACAATCTTTCCCGCACTCCATGTAGTTCAAGAAATAATTATCTGTTCCTTCAGACTTAAATAGTTTAAATGTTTTTTTTTTGCCATTTCCAGCCTTATACAATGTATCATCCCACCATGTTTCAGTTATACCAGTTATGACCAAATGCTCAATAACCACCAGCAAATCCATTTTGCTTGCCATACTTTTTGCATTCTCCAATATACAATTAATTGTCTTCATTATATATTTTCCCCACTACTTGACTTTTTTCTACATCTTAATTTAATAGGAGTTCTTCCCTGTTAGCACCCCATGATCCTCAACCTGTACCTAGTTCCTATCTACTCTACCGACCCCATTTTTACTAGCTATATCCTTACCCATTTCC
Organism: Rhinophrynus dorsalis; assembly: GCA_037306005.1. Lineage (NCBI taxonomy): Eukaryota > Metazoa > Chordata > Amphibia > Anura > Rhinophrynidae > Rhinophrynus > Rhinophrynus dorsalis. The sequence goes on from CM074721.1 coordinate 512,800,105, forward strand.
TAGCTTAAAAGCTCATCCAGCAAAGTCAGCCCAGTGTAATGCATTGCAAAGCAATGCATGAAGACCTCTGTAGCATTTTAGGGGTTAAAAATCCCATTAACCTTTTGAGTGCCAGAGGGCAGGGGAACCAGGCTGGGGAGAGGGGGGCTTAAAGGGATAGTAATACTTCGTTTTAACTTTATTTTATTTTGTAGGCATTAAAAAAACATGAAGAACGATATAAGTCTTATCTCTCAAACCTTTATGGTTTAGGAGATATTCACAAGCAAAGTTTCCCCCTCCCGCCCCTTTTACCTAGTGTAAGCCATCTCTTCTCAGATGTGGATCAGGTTGTATGACCAGACAGATAACAGCAGGGGACAATCTTCTTTGTATGAAAAGAATGAAAGCCCTGCCCCCCTTGACAAGCTTTTCAGGTTTTTCCCTTATCTTAATTGAAGATTGTCCCTCTCTGCAGTCTACCTGGGCATCTCCCTTCTGATCTGGCTGAACTGGGGGGGGGATACTTTGCTTGTGAATAGCTCTTAAACCATAAAGGTTTGAGAGATAAGACATATCTTTCTTCGTGTTTTTTTAATGCCTACAAAATAAAATAAAGATAAAACGAAGTATTACTATCCCTTTAAACATTGTATACGGGGATCTGTGGCTATCAGGGGTCAGGTGAACAAGGTGGGGTGGGTCAGGCAGTGTATATGGGGATCTGTGGCTACCAGTGGACAGTGTATGTATGATTCTATGACTATGTTGCTTCCTGGTTCTCTCACCTCATCGGCCTATGTCTCCTCGGATGTCTGCGCATTTGTGGCTCTCACCACTCTGTTTTCTAATGACGCAGAGGCCGACACTCTTATGTCAGAAGGCACTGGGAGTGTATATAAACCCTTGCCGCTCCACTCCCAGAGATCTTCCATCGAGTTTCCTTGCTCTTAGTATATCGTTGTTGCACCTCCTGCTTGACCTCCCAGATTCTTTGACATTTTGCTTGCCCTTCAGTTTTTGCCTGAATTTGGCCTGCCCCTGACCTCAGCCTGTTTTTCTTACTCTTCGCTACATTCTCAGCCAGCCCTCAACCTTTTGGTGTGTCCCATCATTTTGCATCATTGCATCCTGCCCTGACCTCAGCCTGTCCCTCACTATTTTATCGGTCTCTCACTTTATTGTTGTGGCGTCACGGTTTGCAGACTGGTTGTGTTGGCCTGCCCTTAGTTTATATTATCCAGCTGTCTGTTAAACTCTGTGTGGCACATACCATGCAGAGATAGTTTTCAGACAGCTAACAGACTACCAGACTGCCATATTGCCTCCACACTGCCTCCACTGGAACTTCTGGGCACACTGAGGTGGCCTTAACTCAGTGTCCCAGAAGTACTAGAATAGGCAGAGTTGAGGAAGGGGTTCCACACTGAAATTCAGAACAGCCCAGGAATCCACTACAGAAAATGTAAGCTTAGAATGTAGTTACAGAATACACTTTCTGGGGGCTCACGGGTATCGCCATTTGACATATTGTGTTACATACACAGACTCAGTCCAAAGAACAAAGGGGACAAACATACAATGAGGTGTGTTGGACTTCAGCTAACAGGTCTGCCTTATACTGTAATGTAAACATTAACACTGTACTCCATGGGAAAGAAAGAGAAAACTGCTGAAATGTTGAAACAAGTTACTTTTTTTTTTTACTAGTGCAGGGACAGACAAAAAGGGAGAGCTAGAGTTGCTTGTGGTTGCAGGTAGTGTGGGTTTGATTTGTAGAAATGATGCTGACAATAACAGAAAGTCACAGTTTAAAAAAAAAACTAAAAACCTGTAGACTGATAGATGACAGACAGGCAAGACATCCTACACCTAAGTTGAGGGTGACAGTGGCAGATACTAGAGACCCACTAACAGCTTTGTCATTTACTTTGCAGTAAAAATCAACAATATTATCATTATGTCCAAATGTTATGCTAGAAGCAGGGGTAAGGAGAAAGGACTAGGAGCACTGCATAGAAGTGTTGATGATAGTAAACTTTTACTAAAAAACTGACTGCAGCTATGGTTGCTTCTGCCAGTGCAGTAAATGATGACGATTCCCCTCTTCCTGATGAGGCCATTTGTAAAAGTGATCTGAAAAGTTCCACCAGTAGCAGCACAAACCTTTTTAACAGTTAAGATGAGGATCAGATGCATTCTAGGATCTATACACCAACAGCATATACACAGATGGTATACAGAGTACTAAAATCTTGCAGCATGGTGGAAAGTTCTGGGTTTTTGCTCATTCCAACCCTTTAGCTTATTGAATATATCCCATAGTCCTTTAATCCCTTGGATTTCAGAGTTGTTTCCCATGATTTGTGAGTTATCCAAGAGATTAATAGAATTCCCCCTGCGATATAAAAATGGAGTGTTTGAACATAAATACATCAGAGTACTGTGGAATATATCCTGACTAGTGTAAAAGCCCGTGTACACGGGCCAAGGTCTGGGTGATGTTAACCCTTTGAGTGCCAGAGGGATACGCAAAGTGTTGCTTTGAAATGCGTTGCGTACCCCTCTGGGTTAAGAGGCCGGTCCTGCTCTGCTTCCTGCCGCCGATGCAGTCATGCACTGTAGAGACTGCCTGAAAGCACAGAATGCTCCCAGCACAGAACTCCCAGCATTCCGTACTCCCAGCATTCTGTGCTCCCAGCATTCTGTGCATTCGGGCAGTCTCTACCACACATGATGGCTTCTGACAAACGTCGTAGCAAATTATTATATAGGATGTGTCACAGACACATCAGGAATAGCGAAGTGCAAACAAAAAGTGCTGCTCTCAGCTAACTGAGAAATATGTCAGCAATTCTATATAAATTATATTCTGCCAAGGTACTGAAATATTTGAATGTATCTGGAACATTTGCAATAGTCTTTACAAGAGCTCTAACACCTCTTAGTAATCAAGACTCAATTACCGTAATGTTTTATTTTTCATGTTTAACTAAGTCTTCTTCTATAGGAATGGGTGTAATAAAAACAATGGGGAAGCGCTGTAATCCCCATGTCAGCTAGAAAACCGAGCCCCATGACTGATAATGGTGTTGTAATAGGGAAAGGAAGGCCACAGCTTAATCAATTCACACGCTTGACTTGCTGTGCTGTCATTTCCTATAGGAAACAAGTATCAAGTGTGTAGAATCCAACACTTGCAGCCTATGGGGCAATGGATCTCAAGGGTGCTATGGCATTTTGGTGTGCATTGGGCATTACCTTAGGGTACTCCTGTGTTACTATGAATATTTCCAAAAAATTGGAATCTTGAGTTTGAAATGAATATGTATGGAATCTATTATCCACAATAATCTCATTGTTGTCATTTGATGGTGAAACATAAGATTATATATTTATGCATTCTACTCTTCATTATTCCCTTTACAAATTACCTTAAAAAATTAGGTGTGCCCTGATAAATTCAGACTGTGTATTAGGGGTGCCGTGGGCCAAAAAAGATTGAGAACAACTACTATTAACCACTTAACGGCATGACAAAATAGACTCACATGGATGCCACTGATATTATTGGTCAATCCCCAGGTAGGTCAGGCAGTTATTGAAGGTGGCAAACAGTATTGCAACCTCCAGTGTTGACAGTGTGAATGATCTGCATGGCAGCCCTGAAGGTCTCCATGCCAATGCAAGAGCACATCCAAGTTTCAGAAGGTTGCAGTATCCAAAATTCACCCAGGTGAACACCACCAGCAGAGCAATATGTTTCACAGGGTATATTTAACACAGTGTTAGTAACTTTACATTAATGGCATGAACTAGGCCTAACCTGCCAGCCTCAATGTAAGATCAAAAAGAAAGCCATGAAGTTCACTTTTCTGATCACCAAATCACTTATGTACCTTATAAGCTGGAACAAAAGTGGATCTGCTGAGGACCAGAGGTGTGTGTAACTCATTGTGATGTAATCACAACTGATCACTCATCAGGGGCTCGATTCTATTACCCGTGCTAAAACTGGCTTTACAAGAAAAACCAGCAACGTGTATTTTGCAAACGTGTTACATCGGTATTCTATTGCAGAACCACGGTAAAACAAAACTGGCACAAACAGAACATTTCAGAATACTAACAAAATTGGCTTTGTCTGCTTCTATGCAACTACCACCTAATAAAAACATGCAAAATGTCGAAGTCCATGGAAATAGGAGTATGTTTGTTGACAGAAAGATCAAGTTTAGTGTTAGATGTGTTCCCCACATTATCAAAATCTGACACAGAGTGCCCCCCTTCGAAATTACAATAAGTGAAACTGTTATAAAAAGGAAACTCCTTTTTATAATAGTTTCCCTTATTGCTATGTAAATTGGGTCACACTTATTCAGTAACCTTCCTCACAACAGTAACGGAGAGGTTAATATCACTTCTTACTGTAGCATTAACACATCAAATGGGTTTAGCCAACAATAGTAGGAGTGAGTGCCCTCTGGCACTTTCACACTGCATTGCTTTTATTCGAACAACGATGGTTTTGAAACTGTCGTTGTGGCTTCTACCCCTCAACCTCTGAGGAGCAGAATTCCCAACTTAAAATGTAAACACAAAACAGGAGCTAATACTGAGCATGAGTAATAGAATGCTAATAGCACGTTATTTTTAGTTGTTTCCCATGGGTTTTTTTTGACTGGTGGTAAGTATAATTACCGCTGATTTTGTTTTCTCAAGTCGGGTAATAGGATAATAAAACCTGACTTAAAAAAACACAACGCCTGTTTTTTTTTTATAGAATCAAGCCCCTAGTCCTCAAAGGGTTAAGTATACATAATTTCTTTGTGGCCAGAAAATAGCATTTGTATTGATAAGTTTGGAAAACTTATTTGTATTGATAAGTTTGGAAAAAAAGAAAGAAATACTGGTGCTCCAAAGACAAAAGCTCTGAAGAAGAAGTAGTGTGAAGGTCGAAGGCCCTTTGTGACCTGTGACAAGCAAAGCATTTACAATAATGCATCAGCACTGATGTCTGTATAATAGCCTGCCATTCAATCACAATGGACACAAAAGCTTTATCTACAGTAAAGTTTCTAAGCGGGAAAGCTTACATACTTCATAAGTCTATGAAGAAATTATAACAGTTTCTAAAGCTGACCTGCTGGAAGGGCATCCTTTGAGAAAGCATGAATGGCAAAGACCCTAGTGATGCCAGCATACATTGTAGAAATCCCAGGCTCTCCTTGCTAAGATAAAATGGAAAGTATTACCATTGTTTTATCTTTATTTTATTTTGTAGGCATTAAAAAACACGAAGAACGATATAAGTCTTATCTCTCAAACCTTTATGGCTTGAGAGATATTCACAAGCAAAGTTCCCCCTCCCGCCCCTTTTACCTAGTGTAAGCCATCTCTTCTCAGATGCGTAATCCAGTCCATAGACCAGACAGATAACAGCAGGGGACAATCTTCTTCCTATGAAGAAAACCCTGCCCCATTGACAAGTTTTTCAGGTTTTTCCCTTATCTTAATTGAAGATTGTCCCTCTCTGCAGTCTACCTGGGCACCTCCCTTCTGATCTGGCTGAGCAGTGTTACATCAGTAAAAGGGGTGGGAGGGGGATACTTTGTTATTGAATTACTCTTGAACTACAAGTCTGACAGTATTGATAGAACACTCTCCAAAGTCCAAATACTATGATGATTAATTAGAGCAGCTTTTGTTATGAAACATTACTATCCCTTTAAATAATAGTCAGTAAAGGGGAACATAAAGTATTAAATAAAGCAATCACCATAAATCATGATTGGTTGTCAGGTGTGATGGCATTGGGATTGATCTAACCACACCCACAGCTCAGAATGTGAGTGTTGTTAAGCACAGATGAGGTTTCTCTCCTCATAGTTTGATACTTCAGGTAGATGCCTACTCTACTACTCTATTTAATGAGAAATCCTGCCCTTATAATGATGCTTGCATTGAACTGGAAGCAGACTATCAAAACCGTGGATGAATGCAAGGACCGTTCAGAGAGTCCTGTCTGAATTATCAGATCCAATAGACAAGTCCTATTTCAAGTTCTGCAGAAGGCTTCAAGCTGGGGAGAGATTCCTTGGCCTGTGCACTCGGCAATCCAACAGAGTCATGAACACAAGCTGAGGTCTGGCCAGGCGGAGGATGCTCTGAGGCAGAGGTGTAACAATATGGGGGTGGATGTGGTGCAGATTTGGTGAGGTCCATCATCCAAGGGGGCCCATTGGCTCTGCATGATCCTGAAAGCCCTTCCAATAATACTATTTCCATCTTGGTTGGCAGGTTCCAGACAATACGATAATTATAGCATCGGTGAGCACTGTCTATTTGCTTCATTAACCATTAAATTACCAGAGCGCTGTCCTAAACAATGCAAAACAATGAGTCAACACCCCTGTAACACTAAAGGTGTTAACTGTCAGCTTGTGGGTCATGAATCATGAAACAATAGCTCCCGGGTGCTGCAAACAAATTATTTTCCCTTTGTCTTTCCCTGTTACATGGAGGCCTTCTGTTATCCTTCAAAAGGAAATTGCAGCTTGGGTCTGAGCTGGAGCTTGATTCAAACTTGCTCCAGGCAATGGAGGCAGTCAGTGTAAGATTCTGAAAACATACATAGAAAGGAAAAAAAATATGCTCTGGCACTCAGCTGGTAGTGATGAAATTTATATAAAAATGAAAAAAGAAATAAATATATATAAATAATAATATTATATATATATAAAATGCTGGCACAAGGGCGTGGGAAGATCCCACTATAGCCTGCCACAATCCTCAGACCGATGTTAGAAATCTCTATAGCTGACAGAAAAACAAATATTATTGGGAGAGAGCTAATATATAGTAGGTTCAACTATAATGAGGTCTCAGATACTTATACAGGGAAAGGGTTAAAGGGATAGTAATGTCTTTTTTAAACAAAAGGAAATATTGTAGCTATTAAAAAATTAAACTAAATGATCCCAGTCCCATCTCTCAGACCTTTATGGTTTGAGAGATATAACGTTTTAAAGCTCCCCTCTCACCGATGTCAGCTGTAAAGCTGACAGCAGCAGATTCGTGTCAACTGACTCAGCAGAGCCAAAATACCGAAATCTAAAAATAAAGACTTCATTGGAATGGTCTACAAAGTGTTCCTGGTTGGAAGCACACTTTGTAGACTGTTCCAAAGAATTATTTCTTTTTAGATTTCTGTATCTCGGCTCTGCTGAAGAGCCCCTTCAGTAAGCAAAGGAAAATCCTGCCCTCCTTTGTAAAGGAGGGTAGGGTTTTCCTTATACTTACTTACTGAAGTTTGTCCCTCTCTGCTTTCTGTCTGGAACAGACAGAACTGCAGCAGTGATGCAGGGAAAGGGGCGGGAGGGGGATCGTTCTACATGTAATATCTTGAGAACTACATAAAAGTAAGTTACTAAATATAGCGCAATGTGTTAGATTTACAATAAAGAAGACTCAGTTATCTACTTTATTTAAACCATTACTATTCCTTTAAGGTTTCTCTAACAGTCAATGTATTAAAATCCCTGAGAATTTTCTTTTGCCCCAATAGTGCAAATAGTTTGCTCCCAGTGACAGATTTACATCCCAGGTTCCCCTAGGCAGGCACTCAATGTGCCCTTATCTCTGCCCAAGAACACCCCCCACTTATCACATAATCCCAACCTCAGCCCCATCCACTCTTTCCTGGCACAGTAAATACCCTTGGCCTATAACAAGCAAGAATGAAAATTGCTTAAACCCCTTGGTTGATAGAGAGAGATTTCCAATGCATTGCTCTGCAAAGAGGTATATAAACTGGTAGGTACAGAGACAAAGAAATTACTCTGGCCACACCCACAATTCCAAATTCTGGCCACACCCACAATTCCAAATGTGGGTGTGCCCAGCTTTGCTGTGGCTTCCTTCAAAATATGGAGCTCTCGGTAGTTGACTACTTTGCCTATGGGGAAACCTGGCCCTGTTTAGTCTAGAATGGCACGGTGCTTTTCCTTCCATGCTCTCCTCCATACCAGGGAGCTTTCAGTATTAGCTGACCCTGAGATCACTGGAAATTTAACCTGTGTAGGTTTGCTTAGTGTAGATTTTATGCAATATATACCTGCTTGCTCTAACCCAGAGGTGCTCCAGTCGGTCCACAAGAAACCTTTAACGTGATACAAATTAAAGATCTCACTGACTAAACAAGACAAGCAGTACATTTGCCCCTGTCTTTCTGGTACAAATGGATGCAATTTAGAGACATTTAGAAGCATTGAATTGGTGCAGACCATATGACATATAACACTGGACTCTATCACCCTGAGATTTTGGCCCTTCACCCTGAGACCCTGAGATTTGGGTCAAAACCCTGAGACTCAGGGTCAAACCCTGAGAGTTCCCAGGTATGCTCTCCTCAGCACAAAGCCGTTTGGCTCCTTCCTCTCAGATAATCCTGTAATAATTATTCTGTGTTATATATATGGAGATGACTGTGCCTGAGTTTCCTCTGTACTCATCACATGACCTCTGTATTATATTGCCAGGGTAACAACGGCTTTTATGTAACTCCCAGTTCCCTCTCTGTCATGTAGTGTTCTTTCATTTCTTTTCTTCTATGTGTTAAGTTCCATTGTTATATAAATGTACTATATAAAAGCCAGGCAGCGTCAACATCACTGTGTTAAACATATAAAACTCAAATCTCTATGCTATCTTAAAGGGACAGTAAAACTTTATTTTGACTATACATACTATGCAAGTGTACATGTAATGTAAAATTGCCTATCTTCTTTTTCCATCTTATCCCATTCTCTTTTTGCAATATGTTGAAGACCCCTTTGGCACTCAGAGGCTTAATACATACTATTATTGTTACTCAGCACAAGTGGATCATTTTGGGGGGCAAACCAAGTGCATAATACCGGTCAAATGCTTTGTAGTGCATTGGAGACACAGCGTTTGAGGAGTTAAACGTCCCATTCAAATCGCTGGAAATTTTGTATCTTTTTATTTGTCCCCTGCGGTGCCATTGGTTTAGTCCAGAACTGGATTACTGAATGCGCAGTAAACAAAAAGAAAATCTGTGCAGCAAATCCTGACCTTCCCATATAGATAACTTGTGACTTACTATAGATACTACACAGTGGGTTTTAGTTCCCTGGTCATTATACTAAACACATCTTCACTTTGAGAGAGACTTGCCTACGTCTGGAGTCAGTGCCTTCACGAGGCAGGCAAGCTTATCATGGTTTTGGCCATAAACATGTAGTTAAACCTCTATGTTTATATATATGACTTACTGATTACAGCCCTTTATCCTTATCACCCATGATGTTTTATATTAGCCTCTTGTATGCTGGAGACATTGCCAATTTTCACAATGCATTTAAAATGCTTCTGAGCGCTGACATATAAGCAGTTACTTATCAAATGAAGATATTTTATTACTCACTAAATTACCTCCTATTGCTCCATATAACGCCTCCTATTGCTGCATGTTATTCCTTCCTATAACTCCTCCTATTGCTCCACATAACTCCTCCCTATAACTCCTCCTATTGCTCCACATAACTCCTCCCTATAACTCCTCCTATTGTTCTGTATAACTCCTCCCTATAACTCCTCCTATTGCTACATATAACACCTCCCTATAACTCCTCCTATTACTCCATATAACTCCTCCCTATAACTCTTCCTATTGTTCCATATAACCCCTCCCTATAACTCCTCCTATTGTTCTGTATAACTCCTCCCTATAACTCCTCCTATTGCTCCATATAACACCTCCCTATAACACCTCCTATTACTCCATATAACTCCTCCCTATAACCCCTCCCATTGTTCCATATAACCCCTCCCTATAACTCCTCCTATTGCTCCATATAACTCCTCCCTATAACTCCTCCTATTGATCCATATAACCCCTCCCTATAACTCCTCCTATTGCTCCATATACCCCTCCCTATAACTCCTCCAAAAATCTCCATATAACCCCTCCCTATAACCCCTCCTATTGTTCCATATAACCCCTCCCTATAACCCCTCCTATTGTTCCATATAACCCCCTCTATAACCCCTCCTGTTGCTCCATAAAACCCCTCCATATATCTCCTCCTGTTGCTCCATAAAACTCTTCCAATTGTTCCATATAACTCCTCCTATTGCTCCATATGACTCCTCCCTATAACTCCTCCTATTGCTCCATATGACTCCTCCCTATAACTCCTCCTATTGCTCCATATAACTCCTTCCTGTAACTACCCCTATTGCTCCATATACATACTCTTATTGCTCCATATAACCCCTCCCTATAACTACTCCTGATGCTCCATATAACCTCTTCCTATATCTCCTCCTATTGCTCCATATAACTACTCCATATAACTCCTCCTATTGCTCCATACAACTCCTCCCTATCTTTCCTCCTATTTCTCCATATAACCCCTCCCTATAACTCCTCCTTTTGCTCCATGTGACTCCTGCCTTTCACTCCTCATATTTCTCCATATAACGCTTCCTATGGCTCCATATAACCCCTCCCTATAACTCTTCCTATTGCTCCATATAACTCCTCCCTATAACTCCTCCTATTGCTCCATATACCCCCTCCCTATAACTCTTCCTATTGTTCCATATAACTCCTCCCTATAACTCCTCCTATTGCTCCATATAACCTCTCCCTATAACTCCTCCTATTGCTCCATATGACCCCTCCTATATCTCCTCCTATTGCTCCATATAACTCCTCCTATAACTTCTCCCATTGCTCCATATAAAGGCTGTACTTTAGCACTGACTGAAGTCTCATTTGTATTCTCAACTCTAAACGTTGTGTTTATATTTATCCAACAGAGCAGATGTTATATTGCATTGTAATGATATTAATAGAGGAATAAAGTCTACCTAACACCTGGTCCTCTATGAATGTGCTGGTGAACCATTTTCAGACCCTTAGTTTACTTTTACGAGTGAGGAGATGTGGAGAGAGAAGAACGGAGGGCTGGGGAGGACCAAATCCTGGTACATCTCAGTCTGAGTATGGACACACATTACCCAGAGATGGAGCATTTGGATAAGTATGACATGAAGCAGGACCGAGCTGCATGACATAATGAGATTGAGATCTATGGGTGACATTCAGCAATGTGGCAGCATTAGGGATGGATTTTCTATTAAGCAGAGCAGAGAGCCTCACTGTCAGTAACCCTGTGGTTGTCATCTGCAAGGTGCAGTTGTTCCTTTATTTTAGTAGCTGTTTGCCAGTTATATGTTTCACCTATATAGCGAGGATGATGTCCCAGAAGAACTGAATCATTTCTGGAGCAAACCAACTGAACTTTAAGAGACAATCACAGATTCCCCAAATTCGCACTGATCAAGTGGGGCTTCGGAATGCATTGGAGACCTCTCTGGAATTCAAAGGGAACAAAAATCCCATTACAGATTAGAGTTGGTACTGTGTTAGCCGTAGAAACACAGAAGGCAAATATAGTCAAGTTGATACCTTTATTGGCTAACGAAGCAGATTTAGGATGCAAGCTTTCAAGACCTCTTAGATCTTTTCCTGATGTTAGCAAAATGCCTTTAACCTCTTGCCACCCTGCCAATAAAGAGACAAGATTGGAGGAGAAACAAACAGGAATCTTTTCTTTATTCAAATAAAGAGAGAACAGCACGCATTAGCATGAACACTAGGAAAAGAAAACTGTTCTCTCTTTATTCAAATAAACAAAAGATTCCTGTTTGTTCCTCCTCCAGTCTTGTCTCTTCATTGGCATGGTGGCAAGAGACTGATGACACGCCCGAGGAAGAGACCTAAGAGGTCTTGAAAGCTTGCATCTTAAATCTGCATAGTTAGCCAATAAATGTATCAACTTGACTATATTTGCCTCCTGTAACCCCATTACAGTCAGTGTGAATTTTGGAGAATTTTTATTCCTGCGCTATGTTGCAGTTGGTTTCCTACAGAATTGCTTCTCTTTTTCCTTTGTATAAGGTCCATATACGTGAGCGCACTTCTGTATGTTCATGGACTAGAGGCAGGTTTTTCTACATTGTATCCCTATCTTTTTTACATTGTATATTTTTTAAATTGTACCACTATTTCTGCATTCACACAGTCCCAGAAAGAAAGCTCCCAGGAAAGAGATAATCAGGAATCTTAAAGCGGAACTTTCATGTATTTTAAAGTGCCCCCCACATAATTTTTAATATAGTGGTAAGCATATTTATACTTGTATTATCCTTAGCAAGTCCAGCATTATTTAGAAATTCAACTGCTTCAGAGACTCACAGGCAGGGATCTTGACATAGAGGCATCTGTTCACCTGCACTGTCAGTCCCTTTCTGTACCTTAAGGTACAATGCAACTCCCCCTCACCAATCATAGAGGAGGCAGGATGCAACTCCCACTCACCAATCATAGAGGAGACAGGATGCAACTCCCCCTCACCAATCATAGAGGAGACAGGATGCAACTCCCCCTACCAATCATAGAGGAGAGAGGGACGGACTGTGGTGATTCTCTGAAGAAGTTGAATTTCTAAATAATGCCGGACTTGCTAATGGTAATACAAGTATGGAAATACTTAATGTTTATATAAAAAAATGATTTGGGGGGTACTTTAAAATATATGAAATTAATAATAAAATAATCTCTAATACAATAATAAAATAATCTCTAATATAATAATAATATAATTGATTTTACGTATTACACACTTGCATATGTAAAGTTAATAAGTATATTGACACTAATGAAAAGTTGTTGTTTGAGTAATTTTCTGAAAAAATACAACTTTTTCATTATCATGTCATTTATAACAAGAACAAACCCGCTAAAGGGAGATGTTTCCTTTAAATACAATCACAGCTCAAACTTACTTTCTTTGGGGGCAATAGATCCATGACCTTCCATTTTAGGGTGACTGTTGCTCTGTATGAACAACCTTTGTAATGGAAAATTACCCTCCATAGACTGCTGTATCAGTAGCTGCACACCCTATCTCATGGATGTACATCACCCCTCAGAAATGTAGGTTTAAATATAATAACTTGTGAACTGAGTGTCTCCCAGCAGTGGGAAGATCTTTGTTTTATACATTAATAAAAGCCCTATCAAATATATGTTTCATATTACATGATACTTGCCCTTTAATCTGGGGTAAGACACACCCTGGAGGAATGCAATAAGATGATACTGATGTAAACAAGTTGCTGGTATCTAATTACATAGCGATTTACCTGCCTATTACCAATTTACCAACTTTTTTAAGTGGAATATTTTTCTCTTAAAGATGCTTGAGCCAAGGGGAGGATAGTGTGATTTAGGACCTTCCTTTCCTATGTGCCCTGATTAATGCTATTTATTAACCCTTAAAGGACCAAAGGGGTGTGAAGAGAACAGTAAAAAAAAGAGCAGTAAACTTTTTTTTAATGAAAATTATTATGTTATAGAGCTTTTTCTGCTGAGTAAAACAAGGGTAATCCTACTGCTGTCAGTTGTTTTATTAAACATTTATAACAGTTCAAATAACTTGGCAGTGAATTTACTGTGGGTTTACTTCTTGATTGGTCTGACAGGAAGTGACCCAGCAGTTTCTATCACATTCTGTGGAGAACTGTAAGTACCTGACATTCCTCTCCATTATAATGTAACAGAGTAATTAATTGAAATTTGACCACTAGAGGGCAATGCAAATGTAAAAAACATGGGTTTAAACTGTAATAACTGGAAATATTCATCTCTCAACAGTGGGGGTACCCTTATTTTACTCAACAAGAAAAGCACTACAATATATATTTTTTTTTCATTAAAAAAGTTTACTGCTCTTTTAAAGAGTTAAACAACAAGCAAATAACATAGCATAGGTTTTCCTCATTCTCCAGTACATGCTAGAAGGAAGACATTCAGTTCATGTGTACATTAAAGTCTTAAAGGGATAGTAAAACTTGTCAAGGGGGCAGGGCTTTCATTGTTCTCATAGGAAGAAGATTGCCCCCTTCTGTTATCTGTCTGGTCTATGGACTGCATTCCACATCTGAGAATAGGTGTGTAACGGAAGCTGAGAAGGGGCCGCGTTGCCTTCCGCCGTCGTTCCCGGGTCTCTCCCTCGCAACACCAGATAAGCGCCGTCGGATGCACCGGTTGAAGTATGGACGGTCACTGAAACAGTCGCAGGATCGTTGGAAGCAATGAAACACGGGCAGTAGAGAGTGAGGCCTCTACTCTCAGTCAAAGGATCACTGGAAGATGTTGCAGGAACACAAGGATGAGAAGATGGAGTCTGCGTCATCGCCTGACAGCGTGCGAAGTTGGGTCGCAGGAAGCTGGCAGCAGGCGGTTGACGATTCAGGATACTTGGCGCAGATGGGTATCAGAGTGGACACTTTAGACCATAAGCAATACAAGACTCCAGGACTCCTTGTTCACTCCAAAACATAACTCCCTTTATTGGCAAAGACCACAGATATTTATACACAAATCTTGCATTGCCTTTTATGGGGAAACCAGGTACAATAGGGCTTAATCCAATCATGTTACATGAGACAAAAGGCCAACAGCAGATTGTCTTAACAGATACAATAACTTAGACAGGATTACATTTCAGATACAAAAGGGTTTGATTGAACAAAGACTTGAGGGCTTGAACTGATTACCACATGGCAGGGGGTCTGACTGCAGTTCACAATGGCTTAGTTAACACCCAGCAGGAGGTCTTGCTACAGTACATAGTCAATGCCTTGAGGGACTGCAATATACATTGGAATAATTAACCCCTCAATGCCACCAGTCTACCACAGGGCAGTTGTGTGTAATAAGGTCCAGTAATGTATCCAAATAACGCGTATACAAAGTATTTTTAGTGCACAACCAGGAGAAATGTCCATAGTTTTTGGTTAAACAGTCTTAGGGCCAGACAAGGGCTCAAGTAACAGGTAGGATCCGTTACATTTCTCCCCCTTTTTTGTACCAAGCCAGCGGTTGCAGTAGTAAATGCTGGCTTGGGACTCTAGAAGAGCATTACTGTTGTGAGCCGCTTGTCTGGACAGTTCGTTAGTCCGCAGGCCTTGGTCCTAGGCCAGACACAATTGTAGAGCCCCTTGTCCTGGGCCAGGGAAGCAATAAACAAGTATGCCCCTTGTCCGGGCTAGGAAAAAGAGTTGTGTCCTTTGTCTGACCAGGGGAAAACATCAGTCCCTTGTCCAGGCCAGGAAACAATGCACAAGCCTCTGGGCCTGGGCCAGGAGTAAAAGGTTGGTCCTTGGTTCTGGGCCAGGGTAACTGGTGCCTCCTGGTCCTGGCTAGCACCAAATTGGGAGGCCTCTCCTGAATCATGCTCCAGGCAGAGCTTGTGTCCAGTGCTCCTGGATCTGGGTCCAGTAGCTCAGGGTCCAAAGCCAGTCTATAAGGCGGATCTCTTTGCGGTGACTGGATCTTTGGGCTCTCAATGGCCTGGGAAACAAAGTGTGGGGAGAGGAGCACATCTCCCCCTTTTAGTTGGCCAAATGCCCCAGAGGGATAGGAGAGGATCCTGTTCCCACTCTCCTGGATTGAGGCAACTTTCCAAGAACTCTTAGCACCCCTGAGAACTTGCTTGGCAGGGGCATCCAAAGGGCCGGTGAGGAGCACACTCCCACTCACCAACCCAGGGCAAACAGATCCTGGGCGGAGAACAGAACAGGGCCAAGACCCAACTTCTTTAGGGAGGACAGCAGTCCCGCTCCCTTTGGCTAGGTCAATAGTTGGCCTGGTGGGGACCGAATTCCCACCCACCAGGCTGGGATCAGAGAATCCAGGGGGCATAACAACATCCCTGGTGAGGACTGTGGTCCCACTCACCAGGTCAGGGGTCACAGGGGGGCTGATGGGGAGTGCACTCCCACCCACCAGTTCACAGGTCACAGGGGTACAAAAAGCATCCTTGGTGAGGACTGTGGTCCCACTCACCAAGATGGGGGTCTCCAGCAACGGGGCAACAACCAGGGGGGCTGGTGATGAGGACTGTTGTCCCACTCATCACTGCCAGGGTCTCGCAGGGCCTAGTGGGCTCACTCCCACTCACCAGGCCAGGGATCAAAGGGGAACTGGAGCGCTCTCTCCTACTCTCCAGACTGGGGTTCTCAGGAAAAGTCATGGGGTTGTTGGTGCGGCATACCTTCTTCCTCACCAGTTCAGGGTCCATGTGGCCACTGGGACGGACTGCAGTTCCACTTCCCATGGCAAACTCCTCCGTGACCCTGGGGAGCACACATCCTTCCTTTTCCAGGACAACAACAACAGGGGACGGACCGGGGCTGCTGGTGGGGACCTGCGTCTCTCCCATCACAGCAGGGGTTTCCCAGGCCCTGGTGAGCTCACTCCTACTCACCAGGCCAGGGTTCACAGGGAGGCTGATGGGGAACTCATTCCCACCCACCAGTTCACAATCCATATCCACAGGAAGGCCAGCAGCACTGCTCTCTTCCAGTCCGCTGGGGTCCTCCTCTTGTAGGCCACCAACCACAGGGCCCTTCTCTGCCTTGAGGGAGACCGCAGTCCCATCTCTCAAGGCGGCATCATCCGTGGCCCTGTAGAGCACACCTTGCTCCTTCTCTAGGGCATATTCCAGTACAACAGGGAGCATCACTTTGGGGCTGCTGGTGAGCTCTTCCACACTCACCACAGCAGGGGGTTCACAGGGACTGATGGGCTCTCTCCTACCCATCAGTTGAGGCATTCAATTGCTGCTGGTGGGGACCTGCGTCTCATCCACCGCAGCTGGGAAAGCAGGGAAATGGGCCACATGTCTATCAGGGGAGACGTCTGTCCCATCCCCTGATGCCGAGGCATCTTCTTGGCTGAGGAGGAATGCATTCCCACTCCTCAGCTCAGGCAAAACATCATCCAGGGGCAAAGGGTTATCAGGGAGGACCGTTGTCCCACTCCCTGATGTGGGGAAAACACAAGGGGCACTGGTGAGGAACGCATTCCCACTCGCCAGTGTGGAGTGAACAGGGGAAACTCCATCCAAGTCCTCAGCTCCACTGAGGTCCTCCTCAGATGAGTAACCCCCCTGTCTTTTTCTTCCTCTA
This sequence comes from Rhinophrynus dorsalis, assembly GCA_037306005.1. Classification (NCBI taxonomy): domain Eukaryota; kingdom Metazoa; phylum Chordata; class Amphibia; order Anura; family Rhinophrynidae; genus Rhinophrynus; species Rhinophrynus dorsalis. The sequence goes on from CM074721.1 coordinate 512,817,154, forward strand.
GAGCCTCCCGGATTTCTTGCAATAATCTGGCATACATACATTCCACCTCACACTCCCAGCTGACTGTATCACTCAAGTCCTCTTGTAGGCTCACGGGAACGTACCCTCCTAGCATATCCTCTCGTTTGGCCAAAACTTCCCAGAAGCAGTCGTTTCCTGGACTGCCAAAGTTCGGATCCCAAAGATAGGCATCCCACACCAGCACTTGGATCTCACATCGCAAGCAGGCCGGGGAGAAGGTTACTGGGGGCTCGAGGCCATACTCCCGTTACATGTGATTTACCAGAGCCCAGTAGGCGTCTTCCATCCGTAACTCCTCTGTGATACAACCACCCAGCTCTGGGATAAAGTCATCTACAATATCGCCCAGCAGGAACCTCCACTGGAACCGGATTAATTCAAATCGGTTCTCGTATGAGCCAAAAGCATCTGTCATAACTCAATTGCTGCACCCGATAAACGAAGGAGAAATCCCACTGCTATGCCACCATTGTAACGGAAGCTGAGAAGGGACCGTCGTTCCCGGGTCGCTCCCTCTCAAAGCCAGATAAGCGCCGTCGGATGCACCGGTTGAAGTATGGACGGTCACTGAAACAGTCGCAGGATCGTTGGAAGCAGGGAAACACAGGCAGTAGAGAGTGAGGCCTCTATTCCCAGTCAAAGGATCACTGGAAGATGTCGCAGGAACACAAGGATGAGAAGATGGAGTCCACGTCACCGCCTGACAGTGTACGAAGTTGGGTCGCAGGAAGCTGGCAGCAGGCGGTTGGGATTCAGGATACTTGGCGCAGATGGGTATCAGAGTGGACACTTTAGACAATAAGCAATACAAGACTCCAGGACTCCTTGATCACTCCAAAACATAACTCCCTTTATTGGCAATACCACAGATATTTATACACAAATCTTGCACTGCCTCTTATGGGGAAACCAGGTACAATAGGGCTTAATCCAATCATGTTACATGAGACAAAAGGCCAACAGCAGATTGTCTTAACAGATACAATAACTTAGACAGGATTACATTTCAGATACAAAGGGGTTTGATTGAACAAAGACTTGAGGGCTTGAACTGATTACCACACGGCAGGGGGTCTGACTGCAGTTCACAATGGCTCCAGCAGGAGGTCTTGCTACAGTACACATAGTCAGTGCCTTGAGGGACTGCAATTTACATTGGAATAATTAACCCCTCACTGCCACCAGTCAACCACAGGGCAGTTGTGTGTAATAAGGTCCATTAATGTATCCAAAAAACACGTATACATAGTATTTTTAGTGCACAACCGGGAAAAATGTCCATAGTTTTTGGTTAAACAGTCTTAGGGCCAGACAAGGGCTCAAGTAATGGGTAGGATCCGTTACAAGGTGGCTTACACTAGGTAAAAGGGGCGGAAGGGGAAACTTTGCTTGTGAATATCTCTCAAACCATAAAGGTTTGAGAGATAAGACTTATATCGTTCTTTATGTTTTTTTAATGCCTACAAAATAAAATTAAGATAAAACGAAGTATTACTATCGCTTTAAGCACCAGTATGCACTACAGTGATCATAGACTCTAATACATACCACATTGTGCTCCAGAGGCCACAAATAGGCATACCTGGGAACTCTCACGGTTTACAGCATGTTAATAGTTCCTTGAAGACAGATAAGAGCGCCTTCCATTTAGAGCAAGCAGGGCTATATCATTATGTTTCCAGGTTCAACTCATGTATTAGATATGTTTACATGTTACTTTGTAAAATATTCTCTGCTTGTCTTCAATGAACATTCTACACAGTGCTAAAGGTTAATTTGGGGAAATGAATGCAAGCAGAATTAGAACTGATTCATAGTGGCCATTCGGATTTTCCATCCAGACTGAAGAAATAGCAATGTTTTTTAATGAAATATATATTTATCTCTATCTACATGTCTCTATGTATCTCTGTCTATGTATCTCATCACGAACTAATCCAACTCTTAGGAACAAAAAAAAAAATCAGTGAATTATGCCTTTATAAGTATAAATTCAAGTGATTTCTGAAGCCTACCAAAAGAAAGTATAAGTATAATTGAATTGTGATTCAGATCATCATCTAGCAGAACATGAGCTCATCATAAACACTACACCGGGGATAAATCCAAATAAACACTAGATCCTTGGGTTGTCTGGATGCAGTCGGGAGTAGGACCTACCACAAACACGTCCAACCAAGTCCAGCAAGTTATGAAAAGTAATTCATAGAGAACTTTTTATTAAGTCCCTTCAGAGACTTAGTTTGCAGGCAATGTATCCAGCAACATTCCAACCGAAGCTACTTCTTGTCATGCTTTTCATCTCCTGTTAAAGGTGCAATGTGCTCAAAAATCATATAACAAAGTGTAGAAACCTGGTGGCCAGCATTCACGAAATAGCAAGCATGGGGTTTGCCAAAGGTGGAAGAATTGCCATGGACCCCCCTCAACCACATCGGCCACCTCCACATTGTAAGTGGCAGGTGGGAGGAGAGCAGTGTGGAATGTTAGTACCTGGCTGGCAGGAAGTGGCAGAGAGCCGAGTGAGGAATGTTAGCACATGGCCGGAAAGAAGTGGCAGGTGGGAGGGAGAGCAGTATGGGATGTTAGTATATGGCTGGCAGGAAGTAGCAGGTGGGAGGGATATCAGTGTGGAATGTTAGTGTCTGGCTGACAGGAAGTAGCAAGTGGAAGGGAGCACAGTGTGGATTGTTAGTATGTGGCTGGCAGGAAGTGGCAGGTGGGAGGGAGTACAGTGTGAAATAATAGCACTTTGCTCATTTGACAGCTAGTTTTGTCCATATACATAAACTAACAATTTCATACATTGTTTTAACCCATTGAGTGCCCCTCGGGCACTCAAAGTGTTAAATAAAAATATCTAACAACACAGAGTTGATTTTGAAATTGCTTTAAAATTCACCTATTTGTTTGTCAGTTTCACTTTAATTGTGTCTATGAATAAATGTGCTTTTCATGTTTGACCATTAATCGGGGCTTCCCAGCCTTCATTCTCCTTTTAGGGTGTTTCCATGCAGGTGAAAAGCTAAATATCTACGAGGAAGAGGAGGGAACCAGTGTAGTGGCATTTGTTCTTTGGGTTCACTTTTGAAATGCTGCATGTTTCATCGCACGTCTTAAAATGTTGCATTTGTTTGGTCGCGTCAATGCGAATGATGCATTGACAATGTTGCATGTTAAACAGTCGCAAGTTGAACATGTCGTCTTGTACAACATGTCACCTTCTGTATGTCGCCTGCATCAAAATGTGGAAGTTATCCGCACCAAAGGCACTCATTAAGGATACAATAAGGGCGCAATAAGAGTGAAATAATTGCGCAATAAGGACGCATCTTGAAGTTAGGTGCACCAAAGGACACATTAAGGATGCAATAAGGGATGCATTAAGGAGGCAATAAGGGACATGTTAAGGATGCAATAAGGGCACAAGAAGTACAAGTAACCAAAAGTAGTAAAGTTATGTAGCAAAATTTATTGTTAACAAAAAGCATTTACAACAAAATACAAAAAGCTGTACAATAAATTAAATTTTTCATACAACATACCAAATGACAGTGGATATGCATATGTATGTACGTTCACCAAATCAACCACACATTTTTTGTAGCAATCTTTATTTAAAACCAAACAGATTTTTATACAGCATAACATAACACAGCAATTATAGCATAACATTGCAGTATAGGAATAACCACACATTTTTTGTAGCAATCTTTATTTAAAATCAAACAAATTTTTATACAGCATAACATAACACAGCAAATATAGCAAAACATTGCAGTTTAGGAATAACCACACATTTTTTGTAGCAATCTATTTAAAACCAAATATTTTTATACCATAACATACCAAACATATTTAAGTTATGCAGTCTATGTATTAAAATGCACATTTTCTGACACAGCTTTCAGGTAGTCAGACATCTGTGTGGTTGCATAGTTTGTAACAATTATTTTCAATCTTCGTGCATTTTCACTATACACTTTTTTAGCTTGTGGTGGCTCATGTCCTGCAGCATACCACGCCAATTTTAATTCCGTCAAACTTTGTTCCTTTTTTAATCCATTAATAAAGTTCCAAATACTTCGGTGGCGTGTCCCTAGAAGAACTCTGAACCCTCTAAGCCACCCTTCTACAGAGTTATTTGTTTTTGGGAGGTCGTTCAAAACTGAATGGAAACAGTTCCAGAGTTCAATGTCAAACAGTGGTTTGATTCTATTATTTCTTCTTCCAGGTCTACCAATCCAAGTGTCCTCAAAATAATTCAGAAACAATTGAAGTTCATCAACATTTTCAATAAAGAAAGTAGAGTCCATTAAGGTTTCAAAAGTCTCTACCACATCCTGTGGAGGTACGAAAGCAAGTGCAAGCAGGTTCCTCACTTGCAGTGCATACTCAGCATTCTCCATGTATTTTTTGGCCACATCCGGTAATTGTTGCATGTTGCGCCAAACACACTGTCTGAAATGGAATAGGCATCCTTGCTGTGTGCATTCCGGAAATACCCTTTTAAATGCCGCTATGCTTTCAGTTTCAAAGTCTGTCATTACGGTCCAAGGGTTCAACAAAGGGCAAAGGTTCTTCAACTCAGTTAGCACACGCGTGTACATGTTTGTTGTCCTCTCACTCATAAGGACAAACACAAGTGGGATAACAGTCCCAGACTGTAGAGCATGTATGGTGTATAGCTGCTGAAATAGCAATGGACAGCTTTTAAAAGTTCCATCAGCATACCAGTCCTGGCTGTGTGACAACACTGTTAAATTGGCCAGGGTGGAAAAAATTATAAATCGTAGTAATCCAGGTCCGCTGTCATGAAGCATAAAGTTCTCACCCTTTGCAGTCTTTTGATATTCCCCACCGATCGTCAGCTCTTCCAAATTGATTGGGTTTGGAAGTAGAGCCGTGGCACCTCTCCTCGCTCTTCTGATGATCTGCTTTAAGTTAGTAATTGAAGGTAATTGTGCAGCAACAGCAGGTGTGGCTGTTTGTGAAGTCACGGCCACCAGTTCATGTGAGCTATATTGTGTATTAGCTGCCATTTCTTTTAGAACTCCAACTAATCTCTTTGCCTGTACTTTGGCAATGTCTGGTACATGGTTGTGTTCGCCTGGGCCTTTGCAAATTATACCATCCTTGGTATGGCATCTTGAACTGCAATGTCCACTGCTATACTCAGTGCATTTCCAGATATGCTTTCCATTGATGATTTTCTCTTGGCGGAAGGTGCATCCTTCCACCACCAGCAATTCGGCTCCCTTCTTGCTTTTAATAAATTCCAAAGGCATTGTGATGTCGCAGGATTGATGCTTGCAGTGCAGACAAGTAGACTTCCAAGATCCAAATAGGCAATAGAGCTTCAGTCAGTAGCAGGAGAATTTATCACAGTGATGCCGCCCATTTGACGCCCACTTTTGACGCCCATGTGATGCCCAGCAGAGACAACATTGTTATGTAGATTTTTACACTTTCTTCTCTTAATCCTTTCTTTTAATCCAATGTTAATATATTTTTACCCACTTTTTTCAACATAAGATATTACATTAATATCCAACTATAGATATGGGTATCCTTTTGCAATCTATGTCTACATTAGTGTGTGCAAATATGATACTTGAATTAACAAAAAAAAAGGAAGGAAATGTATCCCAAAGATGCTGTTGTAGTCTAATGTTAATATATTTTACACTCTTTTCTACCCAAGATAATATATTACATTGATGTACAACAGTAAATCTTACATCTGTGTTTTGAATCTTCACTAGATGTATGGGTACATCAGTGTGTGCAAATAAAATAATTTACTCTGTAGTCTGTCTATTCTATGCTTCTCTATTTTTTTCTCGTACAGCTCAGTTTCAGTGTATCCAGCATGCATACCTCCCAACGTTTCAACTGACCAAAGAGGGACACTGTTTTAGGGGGTGTTGCTGGGGGTGTGGCTGGTAGGCAGGACGTTATTTCATGACGTATTGATACCTCCTTGTGTTACTAAATAAATGACTTATAACAAGATCAAAGTATTTTATTTACACAGAATAATTTATAAACACATATACTGACATTTAAACAAACAATAACGTGAGTTTTATTGCTGTGGAGCAATATGATACACTTATATACACACCATGCAATCTGATCTCCTAAATAAGAGGAACATTGGGGTGGAAAAGAGGAACAGAGGAATTTGGGTCCAAAAGTGGGACTGTTGCTTCTAAAGAGGGACACTTGGGAGGTATGAGCTTGATACCTTTTTACCCTTAATGTGGCAGGATAAAATAATGAATAACACATTATCGGTTAAGAATGTAAAAAAAAGGTTTTTATTTGGGGAAAATGACAGAACTCATTTTGGTCATCTCCCTATTTGGGGAGTTCAACTTCCTCTCCATAATCAGGAAGGCCCTCTGTAGTGCTTCCTGGGGAGGTTGAGGGGAAGAGGTGGTGGGTTCTTCGGAAACATTTAGAATACAAAATGGAAATATCTGAATATTAATCCATGTCAAGACACCCATTATAAACATAAGCAGCACACTCATACACCCAGTACTCGCATACACTCTTAAACCCAATACACACATACACTAAACACATAAATTCACAAACCCAATACTCAGAAACACTGATAAAACCAATACACTAAACACATAAACTCACAAACCCAATACACACGTACACTAAACACATAAACTCACAATCCCAATACACACATACGCAGAACACATTTGGGGAAGATGTAAAACAATTTTATTCCAGTTTTTTTAATTATCCTTTTAGTGGCCATTTTTAAAAATACTCAGACTATGTGAGGGTGTGTATTTAGTGAAATATGAAGGTGTGACTCCAAGTAAGAAAGAAAATGTGCATACTAATTACAGGATGGGTGTGTCATCTAGTAATTGCATTTTTTTACGTGTTAAATGTAGTCCTTTTGAAGATGGGATCTTTTGAAAGGAGTATTAAGCTGTGATTTGTACAGAAACTCCAAGGAGATTAACACAATAAACACAATATGCAAAGTAATTACATATAGTAGTTACATTTGTTACATGTAGTCCTTTTGAAGATGGGATCTTTTGAAAAAAATGTTAAGGTGTGACTTGTACAGAAACTTTAGGACATAATACCCAATATTCTAAGTAATTACATCTAGTAATTACATTTGCTACATGCTGTAATAAGATAAAATATGTAGTAGTGAAATAAATATGCAAGTTATGTGTTTGGTAGTGCGCACAGTAGTGTGCTTAATTTTTATACTTATACTCATTGGATACTTATGAGGTGGAGAGGGTGAAGCCACTGCAGAGGGCGTTCCATGTCCTGGTGTGCGTGTCTCAAAAGGTACAAAAAGGTTAGCAATACATAGTAGTTAATGATTTGTGACCTACATTTTAAAGGCTTACAACGGTAATTACAAGGAGGAGGAGGTGGAGCAAGCCTAGAGAGCCTTCGGGATGCTGTGCGGCCTATAATTACATTGATAAAAATGTAAATATGTGTAATATAATTAATAATTGTTGTGTACTCCGCACATGCCATAAAAATACTTACTTGTGGGCTGCAGGGGCGTTGGTGTGATGGCCACCTAAGGATCAGGTGGGTTGCGTGCTAGGACGGAAGTTAAAAAAACAAAGTGTATGAACATGGAAAAACATATGAATTACAGTTATATTACAACTAAAACATCCCTCCCAGCAATAAAAAGCATACCAAACATACCTGCACAAGTGGTGCACAGTAATCCTGTCTCTCTTCTTTTGAGGTCAGACCACCTCTGAAGAATCTGCCTCCTGGTCCTCATGATGCCACTGGACCTCTGCATTTTGCAGGCCATTTTGTCTAAAATGCGCCTGTGAAATGAGGAGTCCACTTTGTCCCTGAGCCTATCTGGGAGATACTTGTCGATATAGTGGACAAGTATCCCTATCTCCGCATTAGTAAAGGAAGGCTCTCTACACATTTTATATGCTTTGTTAAAAACTTGGTGCACTTGGTGCAGCTTGCTGTAGTGGTGTGCGTCTAGCGGTGGTGTATTTGTACTTCCTGTTTCATTTTCAATAGTTATGCACTTCCTATTTCCAGTACATGGAATAAATGACGCAGTTTTGACACAATGCGTCATTATTGAGCCCTCTATGCGTTACTACAGCGTCCTCCTTTTGTAATGTGTGTATATGTCACATTTAAGTATTAATGCGCCCTTATTGCGCCCTTAAGCCCTGCATCCTTATTGTGCCCTTATTGCACCCAGTTGAGATATTATTGCGCCCTTACCATTTGTACCTTTTGTAATGTGTAGATGTCATATAGTTAATGCATTCTTTTTGCTCCATTATTTGCTCTGTTCATGTGCCGTTATTGCTCCCTTAAGCCCTGCGTCTTTATTGCGTCCTTACTGCACCATTATTTGCGCTGTTAATATTCCCATATTGCACCCTAAAGGATACCGCGATCGACATTTTGACGTAGGCGACATATAGAAGGAGACATATTGCACAAGGAGACATGTTGAATTTGCAACTGTTTAACCCCTTAACAACCACGTGCCGTGCTATGACTGTCACGTGGTTTTTGCGTGAAGAACCGAGAGAGCTGTAAGTAAAAACGGGGAGTGAAATTGACCGCAACGGGGAGTGAAATTGACCGCTCCAAGACTGGAGCGGTCTCCCTCAGTCCCAACGCTGCATGCCGGTACGCATCACAGATCACGTGTACCGGCACGTCAGAGTCTTGTAAGCAGTCCTTAAGGGAAGGTTACTTCCCAGGACCGCAGTTGTGAAGGGGTTAACATGCGACACTGTGAATGCACCATTTGCATTGACACGACCAGACAAATGCAACATTTTAAGACGCGAGATGCAGGGTGCGACATTTCAAAAGTATACTTGTTCTTTGTCCCATTCCAACCTAGGAAGAGTTAAAGGGAAAACCCACGTTTCTATTGAAATCTCATTTTTTTAAACTCTTAGATGCTACAGGCTCTGGCCGGAGATCTCTCTATGATCCTAAAGGTTAATGTGTAATTAAAAGTTGTGCTCATATCATTGTGCCCTAATTTCCCAGGTAAATGAAGATTGCCTCTATTAACTCTCTAAGTACCAGAGACATACCCAATGCATTTTGTTGCAATGTGTTAGATACCTCTCAGGCAGTAAAAGGGTTAATGCATTAGTAATCTATGCAGGCACATTCTCTGTGTGGCTGATGTTTTAAGATGTACAGTAGAAATGTAAGTGTATCATAGGTGTAGTATGTACATTTGTAACTCCTGTTTTCGTACTCCATTTAAATTAATGTTTCACTTATGGTGCAATTGGCTTACTCCAAATTTCTCCAGGGGGAGATGTACTAAGGTGTGATAAAGAGGAGATGACTTATCCAGTGTGATAAACTCTTCAATTCCTATTTTATTGAATGGAGAAAATGCACTGGGATCTATTACATGGAGTTTGATAAAACAACACAAGAATTTATCACAATGGAGAAATTATCGCCTCTTTATCACACTTTAGTAAATGTCTCCTTATAGTCTATAACTATAGTTCTCACACTGAATAACATTCAGAACTGGAGAGTTTATCTCACTGGAGAAGGTATCTCCTCTTTATCACACTTTAGTGCATCTCCCTCTGTAGTCTATAATTAAAGCTCTCCTGTAGAATAACATAGGAACTGAGAAGTTTATCTTACTGGAGAAGTTATCTCCTCGTTATCACACTTTAGTACATCTCCCCCTGTATCTATAGCTAAAGCTCTCCTATAGAATAACATAGGAACTGGAGAATGTATGAAACTGCACAAGTTATCTCCTCTTTATCACACCTTAGTGCATTTTCCCCGAGTTCTTTTTAGTACATTGACCTCTCTGTGTTTGTGTGTATATCGCTAAAATGGTGATATTAAGCCATTTTTCCACACATTTCCCTACCTTGCATAAACATGGTCAACCGGCAGGCATTTGTCAATGATGGTGGGAAAGACAAGTATATGTGTTGTGATTCTATCATTGCCGGTTGGTGAACCAGCTATTGATTTTTTTCTTTGTCTTTTGTAGAAAACTATTAGAGCTTGGTCTTTGGACTTGAGAAATAAAACTGATGAACTTGGATTCCAATTCTGGACTCAACAAAAACACTGCTAAGATTGTGACACTTTTAAAAGAACTCCCGAGACAGAAAATGAATTAAAATCTCAAAAAACAAAGCAAAACGAAAAAAAAACAGCAACAAAGGATTGAACGTTTGGAATATAGTCATGATTTGGAACCCTGGAAAAGAAACCAAGGAGGGTTATTTCTAAGGGTCTGGAATCATCTACTGAGCCTGCACACTAGTCTTATCAAGAGGAAGACTGTTCTGATGACCATTTATGGATAATCTTTTATTGTAGTCTTGGTGTTGAAAGGGGCAGTGGTGGGATCCAGGAACAAGAGTCATGATGAAGAAAAGCAGGAGTGTTCTGACTGTCTCTGGAGATGAGGTAAGACTTGAATTTCACAGCTGTCCTTCAGCAGTATTCTGGGTTTGCACTTATATGGGACTGGGATTGTTCTACTCTATTTCTCGAGTTGCAATATGCAAAAAGGGGTTCACATTTAAAACACATTAACTATGTCACCCATGATAAAAATGGCGACCTGAGAATCTTGCACTGTATGAAAGCATGAGATTCTCATGTCACAATGTAGTCTCTCAGTCAGTCTTTTAACCTGTTTGTAACCTGTTTGTGGCCTCAGATGTCCATCTTGGTGTAGGAGGTCCCTATGGAGAGAACCCAATGATTCGCGGACTGCCACATCCTCCTCCTCGTCCATGCCACACTCTTTCTGCAGGAGCCCACCAAGACGGACATCTGAGGCTACAAACAGGTTACAAACAGGTTAAAGCGGAACTGTCAGATAATAGCAAGATGCCATTCATTCATTAAATGCATGGCGACTAGCTTGAAAATAGATGTCTTACCATAAAAAAATAGATGTGTCTAAAGGAATCCGTCCAATTTGTAGACCGGCACCCAGGCTAGAGTGCAGACATCTTGTCTGTGCGCCTGCGCCGTCAGTCCGGGTCTCCATAGAGTAGACTGCTTTGTACCATATAGTCACCGGAAGGGACTGACGGAGCAGGCGAACAGACCACACTAACCTTCCCGTCAGTCCCGAAATGGGACGGATTCCTTTAGACACATCTATTTTTTTATGGTAAGACATCTATTTTCAAGCTAGTCGCCATGCATTTAATGAATGCATAGTGACTTACTATTATCTGAAAGTTCCGATTTAAAAGACTGACTGAGAGACTACATTGTGACATTTCATAGAGCGACCTGAGAATCTCGTCCTTTCATGCAGTGCGAGATTCTCAGGTCGCCATTTTTATGATGGCGACATAGTTAATGAGAGATGTGGTTGCATGCTCTTTTGAGTGCGACCTTTTAAAAGGATTCTGCAAAATGGAAGGTTTCTTCCTCTCTAGTTCTGTTCAGTCGTATTGCCTGAATGTGTACAACGAGCAGTGAACTAATGACAGTAACATCTTTAATGTGTTAATGGTCAGTCATACTCCCCTCTCTCCCAGCCCTTGCCCTCCCTGGCCTGCAGATATTCACCTCACTGTCACCCAGTAGTACTGAAGATCGATTTCTGCTCCATCAATACTAACAGCCTTAACTCACCAAAAAAATGCCATAAGGACAGGGAATATGATGTCTTTTCCATGCAGTGCTTGCTTCCGAACAGGTAAATTACCAAACCTGACTTGACATGGGCCAGATTTACATCCCATGTTCCCCTAGGTAATGCACTGAAGGGTCCTTAGCTCCACCCATGTCCATACCACCTCACATGACCCTGCCCGCAATCTCATCCACTGTTTCTTGGCACAGAAAATGCCTGTGACCTGTAACAAGCAAGGACAAAAAAAAGTTTAACCCCTTGGTTGCTTTGCAATGTGTTGGAGATCTGTCTAGCATTCAAGGGTTTTAACTGATAACCTGCAAAGAGCTATATAACCTGGCTATAACCTTTCTAAGGCAACACCCACAATTCAGAATGTGGGTGTGGCCAGCACAACTGAGGCAACACCCCTCAAGATGGGGATTTCTAGGCAGTTGTCTATTGGAAAATCTTCCCGAGGCATTCCTGTTCATCACACACAAATGGGGTAATGATTCTAATTGACAAGGCCTCCCCTTTTGTCACTGACTAGGGTTGCCACCTTTTGTTCAAAAAAATACCGGCCAAGGCATTCCCTCCATAGACTTAACATTGGAAAGAAGCCAATTTTTTACTGGCCTGCCGGTAAAATACCGGCTGGGTGGCAACCCTATCACTGACACAGTTAAAGGGTTAGTAAACCCCCCAAAAAACTATTGGAGAATTTATAGGAATAATAAAAAAGCACGTAATGCCCTTTTTCCCATCTCTCATGGTTTGAGAGATGTAAGAAAATAAAGACCTCCGCTCCCTCCCCTTTCTGCCTGACGAGCTGTAAAGAAGCAGAATCCAGTCGACCGACTTTAGGCGGCTCTTCAGGAGTGCTGACATCAGGATATCTAGGCATAATTACTTCATCGGAATGGTCTACAACGTGTGCCTGGCTTGCAAGCACACATTGTAGACTTTTCCGATGAAGTAATTATACCTAGATATCTCAATGACAGCGCTCCTGAAGAGCCGCCGTCTTGTCCCAGGAGCAGGATCTCATGACGTCCACTATACAGTGGACGCATGAGAAGGGGGTGGGAGTGGAGGTTTTTATTTTCTTACATCTCTCAAACCATAATGGTTTGAGAGATGGGAATAAGGGCATTACATGTGTTTTTTTATTATTCCTATCAGTTCGCCAACAGTTTTTTTTGGGGGGTTTACTATCCCTTTAAAGCTGACAAAGATGACAAATACCTGGTGGATGTTCCCGTATCCCATCTCTGCCCTCCTGGGACTCCTCTGCTGTTTTCTGGGTCTTGCGTTCTTCTCTGCTGAAGAAATCATCTTCTGTCTCCACCCATGTGCGGAATGACTTCAGTCCCACCCTCTGCCCTTCTTTGGACAGATACCCCATTAACTTTCTGGGGAGCAAAGTCCACTAATAATAGGAACATATTTAATTGGTTAAGGATCATTTCCACTAAGTATCAAAGTGACTTAATGATAGTGACTTGTTTAGTAGGTTAAACAGTCAGTCCCTTTGGGAAGCAAAATGGCCAAATAATTCTGACATGGTTATACCTTTAACCCTTTCAGTGCCAAAGGGGTACGCAACACATTGCTTTACAATGTGCTGCGTACCCCTCTGGCACTGAATGGGTTAAGGACCAGTGGACTGTACGCCTCTCTAGTTCATAAAGGGTTAATGTGTTAACCCTTTGAGTGCCAGAGGAATGCGTTGTGTACCTCTCTGGCACTCAAAGGGTTAAAGGGTCAGTCTCACTAGTGTAGAAAATATCCTAATGACACTGACATGTTTAAAGGAGCAGTAAACTTTTTTATGAAAAAATATATATTGTAGGGATTTTCCTACTGAGTAAAATAAGGGTACTCCCACTGCCGAGAAATTTATATTTCCAGAATTATTACAGTTTAAACCCATGTTTTTTACATTAGCAGTGCCCTCTAGTGGTCAAATTCTAATTAGATTTTCTGTTACATTCTAATGGAGAGGAAAGTCAGAAAAGTCAAAGACATACAGTTCTCCATAGAATGTGATAGAAACTGCCTGTCACTTCCTGTCAGTTAGAACTATCAGGAAGTAAACACAGTAAACTCACTTCCTGGTTATTTAAACTGCTACAAATTTTGAATAACGCATCTGACAGCGATGGGAGTGACCTTGTTTTATTCAGCAGGAAATGCTCTGTAAAATAAAAGTTTACTGCTCCTTTAATGGGTTAAATGGTAAATCCTGCTGAGGAGTCAGTTGGTAGACAGACATTCGGGCGATTAACAGTGACATATCAGTATATCCAGCAGTTTAGAAATGAAACACTTCTTTGATGGTATCTCTTAAAAAGAACTGAATGGAGCAAATGGTTATATAGTACAAGAGACTCTGGGATATAACAGAGTTATCCAATGGCCTTCAATACCAAAATGATTATAGAAAGCAACATAGGGTATCTTGTTATCTAATACAAGTTTATGTGAGTTCAAAACCAGGATCTCTCCAGTGAGCTTTTCATTCCAATACATGATCAAATAAATAGGAGCAACCTCTTAACATTACAGGAAAGGAAGTTTCAGCTTCAGCAGAGGAAGGGGTTCTTTACAGTAAGATCTGTTAAATTGTGGAAATCTTTGCCCAGAGATGTGGTATTGGCAGATATAATGGATAAATTTAAGGGGATATTACACAAAGGTCTGACAGAAGGGAACATACAGGATTATGTTGCATGTTAGTTGGTTAAACACGAGGTTCAGACAATTTCTGATTATTTCAGGAAAGGATATGGAGAGAGGTGTAGAATGTCAATAAGCTTATCTGAGATACCTGGAAGCTCTCCTAAACTGACTCAGATACTCAAATGTTTATACTTATTTACCAGGTTTCTTGCTGATTCTCAGGGCTCAGTTAGTTCCCTTATAAACTCCACCCACTTCATTGTCAGTTGCACACACTTTCACTCCCTGTTCATGCTCCCAATCCCACCTACACCAGTCAAGTCCCACCCACATCATTTGGACAATCCGACCTCCAGACTGGACCTCTGTAGGCTTGGTAGAAGAAGGGTCCCAGGTATGCTCTTTGAGTGTCAGTGCGAAAAGTAGGATGGAACATTTTGGGGCTGCTAGGATCACATAGAAGGAGTTTCTCTTTTCCGGTAATAGATCAGGCCAAGGAAAATATATCAGCTCTCCTGCCAGGTCTGGAAATAAAATCAATAAATATAATTCAGTGTGATTTGCAGTATCTAAGTGCCAGAGATCCAAAGATTGACAACCACTGATGTAAGACTTCTAGACCACTCATTCCAGTGGCTTAATTAGTCTTTGGAGGGCCCCGGGGCAAACATTTGTTTGGGCCCTATAATGCTGAAATATTTTCACCGAGGCCTAACTAGAACCTTTGGACCATGAGGCAGATGGGTCCCCCTTGCATGCCTCCCAACATTTCAAATGGCTAAAGAAAAGCACTTGTTTCAGATGATATTGGTGGGGGTGTGGCTAGTGGATGGAGCATTACTTGAGAATTATTAGGTTATTTCATGACCTATTGACACTTCTTTGTGAATAAATGATTTAGAGCAAGACCAAAGTATTTATAAACACAGACTTATTTATAAAGACACTAGTGTAAAAGCCCTTGTAAACGGGCCAAGGTCTGAGTAATGGTAATCCTTTGAGTGCCAGAGGGGTATGCAACACATTGCATTGAAGATTACACAAACATTAATGTGACTTTTATTGCTGTGGAGCAATGTGATACACTTATATATACACCACACTGTCTGATCTCCTAAACACAGGGACACCAGGGTGATACATTTATATACACACCGCACAGTCTGATCTCCTAAACACAGGGACACCAGGGTCATACACTTCTATACACACTGCACAGTCTGATCTCCTAAACACAGGGACACCAGGGTCATACATTTATATACACACCACACAGTCTGATCTCCTAAACACAGGGACACCAGGGTGATACACTTATACACACACCACACAGTCTGATCTCCTAAACACAGGGACACCAGGGTGATACACTTCTATACACAACACACAGTCTGATCTCCTAAACACAGGGACACCAGGGTGATACACTTATATACACACCACACAGTCTGATCTCCTAAACACAGGGGCACCAGGGTGATACACTTCTATACACACCACACAATCTGATCTCCTAAACACAGGGACACCAGGGTGATACACTTACATACACACCACACACTCTGATCTCCTAAACACAGGGACATCAGGGTGATACACTTCTATACACACCACACAGTCTGATCTCCTAAACACAGGGACCCCAGGGTGATACACTTCTATACACACCACACAGTCTGATCTCCTAAACACAGGGACACCAGGGTGATACACTTATATACACACCACACAGTCTGATCTCCTAAACACAGGGGCACCAGGGTGATACACTTCTATACACACCACACAGTCTGATCTCCTAAACACAGGGACACCAGGGTGATACACTTACATACACACCACACAGTCTGATCTCCTAAACACAGGGACACCAGGGTGATACACTTCTATACACACCACACAGTCTGATCTCCTAAACACAGGGACACCAGGGTGATACACTTATATACACACCACACAGTCTGATCTCCTAAACACAGGGACACCAGGGTGATACACTTACATACACATCGCACTGTCTGATCTCCTAAACACAGGGACACCAGGGTTATACACTTCTATACACAGCACACAGTCTGATCTCCTAAACACAGGGACACCAGGGTGATACACTTATATACACACCACACAGTCTGATCTCCTAAACACAGGGACACCAGGGTGATACATTTATATACACATCACACAGTCTGATCTCCTAAACACAGGGACACCAGGGTGGGAAAGAGGGACAGAGGTATTTGGGTCTCAAAGAGGGACTGTCCCTCCTAAACAGGGACACTTGGGAGTTCTTCACCTTTCTAGCATTCAAGGGTTAAATGTCACAGAACATACAAATAACAGACTCCTCAGCACTCGAGACAAGTATAAAAAGGTCAGATTTATTGATGCATTTAAACTCCAGAGACAGAAGAGAAAACATTGTCCTACAATCCTCCCCCCCCTGGAGAAAATGACATTCCGTCACAAACTATATAAAGCCCAGCAACGTTGCCATTAAATCAAAAACAAACCACTGGGCAGGGTAGACAATCTGATTTATGAATCAAATTGTTAATCTCCATGAAATATATTAGCTTAAGTAGAGCATGTAGATAGGAGGAGATGTACTTGATAGAGTCACCCTGATGTAACATAGCAATGGAGATGCCAGACACAGTTAGTATTTATGTATATTCAGCAGTCCATATACATATGGATGAGAATTCCATCTTCCACTGAGCACATGGAGAGTTCAAACAATGTCAACAAGGCATCTCTCACCAGCCCTTCAAGAGTGGACTCTGGCTTATGTGTATCAACGTGTTACTAAGAGCAAATTCATGTCATAATATGATTAGCAACTGTTGGGAGATGTGGATATTTTCTAAATACAGAGATGGAAAAGACAAATTATGGACAGCTGGGCTTGAATAGGATTAGTGACAGTTAGCAACATATCTATCAATATTTTAGCAAACATTTAGCAACTCTTTTCTGGAACTTAAAGGGATAGTAATACTTAATATGTAAAAAAATGTATATATTGTAGAGTTTATCCTCCTGAGTAAAACAAGGGTACTTCAACTGCTGAAAGGAGGTTTTATTCAAAAGTCATCGCAGCTCAAACTTGAATTTTGTAGGTGATACTGTTGCTACATCACTCTATGGAGATTTATGGTCAGTTGACCAGATCTGTCCATAGGATGGTGTAGCAACAGCACCACCATACAATTTCAGGCCACTGTGATAGTGCATCTAAAAAATGTCAGGTTTGAACTGTAATAACTTTTGAATAAAACACCTTTCATCAGTTGGAGTACCCAGCGCTCTGCATTACTAGAGTGCCAGAGACAGAGGGAGCTCAGCTGCTAATAGAGGTCTGTGCCGGGAGTGACGGGCCCGGTTGCAGTTGCTACTCCTGCATCCCCTATTGTTATGCCACTGAATGTGACCCTTTTATCATTTTTGTCAATCCTGCATTCAGTATTTTTACAAACCTAGCCCTCCATACATGTGTAAGGATTGATAGTCACTCAGGTCCATATTTATAAAAGCAAAATGGAGGTATACTGGATTAACCCTTAGAGTTCCAGAGTGGTACACAAAGCATTCTAAAGCAATGAGTTACATACCACTCTGGCACTCAAAGAGTTAAACCAGCTGCACCATAGAGGATAAAAAAAATTCCTAAATTCCCATGCACTCGAATAGAGCTTTTTAACCCCTTGAATGCTAGAGAGGCCTCAAAGCATTGGAGAACTTTATAGCATTGAAGGGGTTAAAATATCCTTATAATTGCTACATAAATACGTCCACGCTTTATTTCCTGGTTCCTCTTTTGCTAACCTTGTTGGTTTTGTAGCTGTTCTTTCCCTCTGTTTACAGATACTCTGGGGGTGATGTAGAAAAAGCCTTCTTAGTGTATACTTAACCCCTTAAGGACTACGTGATGTACTATGACCGTCACGGTCCTTATACCCTTAAGGACCAGTGACGGTCATAGCACGTCACATACCTTTTACTTACAGCGCTCTACCGGGAGAACTGTAAGTAAAAACGGGGCCTTAAATTGATCGCTCCAAGACCGGAGTGATCTCTCTTAGGCCTCAAAGTGGCACGCCAGTACTCCTAACAGGTCACGTGTACCGGCGCATCGGCAAGGATCAAAGCGGTCCTTAAGGGAAGGTAATTTCCCTGGACTGCTGGTCCTTAAGGGTTTAAGAATTGTCGCTAAAATTCACAACGCCTGTTCATATTTATAAATAAGTAAAGTCATGTTTATAAATATGTCTATCTGAGAATATTCTGGAAATATCCTCACCTGTGAGTATATATTCACACACAGAGCGGTATTATAGACTTCCAATAAGAACAGGTTTTACCTGGCGTTATGATTTAATCCCTAAAACTGCCTTTATTTTTGGCTCAATTAGCAAATTTCTTTATAAATACTTTGGGACACAATTCTTATTTGGCCAAGACCATTTCTATTCCACTTTTCAAAAAAGGCAACTAACTGGAGTTAGGACTTAGATAAAATGCCGCTAGATGTTTATACATAAAGTTATGTCGCTTTGAGACAATTTTACAGACACTTTCTTTATAACTCCAGGTTTATACATCTCCCCCTCTGTGCCTTGGTCATCAGCTAAACAGCATACCTCCCAACATTTCATATGGCCAAAGAGGGACACTTTTGTTTTAGGTGGTGTTTATGGGGGTGTGGCTGGTGGGCGGGGCATTACTGAGAAGTTTTAGGATATTTCATGACCTATTGGCTCCTCTTTGTGTAACTGAATAAATTATTTAGATCAATACCAAAGTATTTTATTTACACTGATTAAATTATAAACACATATATTAAAGATTAACTACACATTGATGTGAGTTTTATTGCTGTGGAGCAATGTGATACACACTACTCATTCTGATATCCTGAAAAGAGGGACAAAAGGGTAGAAAAGAGGGACAGAGGGATTTGGGTCTCAAAGAGGGACTGTAAGTAATATTGGCACTGCAACACTTATATACGAATCTGCCGAGAGGGTTAGATTGCAAATATACAGTTTCCTTTATAAGTAAAAAAATATAGTGTATGGTATATATTCATAGTCACCATCTGATTTCCTTAGAGACCACCCTACTGAACACACTCCTTTGGGCACTCCTAGTAACATAGTAACATAGTAAATTAGGTCGAAAAAAAAGACACACGTCCATCAAGTTCAACCTTTGCCTCATACCCCAGTGACTGAGAATTATATGTCTTTCCTGCTACCAAATTAGTCTTTATCAGACCTTCTTGTTTTGCCTACTAATATACAGTATAACCCTGTATGTTCCCTTTTTAAAGAAATGTATCTAATCTTCCCTTAAATGTGTCCATTGTATCTGCCATAACCACCTCCTTGGGCAAGGAATTCCACAATTTAACAGACCTTACTGTAAAAAAACCCTTCCTCTGCTGAAGTCTAAACCTCCTTTCCTCTAATCTCAAGGGGTGTCTCCTGGTCACCTGATTAGGCCTTGCAATGAATAGCTAACCGCAGAGATCCTTGTTAGTGTTGAGCGAGCACCCCGATGCTCGGGTGCTCGGGTGCTCTGACCGAGCACCGCCGGAGGCTCGAGTGCTCGGCCGAGCACCCGAGCCCCATTGAATTGAATGGGGCGACACGAGCATTACACCAGGCACCCCCTGCTCTGATGAGGGGAGGGTGCCTGGTCAATGCCCCCCTTCATCTCCGCAATGTCCCCCTTCATCTCTGCAATGTCCCCCTTCATCTCCACTATGCCCCCTTCATCTCCGCTATGCCCCTCTTCCACAATGTCCCCCTTCATCTCCGCAATGCCCCCTTCATCTCCGCAATGCCCCCTTCATCTCCGCAATGCCCCTCTTCCACAATGTCCCCCTTCATCTCCGCAATGTCCCCCTTCATCTCCGCTATGCCCCTCTTCCACAATGTCCCCCTTCATCTCCGCTATGCCCCCTTCATCTCCGAATGCCCCCTTCATCTCTGCAATGTCCCCCTTCATCTCCACTATGCCCCTCTTCCACAATGTCCCCCTTCATCTCCGCTATGCCCCCTTCATCTCCGAATGCCCCCTTCATCTCCGCAATGTCCCCCTTCATCTCCGCTATGCCCCCTTCATCTCCGCTATGCCCCTCTTCCACAATGTCCCCCTTCATCTCCGCTATGCCCCCTTCATCTCCGCTATGCCCCCTACCTCCAGTCCCTGGTGGTCCAGCGGAGCGTCTTCAGATCTGTGCCTCCTTCGGCACAGATCCCCGCCACCCGAACATGCCGGGCGAGCACATGGCGGTACTCGTACGAGTACCGCCATGTGCCGAGCAGAGCGATGCTCGAGCCGATCCGAGCATCGGCCGAGCATGCTCGCTCAACACTAATCCTTGTATTTATCTCTCATATATTTGTACATTGTGATAAGATCGCCTCTTAGTCGTCTTTTTTGTAGTGTAAATAAATCAAGTTTGTCTAGTCGTTCCTCATATGTCAAGTCCTCCATTCCCTTAATTAATTTAATTGCTCTTCTCTGTACCCTCTCCAGTTCTTATATATTTACATCTATATATACTTATATTGTCTGCCTGCATATTATAATTATGTAACCACTGCATTTAATATCCTCCTTTCTCTCTCTTTTTATATTTTTCATGCACTTTTGCTCTGTCTACCCATCATTGTAAATTCTTTGCCCCTCTTCACAGTGCAAATGGTTTGCACAAAAAGTGCCCTAGAGCCTTGTGTTCCAATTTAATAAACCTTTTAGTGTCAGTAGGATGCGATAACCTTCTAACAATCAACGGGTGTACCTTTTAACCCTTTGAGTGCCAGAGAGGTATCCGTCGGATACCTCTCATGCACTGAAAGGGTTAAGGGCCAGAGGGGTGGGCAACAAATTGCTGCGCAATTAGATGCTCACCCATCTGGTCCTTAAAGGGTTATCCAGGACTGAAAATGTATCCTTTATATCCTTGTTCAGCCCAGTAAAACCAGCAGCACACCTCTTAAGTGGAACTCATCAGCTGGGGTGATTTATGATTGGCCAGGGAATCCATTAGTCAGTAATCCTGCAGGGATAATAGAGTAAAGATGATATCGCGACTGGTTCAGTGAACAGATCCACGTCTTGAATAAAGGTCTTTAATGACTAAAGACTATATTATCCCTTTGGGATTAATTAGGGATTGTCTCAGTAGGCGCGAGAAATAATTCCATCTCATATATTCTTCTTACACCTTCTGCACAAGGAGCCAGTAATCTTGTCATAATCTTATACATGTATAATATTATATAACTAGTTGAACAGCCCGTTACACGGGCCACAGTGCCACTGCCACCCGGTCACGGAGCAGTCACACGCAGCAGAGACTGCCCGCGCCACGGCTGATATCAGCCGCAGCGTGGAAAGTCTCTACTGCACATGACTGCAGCACGCGCAGCAGTGTGTACTGCGCATGTCGTGGCGTTACACACGATTTAGCGAATTATTATATAGGATGTATAATTATATACATAATAGTAAGTAATATATACTTTTATATATAATTTTATATATATCATATATATATAATCTTTCATTTATATGAAAAATATTAAAACTTCCTCCAAATCAGCACTCTCAGGACTGCTCAGAAAGTGACATATAGATTATTTATTTAGATCAACGTTTCGATCCCTCACAGGGGATCTTTTTCAAGGTTGTCTTGAAAAAGATCCACTGTGAGGGATCGAAACGTTGATCTAAATAAATAAGCTATATGTCACTTTCTGAGCAGTCCTGAGAGTGCTGATTTGGAGGAAGTTAGAGATTGGATTATCCGGGAACCCAGGCAATTACTTTCTTATGTTGAGAGTGCGTTTTTTTTTCATATATATATATATATATATATATATATATATATATATATATATAAATATATATATAACCAAGGTTGTGAAAGCACTCACTCTTGTCAAGTCATATGCCCAGGTGCACATCCCTGAAAACAAACTTATAAAGAGCATAAAGTAGGGCAGCACCCGTGGGACTTTTCAGTGAAGGTATTTATTGTGAAATAAACAATTACAGCCGGGTCAACGTTTTGGTCCCGAAGTGGGGCCTTGATAAATTGTTTATTTCACAATAAATACCTTCACTGAAAAGTCCCACGGGTGCTGCCCTACTTTATGCTCTTTATATATATATATATATTTATTTATAAATAATCTGTAGGATTAAGGGTCACGGGGTGAGGCTCCATTCAGAGGCATAATTAGAAGCCACCGGGCACTGGTGCAAGAATTGCCATGGGGCCTCCCCTGATCACATTGGCCCCCTCAACCACATTGGCCACCTCCACATTGCCCCCCAATCTCCAGATTGCCCCTTCCACATTGCACCTCAATCTCCACAATGCCCCTCAATCTCCACAATGCCCCCCAATCTCCAAATTGCCCCTTCCACAATGCCCCCTTCATCTCCACAATGTCCCTTCCACAATGCCCCTATCTCCACATCACCCCTTCATCTCTAAATTTCCCCTTCCACAATGCCCCCATCTCCACGTTGCCCCTTCTACAATGCCCCTACCTCCAGTCCCTGGTGGTCTAGCGGCGTGGCTTGACAGATCTGTGCCTCCTTCAGCACAGATTTCTAGAACTGAAGCTCCCGCGCGCCGCTCTAATAATGCAGAGGCTGGGAGATGATGTCATCTCCCAGCGCTCTGTATTACTAGAACGGTGCGTCAGAGGCCGTAGTGGGAGATCAGCTAAGCTACAGATGGAGTTGCTGCGGGTGAGAGGGTCGCAGGGGGTAGCCAGGCCACTGGAGTGAAGGGCCAGGTCGCAGGTGCGACCCCTATTGTTACGCCACTGGCTCCATTACCAATAAAAACACTTAAAGGGAGAGTAATGTTTCATAGTAAAAGCAGCTCTATTTAATCATCATAGTATTTTAACTTTGGAGAGTGTTATTTCAATTTTGTCAGAGTTGTAGTTCAAGAATAATTCAGTGACAAAGTATCCCCCTCCCGCCCCTTTTACTGATGTAACACTGCTCAGCCAGATCAGAAGGGAGATGCCCAGGTAGACTGCAGAGAGGGACAATCTTCAATTAAGATAAGGGAAAAACCTGAAAAACTTGCCAAGGGGGGCAGGGCTTTCATTGTTTTCATAGGAAGAAGATTGTCCCCTTCTGTTATCTGTCTGGTCTATGGACTGCATTCCACATCTGAGAAGAGATGGCTTACACTAGGTAAAAGGGGCGGGAGGGGAAACTTTGCTTGTGAATATCTCTCAAACCATAAAGGTTTGAGAGATAAGACATATATCATTCTTCATGTTTTTTTAATGCCTACAAAATAAAATAAAGATAAAATGAAGTATTACTATCCCTTTAAGTTGTAAATGTTCACATCCCATAGGTAAAGTAATATAAATGTACTCAGCCTTTGAGTCCCTGGTTGCAGTAAGAGACAGCACACTTCTTGGGGAAATAAATCAGATTTCTCTATTGCAGCATCATGCAAAGGTTTTACCAGAAACAGATTATGCTTAAAGGGGAACTTTCACCTCTAAAAGACTTTTTCGCATTTGCTTAAGCTAGTAAAATTGTATTTAGATCCGTGTTTTTTTTCTCTACTTACATAATTTCTAATATATTTGATCTTTAATGTAGACTTGTTGCTGGGCACTTCCACATTCTGCAGCACAGTGTAAATTCGGCACCTCGGTGCAGGACTTCCTAGTGCTGTAATTCTCCTCACACCTCCTTCCCAGCTCTCCCACAGAGCTCGTTCACGTTAACCTTCGTACATGTGTTCCTCTGGTCTAGCTTTACAGCAAGCTCCGTTTATCATTATACTGTATAATAGTCATGTCATAGTCATTTAATAATATACCGTCATAGCTGGGATCTTGCCGGATTTCACCCAGAGACTCTGGATTTAGAGCAGTGTCTCCAGGCCTACGGGTGAAATCTTAAATTCTCCAGGTATACAGTATGTGGCATTTGCTGCTCCTGCCTGTGCACATTTCATCATTATTTACTACGTCTAAGCCATGTACTGGCATTGCGGACAAGTTGTGAACTTGTGACCCATGTCCAAAGCAATGCATTACGTACCCCACTGGCACTCAAAGGGTTAATATTCAGTATCCAGCCTACACTTTATATACAGGATTTAGTTTAATCAGTAATGCTAATACGTTAGCCCATCCACACCAAAGAACCGTCTGGACCATTCCTACACTATTCATGCTGCTGCTGCACTGTTCACTATGTATCATTCACTGACTCTTACCTGCTATTCTATCCCTCTATACTTCACTGGAATGGTCTACATATTGGCTTGCAAACCAAGCACACTTTGCGGACCACTCCAATGAAGGATTTCTGTCTCGGCTCTGCTGAAGAGCCTCCGCTGGTCCCAGGACCGGATTCCCCTGCAGTCAGCTAGAGCGCTGACGTCAGGGAAAGGGGAGGGAGGGGGGAAGTTTAACAGTGAATATCTCTCAAACCATAAAGGTTTTAGAGGTGGGACTGGGGGCATTTAGTATAATTTTTCAATAGCTACATTATTGATATTTTAAATATTTTGACAATGCTATCTCTTTAACCCCTGACACACTTACTTTACTATGACCAGAAAATCCACATGACCCTTATGATAACTTCTTCGATCTGTCCTGGATGTGTTGTCCTCGGAGGCGGACATGACACTGCCTACCTCTCTGCCTGTTAACGGGTTAAGTAGACTCACACAGTCTGTCTGTTGCAGTTTCAAAACACTGCCAGCAACTGCAATGTCTGCCTCCATGGACATAACATGCACAACTGACTGAGGATGTTCTGAACAAAGGCACAAGTCATAGGGATGTTCTGGCCATAGGAAGGTAAGTGAAGAGCTATAATTAGGAGACTCAAAAGGTTAACCCGTTGAATGTCAGAGTGGTATGCAACGCATTGCAAAGCAATGTGTTCTGTACCCCTCTGGCACTCAAAGGCTTAAAGGGATAGTATTGTTTCACAATAAAAGCAGCTCCAATTAATCTTCATAGTATTTGGGCCATTGAGAGTGTTATTTCAATACTGTCAGAGTTGTAGTTCAAGAGTAATTGAACGATAAAGTATCCCTTTCCTGCCCCTTTTACTGATATAACACTGCTCACCTCAGAGCAGCAAGACTGTCCGGATGGATCACAGAGAGGGACAATCTTCAGTGAGCATAAGGAAAAACCTGAAAAACCTGTCAAGGGGGGCAGGATTTTCCTTATGATCACAGTAAGAAGATTGCCCCTTGCTGTGATCTGCCTGGTCAAGAGACCACTAGGTAAAAGGGGAGGGAGGGAGATAATTTATCATTCAATTACTCTTGAACTACAACTCTGACAGTATTGAAATAACGCTCTCTGTGGACCAAATACTATGAAGATTAATTGGAGCTGCTGTTTTTGTGAAACATTTCTATCCCTTTAAGCTAGGTTGTGTACAGGGTGAAACTGTCTATTTTAAAGGTGCAGAAATTCACATTTGTTGTAAAATATGCAAATGTTTCCTTTTTTTAGCCTTGTAAAATATTTTTTTTCCATATTCAACCACAAGACCTCATGTCTAAAACTGCATATTTCAATCCACAGAACATTCAGTCAGAAGTCACCGATATAAAAATCCCCCATGGAGGAACTAGAGTTTGCATAGAATTAGATGAAAAACATTCCTTTATTGTTCGAGAGAAGTGGTACTATTTAATGATTATTAAAGGAAAGCTATATCATGACTCCCAACATTTCACCTGGCCAAAGAGAGACATGAGTGTTTTAGGTGGGGGTGCTGGGGGAGTGGCTGGTGGGTGGGGCTAATGCATTTCTACACAGATTAATTTATAAACACATATACTGATGTTTAAACAAATATTAATGTGAGTTTTATTGCTGAGAGGCAATGACTTATAGCACTTATAACGGAACTATCATCTTCATAATATTGCCCCCCAAAACATTAAAGGGATAGTAATACTTGAAAATAAGTTTATTTTATATTGTAGCCCTTTAAAAACATGAAAAATTATATGTCTTATCTCCCAAACCTTTATGGTTTGGGAGATATTCAGAAGTAAAGTTTCCCCTGGAGTGATGTCATTGCTCCACCCTTCAGATTTGGAATCCAGTCCCTTGACTGGCAGTGGCTCTTCAGAAGTGCTGAGATCACATCTTTAAAAAGAATTTCTTAATTGGAATGGTCTACAAAGTGTGCTTTCAAGCCAGGCACACTTTGTACACAGTTCCAATTAAGTAGTTCTTTTCAAAGATCGTGATCTGGGCACTGCTATGCCGGTTGCTCTGTGGACCAAATTCCAAATCTGTCCACTAGATGGCAGACTTGTCTGAAACAGTCAGGAAAAGGGAAATTTACTATATTTTACATGTGAATATCTCCCAAACCATAAAGGTTTAGGAGATAAGACATTTTTCATGTTTTTTTAAGGGCTACAATATAAAATAAAATTATTTTCAAGTATTACTATCCCTTTAATAATATAACGACTGGCACAGGCATACTTGTATTATGTTTAAAGGGATAGTAATACTTCGTGTTATCTTTATTTTATTTTGTAGACATTAAAAAACATGAAGAACGATATAAGTCTTATCTCTCAAACCTTTATGGTGTGTGTATGTGTGTGTGTTAATGTGCATGTGTATGTATGTGTGTGTGTATGTGCGTGTGTGCTGGTGTGTGCTTGTATGTGCGTGTGTGTATGTGTATCTGTGTGTGTGTATGTGCGTGTGTGTGTTTGTGTATGCGTGTGTGTGTGTGTGTGTGTGTGTGTATATATATATATATATATATATATATATACGTATGTGTATATGTGTGTTTGTGTGTATATGTGTGTGTGTATGTGCGTGTGGTGTGGGTGTGTGTATGTGCATGTGTGTGTGCCTTTTGTGCGCATGTATTTGTGTATGTACATAACTGTATGTGTGTATGTGAAACTGTGTATGTGCATGTATGTGAATGTGTGTGTTTGTGTGTGCGCGTGTGCATTGTGTGTGTGTGCATATGTGTGTGTGTGTGTGTGTGTACATGAGTGTGTGCGAGTTTGTGCGTATGTGTGTTTGTGCATATGTGTGTGCATGCGTGTGTGTGTATGCATATGTGTGTATACGTATGTGTGTTTGTGTGTGTATGTGTGAATGTGTGTGTGCATGTGTGTGCTTGTGTGTGTTTGTGCCAGAAAGGTATCCGAGTGTGTCCCAGATTTAAAAGGATACATGAACACCATAATAGTAACTTTTGTGCGTTTGTGTGTGCGTGTATGTTTGTGTGTGTGCATATGTGAGTGTGTGTGTATATGAGTATGTGAGTGTGTGCATGTGGGTTTGTGCATATGTGTGTATGTCCGTGTGTGTGTATGTGCATATGTGTGTGTGTCCCAGATTTAAAGGGATACATAGACACCTTAATAGTAACTTGGTGTTTGAGAAGTCAGGCATTTGTCCTTTCCCAGAATCCATATTACCCAGTCAGTGACCAAGCTTGGAGCAGAGGTGGCATAACCCATACTGGACTAGGATTGCGGATGTCAGGGAAACGTGGCCACTCTTTTCAGATAGATTAGTAAAACCATTTAATGTTCACATAACCCCTTGGTTGCTAGCTAGATCTCAAAGACATTGCAAAGCTCATTGTGTCCATTTTCCAGTCTTTACTATGTTTGTTAATACTGCGATGTCTCTCTACCAATTATAAATATGCATTCAAAACTAAATAAATTCATAAATAGATAATATAAAAAAGTACAAATTACCAAATACAATTGCTAGGTAGGAATGAACAGGCTATTCATGTGTAAATTCACAAGTACTGTACTACCCATAGAATAAAGTTAAGCCTAAATCTTATACATGAGCGCCCTCCGGTGTTCACAATGCAAACTGCATTATGCCCTTTATGCTTTTCTTTTATCTTAAAGATAAAGAATTTGGTAGAACACAAAAACTATAAATATTTAAATTGTAGCTGTGGGGTATTATAAATTCTAGACGCTATTACACATTCACCCACCAGTTTAACCATATAGTAAGCATAAAGAAGAGCAATAATATAACCCTTTGAGTGCCAAAAAGGTATCCGAGTTGCGTTTCAATGCATTGGATGCCTCTACGGCACGCAAATGAATAAAGAATATCAGAACACTGTTACCTAAAATGCAACTGTAATGCTTATTCAGAATATACCAGAAGATAAAATGATCATGTGCAAAAAATTGGTGTGTGTGTATGTGTGTGTGTTTGTGTATGTAAATGTGTGCATATGTATGTGTGTATATGCAGTGGCGTAACAATAGGGGTCGCAAGGGTAGCAACTATGACTGGGCCTGTCACTCCAAGGGTCTGGCCGCCCCCTGCCTGCAACAAGCTGAGGTCTGTGCCTTCTTTGGCACAGACCTCTGTTAGAAGCTGAGCTCCCTCTGTCTCCAGCACTCTAGTAATACAGAACACTGGGAGCTGACATCATCTTCCAGTGCTTTGCATTACTGGAGAGAAGACTGCACAGGAGCTCCAGCTGTATAGAGGGTCTGTGCCTTTGTGCTGAAGGAGGCACAGACCTCTCCTGCCATTCCACTGGACAACCAGGGAGGTAGGAGATGGACACTGGGGGTCAATGGGGGCAATGTGGAGAGGTGCACATTGGGGGCAATGTGGAGAGGTGGACATTGGGGGAAATTTGGAGATGGCCAATGGGGGCAATGTGGTCGGGGGGCCCATGGCAATTTTTGCACCAGGGCTCGGTGACTTCAAGTTACGCCTCTGTGTGTATGTATGTGTGTGTGTGTGTGTGTATGTATGTATGTGTGTGTATGTGAGTGTGTGTGTGTGTGTGTGTGTGTATGTACGTATGTGTGTATGTATTTATGTGTGTGTATGTATGTGTGTGTCTGTATGTGTGTGTGTGTGTGTCTGTATGTATGTGTGTGTGTATGTGCGCGTGTGTGTCTGTATGTATGTGTGCGTGTGTATGTGCATGTGTGTGTCTGTATGTGTGTGTGTGTATGTGCGCATGTGTGTCTGTATCTGTGTGTATGTGTGTGTATGTGCGGGTGTGTGTCTGTATGTGTGTATGTATGTGTGTGTGCATGTGCGCGTGTGTGTCTGTATGTATGTGTGCGTGTGTATGTGCATGTGTGTGTCTGTATGTGTGTGTATGTGCGCATGTGTGTCTGTATGTATGTGTGCGTGTGTATGTGCATGTGTGTGTCTGTATGTGTGTGTGTGTATGTGCGCGTGTGTGTCTATATGTGTGTATATGTGTGTGTGTGTGTGTGTATGTGTGGGTGTGTGTCTGTATGTGCGTGTGTGTGTGTATGTGCGTGTGTGTGTGTGTATGTGTGTGTGTGTGTATGTGTGTGTGTGTGTATGTGTGTGTGTATGTGTGTGTATGTGTCTGTGTGTGTGTGTATGTATGTGTGTATGTATGTGTGTGTGTGTGTGTGTATGTGTGTATGTATGTGTGTATGTGTGTATGTGCGTGTATGTGTCTGTATGTGTGTGTGTGTGTATGTGTGTGTCTGTATGTGTGTGTGGGTGTATGTGTGTGTGTGTATGTGCGTGTGTGTGTATATATATATATATATATGTGTGTGTGTGTGTATGTGTGTGTGTGTATGTGCGGTGTGTGTATATATATATATATATATATGTGTGTGTGGGTGTATGTGTGTGTGTATGTGCGTGTGTATATATATATATATATATGTGTGTGTGTGTGTATGTGCGTGTGTGTGTCTCTATCTGTATGTGGAGCTAGTGATTAGTTAGTGTTCTAAAGGGAAAAAAAAACGGTAAATTTATAACTCTACATAAACAAACCCATATTCACATGCTCCCCAAAGCAGATAAATTATGTAAGAAATATAGAACAACAAGGGCCCGCAATAGTGTGACACTATAGATGAGTGTTATAAATATTAAAACACTATTTACTCACAGACGTGATGGTCAGGTGATTGGAAACCTGACATTAAAGGATTCAGAGGATACGATCCAGTCTCTGCTCGGGCTAATTCCGGATCTCGTCACAGATAATTCAGATCAAAAGAGAGAGGTCAGAACAAAGGGGAAAATACTAAAAAAATGCTCAGAGAAATATATATAAACATATACCCAATTTATTAACCCCTTAAGGACCCATGATGTGCCAGGACCATCATGGATTTCAGGGCTCCCCGATCGGCTGCCCGCCATTCAGGGAGCGCTGAGTGTGATAGTAAAAAAAAAAAATGCTTTCTGGTCCTTTAGTGCCGGCCACGAGCGCTTGGGGCCAGTCCTTAAGGGGTTAAAGCAATAAAAATCAATTTGGACAACGATATGAAATATCACATATATCAAAAAGGATGAATGCCTTAAATTATCCAAGACAAAACTGTAAGGCGTTTCGCAGAGTTAACCACTGCTTTATCAAAGAGATAAAATAAAAAAAAAAATTAAAAAGCTAAATTAGTTCTAAAAACAATATATAGTCTTGCATATATTTAACTTTGCGTCTCAGGGGCAGCTCTGAGGTTTTCCAGGTATGAATGCAGAGATTAGACACAGAGAATTTTAGGAGGTTCATTTAAAGATATAGAGTCTGCATGAATTGAGGCTGTGTAACAGGTCCACTTTTATTAATTTATTTTTATACTTTCTTCCTGCAGACTATTAGCCATTGCAGTGTCTGCTGTTCCACAGATGTACCACAAGAGGGCAAACATTAGCAAAATAAACACTCCAGTTACTATAGAAATACTGCAGTTGTTGATCTAAAAGACACTGGGACAATTCTGGGGTAAGCCAAGTGCATTGCTTGGTAGCCATTAAAAAACACAACTGATTTAAATGGATGTTTTAACTCCTTAACCCTTTGAGTGCCAGAGGGGAATGCAACGCATTGCAAAGCAATGCGTTGCGTACCCCTCTTGCACTCAGAGGGTTAAGTGCTAGATAGGTCT
Source organism: Rhinophrynus dorsalis (assembly GCA_037306005.1). Taxonomy (NCBI): domain Eukaryota; kingdom Metazoa; phylum Chordata; class Amphibia; order Anura; family Rhinophrynidae; genus Rhinophrynus; species Rhinophrynus dorsalis. Next base: position 512,848,491 of record CM074721.1, read on the forward strand.
CCAACACATTGTTTCTCAATGAATTGAAGACCTTTCTAGTATTCAAGAAATCAGTGGCGTAACTATAGGGGCCGCAGGGGTCGCACATGCGACCGGGCCCATGCACTCCAGGGGCCCGGCCTCCCCCTGCGGCACTTCCACCTGGCGCCCTCAATCTCCCGTAGGGTTGCCACCTTTTCTTCAAAAAAATACCGGCCATGGCATTCCCTCCATAGACATAACATTGGACACAAGCCAATTTTTTACAGGCCTGCCTGTAAAATACCTGCTGGGTGGCAACCCTAATCTCCCGCCGGCGCTCTAGTAATGCAGAGCGCTGGGAGATGACATCATCTCCCAGCGCTTTGCATTACTAAGAGGACCGCGCGGGAGCTCCAGGTAGGAGATGGGGGGCATTGTGGAGGGGGTCCGTGGCACGTCTTTTACCGGGGTCCGGAGGCTTATAGTTACGCCTCTGCAAGAAATGTAACCTTTTGAGTGCCAGAGAGGTACACAACACATTGCAATTGACCCCCTATTTGCACATGACTTATTCCAGAGTTGTCTCAGTTCCTCACAGAACATCAGCCTCATTGGCTACCAAGTTAAAAAGTGGGAGGTACGAGGTGGTGCTGGACCTTCGAGTAATGTTTCACAATTTAGGTGATGTGTACTCCTCAGGGAGCAGTAACAGTAACCTATTTAGAAAATGTCCTAGAGATTCATTAGGTCTCCAATCAGAAGTATATAATATTATATGGAGCTTACCTACCAACGTTCAGGATTTGGACCTTCTTGGATTTAGATGGGGCTACATCTATACTTCCCAAGTGTCCCCAGTAACACCCCCTGAAAGAAAAGGGCCCCTCTTTGTCTGTTTGAAATGTTAGGACGTATTCTACATCACAAGATTTGTACCATTAAACCAGTGTGGCTTAAGAGGGGGTTGAAAGCAGGCAAGAAATGCAGTAAGCAACGGGAAAAGCCAACAGGATAATGGGTTGTATAGGAAGAGGCATTAGCAGAAGCAAAAAACATGTCATTTTTTCATTTTAAAGATCTTTAGTTACAGAAAATCACCTAGTATGGCAGACTGTTTTGAAGACCCTATACCCTAAAGGGTAAGGCTGCATGGATTCCTGGGAGCCACTGGTGACCAGTAACAATCACTGCTTCTCTGCAGCATGCATTTTTCATAGGTGTTCTGTTCTGGAGCAAACCGAATGAACTATGGGGGACAAATAATAATTCCTGTGCAATGAATGGAAAATTGGTTTGCTCCAGAATTGCACCTCTTTAACTTTCACAATTGCATCTTATGTATCAAGGTAGAAATGGAACAGTTTTGAGGCTTAAACATGCATATGAGGTACAAACCTGGGAACATGTTGATCTCTTCCTCCCATAGGAAATCTGGCATAAGAAGATTCCATTGATGCACATTGCATCATAATGTGGGTGGAGCTTAATCTGGATGGCACAATGGGGAGGAGGTAATAGGCAGAGATTTCCTCCAACATGGGTGGGGCTGGACTAGAAGTGGGCAGAGTGTGGAGTGAGCGGGACTGCTCGGGAAGTGACTTTTCCCTGATTGTTGGCTAGTTGGGGATGATAGGATTTGTGGTCTCCAACAGCTGGAGAGCCAAACGTTTTCTACTACCGCTTTAGAACAGAACGTTCCATTGCCTCTAGAAGGACATCAGCGTGGAGCCATGTGTAAACCAACTACGGCACAGGAAACCAATAAACATTCACACTTGTTTAACCACTTTGAGTGCCAAGGAGATTGCCAACGCATTGCGTGGGAATGTATTTGCTACCTCTCTGGCACTCACAGGATTAAATAAAGCTTTTTAACTCCTTGAAAGCTAAAGAAGCCTTCTAAGCATTGCAAAGCAATGCATTGGTGACCGCTCCAGCATTCAAGAGGTTAAAAATCACTTTTAAATTATATATATATTATATATATATTTTAAATCTACAGAACTAAATCTATTGAATTTTAAGTATTACCATCACTTTAATAACATTTGAATGAAGCATTTCCCAATGACGATTTAACACACTTCAAGGGGAATCATTTTCATAAAAAGCAGAATACTAGATACGTAAGACATTATGTGATACTGGAAAATGGAAAAAAAAATAGGACATAGGCAGAAAAACGATTTCACGGAAATATTACTGATTCATAGAAAACCTTCCCAGAGGAAATGGTAGGGACTAAATCCATAAATAAAGGAACACTTGGGATGGATAAATACAGTATATAGCTATTCCTAGCATTAAACAAATCTGAGTTTTTTGAATAGATAAGGAAATTGGCAGAAATGATCGGCCAACTGGTTCTTGCATACCATCAAATTCTATGTTTCTATGAATTTAGTGTTTTTGCTTCAAGGCATTTAAAATGAAACATTAACGCAAATATATGGAATGTTTCTTTTCATATATTTTATTGTCTGACTTTGAATCCAGCTCTATGGATAATTGCTTTCACGCAGAATTAGTGTAGGCCTACTCACAGTGAAAAATTGCTGCAAAAACTGCAGTTATGACTTGTCCTGTCGACAGGCCAGCAGTGTGTTAGTAATTATCTCATGAAGGTTTCTTCCCAAATTTTTATGCATTTAGGATCGGAATTGTAGACTTTCATCAATGAACTTCTCAGTCCATATTTAGTTCAAAATGACAATATTTAGAGCCTGATTTACATATTAGGCACCCCATAGGCAAGGTACCTTTAGTCAGATACCCCTGGCCATGCATCTCATTCCTCACTTAAAGGGATAGTAATACTTCGTTTTAACTTTATTTTATTTTGTAGGCATTAAAAAAACATGAAGAATGATATAAGTCTTATCTCTCAAACCTTTATGCTTTAAGAGATATTCACAAACAAAGTATCCCCCCCCGTTCAACCAGATCAGAAGGGAGGTGCCCAGGTAGACTGCAGAGAGGGACAATCTTCAGTTACGATAAGGGAAAAAGCTGAAAAACTTGTCAAGGGGGGAAGGGCTTTCATTGTTTTCATACAAAGAAAATTGTCCCCTTCTGTTATCTGTCTGGTCATACAACCTGACCCACATCTGAGAAGAGATGGCTTACACTAGGTAAAAGGGGCAGGGAGGGGAACTTTGCTTGTGAATATCTCATAAACCATAAAGGATTGAGAGATAAGACTTATATCATTCTTCATGTTTTTTTAATGCCTACAAAATAAAATAAAGTTAAAACGAAGTATTACTATCCCTTTAACTCAGTCTCTGCCTCTATCCACTGTTACCTGGCACAGAAGATACACGTAGCCTGCAATATGCAATGTACGCTTGTAAACTTTATATAAATAAACCAGTTATAGGGATAGTAATGTATACATTAAAATTTATCTCCGAGTCTTCACTAAGGTTTTTTATAACATATATCGCTATGTTTAATTACTTACATGTTTGTATTTCATAAGCTATTAAAGGGATAGTATTGCTTGAAAATAATTTTATTTTATATTGTAGCCCTTAAAAACATTAAAAATGATATAAGTCTTATCTCCCAAACCTTTATGGTTTGGGAGATATTAGCAAGTAAAGTTTCCCCTGGAGTGACGTCACTGCTCAAGCCTTCAGATTTGGAATCCAGTACGCAGACCGCCCGCGGCTCTTCAGCAGTGCCGAGATCACGATCTTTAAAAATAATTTCTTCATTGGAATGGTCTACAAAGTGTGCATGCAAGCCAGGCACGATTTGTAGACAGTTCAAATGAAGTATTTTTTTTAACCCCTTCCCGACAAGTGACTTACCAGGTACGTCACAAAAAAATGTCAGTGACAAAGGACGTACCTGGTAAGTCACGGAAGTCATTCGCTACAATGCAAAAAAAAAAACCCCGTCGTTAAGTGCCGGCCGCGTGCGCTCGCGGCCGGTCACTAAGGGGTTAAAGATCGTGATCTCGGCACTGCTAAAGAGCTGCCGGCTGATCTATGGACCAGATTCCAAATCTGTCCACTAGATGGCAGACTTGGCTAAAACAGCCAGGAAAAATGGAACTTTACTGTTATTATTATTAACTTTACTTGCTAATATCTAGACTTATATCATTTTTCATGTTTTTTTATGGGCTACAATATAAAATAAAATTATTTTAAAGCAATACTATCCCTTTAAAGATGAAAGGATCCCCCTTCCACCCCTTCTGGCAGCCTCCCCTTAGAGTTTGATGAAGGAGGATTTTCCTTTTGCTTACTGAAGATTGTCCCTCTCTACATCCGTCCGGACCAGACAGAGAAACAGCGTGACGTGGCGAGAAGAGGCGGGAGAGGATCTTTTTAGCTTTACTATCTTATTAAATACAAACATGCAAGTGATGAAACTTATTGAAATATGTTATTAAAAACCTTACTGAAGACTCGGAGATAAAGTTTAATGTAGACATTACTATTCCTTATAGGGAAATCGCTCTGGCCACGCCCATAACAGAATGTGGGTGTGGCCAGTGCTGCTGAATCAACTCCCCACAAAACCTGATGTCCTCGATAGGATTCTGACTAAAAGGAAATCCAATTATGGCAATATTTCATATGGAATTTAGCATAATATCTATCAAATGTTATATTTTTTTTGTCGGTCCTCATTAATAGAGATGAGCGAAACATTGGCGATTAGTGCAGATCCACTCGTGGGAACTGGAGAAAATTTCAGGTATGTCTATATCGATTAGGAGGGTGGGTAAGAAAGGAACTGGGGTAGAAGGGGAGGGAGAATGTGCTGGAATGCAGGATAGAGGAGGGAGTAGGAGTGTGAGAGAAATGAAGGACAAGAGACAGAGGAAGCAAGAGTGGGGAGTGTGTGCAAAAGAGAGGCAGTGGAATCAGTATCATGAGGACAGAATGGGAGCCTGGAAGGGGTGGCAGGAGTGACATCACTATGATGTATACTAGTGTTGAGCGAGCATGCTCGGCCGATGCTCGGATCGGCTCGAGCATCGCTCTGCTCGGCACATGGCGGTACTCGTACGAGTACCGCATGTGCTCGCCCACCATGTTCGGGTCTCCTCCCCGCACGTTTTGCGGCTGCTGCGCAGCCAATAAACGTGCAGGGAGGCTCTGACATCGGTGTAATGCCAGCAGCCATGTTGGCTGCTGGCATTACACTGATTGGCTGGCCAGAACCCGTGGTCAGGTGCTGTATAGCACCTGACCATCGAGTTCGGCTCAGTCTGAGCCAGGGAGAGCTGAGGATAGGAAGGGAAAGGCAGTGTAGGGAGGAAAAAACAAAAATTGTGACAAAAAAGAACCAAAAGTCCTTTTTAGGACTACTGTGTGTGGGGGCAGCAGGTTATATTGTGTGTGGGGGGAAGAAAACAAAAAAAAAAAAAAAAAAATATTCTGTTTAGTGTGAAAAGTTGCAGATTAGAGCACATTCTGTTTAGTGTGCACAGTTGCAGATTAGAGCACATTCTGTTTAGTGTGCAAAGTTGCAGATTAGAGCACATTCTGTTTAGTGTGCAAAGTTGCAGATTAGAGCACATTCTGTTTAGTGTGCAAAGTTGCAGATTAGAGCACATTCTGTTAAGTCTTCAAACTAAAATATCAAAGTCACGTATTCCATTCAGTGTGCGTCGCCGCAGTTTAGCAGCACATTCTGAGTACTGTGCAGAGTTGCAGAATAGGAAGAAATACTGTTAAGTCTTCAAACTAAAATATCAAAGTCACATATTCCATTCAGTGTGCTTCGCCGCAGTTTAGCAGCACATTCTGTGTACTGTGCAGAGTTGCAGAATAGGAAGAAATACTGTTAAGTCTTCAAACTAAAATATCAAAGTCACATATTCCATTCAGTGTGCTTCGCCGCAGTTTAGCAGCCTATTCTGTGTACTGTGCAGAGTTGCAGAATAGGAAGAAATACTGTTAAGTCTTCAAACTAAAATATCAAAGTCACATATTCCATTCAGTGTGCTTCGCCGCAGTTTAGCAGCCTATTCTGTGTACTGTGCAGAGTTGCAGAATAGGAAGAAATACTGTTAAGTCTTCAAACTAAAATATCAAAGTCACATATTCCATTCAGTGTGTTTCACCGCCGTTTAGCAGCCTATTCTGTGTACTGTGCAGAGTTGCAGAATAATAAGAAATACTGTTAAGTTTTCAAACTCAAATATTAAAGTCACATATTCCATTCAGTGTGTTTCACCGCAGTTTAGCAGCCTTTTCTGTGTACTCTGCAGAGTTGCAGAATAATAAGAAATACTGTTAAGTTTTCAAACTCAAATATTAAAGTCACATATTCCATTCAGTGTGTTTCACCGCAGTTTAGCAGCCTATTCTGTGTACTCTGTACAGTTGCAGAATAATAAGAAATACTGTTAAGTTTTCAAACTCAAATATTAAAGTCACATATTCCATTCAGTGTGTTTCACCGCAGTTTAGCAGCCTATTCTGTGTACTCTGTACAGTTGCAGAATAATAAGAAATACTGTTAAGTTTTCAAACTCAAATATTAAAGTCACATATTCCATTCAGTGTGTTTCACCGCCGTTTAACAGCCTATTCTGTGTACTCTGTACAGTTGCAGAATAATAAGAAATACTGTTAAGTTTTCAAACTCAAATATTAAAGTCACATATTCCATTCAGTGTGTTTCACCGCCGTTTAACAGCCTATTCTGTGTACTCTGTACAGTTGCAGAATAATAAGAAATACTTTTAAGTTTTCAAACTCAAATATTAAAGTCACATATTCCATTCAGTGTGTTTCACCGCAGTTTAGCAGCCTATTCTGTGTACTCTGTACAGTTGCAGAATAATAAGAAATACTGTTAAGTTTTCAAACTCAAATATTAAACTCACATATTCCATTCAGTGTGTTTCACCGCAGTTTAGCAGCCTATTCTGTGTACTCTGCAGAGTTGCAGAATAATAAGAAATACTGTTAAGTTTTCAAACTCAAATATTAAAGTCACATATTCCATTCAGTGTGTTTCACCGCAGTTTAGCAGCCTATTCTGTGTACTCTGTACAGTTGCAGAATAATAAGAAATACTGTTAAGTTTTCAAACTCAAATATTAAAGTCACATATTCCATTCAGTGTGTTTCACCGCCGTTTAACAGCCTATTCTGTGTACTCTGTACAGTTGCAGAATAATAAGAAATACTGTTAAGTTTTCAAACTCAAATATTAAAGTCACATATTCCATTCAGTGTGTTTCACCGCCGTTTAACAGCCTATTCTGTGTACTCTGTACAGTTGCAGAATAATAAGAAATACTGTTAAGTTTTCAAACTCAAATATTAAAGTCACATATTCCATTCAGTGTGTTTCACCGCCGTTTAACAGCCTATTCTGTGTACTCTGTACAGTTGCAGAATAATAAGAAATACTGTTAAGTTTTCAAACTCAAATATTAAACTCACATATTCCATTCAGTGTGTTTCACCGCAGTTTAGCAGCCTATTCTGTGTACTCTGCAGAGTTGCAGAATAATAAGAAATACTGTTAAGTTTTCAAACTCAAATATTAAAGTCACATATTCTGTGTAAGATGAAGAAGGCGGGTAAAAAGGGACGGGGAAGTGGACGTGATCCTGAAAGTTCAGGGCGCGGGTCAGGACGCGGAGAAACTGTGCCTGGTGCCAGAGCACAAGAAAGAAAGACATCCACCATACCTAGCTTCATGTGTAATTTTACAGGGCGTCGCAGGACATCACTCTCGAGGTCCGACCACTGCGAACAGGTGGTCGGTTGGATGACAGCTGATACTGCTTCCAGTCGGTTAAGCACCACCCTGTCTTCCACCAAGTCCACTCTCAGTAGCCAAGAGTCTGGTCAACATAATCCTCACTCTGATCATCCTTCCTCCCACCATACACGGTCTGGTCAAAGAAGTGATCCCACACTGGGATATAGTGAGGAGCTCGTCTCATCACCAATCCTTCATTTGACCCTCTCTCCAAGCACGCTTGCAGAGGAACATGACATCTTGTGCCCTGATTCACAACCTCTAGAGGCTACCCAATCTCAAGAAGATGACAGATGTGAACGGCATTTAAGGTCAAAGGAAGTAGTGGATGATGATGATGATGATGAGACACAGTTGCCATTAAATCAACCACTATTTCCGTCTCAAGACCTTGTTGAGGAGAATGTTATACAGTTGTCAATGACTGAGTATGTGGTGGGATCAAGACTTGAGGAGGATGATCAGAGTGAGGAAGTGGAGGAGGACTTGGTGGACGATGAGGTGACTGACCCCACCTGGGAAGGTGTAGAGCCGAGCGATGACAGCAGTCCTGAGGGTGAGCCATCTGCAGCACCGCAACAGGCTGGAAGAGGCAGTGGTGTGGCTACAGAAAGAAGGCGGACCGCACCAAACCGGCCCGCAAATGTTCCACGGAGCACCCCCTTGCGTAAATCTACCTTGCCAAGGGGTAGGTGTTCCGCGGTATGGCGTTTTTTTAAGGAAAGTGCGGACGACAAAAGAATTGTAGTTTGCAACCTGTGCCACACCAGAATGAGCCGAGGCATGAACACTAGAAACCTCACCACCACCAGCATGATCCGACACATGGCATCCAAGCACCGTAGTAAGTGGGAGGAACGCCTGGATCGCCCATCTGTGTCTGCAGGCCACACCACTGCCTCCTCTTCCCCTGTTTTCGGTGCCGGCCAATCGCCTGTCGAAGGCGCAGGCCCGCATACCTCCCGCCCTGCACCTGTAGCATCTGAAGCACCATCAGCGACCACATCCACTTCCCTGTCCCAGCACAGCGTCCAAATGTCGTTACCCCAGGCATTTGAGCGCAAGAGAAAGTACCCAGCCACCCACCCACAGGCCATAGCACTAACCTCACACCTTTCCAAATTACTGGCCATCGAAATGCTGCCATTTAGGCTTGTGGACACTGAGTCCTTCCGCAGCCTGATGGCAGCAGCTGTCCCTCGGTACGCGGTCCCCAGCCGCCACTACTTTTCCCGGTGTGCCATCCCCGCATTACACCACCATGTGTCCCGTAACATCACCCGTGCCCTGACCAACGCAGTTACTGGGAAGGTCCACTTAACGACTGACACATGGACAAGTGCTTGTGGCCAGGGACGCTACATTTCCCTGACGGCACACTGGGTGAATGTCGTGGAGGCTGGGAGCGACTCGGACCCTGGGATGGCACGGGTGCTACCCACGCCGAGGATTGCGGGCCCTACCTCCATCAGGGTTTCCACCAGCACCTACGTTATTGGCTCCTCCTCCTCCGTTTCCACCTCCGAATTCTCTACACACACCGCCACTCCCCCATCAGCCAGTAGCTGGAAGCAGTGTAGCACTGCAGTGGGGAAGCGTCAACAGGCCGTGCTGAAGCTGATCTGCCTTGGGGACAAACAGCACACGGCCTCAGAGCTGTTGCAGGGGATTAGTCACCAGACCGAGCAGTGGCTCTCGCCACTCAACCTGCAACCAGGCATGGTTGTGTGTGATAATGGGCGTAACTTGGTGGCGGCTTTGGAGCTCGGCAAGCTCACACACGTACCATGCCTAGCGCATGTATTTAATTTAGTGGTGCAGCGATTTCTAAAAACCTACCCCAATGTGCATGATCTCTTGACCAAGGTGCGCCGCGTGTGTGCACATTTCCGTAAGTCATCAACAGCTTCAGCCGGCCTGTTGAAGCTGCAGCAGCGCTTACAATTGCCAGCTCACCGGCTGCTGTGTGACGTGAGCACGCGCTGGAACTCCACCTTCCACATGTTGGCCCGGCTTTGTGAGCAGCAGAGGGCAGTAGTGGAGTACCAGCTGTTACACGGTCGTCGCCTCTCCGTTCAACTTCCTGTAATCAGAAGTGAGGAGTGGGAATGGATGTCAGACCTCTGTGAGGTTTTACGCAATTTTGAGGAATCGACACAGATGGTGAGCGGCGATAACGCTATTATCAGTGTAACCATCCCACTTCTGTGTCTACTGAAACGCTCGCTGCTCACAATTAAAACCGACGCTTTGCATGTGGAAGAGGTGGAAATGGGGGAGGAAGAGCTTACACAAGGTGATAGCCAGAGCACCCTCACTTCGTCTTCTCAGCGACAATTGGAGGAGGCGGAGGAGGAGGAGGAGGAGGAGGAGGAGGAGGAAGACACGGTTGTCTCCGCTACAGAGGGTAGCCATGGAACTTTAGTTCCATCTCTTCAGCGTGGGTGGGCAGAAGAGGAGGAAGAGGATGAGGAGATTGAGAGTCATCCTCCTGGTGAGGACAGCGAAATCTTGCCTGTTGGTACTCTGGCACACATGGCTGACTTTATGTTAGGCTGCCTTTCCCGTGACCCATGCGTTATACGCATTTTAGACAACACGGATTACTGGGTGTTCACCCTTCTGGTCCCCCGCTACAAAGAGAATTTCTCATCTCTCATTCCTCCGGTGGAGAGGACAAGCAAAATGGCGCAATACCAGAAGGTTCTTGTTGAAAAATTGCTCCAAAATTTTCCATCTGACAACGCTGGCGGCAGAGTACGTGCTACCTTGGCCAACCGAGAAGGGGAGAAAAGGGGAGCACACAGCAGTTCCGAGAAAGGCAGGGCAACACTCTCCAAGGCGTGGGACACCTTCATGACACCCCGCCAGCACCCTCACCCTGATGCGCAGCCTAGTGTCACAAGGAGGGAAAAGTTTTGGAAGATGGTGAAGGAGTACGTAGCAGACCGTGTCAGCGTCCTCAATGATCCCTCTGTGCCTTACAACTACTGGGTGTCCAAGCTGGACACGTGGTATGAACTGGCACTCTATGCCTTGGAGGTGCTGGCCTGCCCTGCCGCCAGCGTTCTGTCTGAGCGGGTATTTAGTGCTGCTGGTGGCATCATAACAGATAAGCGTATCCGCCTTTCCACCGACAATGCTGATAGGTTGACACTTATAAAAATGAACAAGGCCTGGATTTCCCCTGACTTCTCCACTCCACTGGAGGAAAGCCCCGGGGGAACATAAACTCACTTTATATATGTTATTTACAATGATGGGAATACTCTGTATTCCCATTCACCCCTTCCACCCAAAAAACGGGTATATGGTTGACTCTTAATCTTCTCATCCTCCTCCTCCTCTTCCATATGCCCTGGGATATAATTTTTATATAGGGCCAGCTCACCAGCGGGCCCTGTGATATAATTTTTATATAGGGCCAGCTCACCAGCGGGCCCTGTTTGACAATTTTTATATAGGTCAGCTCACCAGCGGGCCTTCTCATATAATGTTTTATTGGGTCAGCTCTCTAGCGGGCCCTCTCATATAATGTTTTATAGCGTCAGCTCACTAGCGGGCCTTCGCATATAATGTTTAGGATGGTCAGCTCTGCAGCAGACCCTCACCCATAATGTTTTAGATGGTCGGCTCAGCGCACGTTTCCCTCTTAATCATGGCCTCAGTTCAATAAAATCAAGGAAATTTTTGGGAGAATTTGCCTCTGTGCACGTTTCCCTCTTAATCATGGCCTCAGTTCTGAAAATCAAGGAAATTTTTGGGAGAATTTGCCTCTGCGCACGTTTCCCTCTTAATCATGGCCTCACTTCCGAAAACCAAGGAAATTTTTGGGAGAATTTGCAGATGATATACAAGTAAATATACAGCAAATATTGTTTGGTAACAATTTTTCGCCTAAAGTCGTTTTTATTTTCCTTTTTGTGTGTTTTATGGTCAGTCTGTAAAAATGGCGTACTACGGGCGAAAGATCGTTCCCAGCAGCGATGTTGGAGTCCAAGATGCATCCAGACATCCTCCCTATGCTGTCCCTGAACCATTTCTGTGGTGTTTCCATCCTTTTCTGCCCTTTTCCTATGGACCAGGCACCCTCCCCTCATCAGAGCAGGGGGTGCCTGGTGTAATGCTCGAGTCCTCCCATTGACTTCAATGGGGCTCGGGTGCTCGGCCGAGCACTCGAGCCTCAGGGGGTGCTCGGTTAGAGCACCCGAACACCCGAGCATTGGGGTGCTCGCTCATCACTAATGTATACCTTTCCTCTACCCTCTATGGGTATAATAAAGGGACAATAAACAGAATGTATGGCTGCACTCACTCCTGCATTTTAACCTGTTCTGAGTTCTGGTGCATGTGAAAAGGGCCTTCTGTCCTCCTTAATATCATAGGGAAGGGGCATCCAAGAGTTTTCAGCCGTGGTCCAAATGGTCAGAAAGCCACAAGTGTGAATTCACAATGTGCAAATTGGTAACAGTAGTGAATTTTAGCCTTTCAGCTATTCAAAAATATGGACTGATTTATTTACTGATCAAGTCAGTGACATTACTGATATTTAACATAACATCTGTTCTTGAATTGTAAGGTACTGGCAGGCACACATTAGGTGTTACTGTCCTACTAGTTCATGTGGGCTAGTTATTTAGATAAAATATAGTTGTATAGTTGTTCAGGTTGAAAAAAGACTTGTGTCCATCAAGTTCAACCCTTTTCCTATTCCTGTTTACTGCTGTTGATCCAAAAGAAGGCAAAAACCCCTCAATACAGCAATTTCAAATTCTGCTTTGAATGGCGGGGGGGGGGGGGGGGGCATTCCTTCTTGATTCCAAATGGTAATCAGATTTCTCCTTGGATAAACAAGCACTAACTAAATATTAATCCCAATACTAACATACATATCCCTCTATGTTCTGCTCTTTAAAAAAAAGTATCCAGGCCCTTTATAAAGGCATCTAATGTATTCGATAGCACCAGCTCCTTAGACAGTGAATACCATACCTTTATTGTCCTTACCGTAAAGAATCCCTTCCGCTGTTGTAGATAAAATCTCCTTTCCTCAAGTCTAAGAAGGTGACCCCTCATCCTTTGTACTGTTCTGTTAATGAACAGGTCTTTGGAGAGTGCTTTGTATGGGCCCTGAACATATTTATATCATGTTATCATATCCCCTCTAAGACGCCGTTTCTCTAGTGTAGACAACTTTAACTTTTCTAGCCTTCTTCATAACTAAAATTGTCCATTCCCCTTGTTAATTCTGTAGACCTCCTCTGCACTCTCTCTAGTTCCATAATGTCCTTTTTCAGAAAGGGCGCCCAGAATTGAACAGCACATTCTAGGTGGGGTCTTACCATGGACCTGTAAAGAGGCTGAATAATATCTTCCTCCCTTGAGTCAATACCGCTTTTAATACATGGCAATATCTTATTGGCCTTTGCAGCTGCCAGCTAGCACTGCACGCTACTGCTAAAATATAGTCCTTTAAAAAAAATCTCAGTTGGGTGTCAGCCTGGAGTTAGGATGGCCACATCTGGCAGACAGGTCGCACGATTGACATACAGTAAGAAAAATCCACAGCGCTCAGATCACGGGGAATAAGTGGAAAACTTTATATTCTGTACATAGTAAGAAAGCAATATTTTACTCGTAGCTAAGACTTTTATCAGCATAGCTGGGAACTCTCCAGATTTACCCCGGAGATTCCGGTTTTCACATTACTGAGTCTCCAGGGCAGAGGCTGATTCTCTGGATATGGGGAGTTTCTGCTACTTCTCAGTGTGTTCGTTCCTCCCACTCCCCGCACTCTTCTTCTTCTTCCCCAGCCTATTTGTTATACTTTTTCTTCACTTTATAAGCTCCACCCCTACTCATGACTAAGCCACACCCCTTTTATACACAGATCTCATCTTTCCCTCCCCCCCAGCGGCACCACAGGACTCCCCTCTCCGGGGAGTCCTCAACAGAAAGTTCCCAGGTATGTTTATCTGATAGACAAAGTCCATGGATAGGGGTGAAGCCAGCCAAAACTGCAGAGAATTAACCCCCAACTAACCATGAGGAGATCACCAAAAAAAAAAAAAAACACATCCCTTACAAAACCATACCTGCCAACTATCCCCAATTTCTTGGGGCTGTCTCTAGTTTTGGCTCCCTGTCTCTGAATCCTGCAATCCCTGTTCTTTCTACCTGGTTTTACAATTCAGTTAAACCCTTTGACTGCCAGCGAGGTATCCAATTCATTGTAATGCAATGCGTTGGATACCTCTCTGGTACTTATAGCGAAACTATCATGCTAATAATATTGCTCCCCAATATATTTATAACCTAGCAATATGCAAAGCCTTCTTGTTTTTAATCTCAATTCATCAGTGTTATTGCTGAAAAAACACTTCTTCTGCAGGAACCACAGGACAGACAGAGCCGACATCTTAGAGGAAATGTACCTCTGAGTCTGCCCTGTCTGTCCCGTTCACTGCCAGCATTGGTGGTGACGTCAGTTGGTTGCCTTAAGGTAACGGAAGCTCCTGACCGCACTTCTCTTGTAAGCTCTGTGCAGCTTGATGCCTGTAAATGAAGTGGTTTTTCAGCAATAACTTATTGAGCTTAAAGGGATAGTAATAGATCAAGTTAACTCCACTTAATAATGTAAACATGAAAAAAATAAAAGTATTGATCCCAGACCGAACTCTCAAACTTATATCGTTTGAAAGATATCAGGTTCCAAAGTTCCCTGTTCCGTCCCCTTTCATCGACATTATCATCTATCTTACTGCAGGAGATCCTGGTCCCAGGACCAAGCATGCTTTGCAGACCGTTCAAATGAAGTATTTAGTCTCAGATCGCTGTATTTTGGCTCTGCTGAAGAGCCTCCAGCCAGTCCCGGGACCAGGATCTCCTGCAGTAAAATAGATGATGACGTCGATGAAAGGAGACAGAGTAGGGAACTTTGTAACCTGATATCTGTCAAACTAAACAAGTTTGAGAGATCGGACTGGGATCAATAGGTTTATCTTTTTCATATCTACAATATTAAATGGAGTTAACCTGAGCCATTACTATCCCTTTAAGGAAAAAAAGCTTTGCATATCACTAGGTTAGAAATATATTAGGGGTTAATGTTAGTCGCATGATAGCTCCACTTTAAAGGGTTAATCCCATATTCTGTGTGCTTGTCATTACATTTTATAAGGTTATGAGGTTACACAATGTAGGTGACCTTCTGATTGGTCGCCACATGTTTGTACCTTGATGCTCTGATCCCCATTGGCTGGAAATCAACACAGCAAGACTGAACTGTGTTCTTTGTTTACTTTTGTATTACGGTCCTATATATGTTCCCTGTGTCCCCATATAATGTGTCTTTGGATTCCTTTTATCCTGTCTGTCATGCTTTATTCCATGGATGGTTTGAAGACTCACCTTTGTCTCCATTCCTGACCCAGCTACCCCTTTTTAGCCGCAGCACAGAGAGGAAAACCTGGCAACAACGCCCAGGGATCACTCAAATTGCCTGGTTCCCGTTACAATTACTTAATCCAAATTTTTTCACCATAATGCAACTCGTCGGGGGGGGGGGGCATTGGAGCACCTTATGGCTATTTTTGGGTGTTCCTTTTCACTGTTGCTAAGGCAATGTATTAAACAAGGTGTTTTGGGCATGTATCCATGGAATAGGCATAAACTATGATCATGCTCCAATGACCCATTCTTCAGGTGGACTTAAAGGGCTAGTGATGTTTCATAATAAAAGCAGCTCTAATTAATCATCATAGTATTTGGACTTTGGAGAGTGTTATTTCAATTCTGTCAGAGTTGTAGTTCAAGAGTAATTCAATGACAAAGTGTCCCCCTCCCACCCCTTTTACTGATGTAACACTGCTTAGCCAGAGCAGAAGGGAGGTGCCCAGGTAGATTGCAGAGAGGGACAATCTTCCATTAACTCTTTGAGTGCCAGAGGGGTACGCAATGCATTGCTTTGCAATGCGTTGCATACCCCTCTGGCACTCAAAGGGTTAAGATAAGGGAAAAACCTGAAAAACTTGTCAAGGGGGGCAGGGCTTACATTGTTCTCATAGGAAGAAGATTGTCCCCTGCTGTTATCTGTCTGGTCTATGGACTGGATTCCACATCTGAGAAGAGATGGCTTACACTAGGTAAAAGGGGCGGGAGGGGAAACTTTGCTTGTGAATATCTCTCAAACCATAAAGGTTTGAGAGATAAGACTTATATCGTTCTTCATGTTTTTTTAATTCCTACAAAATAAAATAAAGTTAAAACGAAGTATTACTATCCCTTTAATAAAGAAAGCAAGAATTAAGCTATAAAACCTGATCTGGTGATTTTGTTGCAAGAACCTATGGTCCAGTACCTATCTTTGCCACAGGAGGAAATCAGGGTGAGCTGGGGAGAAGGAGGAAGAAGAATCTCTCCTGCCTTGTTCATGTGCCTGTTTGACTGGTGTCTGTAGATAAACAAACCTCTTTCTTCTGGACATGCAATCTGATTAAAAAGTTAAACAGTTTTGCATGACGGGTTTTGTGTCTTGGATAAAAAATGTATTGCGTGAATACCAGGCTGGCAGAATTGTTATCTCGTCCCTGCTCAGTCAGTAACACTAATGCTGCTTCCACTAGGCTTGGTTGGTTATCTTGAGCTGAAATGAGCAAACCAATTCAGTAAGTCCTGTAAGTTCTTTATTCATCTGAATTTTGGTGCTTCATAAATTGCAAATAATGTGCGTCCACAATGTGCGTGATAAATTGAAAATAACAACCTCATTCTACTTTTGTGTCAATTTGCAGTGGGTCCTTGGTTGCTGCATGTGTTGACAAGGTAGGATTACCGACTATTGTAACCCCTTAAGGACCAGAGTGGTATGTACAATTCTCTTATCGTTAAAGGACAGCAATCATCAGATAGCTGCCCTCTTGACATATCTGCTCCTCTGGACCAGACCAGCTGATTCATATATGGCTGCACTGTAAGCCCCATCTCAACCACAGGGGTACAGAATGAGGTGCTGGAAATAAACTCCCAGTGCATCCATGCTGTATCCCGCAGGAACATTTCCTGTCTTGAGACATGTAAGTCCCTATAGACCCACTGGTCTATGGAGACTGTGTACACAACCCAGGAGTTTGTGAATGCGAGCCATAGGTTTGCAGGTTGGGTTCCAGTGGAGGGGATCAGGTTTCAGGCCCGCCTCCAAACGTCTGTTAACTATGATCTGGCTGCAGTTCACGTCCAACAGGTTTATTTACAGGCTACAAACAGAGCTTGAGGCTTTGTAAAATGGCCAAGGTCTGTGTCCACCCCAATTGTCCTCCTGGGAATCTGACGACCAATCAGAAGACAGGTTACACTCTGGGGATACACTGAGGGGATTGCCACCAAGTCTCCCAAAATGAGTCCTTCCAGCAATCTCCATTGCAAAAGGATTAATCCCATCTCTCTGTCTTCATTTTTGTGTTCCAGACCATGCTCTGAGTACAAGTGATCCCCCTGGAGTGGTGGTCATTGTCCTGAGGGCTAGTGAATGTGCTCAGAAACAATGCTGTCCATAAGGTGCAGACTGCCTGGTGCCCAACAAGATTCACAGCAGGGCTGGTTGCCTGAATCAGAGAGCTCTGATCCAGGCCCTGACCATGGTGCTGATCGGGGAGGTTACATATGTGGCTCCAATCGGGTTATGAGTGGATTATTTTTTGAGATATGAGGATGATCTTGTGCGCAGGGTGTTGCGGACAGCTTTAAGTCTTCCGTATTGTTTACTATCGTTGTCCTGTCTCACTCGGGATTGGCCTTTTTTAGTTATAGAGGGGACAACCGGAGATACGATATTGTAACATGAATGCTGTGTGAAGAATGTAGCAACATTTTATAATGATAAGAGAGGGATTTCTAAATGAAAATAGTTAACTCTATACGTACACAATCTATATATAGAGTCTCACAGGTTAAAATCATATATATGGAAAATAATGTAATGCTTTCAGTATAAAAAAATCTAGAAAACATTGATGCAGTTAGTGATATATTTCATTTGTCATGTGCTAATTGATTTAATATGTATCAATAATTATCTTAATTTAAACGTGATGTAGTATACTTCCCGAATACATCGAATTTATATAATAGATTGTGATGATTAGCCCGATTGAAGATTATGACAAAATATGATTAAACATGCTTGATGTTAATAAGTAAGGGTTAATTTAGAGATTTGAATTTTAGGTTTACAACCAAGTATGGGTTAATACCTTTATATGACTGATGGTGTGGATTCAACAACTTAATTGACAAAGATTGTTGATTGGGCTGTTTGAATTGGAGCCGTTAGCCCTTTGATGTATAAAGGAAGTTTTTTAATTGTACATTGTCTGTCTATGAGTAAGCTTGTTGGTGCGAAACGCGTGAGACTGTAATCTCCTGTGTTAAGTGTATCATATTCCAATAAAGAAGGTGATTTTTATTCAGTCCCATTGAGTGCGGTGAAAACTATTCTTCTGTGTGTTTAAGTTGAGGATATGTCAGCTTATCCTTTCACTCTCAGCACCGTGAGATCGTATGAGAGATGGTGAGTAGTGATGAGCGAGCATGCTCGGCCGAAGCTCGGTTCGGCTCGAGCATCGCTCTGCTCGGCACATGGCGGTACTCGTACGAGTACCGCATGTGCTCGCCCGCCATGTTCGGGTCTCCTCCCCGCACGTTTCGCGGCTGCTGCACAGCCAATAAACGTGCGGGGAGGCTCTGACATCAGTGTAATGCCAGCAGCCATGTTGGCTGCTGGCATTACACTGATTGGCTGGCCAGAACCCGTGATCGGGTGCTGTATAGCACCTGACCAGCGAGTTCGGCTCAGTCTTAGCCAGGGAGAGATGAGGATAGGAAGGGAAAGTCAGTGTAGGGAGAAGAAAAGTGTTTTTGAACAAAAAAAAGACCCAAAAGTCCTTTTTAGGACTACTGTGTGTGGGGGCAGCAGATATATTTTGTTTTGGGGGGCAGAGTTTAAAAAAAAAACGTCACATATTCCGTTCACTGTGCCTAGCCGCAGATTAGCAGCACATTCTGTTTAGTGTGCAAAGTTGCAGATTAGCAGCACATTATGTTTAGTGTGCAAAGTTGCAGATTAGCAGCACATTCTTTTTAGTGTGCAAAGTTGCAGATTAGCAGCACATTCTGTTTAGTGTGCAAAGTTGCAGATTAGCAGCACATTCTGTTCAGTGTGCAAAGTTGCAGATTAGCAGCACATTCTTTTTAGTGTGCAAAGTTGCAGATTATCAGCACATTCTGTTTAGTGTGCAAAGTGTAAAAAATAAAAGTCACTTATTCCGTTCACTGATCCTAGCCGCAGATAAGCAGCACATTCTGTTTAGTGTGCAAAGTTGCAGATTAGCAGAACATTCTGTTTAGTGTGCAAAGTGTAAAAACTAAAAGTCACATATTCCATTCACTGTGCCTAGCCGCAGATAAGCAGCATATTCTGTTTAGTGTGCAAAGTTGCAGATTATCAGCACATTCAGTTTAGTGTGCAAAGTGTAAAAAATAAAAGTCACTTATTCCGTTCACTGTGCCTAGCCGCAGATAAGCAGCACATTCTGTTTAGTGTGCAAAGTTGCAGATTAGCAGCACATTCTGTTTAGTGTGCAAAGTGTAAAAACTAAAAGTCACATATTCCATTCACTGTGCCTAGCCGCAGATAAGCAGCATATTCTGTTTAGTGTGCAAAGTTGCAGATTATCAGCACATTCAGTTTAGTGTGCAAAGTGTAAAAACTAAAAGTCACATATTCCATTCACTGTGCCTAGCCGCAGATAAGCAGCATATTCTTTTTAGTGTGCAAAGTTGCAGATTAGCAGCGCATTCTGTTTAGTGTGCAAAGTGTTAAAAATAAAAGTCACTTATTCCGTTCACTGATCCTAGCCGCAGATAAGCAGCACATTCTGTTTAGTGTGCAAAGTTGCAGATTAGCAGAACATTCTGTTTAGTGTGCAAAGTGTAAAAACTAAAAGTCACATATTCCATTCACTGTGCCTAGCCGCAGATAAGCAGCATATTCTGTTTAGTGTGCAAAGTTGCAGATTATCAGCACATTCAGTTTAGTGTGCAAAGTGTAAAAACTAAAAGTCACATATTCCATTCACTGTGCCTAGCCGCAGATAAGCAGCATATTCCTTTTAGTGTGCAAAGTTGCAGATTAGCAGCACATTCTGTTTAGTGTGCAAAGTGTTAAAAATAAAAGTCACTTATTCCGTTCACTGATCCTAGCCGCAGATAAGCAGCACATTCTGTTTAGTGTGCAAAGTTGCAGATTAGCAGAACATTCTGTTTAGTGTGCAAAGTGTAAAAACTAAAAGTCACATATTCCATTCACTGTGCCTAGCCGCAGATAAGCAGCATATTCTGTTTAGTGTGCAAAGTTGCAGATTATCAGCACATTCAGTTTAGTGTGCAAAGTGTAAAAACTAAAAGTCACATATTCCATTCACTGTGCCTAGCCGCAGATAAGCAGCATATTCTTTTTAGTGTGCAAAGTTGCAGATTATCAGCACATTCTGTTTAGTGTGCAAAGTGTTAAAAATAAAAGTCACATATTCTGTTCACTGTGCCTAGCCGCAGATAAGCAGCACATTCTGTTTAGTGTGCAAAGTTGCAGATTTGCAGCACATATTCCGTGTAATATGAAGAAGGCGGGTAAAAAGGGACGGGGAAGTGGACGTCATCCTGATAGTTCAGGGCGCGGGTCAGGACGCGTAGAAACTGTGCCTGGTGCCAGAGCACAAGAAAGAAAGACATCCACCATACCTAGCTTCATGTCTCAGTTTACAGGGCGTCGCAGGACATCACTCTCGAGGTCAGACCACTGCGAACAGGTGGTCGGTTGGATTTCAGGTGATACTGCTTCCAGTCGGTTAAGCACCACCCTGTCTTCCACCAAGTCCACTCTCAGTAGCCAAGAGTCTGGTCAACATAATCCTCACCCTGATCATCCTTCCTCCCACCATAGAGGGTCTGGTCAAAGAAGTGATCCCACACTGGGATATAGTGAGGAGCTCGTCTCATCACCAATCCTTCATTTGAACCTCTCTCCAAGCACGCTTGCAGAGGAACATGAAATCTTGTGCCCTGATTCACAACCTCTAGAGGGTACCCAATCACAAGAAGATGACAGAGGAGAACGGCATTTAAGGTCAAAGGAAGTGGATGATGATGATGATGAGACACAGTTGCCATCAAATCAACCACTTTTACTGTCTCAAGACCTTGATGAGGAGGATGATATACAGTTGTCAATGACTGAGTATGTGGTGGGATCAAGAAATGAGGAGGATGATCAGAGTGAGGAAGTGGAGGAGGACTTGGTGGACGATGAGGTGACTGACCCCACCTGGGAAGGTGGAGAGCCGAGCGATGACAGCAGTCCTGAGGGTGAGCCATCTGCAGCACCGCAACAGGCTGGAAGAGGCAGTGGTGTGGCTACAGAAAGAAGGCGGACCGCACCAAACCGGCCCGCAAATGTTCCACGGAGCACCCCCTTGCGTAAATCTCCCTTGCCAAGGGGTAGGTGTTCCGCGGTATGGCGTTTTTTTAAAGGAAAGTGCGGACGACAAAAGAATTGTAGTTTGCAACCTGTGCCACACCAGAATGAGCCGAGGCATGAACACTAGAAACCTCACCACCACCAGCATGATCCGACACATGGCATCCAAGCACCGTAATAAGTGGGAGGAACGCCCGGATCGCCAATCTGTGTCTGCAGGCCACACCACTGCCTCCTCTTCCCCTGTTTTCGGTGCCGGCCAATCGCCTGTCGAAGGCGCAGGCCCGCATACCTCCCGCCCTGCACCTGTACCATCTGAAGCACCATCAGCGACCACATCCACTTCCCTGTCCCAGCGCAGCGTCCAAATGTCGTTACCCCAGGCATTTGAGCGCAAGCGAAAATACCCAGCCACCCACCCACAGGCCATAGCACTAACCTCACACCTTTCCAAATTACTGGCCATCGAAATGCTGCCATTTAGGCTTGTGGAGACTGAGTCCTTCCGCAGCCTGATGGCAGCAGCTGTCCCTCGGTACGCAGTCCCCAGCCGCCACTACTTTTCCCGGTGTGCCGTCCCTGCCTTACACCACCATGTGTCCCGTAACATCACCCGTGCCCTGACCAACGCAGTTACTGGGAAGGTCCACTTAACGACTGACACATGGACAAGTGCTTGTGGCCAGGGACGCTACATTTCCCTGACGGCACACTGGGTGAATGTCGTGGAGGCTGGGAGCGACTCGGACCCTGGGATGGCACAGGTGCTACCCACGACGAGGATTGCGGGCCCTACCTCCATCAGGGTTTCCGCCAGCACCTACGTTATTGGCTCCTCCTCCTCCGTTTCCACCTCCGAATTCTCTGTGCGCAGCGCCACTCACCCATCAGCCGGTAGCTGGAAGCAGTGTAGCACTGCAGTGGGGAAGCGTCAACAGGCCGTGCTGAAGCTGATCTGCCTTGGGGACAAACAGCACACGGCCTCAGAGCTGTTGCAGGGGATTAGTCACCAGACCGAGCAGTGGCTCTCGCCACTCAACCTGCAACCAGGCATGGTTGTGTGTGATAATGGGCGTAACTTGGTGGCGGCTTTGGAGCTCGGCAAGCTCACACACGTACCATGCCTAGCGCATGTATTTAATTTAGTGGTTCAGCGATTTCTAAAAACCTACCCCAATGTGCATGATCTCTTGACCAAGGTGCGCCGCGTGTGTGCACATTTCCGTAAGTCATCAACAGCTTCAGCCGGCCTGTTGAAGCTGCAGCAGCGCTTACAATTGCCAGCTCACCGGCTGCTGTGTGACGTGAGCACGCGCTGGAACTCCACCTTCCACATGTTGGCCCGGCTTTGTGAGCAGCAGAGGGCAGTAGTGGAGTACCAGCTGTTACACGGTCGTCGCCTCTCCGTTCAACTTCCTCTAATCAGAAGTGAGGAGTGGGAATGGATGTCAGACCTCTGTGAGGTTTTACGCAATTTTGAGGAATCGACACAGATGGTGAGCGGCGATAACGCTATTATCAGTGTAACCATCCCACTTCTGTGTCTACTGAAACGCTCGCTGCTCACAATTAAAACCGACGCTTTGCAAGTGGAAGAGGTGGAAATGCGGGAGGAAGAGCTTACACAAGGTGATAGCCAGAGCACCCTCACTTCGTCTTCTCAGCGACAATTGGAGGAGGCGGAGGAGGAGGAGGAAGACACGGTTGCCTCCGCTACAGAGGGTAGCCATGGAACTTTAGTTCCATCTCTTCAGCGTGGGTGGGCAGAAGAGGAGGAAGAGGATGAGGAGATTGAGAGTCATCCTCCTGGTGAGGACAGCGAAATCTTGCCTGTTGGTACTCTGGCACACATGGCTGACTTTATGTTAGGCTGCCTTTCCCGTGACCCACGCGTTATACGCATTTTAGACAACACGGATTACTGGGTGTTCACCCTTCTGGTCCCCCGCTACAAAGAGAATTTCTCATCTCTCATTCCTCCGGTGGAGAGGACAAGCAAAATGGTGCAATACCAGAAGGTTCTTGTCGAAAAATTGCTCCAAAATTTTCCATCTGACAACGCTGGCGGCAGAGTACGTTCTACCTTGGCCAACCGAGAAGGGGAGAAAAGGGGAGCACACAGCAGTTCCGACAAAGGCAGGGCAACACTCTCCAAGGCGTGGGACACCTTCATGACACCCCGCCAGCACCCTCACCCTGATGCGCAGCCTAGTGTCACAAGGAGGGAAAAGTTTTGGAAGATGGTGAAGGAGTACGTAGCAGACCGTGTCAGCGTCCTCAATGATCCCTCTGTGCCTTACAACTACTGGGTGTCCAAGCTGGACACGTGGTATGAACTGGCACTCTACGCCTTGGAGGTGCTGGCCTGCCCTGCCGCCAGCGTTCTGTCTGAGCGGGTATTTAGTGCTGCTGGTGGCATCATAACAGATAAGCGTATCCACCTTTCCACCGAAAATGCTGATAGGTTGACACTTATAAAAATGAACAAGGCCTGGATTTCCCCTGACTTCTCCACTCCACTGGAGGAAAGCCCCGGGGGAACATAAAGTCACTTTATATATGTTATTTACAATGATGGGAATACTCTGTATTCCCATTCACCCCTTCCACCCAAAAAACGGGTATATGGTTGACTCTCTTCCATATACCCTGTGATATAATTTTTATATAGGGCCAGCTCACCAGCGGGCCCTGTGATATAATTTTTATATAGGGCCAGCTCACCAGCGGGCCCTGTGATATAATTTTTATATAGGGCCAGCTCACCAGCGGGCGCTGTTTGACAATTTTTGTATAGGTCAGCTCACCAGCGGGCCTTCTCATATAATGTTTTATTGGGTCAGCTCTCTAGCGGGCCCTCTCATATAATGTTTTATAGCGTCAGCTCACTAGCGGGCCTTCGCATATAATGTTTAGGATGGTCAGCTCCGCAGCAGACCCTCACCCATAATGTTTTAGATGGTCGGCTCAGCGCACGTTTCCCTCTTAATCATGGCCCCAGTTCAGAAAAATCGAGGAAATTTTTGGGAGAATTTGCCTCTGCGCACGTTTCCCTCTTAATCATGGCCCCAGTTCAGAAAAATCTAGGAAATTTTTTGCAGAATTTGCCTCTGCGCACGTTTCCCTCTTAATCATGGCCCCAGTTCAGAAAAATCGAGGAAATTTTTGGGAGAATTTGCCTCTGCGCACGTTTCCCTCTTAATCATGGCCCCAGTTCCGAAAAATCGATGAAATTTTTTGCAGAATTTGCAGATGATATACAAGTAAATATACAGCAAATACTGTTTGGTAACAATTTTTCGCCTAAAGTCGTTTTTATCTTCCTTTTTGTGTGTTTTACGGTCAGTCTGTAAAAATGGCGTACTACGGGCGAAACATCGTTCCCAGCAGCGATGTTGGAGTCCAAGATGCATCCAGACATCCTCCCTATGCTGTCCCTGAACCATTTCTGTGGTGTTTCCATAATTTTCTGCCCTTTTCCTATGGACCAGGCACCCTCCCCTCATCAGAGCAGGGGGTGCCTGGTGTAATGCTCGAGTCCTCCCATTGACTTCAATGGGGCTCGGGTGCTCGGCCGAGCACTCGAGCCTCCGGGGGCGCTCGGTCAGAGCACCCGAACACCCGAGCATCGGGGTGCTCGATCATCACTAATGGTGAGCGTTACGTTTGTTACTATTTTCCAGAATTAGTGCTTCTCGTTTATCTCAAGCTGAAGTTGGTGGCCCATGCTCAGGAACCTCAGGAAAGATTGAAGCAGAATTTAAATATAGTGCAAGTTTCTTCTTTAATCTTTGGCCCTTTTGCTGAGTTGGTGTGCTATGTGCAACTCTCACAATGATTTTTTTCTTTATTATTTTGAGCCAAGGATAGTTAGTGGAAGGAGAGTGAGCGTACACACAGGTAATACAGACACATCAGCGACGCTTAAGGCCGCAACATGACAATCTTGCCCTTTTGATGCGGGTGAGATTGGCATGTCACTCTTTTCATTATGGAGACATGTTTAAAGGGATAGTAATACTTTATTATTACCATCCCCCATATTGTAGATATTTGAAAAATAATTTAATAGCCCCCAGGATCATCTCTCAAACCTTTATGGTTTGAGAGATAACCAAAGGCAAAGTTCCCCCCTCCCTCCCCCTTCCCTGAAGTCAGCGTTGTACTGGCTGCAGGGGAAGTCTGTTGTACATCAGGCTTGCGGCTCTGCAGCTGAGCCGAGATCCTGTTAGTGAAAAATAATTTTCACTGAAACGGTCTTCTACATGGGCTTGGTTTGCAAGCATATGTAGAAGACCGTTTCAGTGGAATAATTCTTTGTCACTAACATGATCACGGCTCTGCTGCAGAGCCTCATGATGAAAGTCATGCCGGATATCCCTGCGGTCAGCACAGCGCTGACTTCAGAGAAGGGGGAGGGAGAGGGGAACTTTGCCTTCAGTTATCACTCAAACCATAAAGAGATGAACCTGGGGGCTATTAATTTATTTGGCAAATATGTACAATATGGGGGATAGTAATAATAAAGTATTACTATCCCTTTAATGCGCTGATTTGTTAGTTGCCCAACAGCGGGCGATATTTGAAAAGGATACCTAATTAGTGAATACCCTGCAGTTAGTACATATCCTGCAGTGCCTTCCCTGTAGTTAGTGAATACCCTGCAGTGTATACATTGTAATGAGTGCAAATTATGTAGGGCATAACTTGTAGGGCATAGCCTCTAGTGCATACCCTGTAGGGCATAACCATGCAGGCCACTGGTGATACAAGCTAGTGGAGGTGTGCAGATGGATTAGTGTATTCAACCTATTGTCTCTGGGCCTACTCTGGCCCACAACGCTCCTCTCCAGTGGGTCATCAGGTAGATTTGCTATAAGTTAGGGCAGGGCTAAGGGGAGGTTTGAACAATCTATCTGTTATTATTTTAGTACAATTTTTATCCCTACGTTTCAATCATGTGTTGTCTTTAGATCATGCAGGGGTGATGAGGTGATGGGGAGCTGTTTCCCATTGGGGATTTACTATTTAGTAGGGATGAGCGAGCACCCCGATGCTCGGGTGCTCGGGTGCTCTGACCGAGCACCCC
This sequence comes from Rhinophrynus dorsalis, assembly GCA_037306005.1. Classification (NCBI taxonomy): domain Eukaryota; kingdom Metazoa; phylum Chordata; class Amphibia; order Anura; family Rhinophrynidae; genus Rhinophrynus; species Rhinophrynus dorsalis. The sequence goes on from CM074721.1 coordinate 512,874,818, forward strand.
CTGATGCTCGAGTGCTCGGCCGAGCACCCGAGCCCCATTCAAATGAATGGGAGCACTCGAGCATTAAACCAGGCACCCCCTGCTCTGATGAGCGGAGGGTGCCTGGTCAATGTCCCCCTTCATCTCCGCTATGCCCCTCTTCCACAATGTCCCCCTTCATCTCCGCTATGCCCCTCTTCCACAATGTCCCCCTTCATCTCCGCTATGGCATAGGAGATGAAGGGGGACATTGTGGAAGAGGGGCATAGCGGAGATGAAGGGGGACATTGTGGAAGAGGGGCATAGCGGAGATGAAGGGGGACATTGTGGAAGAGGGGCATAGAGTCTATGCCCCTCTTCCACAATGTCCCCCTTCATCTCCGCAATGCCCCCTTCATCTCCGCAATGCCCCCGTACCTCCATTCCCTGGTGGTCCAGCGGAGCGTCTTCGGATCTGTGCCTCTTCCGGCACAGATCCTCTTCACCCGAACATGTCGGGCGAGCACATGGCGGTACTCGTACGAGTACCGCCATGTGCCGAGCAGAGCGATGCTCGAGCCGATCCGAGCATCGGCCGAGCACGCTCGCTCAACACTACTATTTAGCTTTTATTCCATGATGCTCAGTTTTCCTCAATATCCTTTGAATAGCAACCAATCTGTGAGGAGTGTGAAGGGTGTCTGTATGTACAGCTGCACATAGAGTTTTTTTTTTTTTTTGCACAGTGACTTTATTGTACTTGACTCCATTGTACAGTAATCACATTTCAGGTCAATGTCCCTTTTAGAACCTGTCTCACCCTGAAGCCATCTGTCTCAGTGTTTCTTAAGTGGAAATCCTTTGTTGAATGATCAACACTTTATTCCTATTTTATTCCTACTGTGCACAGAGTCTGATTGCTAACTTTTTTTCATCCCTTAACAGAATGTAAAATCTAGTCAATAGCTCTTGAGGGCATTTGGGTGATTCACAAGGCTCCTTCTAATGTAGCTAAATAGCCTGTGGTGAATTTAATCTTAATCTATTTCAAGAACCAAATCATTTCTTATGAAAAGCCCATCCAGTCGTTCCATTCTATGCTGTCTCTCTGCTTTGGCTAATAAATAAAAATGAAAAGCTTAATAGGGTCACTCAGTTAAGCCAGGCATCATTGCCTACTCATAAGTTAAGTCAGGGTCTCATTTGAGGGATGTATCACAGTTCATTATAACCTCTTGTCTCTTGAATAATTTGCATGTTACGTCAAAACAATGAATTAGACAGTTTGCCTCCAGATTACCAGTAACTGTTGCTGAGGTCATATCAGTTTGTAAATTCAGCAAAGTGTAGGTGTGTTGTGTAGGTGTGTTGTCAACCCTTTCACCCAGGCATGTCAAGCTCAATTACAATCAGAGGTCGTATACTCAACATTCCCCTCTAAGGAGAGCCCCAACATTGGCTGCTAGGGTCTGTGCGCACACACTCACACACATCAAACAAAATGGAGGGCAGCACCAGTGGGTCTTTTCATAAAACTTTTTATTGAAGTTATCTGGCAGGGGTCTTGTCGACGTTTTGGTCCCAGAAGGACCTTTATCAAGACAATGTTGACATGACACAACAAGCAATTTAAAGGCTATGATGTGGATCCAACAGAAATGCTGATGTCACCTTTCAGTAATTGCAAACCTGACCTCGGGGTGACATCATCATTCCTGTTGGATCTATGTGGTGACCTACTGATTTGTCCACCTGGACTCAAGCAGAGATATCCTGAAAACATGGGGCGTTATGGATAAAGGCAGCAAGGAGCAATTCTGGGCCAAAAGATGTGCATCACTGGGAACAAATAAAAATTTCACTGATCTAAATAGGGTTTTCAACCCTTTGATGCTGAGCTGCCGGACACATAAAACGTTTCTCTCTATGGAAAAATTCATATTGCCGGGCCGCGGCTGAACATTTCTGTCCCAGAGGACAATTATTATGTTTTGTTAAATCTGCTCCTGTGCAACATTAATATCAGAGCAGGATCATGGGCAAGGCATCCTAGGTGCCTGCCTAGGGCCCGGTGAAGTTGAGGGGCTCACTCAGGGTGAAGAATGTCCTGCTGAACTTTCTTCCAGGTTTGCACTCTGAGTAATGCTGTCAAACTCTCGCTTATGTCTTGAGGGCTCATGTGTCCATTTGCTAGGTGATGCTCCACACCTGTGGATGACGTGACTGGCCAGACCGCATGTCCTCACCCAGAATGTAGACATCAGTATGCAGAGAAAAACAAAGGGGGGTGCCAATAGTACCTTAACTGATATAAACACACCAGCTAATAAGTATGTAAAATGCACACTCACATTTAATTATTTTTGAGAGTCCGGCATATACCTGCAGTCAACAAACAAAGCATACAGGGGTACATTACCCGTCCCTGCTTGGGTGTCTTGTCCCTGGCAGCTCTCTCAGGACCATCCGTCTGCCCGGAGTATCTCCATGGGGTTCGTATTGTATAGCGCAACTTGAGGTAATATAAAATCAAATGAAAGCCTTTCCAATGTTATATATGATGTAAACTCAAACCCAAACACAGTTCGCTTCTGTGCTTAGTATCTTCAAAATAAATAATCCACTTATATAGATAAGTTGTCAGAGAAACTCACCAAGTATATGGCTACTTTGCCGGTCCGGTGCTACCCCCAACAGCCTTGGCCACAGACTTCGACAAACTTGACGACACAGGTAAGGGATGCATCACGGTCCGGCAGAAATCACAACAGCCAACTCCAGCATGTCACTTCCATAAAATATACTTTATTGGATACAAAGTTGAGAGCATCAATCGCATGATTGTATAGGAGTTGCCTTGCTCTTTGGCAAAAGAATTGCCTTTTATATAACTTTGTATCCAATAAAGTATATTTTATGGAAGTGACATGCTGGAGTTGGCCGTTGTGATTTCTGCCTCACCGTGATGCACCCCCTTACCTGTGTCGTCAATGTTATATATGTATTATGCGTATTTATTAAAAAGACTTAAAAAATCCTTAAACAGGCTGAATGGATTGTGCATTTCGTGAATATACTTGCCGCTTTATCATATCAAAATTAAATCTAACCTGTAGTACAAAGCAAACAACAAAATCGGTATGCAACTCTTGAATTTCGATGGGATATGAGTTAAAGGGATAGTAATACTTAAAATCTTGAAAAAATATGTTGTAGGGTTTATCCCCCTGAGTAAAACAAGGGTACTCCCACTGCTGAGAGGTGTTTTATTCAAAAGTTATTACAGCTCAAACTTGAATTTTTGAGGTGCAGTATCACAGTGGCCTGAAATTGTACAGTGGCGCTGTTGCTACACCAGCCTATGAACAGCTCTGGTCAGTTGACCATAAATCTCTATAGGATGGTGTAGCAACAGCCACTATGATGTTGCACCTAAAAATTCAAATTTGAGCTGTACTAACATTTTAATAAAACATCTAGTTGGAGTGCCCTTACTTTACTCGGGGGAATAAACCCTACAAATTATTTTCTTTTACATGTAAAGTATTACTATCCCTTTAAGGACTTTTTTGTCTCTAAATACCCACTGTAAGCTGCATGTATTTTAGCCCTGAGGCTGGCCCTTCTGTGGAGCAAAAACATTTGACTCTAAAACCTATATTTTTCCCTTTCTTTCTATATTGTGTTGAGAGATTGTTTATGTGTATTTTATATGATGTGCACCAACAGCAATGTGCTGGTATTTTTGTTATATATGCGATTAATCACTCTTAAAAACCCTTTAAGTGCTAAAGGGATACACAATGCATTGAAGAGTAATGGGTTGCATACCTCTCTGGCAATGAAGGGGTTAAGAGCCACTACGCATTGATTTGCAGAGTTTTCCGGACCATCTCGTTATAGAGTGATACATTGTTTATATGGAGGGATTTGGGGGTTTAATTATTTATTTTAAATGCAAACCGATCCATCTGCTGCCTTAGAGGCTGCAATACATTGCTTTGCAATGCACTGCAGGCTCCTATGCCAGTGGAATTATAATTAGCATAGCTCTAAATCAGTTGTAAGCTCCGCGGTATCACTAGCATAGCTCAAAATCAATTGTAAGCTCTGCTGTATAAATCAATTGTAAGCTCTGCAGTATCACTAGCATAGCACCAAATCAATTGCCAGCTCTGTGGTATTAGTAGCATAGCTCCAAATCAATTGCAAGCTCTGCGGTATCACTAGCATAGCTCCAAATCAACTGTAAGCTCTGCTGTATCACTTGCATAGCTCCAAATCAATTGTAAGCTCTGTGGTATCACTAGCATAGCACAAAATCAATTGTAAGCTCTGTGGTATCACTAGCAGAGCTCCAAATCAATTGTAAGCTCTGCGTATCACTAGCATAGCTCCAAATCATTTGTAAGCTCTGTGGTATCACTAGCATAGCTCCTAATGAATTTTAATCTCTGTGTGTCACTAACATAGCTCCATTTCAGTCGTAAGCTTTGTGGTTTTACTATTTAATTTGCAAGCTTTGCTGTGTCTCTAGTATTGCCCCATTTCAATAAGCTCTGTTGTACAGTTTTAAGATTTAAACCCTTGGATGCCAGGGAAGTTGACACTAGTACCAATATCCGCAATAATAATGGACAAACTGATGAAGGATTGCGGCAAGGGTGTGGGGGGATGGGGGACCAACTGTTGATCCTGCCTCTGTCCATATGGAGTCTTAATCCAGCGCTGGCATCTTAATTTCATTCACATGACATGTACATTTAATAGCGTGTTTAGCACTGTGAGTTTTCCTTTTCGCACACTATTCATGTGATAGTTGCCCTTTAAGAACTGTACTATTTTGTGCATTAACACCTTGAGGATCAGTGAGTTGTGCAACACATTGCAAACATTGGTCATTCCTTTTATTATTGAGCTATTTAGATTTTTAGATTAGGATTCAGAAGGCATGTCATGCAGACCTGTCTTAACTTCACATTACCTCCCCCACTCACTAACACTTAACCCTTTGGTGCAGAGGTACTGGCCATGAACCCCATACTTAGACAACTAATGTAAATCTATTAAATGGACCCGGGGTGGGCATCCTCCGGCTTTCCAGCTGTTGTTGGACTACATCTCCAATCATTTTCACCTGGCTGGCTGAAATTATGGGAGTTGTAGGCCAACGACAACTTGAGAGCCCCAAAATATGGGGCAGGGAGTGCATTAGAAACCTGTCTAGCATTAGCGGGGTTAAACACATCACTATCACGTTGTTCCTCTCTCTAACAGATATAATATCATATCCTGCTTAATATGAAATAATCATACTGTTTGTTTCTGCTGTTGAGCTGCTGAGCTGGCTCACTGAGCAGACATCTGTGCAAGTCATGAATATCTAACTGTCAGCTTGTCTACATCAATCCGTCTGTCTGTCTACATGCACACTTTGCCTCTTTTATTCCTAATTTATCCATCAGTCGGTGGGTATTTCCAGGGGGTTTCCTAAAGACAGGCATATAAAACTCATATATATAGTTGATGGTCAAATACTTAACCTTAGCCTCCGAAGAGTGCCACAACATCGGCTGCTGATGTCTGTCTGAAAAATACTATTATATAATAGACTTGCACAGGTTACAAAAATTCGTTTTATCTGAATCATTCAGTAGAATTTTTTCACCCATTCTGAGAAAATGAAATGAATTTACTAGTGCATTCAGTTAGTCAGAACTTTGTTGGAAAAATCGTGTTGGTGGATGAAATTCATTCAGCAGTGGGAAAGAAATAAAAAAGAACAGCACAGCAAAAGATCTACATAATCCATATAACTAAGGGGATGTATTGAATACATAAGGACTAGCTATTGGACTTGATCACACTAAAGTGGAAAGGATAAGCATACAGTCTGACATTATAATACAAGAGAGAGAAATAAATATTAAAGGAGCAGTAAACTTTTTTTATGAAAAAATATATATTGTAGGGATTTTCCTATTGAGTAAAATAAGGGTACTCCCACTGCTGAGAGATTTATATTTCCAGAGTTATTACAGTTTAAACCCATGTTTTTTTACATTAGCAGTGCCCTCTAGTGCTCAAATTCTAATTAGATTTCCTGTTAGATTCTAATGGAGAGGAAGGTCAGAAAAGTCAGTGACATACAGTTCTCCATAGAATGTGATAGAAACTGACTGTTACTTCCTGTCAGTTAGAACTTCCAGGAAGTAAACACAGTACATTCACTTCCTGATTATTTAAACTGCTATACATTTTGAATAAAACATCTGACAGTGATGGGAGTGACCTTATTTTATTCAGCAGGAAATGCTCTGTAAAATATGTGTTTTTGCATAAAAAAACATTTACTGCTCCTTTAATGGGAAGTCCCAATAGAATGTGTGACAAAATGATCTTTTGCTTACACAAATAATAAGCTGAGAGATCATTGAATCAATATGTTCTCTAATATGGAAATAACATCATGACTTGCTCTCAGCAGATGCCTCTATTCTTGGTAAAATCCCCTCTCACATGAATTGCCTGTCTGCTCACCGCCAGTATCCACCAGGGTGTCTGTCTTCATCCACCTCAGATATTGTTATGTATGTAGCTATGTGCTCCTTTTTCCTCATCTCTTGATAGTCATACATTACACCTTGGTGTAACCTTTCACTACAGAGACACAAGGAAAAAGGAGCACATCCGTATGCAACAGCATCTGAGGCAGAGGAAGATGAGAATCAAAGACAGACAGACACACTGGTGGATATCTGCAGTGAGCGGACAGGCATTCATGTGAGAGGCAATTTTGAAATTACAAAATGTGAGAAGCTCTGAGGACTAACAAAAATTCAAGTGGCTTGTTCTATAGCTAGTCACTGCTCAAAAGCATCACGCTTTAGCTCTCTAGTGCCATTATAGAGGAGGAATTTCCACTTACATATTAGACAAACCCTGCTCAAAAGGGCAGTCCACTTCTAAAATGATGGGCAAGTCCCTCCTGCATGGGAACACCAACTAACCACAGATGTATGTTTTGGTCTTGTTGGGCCTTATCAGCATACCTCCCAAGTAACTTTCTTTGAGACCCAAATCTCTCAGTCCCTCTTTCCAACCCTGGTGTCCCTCTTTTTGGGAGATCAGACTGTGTGGTGTGTATATAAATGTATCACATTGCTCCACAACAATAAAACTCACATTAATGTTTAAGGCCTTAACGACCGCCGATCAGGCATGAGGGTGGCCGTTAAGGACCATGGAGCTATTTTTTTATTTGCAATTTGTATTTTAGGATGGCAGAGTGCTGTGTGCAACAGAGCGTCCATCCCAGAATTCCATGACTTGCCAGGACCATCACCAGTCCTTAAGGGCCGTCAAGGGTCATTAAGGGGTTACACTTAAATATATGTGTGAATAAATTAGACTGTGTAAATAAAATAGTTTGGCCTTGCTCTATATCAGTTATTCAGTTACACAAAAAGGTGCCAATAGGTCATGAAATAACCAAGTAACTCTTGGTAATGCCCCACCTACCAGCCACACCCCCTAAAACACCAGAGTCCCTCTTTTGCCATTCGGAATGTTGGGAGGAATGCATCAGCGGGGATTCCCTAGGCACTGAGAACAAGGGGTTTGGATTACCCTTTACTCATAGGGACACCCCCCTAAGAGTATTCAGAATAGAGACAAAAATGTGAGGGTGTGGGATTTTACCAAAAAAAGAGGCTCTGGTGAGCGCATATCATGAAATTATTTCCATATTAGAGAACATGTTGATTGAAGGATCTCTCAGCTTGGTATTCCTGTAAGCACATTACAAGGGGGAATCACTTCGTTATACATTCTATGGTGATATTCCCATTAATATTTCTAATTCTTTCCCTCTCTTGTATTATATTGCCGCACTACACACTTCTCCACCTTAGTATGATCAAACGAATGAACAAGTGTACGAATTGATTTGCATGTAAAACAGAATGTGTCATTCATTATTCTGCGACTTCATGAACCGTGCTATTTGTGTGTCGTTTAAATACGAAGCTCACAAACATTGTAATTTTCAGTAAATTTTAGATTAGTTTCTAAACAAATGCACATGTTTATTATATACTATAGAGAATGAATGGATAGGAAAATGGGATGAGGGGATAAATGTGGAGAAACGGAAAGGGCAGGGGCAACAAAATGAGAGGATTGGGCACCTGTGAGAGGATGCGGGCTGTGGCAGCTGCCTGACTCTTGCTTCTCTAAGCAGTAGGGGCAGCATGTCAGTCTGGTTAACACAAATACAACAGTACAGAGGCGGCACCAGTAGTTACATAGGCATATCATCAATTAACTCACCAGATGCTGCAGTAATTCCTCAGGTACAATCTAGAGAGGTGGCCACTCTCCAAATACAGAATGAAAGGAAGAAGAAAGATCTCCTCTGGAAGATGAATACTGATGAAGTAAAATCCAGTTTATTTAGGTGCAAACACGACAAAGATAACGGGGTAAAGCAAGATTCAATGTCTCACGCGTTTCACACTATACACACACTCTCTTACTTCATGTTCCTGAGTTCTTTAACCCCCTGAGTGCCAGGGGGATCCAATGTGTCGGACAGCCTAGCGGTACTTATTCCCCTGCCAGCTTCCTGAAACAGCATGGAAAGGACCCCCCACCATTCATATGACAGATCACTTGGCTGTAAAGAAACAAGACTAATTGGTATCCCTGCTGAACTAGCACTCTTGTTGGGGTTACATTCCAGTCATATAGGTATATCCCAATAAAAAATAAATTATGCATCTAAAAATTAGAGAGACATAGCATTCTATTTCACAGTTTGCAGAGGAAAAGTCATCACATTTTACAAGTATTTCATTGTGGGTTACTCACTCAGCTCCCTTCGAAGCCAGGAACATCTCCAACTTTCTACCTTCTTCTGGGAAGACAAATGCCTTTCTTAGGCCAGGGATACTTCTTTAAGTCTTTTCAGGCTGTAGAACCCTGTCAAGGTACCCAATGGCAAGGATCCATAACCAATATTGCCACCCCAAGTCACACTAGGAGGTGGCACTGGGTCAAGAGATTAACTCCTCCAACCTGCAGCTGCACCACACACACCATGTCTGAACTTCGAACAGTCCAGTCTGTCATCTACAGTATTCAAAGGGTGCTTCTAAGGTAAAACCAAAGCCACTTAGCCTGCCCATCCATCCATGGTGAGCTTAAATTTTCTCACACCCTTCTCAAAGGGTTAAATGAGTAACAGACACAGAAGACAGGAATGTGTGTATTCCTGTTTGGGCTTAATGCATTCTGGTCCTTTATGTATCAGCCAATAGCGCACAGATAAACACATTCCGGTCCCCTGTTCCTTTTACTTATTTACAGGAAGTAGGAGACACAGAGAAGGCAGAACAGAGCAGGAAGGACTGGCCAACTTCTTGGGGAAGACCGGCCCCTATGTTTGACTTGCATGCTGTAGATACTTAGGACTTAATTCAGTGCGTTATATTCTTGAATTTCTGGGGCAAACCAACTGCACCACAGGGAACAAATCCATACTGCTATAACTGGAACTTTATAACCTATTGAGAGGTCTCTAGAGTAGTGCAAAGTGCAAACAACACCCTGAGAATCTTTCTAGCATTGAACGGGTTTGAAAGTCCAGTGTAAGTCAATGTGACGTTTTATTGGTACTCTATTGTGTAGTTGGTTTGTTCCAGAATTACCTGAGTTCTCTTTGAAGCGTAGAGCCCTAAGAGAGAGATTACTAGCCCTTCATCAGGTGTAAAGAGATGATTACCATTAATGCAATAAAACCCCTAAGATTGAACCTTAACCTGTTTACATTCTGGTAACCATGGTGACTGCCCGCACCATGGTTCCAATGAGAGTGGTACTTTGGGCCCTAGGTGCCTTCAGCAGATTCTGAACAGTGACAGCACCGGTAAAATCCAATCACCACATTACAATACACTGCAATACACTGCATCTGCATACCTTTGAACTCTTGGATCTTCCTTGGAGACTCCAGTTTTTGGTGTTAATTACCAGCTCTTTGGGGACAGAGGCCGATTCTCTGGCTGTGGTGAGTTTCCTGAGTAACTCTGCCCACGCCTCCTCCTTCCCACCCTGTTCCTCCCACTTCCTGTCCACTTCCCAGCCCAATCCATTTTAGCTCTGCCCATCCAGTTAAGCCCCACCCACTTTATGACACAAATCACCTCATTAACAATAGCCTGGTTACAGCCCATTAGCCCTCTATGGGGACTCCAAAGAAAGAAATTCCCAGGTATGGGGATCTGTCTGTCTGTCAGTCCATCCATCTGAATAGTAACACAGTTGATGAGGCTGGAAAAAAAGACATATGCCCATCGAGTTCATCCCTTGCCATATCACCTTTTTTTATCCAAAGGAAGGCAGATCAAATCTGTTACTGTTTATGTTAGGAAGAAGGACCCCATGATCCAAAATCAGTGAAAGGCAAGAGCCCCAGAAGACAGCGTACCCTGTGATTCTGTAGTGCAAGGCTAGGGAGTGAGGCTGTAAGACCATAGGCGACTGTAAGCAAGTAATTGCTGCAGCCCTAAGGCTGGAAGTAAAAATATCAGCCTCAAGGCCAAATTACTGAAGTCCAGTTGTGCCAAACCCAGTCAGGCTTATGAGTCAATTTCCCAAAACAGATAAACTTGACTTGGGAAACTATAAGAGAACAGAGGGATTATATCTAAAACTAAGAAAGAAAAGCTAACAAAGAGAGATACCAGAACTGACCACAAGAGAGAGCTTCAATGCAAAGGAAGAGGGGCGTAAAGCAAAAGAAGCCCAGATTGCTAGAAGGAGAGAAGAAAAGAGAGAATGGAAAATAAGAAAAAAGCAAGAGAGGACCTCACAGGGCAAAGGGATGGGACAGCTGCACAAACAGTGAGAGACAACCATCAAAAGGCAGAAAAGGTGACAGCTAGATGAAGCAAAATATAAGCCCATAGGACAAAGGGGAGTACGACATGAGTAGGGAAGACAAGGCTCAGAGTGGAGGGGACATCCGTACAAGTGTGGAGAGGCAACCACCATGAGGCAAAGGAGATGGCCACTGGATGCGGAAGAGGAAAAACACACAGGGCAGAGATTAGGAGTGTTAAGAAATTCAAACACCACAGGCAGGTGGAGTTTCCTAAGCCATGATAAGGAGGTAGCATTTGATCCCTTGGAACAAGAAATACAAAACTTCAGGTTGCTGAAGATAATAGGGAGACAGGTCCTAGGCACTAGGGAAGAAGGTCCCAGACCACCAGGGCTGGATTTGCCATAAGGCAGAGTAGGCATCTGCCTTCAGGCGCACCCCACAGAGGCGCGCCTGCCATTGGAATCGATATATATATTTTTTTTATTTATTTTTTTAAAGTGGCATGCCACGCTGCCCGCCGATGGTAAGGTCTGTGTCTTCTTCAACACAGACCTGTAGCTGCCGAGCTCCCTCGGCTCTTTAGTAATGCAGAGCGCTAGGAGATTACATCATCTCCATCACATCATCTCCCAGCGCTCTGCATTACTAAAGAGAAGACCACACGGGAGCTCCAGCTGCTACAGGTCTGTGCAGAAGCACAGATCTCTCCTGCCGCTGGACCACCAGGGAGATAAGAAATAGATGGGGGGGGCAATGTGATGCTTAATGTGGACATGATGGGGGCAATGTGAGAGCAATATGGAGCTGATGGGGGAAAGGTATAGCTGATAGGGGCAATATGGAGCTGATGGGGCAATGTTGAGATGATGGGGGCAATGTTGAGATGATGGGGGGCAATGTGGAGCTGATGGGGGCAATGTGAGGTCAATATGGAGATGGAGGGTAATGTGGAGATTTGGAGCATTGTGGAGATGGCCAATGGTGGGGGGGCGCTTCAGATTTCTGTGCCTACAGGCTCCTGAGATGTAAATCCGGCCCTGCAGACCACTAGTCAGGAGGAAGAATGGGCAGACAGGCCAAGGCCACAGGGCCAGAGAGGTCAATGATGTACAACAGGCTAAGGTCAGGGGCTGGTGGTAGACAAATGGGATCCAGGAGCAGGCAAGGGTTGTTCACAGGAACACAGAATACAATGGATGCAACAGGAACTCTAAAAGAGAATATCTCTTTGGACGCACCCAAAAGAGTGCCGGTAGTGGGTTAAAAAAGGAGAGGGAGGCGGGACAAGAACAAGCAGGTAAATGAGAACTAAATGCTTGAAACAGAGTCTAGCAAAACCTTACTGAACCCCGTTCCAATTATGTCCCAACCAGGTATAAAAATAAATAAACCCTTCCTGATACCAAAAGGCAGCTAGGAATATCCCAGGATCAGCATCCTATCTGCACTGAAACCAACTGTCATAATTCTCTATATCATTCTGAGCTAGGAAGCTATCCATTACGTTTATGACACCTAGAGTATCTGTAAACACAGCTTCCCCAGGCATAACATACCACGTCCTTACTGCCCTTAATCTAAACATATGTGTGTGTGTGTGTTTTAGTCAAAAGTACCTTTCCACTAGTCTTACAGAGATAATAATGTCAAAATATTGCTATGCATTATATAACACTACATTGAACAATCCTATGTGTACTTATATTTTGACATTACTATACCTTTAAAGTATGCTTCTTGTTTTTGCCCAGCTTTTTGAGTAAAGAGTTCTGAAGATAGTTATTTGTAACTAAAATTTTCTAGACCCTCTGTCAGTTTAAGTTATGAACTGGTGCCAAAACTGTACTCAATGTGGTAGAATTATATTCAAATCTCGTGCATCTATAACCTTGTTTATACTTGATAGTACCTTACTGGCTCTTGCAGTGGCTGAGTGACACTGCACTGCATGAAGTGTATCTTCTATCAGAACTTCCAAATCTTTCTCTAACAAGATTGCCAAATAGTTTGCCAATTAGTGTATATGTAGCATGTTTGTTTTTGTAACCCAAATGCACACCCTTGCTTTTAGCTATAATAAAATTCATATGCTGTTTTTCGGACCATTCACTCAATTTCTAAAATACCTCTGAGAAGAAAAATATAGCCTGGTCTGTATATATTTCCTTATATAGGTTAGTGTCATAAGTGAAGATTTAGACACTACTTTCAATACCCACCTCAAGTTCATTAATAAATTAAAACTGAACCCTGAGGCACTCAAAGTACAATTTTAGATCATCTTGATAAAGGTTCCATTTACAGCAAATCTCTGTATTCCATCATTTAAAGGTATAGTAATACCTCAATTAAGTTTAGCTCTGAGTCGTCTTTACATTTTTTTAACATGTAGCACTATATTTAGTTACTTACAGCGTTGTGGTTCAAACGCTATTCAAGTCTAAAGGATCCCCCTCCTGCCCCTTTCCCTGCGTCACTCAGCCTTTCTATCTGGTTCAGATGGAGAGTGGCGAGGGACAATCTTCAGTAAGCAAAAGGGAAAATCCTGCCTTCCTTCGTCAATGGTTTTTCTTATACTTACTGACTGAAGATTGTCCCTCACTGCATCCGTCTGGTCCCAAGACCGGATTCCAGATCTAAGGGGAGGCGATGGGGAGGGGGATCCTTTTGGCTTGAATATCGTTTGAACTACAACACTCTGAGTAACTAAATATAATGCTACATGTTAAAAATATAAAGACTTAGAGCTAAACTTCAATGGAGGTATTGCTATCCCTTTAAACAGTTTTCTATCCATGCACAGATATTGCCTCCATGCTAATCCCTTTTAATTTATACAACAGTAAATTGTTGTGTGTCACAGTTTCAAAGGCTTTTACAATGTCCAAGTATACTACATAAACAGCAATACCTTTGTCCAAGTTTTCATTTACCTTTCTAAAATTCAAATAACTTTGACATTATGCATTCCTTATAAAAACCATTCTGACTCTTGCTAATAATGTTGTTGTTAGTCACAATGTCCTCAATACTACTGGTTATAAATCCTTCTAGTATCGGAAGTCACATTTCTAGGTTCAGATTGTGCCCCCTTTTTTGAATGATGGTACTACATCTGCTTTCCTCCAATCAAAGACCACTTTGCCTGATTATAGTAAATCAATACATTTGAAGCATAATGGTCTTGCTATTACTAAAATAAGCTGCCTAAGTGCCCTTGGTTGTATGCTATCAGGCCCTGGTGCTTTATTCCTTTTAATCTTTACCAGTCTCTCATGGACAATAAGTCAAGTCTATGGCAGAGGAAATGCTTGTGATTCCTCAGGTTTGCCTAAATCTCTGTAAACTCAACACTGCTTTGTTCTCCAGTGTAATTACACAACCCATCACTGTTATATGTTATATGTTAAAGGGGAACTACCACCCCGCAATAACTTTACATGTATTCAGTCTCCATCTGGCGACTAGCTGCTTAGTAGCGCTAGTTGCCAGAAATATTACCTGGTTCCAAAGATTTTGCAGTTTTTCTGAGGCTCACAGGAGCAGGAAGCACGGACATCTCGTCACAGTGACGTCCGTGCGCCTGCGCTGTCAGTCCCTTTTGAAGCCAATTGGCTCCAAAAGGGACTGACAGCACAGGCACACGGACGTCACTCTGACGAGATGTCCGTGCTTCCTGCTACTGTGAGCCTCGGAAAAACTGCAAAATCTTTGGAACCAAGTAATATTTCTGACAACTAGCGCTACTAAGCAGCTAGTCGCCCGATGAAGACTGAATACATGTAAAGTTATTGCGGGGTGGTAGTTCCCCTTTAAGCCCTTGAGGACCAGAGACCATTGTGAAGCAATGTGTTTCATTCTTTAATGTTCCCCCAATACGCTAGGGCAACAAGCATTCGGCATTGCTCCATGAGCAAGACTGAACACACATGAGACTTATATACTTAGCTCCTCAGACTACAACAAGTTTGTACCTAATTACATTATTTATGTGTCTGATCTTACCATGTCTTTCCTAAGTGTTTTTTGTGATTACCGTAAAATCTCTGGTATAATACGCACAATTTTACCCCACTTTACCTTATGTGAAGTGGGGGGGGGGTGTATTATACACGAGAGTTATTAATAAATAAATAAATAAAAATAGTGCTGACAGATACCCTCCCTCCACCGGCCCAATTCGCTCTCACAGGGCCTTACCATTGGGTGGAGGCGGAAGGTCCTGAAAGCCCATGAAGGAAGCGGGCAGCAAATGCAAGCATGCCGTCCACAGGGAAGATGGGTCCTTCAGTGGAAAGAAGTACTGGAAGGCTTATTGTGAGAGCGGACTTCAGTGGGAGCAAGTATAAGCCTTATTGTGAGAGCGAATTGGGCCGGTGGAGGGAGGGAAGGGATCTGCCAGCAGTAAAAAATTTTTTAGTAAGGGGGAAAACAAGGGTGTGTATTATACATAGGCACTCTTGTTTTCCCCTAAAATCTTAGGTATAATATACACCTGCATATTATACACAGGTGCGTATTATACCTGAGATTTTACGGTATGTATATGATTTTACGACGGTTTTATTTTCTATATCGCCTCTAGTTGTCTGTCTTCCTTTATTAACTCCTCTCAGTGGCGTAACAATAGGGGTCACAGGGGTAGCACCTGCGACCAGGCCCGTTACTCCAGGGGCCCGGCCGCCCTTGCCCCCCCCCCACCTGGCGCCACAGACCTCTAGCAGCTGAGCTCCCTGTTACAGCTTACCTTGACTTCAGCATCATCTGCAGGCGCGAGGCATCAAGCATGCTGCAGGCCTCTGTTTTATCTGTTTTCTTCCTGTAGTCTCCTCCTACCTACTTCCTTCTACCTACTTCCTCCCTCTGAGCTGCACCACCCACATACTTCCTGTGGAGGGGTTTAAAAGACAGACTGAGTCCTGACTCAGTTGCCCTTGCTTTGTTGTTGGCATAGCAGTTCTGTTACCTTGGGCTACGTGTATGACCTGTCTAGTCCTCCATCCATCCTAGTGCTGACCTGTGGCTCTGTCTGACTATTCTTTTGCTACTCCCCTGCTGGCTTGAGTCAGTACACTCTCTCGTCGGATCAAGATCCTGGGTTCCTGTTCCTGCTCCTGCTCCTTATTCCTGTTGAGACTACCAGGAGCTATGGCCTAGTCTCCTGCTCAGTTGTTAAGCCACGCAACCTATTATTCCTGAGAGCAGGCTTGCTGGCTTGTACCCCTTGCTAGTTTCTATTGTATATATTTCTGTATTTCATTTTCGCTAACATTCTTTTTCAATATATCGATCTCGGCTCTGCTGAATAGCCTCCGTTGGTCACGGGACCGAATTTCCCTGCAGTCAGCAATAGCACTGACGTCAGGGAAAGGAGAGGGAGGGGGGAACTTTAACTACAATTATCTCTCAAACCATAAAGGTTTGAAAGATGGCACTGGGGGCTTTAGTTTCATTTTTTAATGCCTACAAGATTTGTGTTTGTAATTATTTGATGTTACTATCCCTTTAAGGGCTTATAGGAACTAAACTGAGTGACACTCAGTTCAGACATACTCTTCACCTTTACCATTCTACAGTACAAGAAAAAAATGAGTTCCACAAACCTGGAATAAAATACCCGAAAAAATCCAATCTTCTGCCAGTTTCAAATCTCAAAATGTAACTGCTTCTTTATATTTACAATACAACATGCAACTGAATCTAAATTGTAATGTGCCAATTTTTGTTTTCTTGTTTCTATTCCTGTATAAATGTTTTACTTCGTCCTGTAGATTTCCTCCAGGACAGGCGTTAAAATGAGGGAAATCTTCATGTATTATTTAAATAATTAAATAGAAACCTATTTGGCATAAATAGCTTAGTACAGTGGTAGGCAAAGTGGAGACCTCCAGCTGCCGCCAGGCTACAACTCCCATCAACCCACTGCCAGCTTTTGGCTGGTATGGGATTATTGTACTGTAGTCTAATAGCAGCTGGAGAGCCTCACATTGCCCACAACTGGCATAGTACATAGTAGATGTGCAAGTGCAGCAGCTTTAAAGTAAAATCATACAATCTATCACTATCTCTGTCTGTCTGCCTGTCTGTCTCCCTCTCTCTCTCTCTCTCTCTCTCTCTCTCTCTCTCTCTCTATATATATATATATATATATATATATATATATATATAATATATATTATATATATATAAAAGAGAAAGCCTCATTGCATAATTTATGTTTCCTCAGGACACAGAACACCATTTATGTCTCCTCAGAAGACACACACGCATAGAACAGAATAGCTCATTACATAATTTATGTCTCCTTAGGAGACACACACACACATCCAGGGGAGGCAGTAAGGAGGAGTTACTGCTCCCATTGGGTGATTCATCATGCAGGGAGTTAGCCTGCCCCCACTATCCAGCCCGCCCACAACTATACAACCTACCAAAAAAACAAAATGGCTGCCACTTGATCCTACACCACAGACAAACACACATACACTATCCAACTCAGGAAAGAAAAAGCACACACACACACACACACACCACACCACACATTTATACACTTTGACACACACACACACACACACACACACACACAGTCATTCACTCTGACTCCCAGTGGCCTCAGCAGGACCTGTAGTACCACTGAAGGGAAGCTGCAGCACCAGGGGAACAAAATGGCACTCAAAGCATTAAGGTAGGTCCTCATTGCTCAATTATTTCTTCACTGTCGTCATTTGCCATACAACACAGAGGACAGGCAGCCATCAGGTACACACTTAAACCACTGACTTCCACAGGGTTGTGTATCTCGTTTTATCCCTCAGGGAGTGTTTTCAAACCCCTCACACTGTAAACTTGCATTTCCCTCCCACTTCTCCTCCTTCCCCAGCCTATTACTAACACTTTTCCCCACATTTTGTTAAGCCCCTCCCCTACTCACGATTAAGCCCCACCCACTTTTACCCCAAATTGCCCCATTGGTCTCTCCACATCAGCACCACATGAGTCCCCTCCAGGGACTCCACAAGTCAAAGTTTCCAGGTATGAATACACTTCCCACTGCTATTTAACTCTAATATGCCACTCTATACCTTAACCCTTTGAGTGCCAGAGGGGTGCACAACGCATTGCAACGCACTCTGGCATTCAAAGGGTTAACATGCTGCTATAACGCTCCTTTTATTTTCTGATTTCCATTTGCACAACCCAAACACACACAGGCACAATACTGCAATTCTGGCCCAAAGTAAAGGAGAAGTAAAATACATTGCATACCTCCCTAGTGTCCCTCTTTAGGATACATTACTGATTCATACCTCCCAAGTGTCTCTCTTTAGGATACATTACTGATTCATACCTCCCAAGTGTCTCTCTTTAGGAGGTATTACTGATTCATACCTCCCAAGTGTCTCTCTTTAGGAGATATTAGTGCCACATGTCTGTGTTTATCAGTGTGTCTACATTTCACAAATGTACGCCCAGCGGCCAAACGGTCATAACATGACGGGCAATGCCGTCCCACATTGCTAGTATATATATATATATATATATATATATATATATATATATATATATACAGGGCTTATAATTTTAAGTCCTTTGCTACTAGCCAGACATGAAAAGTTACTCGCCACTTCAAGCCAAAACATACCCACCAGGGCTGAATTTCTACTTGCCAGGGCTCAAATTTCACTCGCCATTGGATAGTGGCGAGTGGAAATTTTGTGTCCTGTATATATATATATATATATATATATATATATATATATATATATATATTTCTCCATTTGTCTCTCTATCTATATGTCTCTCTATGTCTCTCTCTCTTTCTCTGTATTTAATTATCTATCTATCTATCTATCTATCTATCTATCTATCTATCTATCTATCCACCCATCTATCTCAGTGTACTATACAGTAATTCACACATCTCTGGCACATAAAGGGTTACTGGTTCATGCGTGGGTCTCCTGTGGCTGGAACTCTGCTGTGCCACCCCAGGGCAGATGTCAGGTCAGTTTATACATTAATGTTCCCTATTTTCTGCGCACGCTGGCAATATGTAGTCTAAATGTCAGCACAGCCCGGGGGGATCACTAATACGGCAAGTATGGAAAGTACATGCAAATGGTGTATCTGATCCACCCACGTCCTCCCCTCCTCCTGATCAGGACTCACCGAGGCTCCTGTACTGAGAACAACTGGAGCCAATCAGGAGGAAACCAACTGCACCATAGGAGACAAGTACGCCCCCTCCAAATCCTCATGCTTTAAATTGGGCTTTTAACTTCTTGATTGCTAAAGAGATCTCCAGTGCAAAACAATGCATTAGAGACTCCGCCATCATTTACTTTATTGCAAGCCCCAATAAATCCTTGTGCATTTTCACTTGTCCCCTGTGGTGCAGATGGTTTGCTCCTTCTTCAGCTTAGCGAAAATGTTGCTTACAGTCTTATGCAAGGAGCAAAAGAGGTGCAGTTCTGGGCTAAACCAACTGTACCATGGGGGAGAAAATTCCCAGTGAGTTAAAGGTGACTTTTAGCTAGTGTGGCTACATGTCCCGGATTTTGTAACACAGTCCAAGATTTTAAAGGGATAGTAATGTTTCACAATAAAAGCAGCTCCAATTAAACTTCATAGTATTTGGGTCATGGAGATTGTTATTTCAGTACTGTCAGAGTTGTAGTTCAAGTGTAAATGATAAAGTATCCCCCTCCCTCCCCTTTTACTGATGTAACACTGCTCACCTCAGAGCAGCAAGACTGTCCAGATGGATCGCAGAGAAGGACAATCTTCAACATAAGGAAAAACCTGAAAAATCTGTCAAGGGGGCAGGGTTCTCCTTATGCTCACAGTAAGAAGATTGTCCCTTGCTGTGATCTGTCTGGTCTGTGGACCAGATTCCACATCTGAGGTGAGGAGTGTTACACTAGGAAAATGGGGGGAGGGGGATACTTTATCATTTAATTACTCTTGAACTACAACTCTGACAGTACTGAAATAACACTCTCCATGTCCCAAATACTATGAAGATTAATTGGAGCTGATTTTATTTTGAAACATTACTATCCCTTTAAATGTGTCCCATGTTCTGGGCAGCCCTGTTCTGGGACAATACAAAGTCCTGGAGTGAAGACTGCAGGGGGAAGATGCACTAAGGAGTGATAAGGAGGTGATAAAGTGGAGATGACTTCTCCAGTGATATCATGTCTCCAATTCTAATATTATTCTATTTAGTCTATGAACTGAGATACCCAAAGTGGGAGAGATCTTAGTGCATCAGCTCCATACAATAACATAGGAACTGGAGAAGTGATATCACTGGAGAAGTTATCTCCACTTTATCCCCTCTTCATCACACCTTAGTGCATCTCTCCCTGATCACAAAATTCTAAACTCTAGAAGGAGAACTGCCCATTGCCTACTGTGATACAAAGTGATGCATCTTCTGGGCTACAAAAAAATGGAGCCTTGATCCTGACAACAAACAGGAGCTGCAGTGCAAGTTTATTGTAGTGTAATGATAGTCTAAGACTTTGGACATTATGTACATTATCTCGTAGCCCTCTACTGCTTTCCACGGTGTTCCTGAATGACAGAATGGTAATGTGGTTAAGTGTACACTTAAGAGTACACTTTTGTTTATACTGCATAGGACGTGCACCATTAAATTCATTTTGATGTACATTTTGAATGAGTGCCTGTCACACAGTATAGGACCAGAAGTGGCAGAGCCCACAGGAGAGGGAGTGCTCGGGTGCTACGCTTGGGAGCTGTGCTCGGCGTGCGTTGGCCGTCTGTGGGGGCACCGTGCTGCGGCCTAGGCCGGATAAAGGTGCCAGCCGTAAGGCCGGATGACAAACCCCAGAGGAGCTGGAAGTGAGCCCTGGATGATGGCCCCACAGGCAGCACCTACTCTCCTGCGGGGGAGAGTGAATGCTAGGGAGCCTAGGATAGGGAGCGGAGATAGTGAGTGAAGGCCGGGAGACTGAAACTCTTCTAAAACAAAAGAGACAGAGGGAATAAAGCTTACTCTCCTAGGAGGGAGAGAACAGACCTGTCCTGAAGAAACAGCACTGTAGACCAGGTGCTGGGGAGCAGGAACTGGTGCCAGCCTAGGAGGTACCTAGCAAGGCTGGAACAGGCAGAATAAGCTGGCGAAGAATAGTCCAGGACTAGCCAGAGTCATACACAGTCTAGATATCAGGAACCAAATTGGCAGGCAGAGAACAGTCCTGGGACAGGCAGGGTCATACACAAACTGGATCAGCAGGAACCAAATCGGCTGGCAGAGAATAGTCCAGGGACAGGCAGGGTCATACACAAACTTGATCAGCAGAAACCGAATCGGCTGGCAGAGAATAGTCCAGGGACAGGCAGGGTCATACACAGACTTGATCAGCAGGAACCGAATCGGCTGGTAGGGGATAGTAAGGCAGAACACAAGGAAACACTATCTGAGTGCACCAGCGCCTGTCCAGAGCGTTTGGATATAGACACCGCTGGATGACGTCACGGTACACGCGACACAACGTTGGGACAAACCCAGAAGCGGCCAAAGGCAGAGAATAGTCCAGGGACAGGCAGGGTCATACACAAACTTGATCAGCAGGAACCGAATCGGCTGGCAGAGAATAGTCCAGGGACAGGCAGGGTCATACACAGACTTGATCAGCGGGAAACGAATCGGCTGGCAGGGGATAGTAAGGCAGAACACAAGGAAACACTATCTGAGTGCACCAGCGCCTGTCCGGAGCGTCTGGATATAGACGCCACCGGATGACGTCACGGTACACGTGATGCGACATTGGGACAAACCCAGAAGCGGCCAAAGGCAGCCGAGAGCGCTGCTGAGACCCAGAACGGAGGGCAGAATGGGATAGAAGATGACAGTGCCACTGCCAACTCTTACTTTACATATATATATATATATATATATATATATATACACACACAAACACGCACACACATATACATACCCACACACATACGCACACACACTGTAAACCAGAAGTTTACATACACTATATAAAAAGACACATATGCATGTTTTTCTCACTATCTGACATGAAATCAGAATAAACCTTACCCGTTTTAGGTCAATTAGGATTACCAAAATTATTTATATTTGCCAAATGCCAGAATAATGAGAGAGAGAGAATTTTTTAAGGCATTTTTATTACTTTCTGCAAAGTCAAAAGTTTACATACATTTCATTAGTATTTGGTAGCATTGCCCTTAAATTGTATGACTTGGGTCAAACGTTTTGGATATCCTTTCACAAGCTTCTCACAATAGTTGGTAGGAATTTTGGCCCATTCCTCCTGACAAAACTGGTGTAACTGAGCCATGTTTGTAGGTCGCCTTGCTTGCACCTGCCTTTTCAGCTTTGCCCATAAATTTTCAATAGGATTGAGATCGGGCCTTTGTGATGGCCACTCCAAAACATTGACTTTGTTATCCTTAAGCCACTTTGTAACCAGTTTGGCAGTATGCTTCGGGTCATTGTCCATTTGGAAGACCCTTTCCGCCCAAGCTTTAACTTCCTGGCTGATGTCTTGAAATTTTGCTTCAGTATTGCCACATAATCTTCTTTTCTCATGATGCCATCTATTTTGTGAAGTGCACCAGTCCCTCCTGCAGCAAAACAACCCCACAACACGATGCTGCCGCCCCTGTGTTTCACAGTTGGGATGGTGTTCTTAGGCTTCCAAGCTTCTCCCTTTTTCCTCCAAACGTAACGATGGTCATTATGGCCAAACAGTTCAATTTTAGTTTCGTCAGACCACAGGACATGTCTCCAAAAATGTAGGTCTTTGTTCCTGTGTGCATTTGCAAACATTAATCTGGCTTTTATATGTTTCTTTTGGAGTAATGGCTTCTTCCTGGCAGAGTGGCCTTTCAGCCCATGTTGATACAGTACTTGTTTCACTCTGGATAATGACGCAATCTTACCAGCTTCCGCCAGCATCTTCACAAGGTCTTTTGCTTTTGTTCTTGGGTTGATATGCACATGTCGGACCAAAGCACGTTCATTTCTGAGACCCAGAACCCATTTTCTTCCTGAGCGATGTGATGGCTGGACATTCCCATCTTGTTTGTACTTGCGTATAATTGTTTGTACAGATGAACGAGGCACCTGCAGGTATCTGGAAATTGCACCCAAAGATGATCCAGACTTGTGCAAGTCCACAATTCTCTTCCTGATATCTTGGCTGATTTCTTTAGACTTTCCTATGATGTTACACACAGAAGCAGTGTGTTTCTGGTGTGCATTAAAATACATCCACAGGTGTGTCTCTAATTAACTCAGATGTTGTAACTCAGAAGCTTCCAAAGACATGACATCATCATATGGGCTGTCACAAATTGTTTAAAGGCATAGTAATCCTAGTGTATGTAAACTTTTGACTTTGCAGAAAGTAATAAAAATGCCTTAAAAATTCTCTCTCTCTCTCATTTTTCTGGCATTTGGCAAATATAAATAATTTTGGTAATCCTAATTGACCCAAAACGGGTAAGGTTGATTCTGATTTCATGTCAGTGAGAAAAACATGCATATGTGTCTTTTTATATAGTGTATGTAAACTTCTGGTTTCAACTGTGTATATATATATATATATATATATATATATATATATATATATATATATATATGAGGCAAACATTTAGTAATGTTGATACTGTTATTGGCTAACTAAACAGATTTAAAATGCAAGCTTTCAAGACAGATAAATATGAAAACGTATTTCTTAAATACAAGTACACATTACATTGTTTATAATGGAAATCAGATAAGAACGTTAGTCCAGATACTGATTCTTTGATCAGTCAGTGGTAGAGGATGTGATTTAAATTGCATTCTTCCTCTGAGTCCAGGTATTTATGATCCCAGAGGGACTGTCGTAAAAGTTAATTCACAATATGATAATGTGACAGAAACTCTCTGTCTCTATTCAGAGACAGTCAAAGAATCAAATTGTAGCATTAATTTTACCTCCCATAATTTTCTGTCCCCCTGAGTGAGAAACTGTTACATCGGTACAGTCAGGCTAATGTCCCTGACACTGTGCCCACTTTGGCAAAAATGTTCTCCCACTGGTGTCTCTGTCTTTTTGTTGTTAATGCTGGATCTGTGGGAATTAAACCTCTTATGTAATTTCTGTCCCGTTTCCCCCACGTAAAGAGCTGTTGGGCATTTTGCACACATGATAAGATATATTACACTGGATGATTTGCAGGTGAAGTTACCATTGATTTCATGGTGTAACTGGGTGTTCGGTATGGGTATCTTGTCTGTGGTGTAAATGTGTGCATAGGTTTTACACCAACTTTGTAGGCAGGGTAATGTGCCATTTTTTGTATTTTTGTTCAGGGCACTCCTTACCATCAGTTGTTTTAAATTGGGAGGCTGTCTGAAGGAGAATAAGGGAGGCTGTGGAAATATGTTCTTAAGTCTTTCATCTATATGTAAGGTTGCTTGAAGTTCTCTTGATATTTTGCGCAGAGCTTCAACCTGGGGGTGGTAAGTGACAACAAGGGGTACACGGTTTCCCTTATGCTGTTCTTTGTAGCTCAACAGATCTTTTCTTGGTATGTGAGTAGCTTTCTGTATCTTACTGTCAATAATCCTTGCACTGTAATCCTGTTTTATAAAGTCTCCTCTGAGTTTCTGGAGGTGTTTGTCACGGTCCACCATGTCAGAACAGATGAGATTGTATCCGATGGCCTTGCTGTATATGACGGAGTTCTTTGTGTGTTTTGGGTGAATGCTATCGTTTTTCAGGTAGGTGAGTCTGTCATGTCTAGAAAGTTAATGTTTGTACGTGAGTGACTGAGTGTTAGATTGATACTAGGGTGGAATGCATTGTAATTTTTGTGAAATTTGAGAAGTTCCTCTTCACTGGCTGTCCAGTTGATAAGAACATCATCTATGTAGCGGAGATAGACCAGGGATTTTGTCTGGAAGGTGGACAGGAAGTCCTCTTCTAACTTTGCCATAAACAAGTTGGCATATTGTGGTGCCATTCGGGTACCAATTGCAGTCCCCATTTTCTGAAGGTAGAGGTCCTGTCCAAATTTGAAGTAGTTGTGGATGAGTATAAAGTGTACGAGTTTTGTTACTGGTTCTGTGGCTGTGTTATTTCTTTACAGATATTCTTGGCATGCTGCTATGCCATCTGTGTGTGGAATGTTGGTGTAAAGGGATTCTACATCCATTGGGGCAAGGATGGTGCTTTCTGGAATGTCTGCTAAGTCTGCTAGTTTGTTCAAGGGATCTGTGGTGTCTTGAAGGAAGCTGGGTGTTCGTTTTACCCAGGGTATTTTCTACCCAGCCAGAAATATTCTTTGTGAGTGTACCAATTCCTGAAATGTTGGGTCTTCCTGTGTTTCCTTCTTTGTGTATTTTTGGTAACATGTAGAAAGATCCTGCTTTTGGATCTGCTGGTATTAGGGGCCTTATCTGTTCTCCAATGTTGGAGGGCAGTTATTTTATGATCATGTTGAGTTGTTTTGTATATTTTCTTGTGGGATCCTCTTGTAATTTCATATAGTATATTTCATCAGAGAGTTGCCTATTTGCTTCTTGAATGTAGTCCACAGTATTCATAATAACAACAGCTCCCCCTTTGTCCGCAGGCTTAATAATAATATCCTGGTTATTCTTTATTGACTGTATGGCTTTCTGTTCCTTGCTGGTTAGATTGGGTGTTGGTTCACATTGTTTCTCCAGTAGTTTTGCAGGTGAATCTTTTTGTGGGTGCATTGATATTATGATGTTGCTCTGTGGTGTTGGCATCATCGTTATTCATTTTGTCATGGAAGAATTACTTGAGTCTGAGTTTTCTAAAAAATTCCTCCATGTCCCTGCAGGGTGTTACCTTGTCGACAGGTTTAGTGGGACAGAATGACAGGCCTTTTGAAAGCACAGATAGTTCCTCTCTGCGCTGTTTGTGTGTGGAAAGGTTCACAATGCAGTTCTGTTCTGGTTGATTTACAGATTCTGCTGCGAAACCTGCTTTGTATCTCAGTCTCTGTAGTTTCTTCCTCTTGGTGTTGATGAGGAGTGTTTGTAGTTTTCTGTAGTATTGTTGAAGGGCATGTTGTATGTCATCAGTGTCTGGTCCAAGCTGTTCCTTGAGAGTTGATATTTCTGCTTGTATCTTTGATTTGTACCTGCCAGACAAAACCCCTGGTCTACCTTCGCTCCATAGATGATGCTCTTGTCATCTGGACAGCGAGTGAAGAGGAACTACTCAAATTCCACAAAAATTACAATGCACTCCACCCCAGTATCAATCTAACACTCAGTCACTCACGCACAAACATTAACTTCCTAGACAAAACTATCAGTATTCAGAACAACTCCATCCACACATCCCTGTACCGTAAACCAAAGGACAGACCAATCTACCTGAAAAATGATAGCTTTCACCCAAAACACACAAAGAACGCCATCATATACAGCCAGGCCATCAGATACAATCGCATCTGTTCTGACATGGTGGACCATGACAAGCACCTCCAGAAACTCAGAGGAGACTTTATAAAACAGGATTACAGTGCAAGCATTATTGACAGTCAGATACAGAAAGCTACTCACGTACTAAGATAAGATCTGTTGAGCTACAAAGAACAGCATAAGGGAAACTGTGTATCACTTGTTGTCACTTACCACCCCCAGGTTGAAGCTCTGCTCAAAATATCAAGAGAACTTCAAGCAACCTTACATATAGATGAAAGATTTAAGAACATATTTCCACAACCTCACTTACTCTCCTTCAGACAGCCTCCCAATTGCCACGGTTTTTGATGAACACTCAGACCCGACTGGTAAGGTTAAAATGACTTTATTAGTATAAAGTAAATACAATGAGTTAGGCCCACAATAACAGAACATATGTATATAGCAATAACAAGCCAGTCCCTTGAGATAGAGGAGGAGATGGAGGAAACAGCTGGCTGGAGAGAGTTCTGAACTTGAACCCTGATGACTGGAGGCACGCAAGACCAAAGGCAACCCAACCGTAGCGGACTAGGGAATAGCAAAGGCTACGCAGCCCAAGTGCTGGCGGCAGGGCTCTAGATGACTAGTAGTCCAGTACTAGGTAACTGGCACGAGACCCAGACGCCTGGGAGACACTGAACCAGTAGTAACGAGGCAACACTGACCCTAGGGACTAGGGTCACAGAAGGACCAAGGCAACCGCTTATGGTAGGAAAACCCTAGAACGCTAGGGGTGGATCGAGACACACTACACGAAGGCAGCTTGTGTCCCCGCACACTTGCAAAGTGTGATGTAACGCAACAGCTGGCTCTTGAGCCAAAAGGCTACTGCAGGAGGGAATGGAGCACTGACCCTGTCTAGAGGATCTAGGCACTGAAAGGGTCTATAGGTAACGCCCAGAGTGAATACTGCAACTCCCACAGGGAGTGAGCCCAGCT
Organism: Rhinophrynus dorsalis; assembly: GCA_037306005.1. NCBI lineage: Eukaryota > Metazoa > Chordata > Amphibia > Anura > Rhinophrynidae > Rhinophrynus > Rhinophrynus dorsalis. The sequence continues at coordinate 512,902,102 of CM074721.1, forward strand.
ATGAAAATGGAAGAGGACACAGATGGAGATCAGAGTAACTCCGTCTGCGCTATACAGCACTGAACTGGTACTTCGCATGTGCACACCGCCTGCGGGGGTTATTCAGTAAGCGGCTATAGCACAAATGCTCAGCCTACGGTCGGCAAGAGAATGAAAGCGCCACGCGACGTACTACAGACAAGAGCAACAGGAAGGCAGCAGAGTGGAATGCTAGACAGACAGAGGCAACCGAGCGGGTTCAGCCAGGCACTGATATCAACGGAGTAGGTTGTCAGCCAGAGATAGTCAGCAGCGTAGCGGTTTCTCAGCCAGACCAGTCAGCAACGGAGCGGGTTCTCAGCCAGATACTATCAGCAACGTAGCTGGTTCTCAGCCAGATCAGTCAGCAATGGAACGGGTTCTCAGCCAGATACTATCAGCAACGTAGCGGGTTCTCAGCCAGATCAGTCAGCAACGGAGTGAGTTCTCAGCCAGATCAGTCAGCAACGGAGCGGGTTCTCAGCCAGATCAGTCAGCAACGGAGCGGGTTCTCAGCCACATACTGTCAGAAAAGTAGCTGGTTCTCAGCCAGATCAGTCAGCAACGGAACAGCAACACAGGATGCGCAGGAACGTCGTCAGGCAGGCCAGGTCATACACGATGAGAGTAACACAGGAACTAACGTAAGGAACAGGTACACTACGAAAGGGCGCCTCAGTATAGACATGACAGAGTATATAAAGGCTGGCCCTGGACAGAGTCAGGATAGCAAAACCAATAAGAGAGAGGCAGAGAATCAGGAATAATAATGTCGCCGCCTGCGGCCTTGAGCACGGGCACCGTGATACCAGTTTAAAACAACTGATGGTAAGGAGTGCCCTGAACAAAAATACAAAAAATAGCACATTACCCTGCCTACAAAGTAGGTGTAAAACCTGTGCACACATTTACACCACAGACAAGATACCCATATCGAACACCCAGTTACACCATAAGATCAATGGTAACTTCACCTGCAAATCATCCAATGTAATATACCTTATCATGTGTGCAAAATGCCCAACAGCTCTTTATGTGGGGGAAACGGGACAGATATTACATAAGAGGTTTATTTCCCACAGAGTCAGCATTAACAACAAAAAGAGACACCAGTGGGAGAACATTTTTGCCAAAGTGGGCACAATGTCAGGGACATTAGAATGACTGTACTGACTGTACTGACGGGATAATTTCACACTCAGAGGGACAGGAAATGAGTGCTACAATTTGATTCTTTGACTTATGGGCTGAATAGAGACAGAGAGTTTCTGTCACATTATCATATTGTGAATTAACTTTTACGACAGTCCCTCTGGGATCATAAATACCTGGACTCCTCAGAGGAAGAATGCAATTTAATTCACATCCTCTATCACTGACTGATCAAAGAATCAGTATCTGGACTAACGTTCTTATCTGATTTCGATTATAAAAAATGTAATGTGGACTTGTATTTAAGAGATAAGTTTTCATATTTATCTGTATAACGTGTCTGAGGAAGAGACCTAAGAAGTCTTGAAAACTTGCATTTTAAATCTGTTTAGTTAGCCAATAAAGCTATCAACTGTACTAAATTTTTGCCTCCTGTATTTCTACGGCTAACACGGTACCAACTCTTATCTATATCTATATATACACATATACATACACACAAACATATACATATACACACTCTCATATACATACACATATACACTATACACACACACACACGCATATATATATATATATATATATATATATATATATACACAGGGCTTATAATTTTAAGTCCTTTGCTACTAGCCAGACCTGAAAAGTTACTCGCCAATGCAAGCCATTACATACCCACCAGGGTTGAATTTCTACTCGCCAGGGCTAAATTTTCACTCACCATTGTCTAGTGGAAATTTTGAGCCCTGTATATATATATATATATATATATATATATATATATATATACAAAAGAGAAACCTGAAAAACGGGTATAGGTGGCGCTAATGAACCCTAAATAATTTAAATGATCAAGAACCGGGAGAAAGGATCAAGAGGAGATGTAAATGGTATACAACATATAGTGTACCGGTATATATATATATATATATATATATACACACACACACACATACACATGTGAGTGTTTGTGTGTGAGTGTGCCTGTGCATATGGCTTTTTGTGTATGGCATAGAGCGTTTAGCATATTGCATATAGTGTTTTTTCCTATTCCATATAGTGGTTTTCCAATTACATATAGACGTTGGCATAAAGCATCTTGCATATAACATCTTACGTATAGAGTTTGACACTTTGCTTATAGCGTCTTACATATAGAGTTTGGTGTTTGGCATTTTTGCTTATAGCATTTTATGTATTAGCCCTTTAATTACATTTTTAATTTAATTTCATTTCTCTCATGTGGTATGTTTAATTTTCAGTTTTCATCTTACAAATTGTGTCATTTCTTTTTTTTCATTAGCAAGTAAAATAGTGATTAAGGCAAATTCTTTCATACAGCTTTTTCTTGACACTGTGACAAATAGGATATAGCTCCCTACAGGCCTCCCCCATGTGACTCACTGACAACAAGACGCAGCAAAACTGACCATCTGCTCTTGTTGTCAGCTCTGGAATCGTTCTCCTCTAGAGACCAGGCTGAACTGTACTTTGTTCTGTTCCTTGTACACAGTTCTGCACTCCGTTACATAGAATCCTGTGTTCAGAAGAAAAGGAGAGGAATTCTGGAACAAGCCATCTTTACCATAGAGGAGAAAGAAACATCTCTGTTGATATAAATGGATCTCTTAACCTGATAAATGCCTGATAGGTCTTCAACACATTACAAAGCAATGCATTGGAGACCTCTATAATATTCAAGGGGTTAAAATCTCCATTTAACCTGCACAGTGCCAAGGCAGTATGGAGTCCAGGCTTGGTCAGCTGTTCTTGCTGTGCTATGCCCATATACCATACCACCACAATGCAGTTGATCGGTGTCTGCAAATGTAATTTAAAAAAAGAAAAAAAAATCACCATCTCCCTAATCCTCCCCCTTCTATTATAGACCTTGTCACCAGGGTGGAAATAAGTATAAGATCAAACCCCCAACCTTCCCTTCATTCCCTACCTTACACACACTTTTGCTTGGCCTGAGACCAATACTTTTTACAACTGAACTTGAAATAAAAACACAACACAACAATTTTGTAGGGAAAATGGAGATCAAAGTTTATTCAAGGCCCATTTAACTATGTAATCCCTTGGAACCCTCCCACATAATGTGATGCTCTGGACTGCGGTGTCCTGGCATGGGTGAAACACTACCCACAAACCCCCAGCCAGGAAAGCTACCTAAGTGGGAAGGCCTTTTACTAGACTTCTTAGGCCAACCTCCCACTGTCCTTGTTGGCTCACCACTTCGTGCCAACTGGTGTTATGATTGGCAAAATCATTTGCCCTCTATAGCACCCTGGGCACATAAACAGAGATGCCCAGTACTGAACCAAAATCTTTGGGCATGCCACATCGGCACAGTGCCCAGGACAGTCACATTACTGGACCCTGTGCAATTCCTACAGGAGTAGCTGTTGACCTATTCATGACCTCTGGCTGTCTTTGTGGTCTAGGGACGTTAGATCTGGGAGGGGAAAACAGAGCATTTAATCGCTCTCCCCAATCTCTGATCTCCAAGGGGGGTGTGAGGCAGAAAGTTTTCCCGCCATTTGTGATGGCCAGACCCTTTCTCTTTGTTCCAGGACCTGAGCTCTCAATCAAGCGAAGTAGGCAGGAGGGTCCTCCATCTTATATGGCTTGGTGGACTAACCACTCTCTGCCATCTTTATTTCATTTAGCACCACCTTCTGGAAGCATTTGTGTGCACCAGGCTAGTGGCAGAAAGGCAAGTAAAAGCAAAAAACAAAAATTAGGTGATGATTATACTGAATAAAATAGAGAAAAAGTCTGATCCGGTAGCCTGGAAATAGAACTTCCACACTACTGATCACAAATACTAGATAAACATATACAGAACCTTCCACTTAGACATACAATAGAACAGACACATACAGCCTCAAAAAAAACAAATATTTATTATAAGAACCTGCAATATATAGCAATATCTCAAAAACATATGTCCCTAAATATAAGAAGGAATCTTTAAAAGAAACTGGTGCCAATAAATCCGATACCTTAGAAAAGTATATCAAACAATAAACAAAAAAAGATGAAGTGAGAGGAAATCGACTTAATAATTAGCAGAAATTATATGGACATGCGAGACTTTAAAGAGAATAGTTGTCTCAGTGAGTTACAGTGTAACAGGACAAAAATAAACACCAAGCACAGAAACACCAATCCTGGCCTTGTATTTGCACTAGTACTAAAAGTTAATATGATGTACAGGTCAAACTAGGGAACAAATATCTCGACTTGTTAAAATAATCAGGTAATTATAGTTAATAGATTCTGGATTTTCATCAAGAAGAAAGGATGAAAATATCAGACAAAATCCCAGGTGGGAAAGTCAAGTGACCACTCATTTGATGCAGTGGGATGTTTACCTTCAGAAAATATATACTTTTATATAATTGTTGAGGTATTTTAGGGCACTTTTACTATGTAACCAATGAAGTGTGCATTTAGTTTTATAAAGCTGAAAATACCACCGTGGAGGTCAACACACACTCTCACCCGGTCAGGGAACCAATCCGTGAGGTCTTGTCCTGAATACTCTAGATCAAATCAGAAGGCAGGTGAGGCGACTGGGATGAGAATCACCAGACAACTCCCCTCCAGGCATCCCCTCCAGAAATACAGCCGAAACTTGTAATGAGGAGGATAAAACAGAAATCTTTTTATTGAGGACACACACTTCATTTATACACTTCCCGCTAGTATCCTTGTGTACACAGACAAATAAAGGTTTGTGCTGACACAGAGTCCAATCAGGGGGAGCCCCAGCGGACCAATCAGAGACAGTATTTTAGTCTCCAATCAGAGCCCTCTCCCACTTCCCAATCCAGGAAAAAGTCCTCTCACAGGAGGGGTAAATTAGGTTTCCTTTGTTGTCACGCCACAGGGGGCTTCCTGTCCCAAGCTCGAGCAGTAACTGATATGATTTGGAAGTCTAAGACTATGTATGTACACAGAACGCACAGCAAAATACACAACAGAAGTACATAACATAAGAAACACAAAACATTCACCAAATTATAACATAGGGAACACCTAAAACACTTTAAGCAGCAGGGGACACATCCTGTTTCTCCCCTACCTCAAATAAGTGAGTAGTCTCCCGCAGTCCCACTGCAGATTCACAAGTTTTATTGGGGGGGGGAGGGCTAACAGCATTGTTTTCCCCAAGTACTGATGGACGCGCAGGTGCCCATCTTGCCGAGTCCTGAATAAAGGCAAGTTTTGTGAAACAGACACTGGGTGCAAAGGGTCCATCCTTCCTGGCTCACCCCCCCAGTGGAAGCCCATGTAATCCCAGTGGGAAAAGGGTCATCCGGGCTCTGAACTGGGGGCCCCAGAATACAGCCGAGGTTGTACTCCAGCCCTATGGCAGCAGGTGAGCAATCCTCCCCCCCAAACATGGTCCTCAGCAACCATCCAACAGGGCCAAGGAAAACAGCAAGGGAAAAAACTCTGGGTATGTCTCCCTCCCTTGGACTACTCTCCAACATGCATGTCTGGAGCCTGATGGCTCCCAAATCCACTGTGTGGAAGGCTTCCAACATGTCTCAAGAGAGTTCAGTCCCTTGGCGCTCCCATTACTTACTGTCTGGGCCCGTTCCAAAGGGCTGATGCAGAAATCTGAAGCACTGCACTCTGCTGTCTCCACTGTTGCAGCTCCAACTACATGTGGCATGTTGGTGGCTGATGGGGTGTACAGATGCCTGCCCAATAGCCACCCTTCCAGGAAACTGCCTCCCTCTCCATGACACCATCCCCAGGGACTGATAGGATCTCCAACTCCTTGCCCTGCAGGGGCTATTGGGAAGCAGCATTGTCCTGCTGGCTTCCATCCTCCAGGGCCTCCTCCAGTTACTCACAGTCAGCTATCTCTCTCCATCTTCACTGGTCTCCTCACCATGAAGCTTCTCAGGGTTCTGTTTCTGTCACCTGGTTGGGGACCCAGAGGTAAACAGTGATAGTCCAGAGTGAGGACTAGCAGAAGAACTAGCAGATGCCATGCTTATTATTGACTTCTGTGAGACAAATAAACATTTCCCGTCCCTCAAGGAGTTAAACAGGACACTGAGACCCTTAATTACTAGTGAGGCCTCCAAAACGTTATTTCTGAAGCGAGGGCAACCTCTCTAGCATTCAAGGGGTTAGAAGCTCCATATAAATCAATAGGAAATATTGAGCCACACTGCCTGTTCATCGATCCACTTTATACATTCGTATCTGCCAACCGTCTCGATTTACATGGGGCATTCCCAGTTTTGAGACTCAGTCCTGCTGTCCCGCGGCTCACACTGAATATCCCTCTTCCACTCCCACTTGTCTCGAGCTGCGTCACCTTGTCTCGAGCACCATTAACAAAATTGAGTTTGACTGAGGCATACCCCCCACAAAGTGTGAAATAACACAAGACCCCATATGTGCTTTGGACACCCTTCCAGAACGCACTCTAAATTTGTGTGTACGTAATACGCAGGCAAAGAGCACATTGCCCATTTTATGCATCAAACTGAAGTCATACTTTACCCTTAATAGGCTTTATCAGTCTGAATGAGATTAGCCATAAAGACAATGCCACATCTATGTAGTTTAGATCATATAAACAATCTCTTGATCAAAAAATGTGACTGTGCAGCTACAGATAACAGCAAATATCAAGTACAAATGCCTAGATTAGGTTTACTGTGTTTGAATTTTCAAAACAAGAGGACACTTTGTTATATCAACTGGATTTAACTCTTTGGATACTCAAATGGTGGATACATTACTAAGTAATTGTCTATAATTACGATGCAAATATATGACCCTAGAAGTTCCTACACGTTTCTTCCTGTACAGATCTTACAAAGCTTTAGTATGGATTGGGGCTCAGCAGCAGTATGAGGAGACATAAGCCGAACTACCATCTTCATAATATGTTCCCCAATACATTAGTAATACAGTGATAAGCAAAGGCATACTTGTATTATATCTAATAAGTCCACGTTATTGAAGTAATCCACATTCTTCTGCAGGCATCCAGGACACACAGCTTACAAGAGGAGCTCTGTGCGTCTGTGCAGGCAGCAACTTCTATTGCCTTAAGGTAACCAACGATGTCACCACCAATTCAGGCAGTGATGGGACAGACAGAGCAACTTTCCTCTAAGATGTCTGCTCTGTTGTCCATTGGATGCCTGCAGAAGAAGCTGGATTACTTCAATAACGCTGACTTATTAAACATAATACACGTATGCTTGTGCCTGTCGCTATATTAGTAACTAGTTGAACAGCCCGTTACACGGACCACAGTGCCACTGCCACCCGGTCGATGGGCAGTCACACGCAGTAGAGACTGCCCGCGCCACGGCTGATACAGAGCAGCTGCGGCGCGGGCAGTCTCTACTGCGCATGACTGCAGCATGCGCAGCAGTGTCTACTGCGCGTGTCGTGGCGTTACACACGATTTAGCGAATTATTATATAGGATGTATTGGGGGGCAATACTATAAAGATGATAGTTCCGCTTTGGCATTACTAGTACTGAGTGGCTCACTTACCCAGTGTCTCTCAGCTTCTGTCCTCAGGGTACAGAAACAGGTCAGGTTTTCAGGATTTTCCTAATAAACATACCTGGGAACTTTATATTACATTAACCCATAACTTCCCCATAGTGCAGATTCTGGCAAAAGTTTATCTGCTCCCTCCTAGAAGGAAATCCAGGACGTTTACTTGTGTGTAAACATGGAACAGCGACATTCTGGAGCAAACCAACTTCAACATTGGGGACAAATACAAATGAATATTGATTTAAATAGAATATTTAACCCCTTGAATGCTAGATCAATGCATTGGAGACCTCTCTACCATTCCTGTAGTTAAAAAGTCCCATTTAACCCCTAGAGTGCCAGGTGGGTACAATGTACGAGTGAGCACAGCTGTACCTGCTGTGCCACGCTCGTACATTTGACAGCTAAAATGCGGTCACTGCTTAAGCCGGTATAACCGGCTGGCAGTGGCCGCATTTCAGCTGAAATGCAGCCTGGCACTCTTGGGAGGACATGAGGATTACTCCTCATGTCCTCCCAGGTATTGATCTCCCAGCCGATCGTGCTGGGAGATCAATCTCACCAAGGGAGAAGCTCTGACAAACAGAGCTTCTCCCTCCGCCGCCCTCCTACCCCGAACTTCCGGGTAGGAGTGGGCGGGACCGGGAGAAACCTCCTAACGTCATTGGTGACATGATCACCGATGACGTTAGGGAAGTTTCCCTTAGCCCATTCACTCCTACCGGTGGTAGGAGTGAAAGGCAGGAGAGCTTCTCCTGCAGTCGCCAAATTGGTCTCCCAGCCTATCGGCTGGGAGATCAATTACTTGGGGGACACCAGGAGGCGTCCTGATGTCCCCCAGGAGGTCTGAATACATAAAAAAGAAAAAAAAATAAATAAATAAACAATAGTAACGCTGTGAGTGCCGCAGTGGTCCCCAGCACATTGCTTTGCAATGTGCTGGAGACCCTTGTAGCACTCACAGGGTCTTTTCTTTGGTTTTTTTTTTTTTTTTTTGAAAGACCTCATTGTGGGGATCAGGGGGGATCCTGATGCCCCTCAATGAGGTCTATTATTAAAAAAAAAAAAAAAAAATTTTTAACCCTGTGTCCAATGCACCCCCCCCCTCCTGTGGCACACACAGGGCTTCTATCATTACTTTGTTACTAGAGATTGTTGGGGGGCCATCAGGATTGGTCCTGATGGCCCCCCAACAAGCTCTGATTACAAAGTAATAATAAAAAAAAAAACTTAACCCTCTGAGTGCCAGAAGGGTCCAATGCATTGCTTTGCAATGCGCTGGAAACCCCTTTGGCACTCACAGGGACATTTATTTTGATTCCTTTTTTTTTTTTTTTTAAGACCTCATTGGGGGGAATCAGAGGGGTCCTGATACCCACCAATGAGGTCCATAATAAAAAATAAAGTAAAGAAAAAAAAATTAACCCTGTGTGTGCCACAAGGGGGGCCAATGCAGCGGCGCACACACAGGGCATTTATCATTACTTCGTTATCAGAGATTGTTGGGGGGCCATCATGATTGGTCCTGATGGCCCCCCAACAAGCTCTGATTACCAAGTAATGATAAAAAAAAAAAATTAACCCTCTGAGTGCCACAAGGATCCAATGCATTGCTTTGCAATGCGCTGGAGACCCCTGTGGCACTCTCAGGGTCCCCTGTTTGTGGACATATATATATTTTTTTTTTACTAAGACCTCATTGGGGAGGGATCAGGGGGTCCTTATGCCCCTCAATGAGGTATATAATAAAAAAAAAAAAATTAAAACACAAATTAACCCTGTATGTGCCACTAGGAGGGGAGTTCAATGCCGACCCCCTTCCTGTGGCACACACAGGACTTTTTATCAACACTGGTAGTCACAGATCTCCCATACACACTATCAAACACTGCCCCACCATCCTTGCTCCTCTGCTCATACCCACACACACTGCCTAATCCCTCACCCTCCCACATACTTTGTTACACTTGTAGTCACAGGTCCGCACGTACACCGGCTGACGCCCTAGCTTCTTTCATCTGTTAGCCATAAAATCACACATACACTGTTTGCTTTACCATTTCTGTTTCACTGGTAGCTACGCTCCTGTAGCGTAAATTGGTATGTCAACCCACAGCAGTGGGGTACCATTTTTCTTAGGCTGGCAAGAAGTCCTCCTAGGAAATCCCACGCCATTGAACCATTTTAGTATCTTTGAAGTGACTGATGTGTAAAACAATTTTTTTTTTTCCTGTAGCACCACATTCTGGAAATAGTTGTGCCAACTAACTTAGGGGTAAAAAGGCAAGTGACCCCTCATTAGATGCGGCAGGTTGTCTTCTTTCCAAAATGGTATGGTTTATCTACCTTTTCTTCAATTCTGAAGGTGTTATAGTCATTTTCGTACAGGCAAGTCAGGTTTGAGAAAATGTTAGAAACATCAGAGGTTGTAGAAGGTGTAGTTTTCTACTTCTAGCACCCCCTAAGGTAGTTCAACTTATACCAATGGGGTGTCATTTGACTCCTAAGAGCACTAGCAAACAAATGCAGTTGAAAATTCCATGGTTTTCACAGCGCTCCATACATTTGAAGGGGCAGAAATGTAAAAAAATGCAATTTTTTTCCTATATCGCCTCCTTCTGGAAACATTTATGCACACCAGTATTGGGGTAAGAAGGCAAGTGACTCCTCATTAGATGCGGCAGGTTGTTTTCTTTCCAAAATGGTATGGTTTATCTACCTTTTCTTCAATTCTGAATGTGTTATAGCCATTTTTGTACAGGCAAGTCACATTTGAGAAAATGTTAGAAACATCAGAGGTTGTAGTAGGTGTAGTTTTCTACTTCTAGCACCCCCTAAGGTAGGTCAACTCATATCAATGGGGTGTCGTTTGACTCCTAAGAGCACTAGCTAATGAATGCAGTTGAAAATTCCATGGTTTTTACAAAGTTCCATACATTTGAAGGGGCAGAAATGTAAGAAAATGCCTTTTTTTTCACTAGCGCCACCTCCTGGAAGCATTTGTGCATACCAGCCTTTGGGTAAGAAGGCACGTGACCCCTCATTAGATGCGTAAGGATGTTTTCTTTCCAAAATGGCATTGTTTCTCTACCTTTTCTGCATATCTATTATGGTTATAACCATTTTAGTGCAAGCAGATAATTTCAAAAACAAAAGTGTCAGGTTTACGTACGTGTTCCTAGCACCCACATATTGTATGTTAACCCACACAAATAGGCTACCATTTTTCTCATGTTGGTAGCAGGTACTGAATACAGCAGGAAATGTTATGGTTTTCAAAGATTTTAGTATCTTTGAAGTGGTGGAAATGTAAAAAAACATGTATTTATTCCCATAGTGCCACTTTTTGGAAATATTTGTGCACTTCAGCCCAGGGGGTAGAAAGGCAAGTGACCCCTCAATTGATGCGGGAGAATGTCTACTTTCCAAAATGGTATACCTTTTATACCTTTCCTTCATGTCTCTAACAGTTATGGACATTTTAGTACAAGCCGCCATTTTCGAAGAAGCAAACAGGTAGGTGTAGTGATGTGCTTCTGGCACCCCTAAGGTAGGTCGACTCATTCCAGTGGGGTGTCATTTTTCTCCTAAGAGCACTAGCTAATGAATACAGTTGGAAATGCCATGGTTTTCACAAATTTCAGTACATTTGAAGGGGCAGAAATGTAAGAAAATGCCTTTTTTTTCATTAGCGCCACCTTCTGGAGGCATTTGTGCACTCCAGGCTTGGGGTAAGAAGGCAAGTAACCCATCATTAGATGCGGCAGGGTGTCTTCTTTTCAAAATGGTATGGTTTGTGTACCCTTTCTTCACTTCAGTAGTTGTTATAACCATTTGGGTACAGACAAGTAATGTTTGAGAAAATGTTAGAAACATTTCAGGTTGTAGTAGGTGTCGTTTTGCACTTCTAGCGCCCCCTGAGGTAGTTGATCTCATACCAATGGGGTGTCATTTTTCTCCTAAGAGCGCTAGATAATGAATACAGTTGGAAATGCCATTGTTTGCACAAATTTCAGTACATTTGAAGGGGCAGAAATGTAAGAAAATGCCTTTTTTTTTCATTAGCGCCACCTTCTGGAGGCATTTGTGCACTCCAGGCTTGGGGTAACAAAGCAAGTCACCCATCAATAGATGCGTCAGGGTGTCTTCTTTTCAAAATGGTATGGTTTGTGTACCCTTTCTTTACTTCTGTAGTTATTATAACCATTTGTGTACAGACAAGTAATATTTGAGAAAATGTTAGAAAAATTTGAGGTTGTAGTAGGTGTCGTTTTGCACTTCTAGCGCCCCCTGAGGTAGTTAAACTCATACCAATGGGGTGTCATTTTTCTCCTAAGAGCACTAGCTAATGAATACAGTTGGGAATGCCATGGTTTGCACAAATTTCAGTACATTTGAAGGGGCAGAAATGTAAGAAAATGCCTTTTTTTTTCATTAGCGCCACCTTCTGGAGGCATTTGTGCTCTCCAGGCTTGGGGTAACAAGGCAAGTCACCCATCATTAGATGCGGTAGGGTGTCTTCTTTTCAAAATGGTATGGTTTGTGTACCCTTTCTTCACTTCTGTAGTTATTATAACCATTTGTGTACAGACAAGTAACGTTTGAGAAAATGTTAGAAAAATTTGAGGTTGTAGTAGGTGTCGTTTTGCACTTCTAGCGCCCCCTGTGGTAGTTGAACTCATACCAATGGGGTGTCATTTTTCTCCTAAGAGCGCTAGCTAATGAATACAGTTGGAAATGCCATGGTTTTCACAAATTTTAGTACATTTGAAGGGGCAGAAATGTAAGAAAATGCCTTTTTTTTCCATTAGCGCCACCTTCTGGAGGCATTTGTGCACTCCAGGCTTGAGGTAACAAGGCAAGTCACCCATCATTAGATGCGGCAGGGTGTCTTCTTTTCAAAATGGTATGGTTTGTGTACCCTTTCTTCACTTCTGTAGTTGTTATAACCATTTGTGTACAGACAAGTAATGTTTGAGAAAATGTTAGAAAAATTTGAGGTTGTAGTAGGTGTCATTTTGCACTTCTAACGCCCCCTGAGGTAGTTAAACTCATACCAATGGGGTGTCATTTTTCTCCTAAGAGCACTAGCTAATGAATACAGTTGGAAATGCCATGGTTTTCACAAATTTCAGTACATTTGAAGGGGCAGAAATGTAAGAAAATGCCTTTTTTTTCATTAGCGCCATCTTCTGGAGGCATTTGTGCACACCAGGCTTGGGGTAAGAAGGCAAGTTACCCCTCATTAGATGCGGCAGGTTATCTACTTTTCAGAAATATATAGTTTTATATAGTTATTCCACTGTTTTAGGGTAGTTTTACCACAAAAACCCTAGAATGCGCATATTAGTTTATAAAGTTGAAAATGTCATTTTGCGCTGCTGGTGATTAGGGCTCTACGCTAGCCATGGATGTAGGTAAAACTATACAAATTTGGTATTTTTTTACTCGGGGGACTTGGGGCTTTTTCAAATAATTGAAACTTTTTCAATCAAGGTAAATGTTTTTGATACATATTATGTGATTTTAGGAAAATTAGTAAATTTTCACTTTTTTTGTCATTATGACATCATAGCTTTTTGCACAATGTAAAATTCTCTTCATGTAAGGTACCACGAGAAAGCTCATTTCGTTCTGAAAAAAACAATATATAGTTTTCCATATTTAACTAAAAATCCCCAGAGGAAATCAAGCATAAACAGAAGGATATCAAAAATGCTGAAAAAGTGTCTGGCCTGCAGGGTACAGGAAATGGCACAAGCCTCTGGCACTGAAGGGGTTAAATCAACGGCAGTCTGTGAAAATGTTTATGTCCCTTTTAAAGTGCAGTTGGCGTGCACCAGAATTTCACTACTCCACCTTTATTCATAAGGCTCTAAAAGTTCCAGGAGGGCGTTTCCTGAGCCACCAGAAGCATAGGGTGACCACATTTCCGTTTTGCCATTCCAGGACATGTGGTCACCCTAGTCCTGCGGCTGAGGCTCCCGCCGGTGCTGACCATCTTTCTGAGGCTGACACAGAGTAAGAGTTCCCACTGAAAGATGGTCAGTGCCGGCGGGAACCTCAGCCGCGGGTCTCACTTGCAGCACCAGTATACCTGCTCCATCCCAGCTGTCTCGCATGCACCTGTCCAGCCAGCCAATGAAATGTATTTGCTATATGAGCCAGCTAATGAGGACCATATAGCAAATAAATTTAATTGGCTGGCTGGACTGGTACATGTTGCTCCATTCCGGGACTCTTTGTTGTCCCGGTGGGGGGGTGACCTGGGACATGGGACAAAGACCCCCAATAAGGGACAGTCCTGGGCATTCTGGGACGTGTGGTCACCCTACAGAAGCATGTCTTGTCCTGGGAAATCCAGACATACGGTAATCCTAAACCAAAAGAAAGACAGACACAGGTTAATGGTACACAATATGTGCCCAACAAACACTGTGTCTATCAAATAGTGACCCGTTCAAAATCTTATATATTATTTCCAAAAAACAATTAGAGATCACTAATACTTAACTTTTAATAGTAAATACCTAGTCCATAAAAACTAAGATCATTGGTTTTTTAACCCTTCATTAGTCTGGGTCCTACTTAAAATAAATCAACCTTTTGTGGGTAAATATTTAGCACTGTGAATAAATATAAGAAGAATGTTCATTTCAACAGAGATACTTTCTCTGCATACATTCGGCTACAAATAACTAACAGGTCTTTAGTTACAATGTATAAGCGTACTTCAAAGATACAATGTAATACAATCAAAGTGGAATACTCAGCTGACAATTAATCAAATAACTCTTATTGTTATGTAATATAACCTTCCTCAATAGGAACAGCAAAATGGTGGCTCCCTCAATCTCACCCTCGTGGCCAGCTACAAGAGCGTTCCACACATTGACCCTGAGCTTATCATTGCGACCATATTGCCGAACCTTTTTCGTAACTAATTGAATCTTATTTTATTTTAATAATACACAGCTGCCAACATGCCCACAAGTAGGCATATCCCAACGCATTTCGCCGCTAATAATAGCGGCTTCGTCAGGGGCTTCGAAGCCGCTATTATTAGCGGCGAAACGCGTTGGGATATGCCTACTTGTGGGCATGTTGGCAGCTGTGTATTATTAAAATAAAATAAGATTCAATTAGTTACGAAAAAGGTTCGGCAATATGGTCGCAATGATAAGCTCAGGGTCAATGTGTGGAACGCTCTTGTAGCTGGCCACGAGGGTGAGATTGAGGGAGCCACCATTTTGCTGTTCCTATTGAGGAAGGTTATATTACATAACAATAAGAGTTATTTGATTAATTGTCAGCTGAGTATTCCACTTTGATTGTATTACATTGTATCTTTGAAGTACGCTTATACATTGTAACTAAAGACCTGTTAGTTATTTGTAGCCGAATGTATGCAGAGAAAGTATCTCTGTTGAAAGGAACATTCTTCTTATATTTATTCACAGTGCTAAATATTTACCCACAAAAGGTTGATTTATTTTAAGTAGGACCCAGACTAATGAAGGGTTAAAAAACCAATGATCTTAGTTTTTATGGACTAGGTATTTACTATTAAAAGTTAAGTATTAGTGATCTCTAATTGTTTTTTGGAAATAATATATAAGATTTTGAACGGGTCACTATTTGATAGACACAGTGTTTGTTGGGCACATATTGTTTACCATTAACCTGTGTCTGTCTTTCTTTTGGTTTGGTATTATTTAAGACAGAGACCTGCATAATCTGATTGAAAAGGAGTGTCTAGTTTCCTTTTATATTATTCTCATACGGTAATCCTAACCTAGGTAAATCCTGCTGCAAAATAGATTAAGAGCCACTTATTTCAAAGGTTCAGGTCACCATTAAAATATGGAAAATATTTTGGTTGCGTATCTTACTCTTCTACTGACCTCTGATGCCTGATCTAGATGGCGGTATCTTCACGCCAAACTGATCAGTGTGTGATAAAACAAGGAGAATGTTGTACTGATAACATAGTAACATAGTAAATCAGGTTGAAAAAAGTCCATCAAGTTCAACCTTTGCCTCATAAACCAGACACATGAGAATTATATATCTTTCCTGCTACCAAATAATTTAGTCTATCATACCTTCCTATTTTGCCTACTAATACAGAGTATAACCCTGTATGTTCCCTTTGAAAGAAATGTATCTAATCTTCTCTTAAAAGTGTCCATTGTATCTGCCATAACCACATCCTTGGGCAAGAAATTACATAATTTAAAGGATAGTAATACTTCATTATTATTATTATTATTTCAAAGTTCCCTCTCCCCTGACGTAAGCATTCTAGCTGACAGCAGGGGAATACGGTCCAAGGACCAGTGGCGGCTCTGCAGCAGTGCTGAGATCTCGTTATAGAAACAGAAATCCTTCACTAAAATGGTCTTCTACATGTGTTTGCAAACCAAGCACATGTAGAAGATCATTTTAGTGAAGGATTTCTGTTTCTAAAACACTGTCTCTGGACTCCTGAAGAGCCGCCGCTTGCTCACTGACCGCATTCCCCTGCTCTCAGCTAGAACGCTGACATCAGGGGAAAAGCCAGAAAGAGGGAACTTTGAAAGTGGATATCTCTCAAACCATAAAGGTTTGAGAGATGCCTCTGGTATGTTTGAATTCAGAATTTTAAGGGCTACAACATGAGGGATAGTAATAATGAAGTATTACTATCCCTTTAGCAGACTGTACTGTAAAAAAAGCCCTTTCCTCTGCTGAAGTTGAAACCTCCTTTCCTCTAATCTCAAAGGGTGTCCCCTGGTCATCTGATCAGGCCTTGGAATGAATAGCTCACCACAGAGATCCTTGTATTGACCTCTCATATACATGTACATTGTGATAAGATCTCCTCTTATTGAACTTGAACAACTATGTAACAAACTATTTTCACCATAAGAAACAAATTCAAATTTGCAATGTGTGGGGAGTCTTCTCTTGTACCCAGGGGTTAAATGCCCTATTTAAATCACTGGAATTTGTATTTGTCTCCAATAATGTGGTTGGTTTTCCCCAGGATTGCTCCATTCCTCTTAGTACATCAGCCTCAAGGAGAGTAATTAAAGTAATGCAATAATCTAATAACTCTAATTAGCACAGGATGTTCTGTTTTAAGATGCCAAAAAAAGGATTTTGGCAAATCAGTTTGGAACCCGAAAATATTTCATTTTGGATGCTGGCCCTATGTTATGAAACAACTGGAATCTGTGGAGATGATCTGATTTCAGAGAAGTCACTGTTTCTTATGGCATGCGACCCAATCATGTTTGCTCTGTCAGTGGAATTCTTGATTTTCTGGTTCCCCAACATCTTGTAGACTTTATCTTATTATGTGGGATGGTATTGAGGTCACTAGTGTCTAGTTCCTGACTCTTCTAATACTCAAGAGGCAGCAAATAATATGAAACATTTTGTTATGCTATGATCATCCCGGAAGAAAACTGCTGTGTGTGACACACGTCATGTGAGGACAACTACAGTCCCCTGAGCTTCAAAGGGTTAAAACTTCAAGATAATAACTTTAACTTTTTAATTAATATCTCAATGACCTTCTCTACACTATATTGCACATTTTAATTAAAATGCAATACACTTTTGTTAAAGCCAATCTAAAGTTCTCGTTGTCAAAAGCCATGAAATGTACGGGTATGTTTCCACATCAGGAATAACTCTAATGTCCCCCACAAAAAATCGACTTAATAAAATTAAAGATGAAATGTTATCTATAAAGTGCATGGGGTTCTCAGAGTTAATGTATGAATAAACTTAACACCAGGTTTCCCTGTGTGTGTTCATTTGAGTAAGAACCTAATTTTGGTTTTAATGTAATATATTGTCTTTTAATCTCTTTTATTACCACTGTAAAGGGACCCAAGGACACCGGGTTCTCAAGCTTGTTACGCCGGTTCCCCAACCAATAGGAACCAGAGCGACAAGCTGAGGACAGGTGGTGACCAATCACCGAGTCTCCTACTTGTTGACGCAACATCAAGATGTGACGCTGCTCGACAATCAGCAACCAATAAGAAGGCACCTACCTGTCGAACAACACACAATATACAACATGTAGTCATTTTGTTGGCAGCCAATCAGATGGCCTCCTACCTTTGAAAAGAGTGGCGGCAGTTCCCTTTGTATTACGGCCATCAGATGCCAGCTTCCTTAATGAAATTCCTTTTTAGTAACAGTTCTGAGGCCCTTAGTAGAGCCTTCCAGAAATGGCCTATAGCCCGTTACAACCACATTTAGAACAATAGTAATCTTATGAGTTTGATCAGTTTTTTTACTCACTTGAACTGATAACAGATAGCTGTCCCCTGATTGGCTCCCAGGGTGAAATCCTGGCACTGGATCAACCAATGGATCTCCAGACAATAGAAGTAAAGGATGGTTGTGGTCGTAGCTAGGCTTCAGGAGTTGGAGATCAAAGAGTGGAGCCGTGTTACTGTTGATGGGATTTCTAGTGGGGTAGATAGAGACTGAAGTCCTGTTTCCGACACCCCACTGCTTTGTTATTTTAATAAAGACACTTTGTTGGAGTAGATTCAGCCTAATCTGCAATATTTCTTTGGTGATAACAGAGAGTCCCATGTCCAGCCTCATTTATAATCAGCGGTGGTTGCTTTTCCTATGACATGTGTCTCACCAATAGTCTTGTTGGATGAAGATAAATTATCATTTACAGCATAGTACAGCGGAACAAGGGTAGAATATCAGACAGTGTATATATAATATGAGTCTGGGACTACCGGTGGTACAGTGGACCAAGGCTAGAATATCAGACAGTATATATAATATGAGTCTGGGACTACTGGTGGTACAGTGGAACAAGGCTAGAATATCAGACAGTGTATATATGAGTTTTGGACTACCAGTGGAACAAGGCTAGAATATCAGAGAGTGTATATACGTGGGTCTGGGACTACGGGTAATACAGTGGAAGAAGGCTAGATGGGTAACATCAGGTGCAAGTGAGTCCAGGTTTTCATTACCAGACATCTAAATATCAAGTGCTGACCACTAGAGGCAGCACCAAGTGTTTTGTCCTGACGTCAGAACTGAAGCAACAGCTACACCTTGACCTGGGAAGCAGGCTTCAACTTATTTAGCCATTCACCATTTTAGTTTACTAAGCTACCCATTAAAATATAAATTACCACAGGCAACACCTTGTGACAATTGCTAGTAAATAATAATAATGATAATAATAATATTAATAATATCAATGACATTAAGGGAATTTTCATTTGTCTTATATAGTGCACTTAGTTTGCTCCAGGATTTCTTTTCTTTAGCACCTCAATCACAGTGTATGTGTGCATCTGTGGCTACTAGTGGAACAAGGTTGGCTGTCACACAGTGTATGTGTGGTTTTGTATCTACCAGTGGGCAATGGGACAAGGCTGAGGTGTCAGACAATGTATGTGTGGTTTTGTGGCTACCAGTGAAAAATGGAACAAAGCTGAGGTGTCAGTGTATGTGTGGTTCTGTAACTGCTAGTGGAACAAGGCTTGAGTGTCACACAGTGTAGGTGTGGTTTTGTAGCTACCAGTGGGCAATGGGACAAGGCTGAGGTGTCAGACAGTGTATGTGTGGTTTTGTGGCTACAGGTGAAAAATGGAACAAAGCTGAGGTGTCAGTGTATGTGTGGTTTGTGGTCAGTGGAATAGTGGAATAAAGCTGGGATGTCAGACAGAATAAGTATAATTATGTGGCTCTTAGTGGACAGTGGGATAAGGCTGGTGTTTCAGACTAATTTTGTGGTTCTGTGACTACCAGTGGAACAAGGCTGGGGTATATGTGTGGTTCTCTGACTTTCAGGGGACAGGAGAACAGTTCTGGAATGTCAACAGTGGATGTGTGTTCTTTGACTAGCAGGGAACAGTGACACAAGGCTGAGCTATCAGACAGTGTATGTGTGTGGTTCTGTGACTACCAGTGGAACAAGGCTGAGGTATCAAACAGTGTATGTGTGGTTCAGTGACTATCAGTGGACAGTGGAACAAGGCTGGGGTGAATTGAATATATGTGTGAAGATGGGGGTCCCCAAATTGGTCCCTGGGGGTCCTCAAATTGGTAGCCTGCTTAGGGCCCCATGGAGTCTTAATCCAACTCTGATGTAATGATCTTTTCTTTCTGAGATCAACAAACACGTACCTCATCTTAAAGTGTTAGTAATGTCTAAAAAAAACTTTTTTGCATTTAGAAGAGCTCAAAAAGCTGATCTAAATGCAAAAAAACGGATCTCTCAAACCGCTATGGTTTAAGAGATACGGGCGTTTGAAGTTTGATTTCTCCTACTGACAGCTGTAAAGCTGTCAGCAGGAGATCCGTGTCGGTCGACACTGTGGCGCTTGAGAAGTGCCGAGATCTCGTTACTTACACGGAATCCCTTCAATGGCATGGTCTAAAACATGTGCCTAGTGTTCAGGCACATGTTTTAGACCATTCCGATAAAGGGATTCTGTGTAAGTATTGAGATCCCGGCACTTCTCAAGCGCCACAGTGTCGACCGACACGGATCTCCTGCTGACAGCTTTACAGCTGTCAGTAGGAGAAATCAAACTTCAAACGCTCGTATCTCTTAAACCATAGCAGTTTGAGAGATACGTTTTTTTGCATTTAGATCAGCTTTTTGAGCTCTTCTAAATGCAAAAAAAGTGTTTTTTAGACATTACTATCACTTTAACAATTTTCTTATTCTAAGTGAGGCGCTGTTTGATGTGGCCATTTCTCTCCTTCTGACTTGGGATTAACTTTTCTTCACATACTTACAAATGTATTTTCATTGTTCGCATATCCTTCATCTCTTCAAACTTGTTCCTTTCATTATTAATGTTAAAGGAAACTGTGGATGACAATGATTTTCTTATCCCTTGAACTGAAGGAAGCTGAATCTTTTGGAATACTTTATTATACACTATAAATCCAACTCAGAAATTTTTTTTTTTTAAGAAATAGAATGTGTTTTTATGAATGTATATATATGTGTATATATATATAACCAGCCATTAATGGAAAGCACTCACTCCTATGTCAAACTTCTGCCCAGGTGCACAATCCCATACCAAGATACACAGTTTAAACAAAAGGGGCAGCACCAGTGGGTCTTTTTAATTAGCAATATATGTTTAATAAAGCAACAAAATCGTCAACGTTTCGGTCCACGCAGGGACCTTTCTCAAGACGTCTTGAGAAAGGTCCCTGCGTGGACCGAAACGTTGCCAATGTTGTTGCTTTATTAAACATATATTGCTAATTAAAAAGACCCACTGGTGCTGCCCCTTTTGTTTAAACTGTGTGTATGTGTATATATATATATATATATATATATATATATATATACATACATACATAAATCCTCCATTGTAAAGCAAACATATTCATGCTGTTGAGAGATGCTGCATTCAAAAGTTGTGATAACTCAAACTGTCCCAAAATGGTAATGCTGTTTCTCTCAACTTGTATGTAGGTTTGTATCCTAAGGTTCAACTCTCCCATAAAGAGAAATAGAAAATAGTCATATGTTGGAAAAAAATTGTTCTGTAACACCTTATGAACAAAAGCATCCCCTGTGGGAGCATCCTTATTTTACTTAGAAGCAAAAGCTTTATATACAGTGTGTATATATATATATATATATATATATATATATATATATATATATATATATATATGAGAAATCCTCATTACATAATTGATGTCTCCTCAAGATACACACATACCCAGGGGTTGCAGTAAGGAGGGAATATCCTCCCTGCTGCCAGTCCTGGAGATACAGGAGCCACTCCTGTCAAAA
Organism: Rhinophrynus dorsalis; assembly: GCA_037306005.1. NCBI lineage: Eukaryota > Metazoa > Chordata > Amphibia > Anura > Rhinophrynidae > Rhinophrynus > Rhinophrynus dorsalis. The sequence continues at coordinate 512,923,641 of CM074721.1, forward strand.
TCTCTACTAAGAATTTGCCCTTCATCATCCCCCCAAAAAATGGAAGACACATGCACCCAAAGTGACACACATACATATATATACATACACACATACACACACACTGTGACTAAAATACGTACACACATACTGTCACGGGGAGACTTGTGAAATAATGACATTTGACAAGTACAGATACAATAAAATGAAAATTTTATTAATTGAAAGATAAAGGTAGTAAAATTCCTCTCCACCCTTCACAAGACCAGGTATAGCACTTCCCCAACCCTCCATTAGACAGGTGTGACGATAGTATAGCAGACAATACCCCAGAACACTGGAGCACACACAAGGAGAGAGAGCACTTCTCCAACCCTCATGAGGCCAGGTACAGAAACAGTGTAACAACACTTCCCCAACCCTTCACTTGACAGGTATGATGATAGTACACAGACAGTACCCCAGAGCGCTGGAGCACCTACAAGGAGCGAGAGCACCTCTCCAACCTTGACAAGACAAGGTAGCAAGACAATACCCCAGAACACTGGAGCACCTGCAAGGAGCGAGAGCACCTCTTCAACCTTCACCAGACCAGGTAGCAGGACAGTGCAATGACACTTCACAACCCTTCACTAGACAGGTGTGAAGATAGTATACAGACAGTACCCCAGGATGCTGGAGATAACCAGGCAACAGAACAGGCCCTAGAACGCTAGGAACTAGACAGGCAATGTTGACGTGCCCTAGAACACTAGGGTGAACCGATAGACAGAGGTGACAAACCCTAGAATGCTAGGGGATACAACCGGCTACTCAGAATAGGCTGCAACAAGGCAACCAACAAGGCTGACAAATACTGGGTACTGCCAGGGAGCAGTACGTGCGTCAGCAACAGGCCCAGGTAGGTCGAAGAAGGAAAGTCAGCCTGACCTAGGTAGGCCAGAGTGGAAAGTCAACCAGAGTCGGGAGCGCAGCGGAGCAAGAGTCAACCAAAGCCAAAAGGAATGGTCATATGAAGCCAGGAGTCTCAGCCGGATTAGGTAGTCGGATGAAGCAAGGGGACTCACCCGGATCGGGTAATCAGACGAAGCCAGACGTCTCAACCGGATTGGGTAGTCAGACAAAGCAAGGGGTCTCAGTCAGATTGGGTAGTCAGACGAAGCCAGGAGTCTCAACCGGATCAGGTAGTCAGATGAAGCCAGGGGTCTCAGCCGAATCTGGTAGTCAGACGAAGCCAGGAGTCAAAACCGGGATGGAAGTCAGAAGAAGACAGGAGTCATACACAGGAAATAGCACTGAAGGGAAGCTGCAGCTCTGGGAGAATGTAATGGCACTCAAAGGGTTAATGTAGGCCCTCATTTTATTATTTCATGGATGTCAATATTTGCTATGCAAGACAGAGGACATGCAGCCATCAGGTACACACTTAACCCACTGACTGCCACAGGGTTGTGTATCAACTATTACCCCACGGGACAGACCATCAGCATAAGGGGAAGTGCCCTCAAAACGCTCACACTGTAAACTTCCATTTCCCTCCCACTACTCCTTCTTCCCCAGCCTATTCCTAACACTTTTTCACATGTCTATGAAGCCCCCCCAACTCATGATTAAGCCTTGCCCCCTTTTAACCCAGATTTCCTCAGTGATCACCCCCCAGAAGCACCACAGGAGTACCCTCCAGGGACTCCACAAGACAAAGTTCCCAGGTATAAAAATGCTTCCCACTGCTATTTAATTCTGACATGACACACCACTGTATACTGCATGCCACCCTATAACTTAACCCTTTGAGTGCCAGAAAGGTGCGCAATGCATTGCAAACAAAAGCAATGAAAATCCCTCGGCACTCAAGGGGTTAGGGAAGGACTAATGCTGCAATTATGTCATGTGTATCAACTTTTGCCCCGCACGACAGATTAGCAGCATAAGGGGAAGCGTTCCCAAAATGCTCACACTGTAAATATCCATTTCCCTCCTACTTCTCCTCCTTCCCCAACCTATTCCTAACACTTTTTCCACATGTCTGTTAAGCCCCGCCCCCACTCATGATTAAGCACTGCCCCTTTTAAAATGCAAATTGCCTCATTGATATCCCCTCCAGGGACTCCACAAGACAAAATTCCCAGGTATGAATACGCGTCACAGTGCTATTTAACGCAGAGGGGTGCACAATGCATTGCAAAGAAATGCGTTGCAAACCCCTCTGGTACTCAAAGGGTTCACATGCTGATATAACAATCTTTTTATTTTCTGCTTTCCATTTGCACAACCTCAAGACCAGGTGGGGGGAGGTCAGTGTTGCTAGACCTTGTGTAGTGATGCCTTCTGGTCCTTAGAGGGCTACATTTATCATCTAACTCTCTCAGTACTGGACACGTTCACTTCAATACAAGATTGTTACCTACACAGCACTGCCAGAGCCCACACCACTACACTCAGAATCTCCAGATCAAGGGAACCAGCAAGAGCCTTAACCTACAGAGATGGGGGGCCTATCACTGCGTCTTTGTCCCCCTCTGTGTGTGTGTATGTGTGTGCATATCGGTTGTGTATGTGTGCGTGCGCATATCTGTTGCATGCGTGTCTGCATGTCTGTTGCATGTTTGTGTGTGTGTGTGCATTTTTCTTGCATGTGTGTGTATGTCTGATGCATGGGTGTGTCTGTGTGCATGTCTATTCCATGTGTGTGTGTGTCTCACTGTGTGTATGTGTCTGCCTGTGCGTTGCATATGTCTGGGTATATCAGTGTGTGTACATTTCAAACACGTATGCCCAACAGTCATAACATGACGGCCAACGCTGTTCCACAGGGGCAGAAGTAAGGATGACATATTCATATCTCATCCATACTGCCACTCCTGGAGATACAGGGCGCCATGATTTTGACAGGAGTGGTTAAAATCTCTTCAATGACTTTACCCTCCCTCAACAACCTCCTCAACAACCAAAAAACATGGCCAACACACACAAAATGCCCTCACCTGCACCTCTCCTATGTCCAAAATGTCCTCCTGCTCCACACACACACACACAAAATGCCCTCACCCACACTTCATCTATTAACCCTTTCAGCGCCAGAGGGGTAAGCAATATATTCGTTTGTTATACGTTGCAAACCAATCTGGCACTCAAAGACGCTTGTCTTGCAGGAGAGGAGTTACAAGGGAGGGAGGGATGTCGGATGCCTATGCATACGCAAACGGTTAACCCTTTGAGTGCCAGAGGGGTACGCAATGCATTCAGAATCCCACTGCCATTCACAGTTTTAGACCCTTATAGACCTCTTGACTTTTTCCTGGGGTGTGACCAAGTTTATTTGTTTTTTTTTTTTGAGATGGACAGTGGAGGCCCAGGATCCCCAGTCTTTCCACAACTTCCAGCTGCCCAGTACGACCTCTCCACAGCCACTACCTCCACCAGCCCCTAGGTTCAGGTCTGCACACTCAGTCCCAGTAGCAACTTCTTCTTACCACACTGGATCCGGACATTGTGCGGCACATTGTGAGGAGAAGAGTGTTTCCATTGTACCGGGCCCCAGCAACGTGGGCCTCTGAATCTACATTATTTATGTAATCAGGACAACTTCTTTAAACATTAAATTAACAGCACTCTGTTTAACTCTTTGAGTGCCAGAGAGGTAAATAATGCATTACAGCACATTGCATTTGATGACTTTCCAGCACTCAAAGGGTTAATTCTGACATGACACACCACTGTATACTGCATGGCACTCTATGGCTTAAAATGTTGGTAAAGTCTCTCTCACATTATCTCCTTTTATTTTCTGCTTCCCACTTCTACACACCAAACACACAGGGGCATAATACTATAATTGTGCCCCAAAATAAAGGAAATAACCAATACTATTGATTTAATAGTTTCAAGACCACAGAGGGGGCTTCTGCAACATGTTGTGAAGTGGTGTCCTCTGGTCCTTAGAGAGCTAAATTTGGCTTCTAACTCTCTGAATATTGCAGATATTCAATTCAATACAACATTGTTACCTACACAGCATTGTAAAGCTCCTACACTAATTCCAGGGCAGCCACAGCCCACACTTCTACACTCAGAACCTACAGATCCAGTGGACCAGCAAGAACCGGAACCTCCACACACAGGGGGCAGCTATCACTGTGTTAGTGTTGCATGTATGTGTATGTCTGTTGCGTATGTGCATGTCTCTCACATGTGTGTGACCATGTCTGTTGCATGTGTGTGTACATCTCTGTTATGTGTGTGTACATGTGTGGATCTTTGTTACGTGTGTGTGTGTATGTCTCTGCCGCTCACTGTGTGTGTATGAGTCTGCCTGTGTGTTGCATATGTCTGTGTTTATCAGCGTGTCTACATTTCAGACAAGCATGCCCAACAGTCATAACATGACAGGCAATACTGTCCCACATTGCTAGTGTATATATAAAAGAAGACTTCTGTGTGCCTGGCAAACACTCCCAGGGACGGCAGTAAAGAGGAGTTATTCAAATCTCCTCTATATACTGTAGCTGCTATTGGTCCATTCATGGGGAAGTGATTTTCACAGGAGCTTCACCATCCTGGCCACTCCTGTGAAAATCTCTCCAAGGAACTGGGGCCTTCTATACACACACATGTAATACACACACAATACACCTACTTACGCAGGCAATGCACAAATACACGCACAAAAAATGTTGTACGCAAAAAAATACACAAAACACAATAAGCAAAACGCTATATGCAATATGCAAAATGCTAAATGCAAAACTCAAAAAGCAGTATGCCACCGCAATGGAATCTACCCCTGATAAATGTCTGAGAAAGTGCAAAAAAAAGTCTGTAAACTGTGAGAGATAAAAAGCATATGATCATGTCACTCATTACAAGCTGCACAAACAAAACAAGTATTGAGAGACAAGATCTGCAGTCAGCTTTTTCTCTTTAGCGAGATCTGTCTTAAGCTATCTGAAGACTTATGTACTAAGAAGAACTGGGGGGGTTCAGTAAGGGGTAATGTTATGCTGATGTGTGTGTGGCGAGCACATCACCATATTTACTAAGAATTAGTGATGCAAGGGGAGCGGGGAATAATTTGTTGTATATCGTCAGCAGTTTGACAACCCAGAAGTCTGAGTGTGTTCTCTGTGCTACCCCAATTAACCAAGGGAAGTAAAGGGGATCCACTCCTACATCAGCACCATAAACAGCATTGTTCCCTAACCCATTCAGTGCCATAGGGGTGTAAAGTGAAATGATTATGAATTTATGGCTGGGAAAAAAATGAGATACAATTAATTTAATTCTAAATGTCTGTTAGTGTTCCTTTACATAGACACTGCCCTACAATATTATTTTTCAGTATAATCGACTTCGCCAACCTACCGTTGGCATCCACTCGCATCCGCTCACATCTCCAACTGTCCTTCTGCAATGCAATGTGATGGAGATGTGTGTCTAGAACCTTTGAGGTGGCCTGTGTGTTCTAGCCATGGAGTCAGAGGCGTAACTAGAAGCCTCCGGGCCCTGGTACAAGAAGTGCCATGGACCCCCCTGACCACATTGGCCCCCTCCACAATGCCCCCATCTCTTACCTGGTGCTCCCGCGTGGTCCTCTTAGTAATGCAAAGCACTGGGAGATGATGTCATCTCCTATCGCTCTGTATTACTAGAGTGCCGGCGGGAGATTGCGGGCGCCAGGTGGGGGGGTCGCAGGGGGAGGCCAGGCCTCTGGAGTGCACGGGCCCAGTTGCAGGTGTGACCCCTATAATTACGCCACTGCATGGAGTTAATGTGGGGGGGGGGTAGGAAAGGGAGGAATCAAATATGGCCCCATTGCTTTGCAATGCATTGCGTGGCCCCTCTGGCACTGAAAGAGTTAAAGAACACAAAGACATTTACAGTTAATTTAATCATGACACATTTTTTACCCAGCCATAAATTCTAAAACCTTTCACTGCACATCTTTATGGCACTGAAAGGGTAAGGGAGCGATGCTGTTTATGGTGCTGAATTCGGATCATCCCCCAGTGGGCAAGTGCGTGAGCAGAGAGAATGCTCTCAGGCTTCAGGGTATGCAATGCACATTCCAATGGCACAGACAGGATTACAGAAGGGCAGATTATGTCTCTCCACTTTATCAGAGATAGGAGAGTGTCCTCTGGTTCCATAGAGAGGTATAGGATGACCCCAACATGATGTTGGGTCTAAACTCCGACAGCAGAGGCCACTGTCAGAGCTTAGTGCATGTGGTGATGTGCAACATTACCATATAAACACACTCACATGAATATACCTGGGAACTCTCCAGATGTGCCCCAGGGACCCTGGTTTTTGTAGCTGTTTACTGGGTCTCCAAGAACAGACAATGATTCTCTGGCGGTGGGATGTTACATAAGAAACTCTGCCCACCCTGTTCCTCCCACTTCCAACTCTCTTCTTCTCCTTCCCCACCCAGTTCCTCCCACTTCCTGTCAACTATGATGACACATCCATTAAGCCCCACCCACACTTGCTAGTAATCCCTGCCCCTTTTTACTTATGTATATCCCCCAGCAGCAGCACAGAAATCCCCTCCGGAGATTCCAGAAGAAGAAGTTCCCAGGTATGCACAGGAACACTGCAATGTCTCATTAACCTGCATTCCCACATGCAAATGGGCCATTGTCAGTGTAGTGAGTGCAAAATCGGAAACCTGTCGTAGGCATGGTGATTCCTGGTGATGTTGGTGGATTGGTGGGCAATTCACAGGGATATGCTGGTGAAGACATCTTAGTGCATACTGTAGATAGATACAAAGACTCTACCATATTGCCATCCTGAGCCTTTTAGCGAACTTTGGTGCCCCCCCCCCCCGGCAACTATGGACAGAACCGTCTGCTTCGTAGGGGAGAAATATGAATTCCATTTTATTTAAATGGGACTCGTAACCTCTTGAATGCTAGAGAGGTCTCCAATGCATTCTAAGGGGTTAAAAGCCACATTCTCATTAACCCTTTGAGTGCCAGAGCCCCATCTGGCACTCAAAGGGTTAATAGGAATTTGGGTAATTATTCTTTATCCCCCTATGATGCATTTGGTTTTCTCCCAAATTAATCCAGTTCTTTTAACGACACCAGCCTCCTCATCTCTGACAACGATTGAAGATATTATATTATTAAATCTGACACCTCAGTTAAAAATGCGTTTTGGGCCCAAGGCGCTGCAATGGCTGATAGCACAAAGCACATTTGAGACCAGAGTTTAAGTTTCCTGCACAAAAAAATGAATGATTACAGATATCAGTTATGAGTATAAGGTATTTAAAGGCATATAACCTAGTAAATTTGGTTGAAAAAAGACACAAGTCCATCAAGTTCAACCTTTGACTTATAACCTACAGAAATATAAGCTTTACTGCTGACAAATAAGTTAGTTTGTATCTGAACTTCCTGTTTTGCCTACTAATATACAGTATAACCCTGTATGTTCCCTCTTGAAAGAAATGTATCTAATTGTCTCTTAAATGTATCCATTGTATCTGCCATAACCACCTCCTTGGGCAAGAAATTCCATAATTTAACAGACCTTACTGCAAAAAAATCTATATAATTTTTTTTTTAACTTCAAGTGTTCGATTCCATTTAAACAGACTTGGGAACTCCCTAGATGTTTCCCAGAAACTCGGGTTTCTGGGGACAGAGTCCAATTCTCTGGCTTTTGGAGTCCCCTGGTAACCCTGCACACTCCCCACCTGGTTCTTCCCAGTACCTACTTGTTCCCATCTGGTGCTGCCCACTTCTCCCTTGGTTCTGCCCACTCATCCCCTTTTTTGTCTACTTCTACTACCTCTGATCATGAATAAGCTTGTCAAACGTGAAATGTGTTGATCAGCATGTTACATCTACTGGTCTGCAACTCCATAATTGTAAATCTCTCCATATAGTGTTTTGATGAATAAGGAGACTTTGGAGGTATTTTGTGAAACTTTTATTCTATTTTCCACAATAACATCTGTTTTTATGGATATGGTTTTATCCATGGAAGTGCACATTTCTTTTGTGCCACACAACGTCTTTGCCTACTTCCCTACCCACAGTCTCACTAATTGCATCATGCGGCCAGTCCCATATCATCTGTCATCAATTCTCCTGCAGGTTTCTACTTTAAATTACCCAGATATGAATTTAATATGCTGGACCTCACTTTGAAAGCAGATAATTGTAGGAAACATCAAGTACACCTTATCTATAAAATTACTAAACTAGTCAGTATATATTCCCCCATGAATTCATGACATTCTTATGTAAATTACTGTTTCTTATGACACCCCGAATGACCAATTGAGCAGACTTTGTAAGACATGAGAATTGCTTTTTAACCTCATGTAATGTGTTGGAGACCATTCTAGCAGACAAGAGGTTAACCACTGTTTTGTGTCCATGTAGGGTAGCCACCTTTTACTCCTGCCAAAACCGGACAGAGGCATGATGCTTTGTGCTAAAAGCCGTATGATCCCCCACATTTTTGGTGGTCAATATCGATGTCCGTTCATGACAGGCTGTGGGCAAGCTCTGTACTGAGGCCTGTCATTCTTAGCCTCTTCCTCTCCCCAGTTGCTCCCCGTTACCACCTCCTCTGATGACTGAGCATTCCAGCATGTGAACTGGCGTGCTCTCTTGCCAATCAGACCGCTCTAGCTCACATTCTGGAATCCTCAGTCATCGGATAAGGTGGTAATGGGAAGCAGCTGGGGAGGGGCTAAGAATGACAGGCTGTGCAACAGAGCTATCCCACAGCCTGTCATGAACAAACGTTGCACTCTTACGTTAATAAAAAGGTATCTCCATCAATATAGCATTTTTTAAATAAAGAAAAGCAGATTTAAATGTATTGGCATGGTACATTCACTTAAAGGGATAGTAATACTTTGTTTTATCTTTATTTTATTTTGTAGGCATTAAAAAACATGAAGAACGATATAAGTCTTATCTCTCAAACCTTTATGGTTTGAGAGATATTCACAAGCAAAGTTTCCCCCTCCCGCCCCTTTTACCTAGTGTAAGCCATTTCTTCTCAGATGTGGAATGCAGTCCATAGACCAGACAGATAACAGCAGGGGACAATCTTCTTCCTATCAGAACAATGAAATCCCTGCCCCCCTTGACAAGTTTTTCAGGTTTTTCCCTTATCTTAATTGAAGATTGTCCCTCTCTGCAGTCTACCTGGGCACCTCCATTCTGCTCTGACTGAGCAGTGTTACATCAGTAAAAGGGGCGGGAGGGGGACACTTTGTCATTGAATTACTCTTGAACAATAAATCTGAAAGTACTGAAATAACACTCTCCAAAGTCCAAATACTAGGATGATTAATTAGAGCTGCTTTTATTATGAAACATTACTATCCCTTTAAGAAGCAGTTTACTGCATGTGGGAGAGGTGCATTGGGGACCCAATTAAATCAGTAGGCAGATGCATAACCAGCCAATCAGATTTAGTGCTCAGGAGATAGATGTGCTCTCTAACAAATGGGAGCACATGAGCTTGAAACAGTGCTGACAAAATCTGATAGAAGAGCCCAAAACCAGACTGTCCTGGTCAGATCCAAACCCTAGGTGCAGAGTAACTATCTTCTGTGGCAGAAAACAGTGGGTTGGGCTGACGGTGGAGTCATGGAAGGCATGGTGGTGGTGTGGCAATCTAAGGCGCTAATTGCATCTTGCCTAGAAGAGCCTGAGATTTAAATCCGGGCCTATAGTTAATAGTTCACATTTTAGATGAGCGCTCGTAATTTACTTGAGAGATTGCAATGCTGAGGAAGGCTTGATACCTAGGTAACAGCTTGTAATTTAGGCAAAAGCTTTTAATTTAATTAAAAGCCCTCCTTCTAGGTAACAGCTTGTCTTTACGAATCAGTGGAGCTCTAAGTACAATATATCATCCTAATAACTTTCTTAAAACAAGATCAGCCTTGATGGTCCATTGACCTCATCCTAACGTAGATCCTGTGGCCAAATTAACACTGGAAACTACAATGTGTCAGAATACAGAGTTCTCTCTATAGTTTAGATAAATGTAAGTGAAAGAAAATATGATAAAATAGGAGCAATTTGAAATGCCAGTTATAAATAGATCAGTACACAAAGGTCAATATAAAATAAGTGAAACACTTCCTCCGTTAACAAGTAAATGGCAGCAGAATAGTTCAACCATACAAGTGAATTATCATAATCAGGAATGGCCAAACTGCTAAAATATAGCTTTTGTTGGACAACAAGTCTCATCATCCCCAACCAGCAAGCGGCCAGCTGAGGATGCTGGGACTTGTAATCCAAAAGCAGGCCAGGTTGCTTCTGATCATAGGTTATCATCTATCTTGTGCCCTTTGCACATTTAAATTCTGTGTCTAATTTGATTGATCAAATTACTTGCCCAGACACAAGTCGACCTTTAATGTTTACCCCTCCTCCCTGAGTAGTCAGAACGATACTCAAACCCCATTGGCTGTTGTCAAATGCATCCTGATTCATTAGAAAAACCTATCTGACCCCTTAAATATTTATCTGCAAGTCAATGCTGATAATATAATGGCTATGTAGAAAGTCATTATTATATTGAAACTCAAATTCAGGCGTCAGTGTAGGACCTTTTGACCTTTGATTTTCTAACAAGAAGGTTCCTTAAAAGCGCTAACACTGTTGTGTTGCTAACGGTTTCATTTTAAAAAAATGTGTTTCCGCTGTAATAAATGTATTTTTATAGCAGTGGGAATATCTTTGTTGTAATCAACAGGAAATGTCCTATAATGCATTTTTTTTGTTTCATTAAAATAATTTCTTGCTCCTTTAACCATCTGAGTGCCAAAGGGGCTGTGGCACTCAAAGGGTTAAATAATTTTTGCCTTAATGACGTCCATAGCAAGATCTAATTGTATTAAGTTCTTTAGCAATATTTTAACCCTTGAAGTGATGGGGGGGTGGTCTAATGCATTGTGAAGAAATGCACTGGACACCCCTTGGCCACTCCAAGAGTTAATTTATAGTAGTTGAGACATGTCAACTGTAGGCACCCTATATCTACCAACTGTTGTTGGACTACAACTCCCATCTTCTTCAGCCAGCCTTTGATGACATGTATGTGTATGATTTGTGTTGCAGTTGATTTGTTGTTCGGCCATACCTCCCAAGTGTCCCTCTTTAGGAGGGACAGCCCCTCTTTTGGACCCAAATCCCTCTGTCCCTCTTCCCACCCCGATGTCCCTCTTTTAGGACATCAGATTGCTTGGTGTGTATATAAATGTATCATATTGCTCCACAGCAATAAAACTCACTTTATTGTTTGTTTAAATGTCACTATATGTGTTTTTAAATTATTCTGTGTAAATCAAAAACTTTGATCTTGTTATAAGTCATTTATTTGGTTACACAAGGAGGTATCAATACGTCATGAAATAGCCTAAAATTTTTCGGTAACGTCCTGCCCACCGGCCACACCCCCAGCAATACCCCCTAAAACACAAGTGTCCCTCTTTGGCCATTTGAAATGTTGGGAGGTATGTGTTCCATCAGTCAGAGATAAAGGCAGCCGGTAGCCAAAAAAACAGGTGACTGCATTTTTTCAAGCACTGTAAGCGATTTAAAGATCAGTGCTATGAAAAAATGCAAGCAAAAAAAACCCCCTAAAGGCTGCTAAATTTAGATGTGTTTTGGCCCATTGAAAAAAAAAAAAACGCTACAAGTTGTCATTTAATTGACTGCGTTAGCTGTTAAGATCTGATAAGGGACTCACTTTAGCGCGTATCATTTAAGACCCAGTTTTTTTGTACTAAAGTCCCTTATCGGACCTTTAGTCAGTCGACGCAGCTATTAAAGGGATAGTAATACTTAAAATGTAAAAAAAAATATGTTGTAGGGTTTACCCCCCTGAGTAAAACAAGAGTGCTCCCACCGCTGAAAGGTGTTTCATTCAAAAGTTATTAATTTTCAAAGGTGAATTTTTTAGGTGCAATATCACAGTGGCCTGAAATTGTACAGTGGCGCTGTTGCTACACCATCCTGTGGAGATTTATGGTCCCCGGGACTAGAGCTGTCCATAGGATCGTGTAGCAACAGCGCCACTGTACAATTTCAGGCCACTGTGATATTGCACCTAAAAAATTCACCTTTGAAAATTAATAACTTTTGAATGAAACACCTTTCAGCGGTGGGAGTACTCTTGTTTTACTCAGGGGGGTAAACCCTACAACATATTTTTTTTTACATTTTAAGTATTACTATCCCTTTAAAAGGCAAAAAAAAAACAACCCAGTGGATGTATTGATAAGGGACCCTAAGTTCCACATCAATAAATCCAAAGTGCCTAAAATGTGTTCATTGTTAGTAGAATTAACCCTGTGAGTGCTAGTGGGGTATAATTACCCCGCCGGCACTAATAGGGTTAACGTAAGTAACAAAGCCTATTACAAGTAACACTTACCATTAATCCTGATGTCCAGCGGAGTCCTCAGCATGCAGGTCATCTTCTGTCCTTCTTTCTTCTCTTCATTCTTGTATCTGCTCGTTTCTCTTCTTTCTTCTAGATGCAAAAGAAAAAAATATTAATATGTTTCTCTTAGAAATGTAGTGCCAGAGGGGTAAGCATTGCATTGCAAAGCAGTGTGTTGTGGACCACTCTGGGGCTCAAAGGGTTAAACACTGTATTAGTTCCATAAATGCTATATTAGTTCCAGAAAAACATGCCAAGTAAGCCACGTAAATTTAAGCCATTATAGTATTCAAAGTTGCGCATTATAACATGTCCAAAAAATAATTCTTAAAAAAAATAGCTTAATAAACTGCAGAGGCGGCAGCAGGGGAGACAGTGTTGTGTGCCACAGTCTTCTCCCTCACGTGCCAATGCCCGTTCCACATGCAGGAAATTTGAACAGAGACTGCCTTTATATATGGGCAGTCTCTGATCAAATTCCCTCACAGCCATTGGCTGAGATGTGCTTACATACATCCCAGCCAATCAGTTTAAAGCATAGCCGCTCGAATCTGATTGGCTGGGAACAGAAAGCTCACAGCAAGGGACAATCTTCTTACTGTGAGCATAAGGAAAACCCTACTCTCCTTGACAGATTTTTTCAGGTTTTTCCTTATGCTCACTGAAGATTGTCCCTTTCTGTGAGCCATCCGGACAGTCTTGCTGCTATGAGGTGAACAGTGTTACATCAGTAAAAGGACTGGGAGGGGGCTACTTTATCATTCAATCAATGCGTTATGTACCACTCTGGCACTCAAAGGGTTAAAAATATGAATACAGCATTGAATACAATTCCCTCCATAGTGTTGCTAGCCCATTAACATTCAGGGTATATTCATATAGGCAGGTTAGCGATAGTCTGTTTTATAATGGGGGAATGGAAGTGGATGTGTATCACAAGGTCAGCCCACATGGGTGTCAACCAAATATTATTGGCTGATACCCAAGTGGGATGGTCAGTCAATGGAGGATACAAACTGCATTGCATCCTCCAAAATCATTCATGTGAAGGATCCGCATGGTAACCCATAGGACGCCGTGCAGATCAGGATGCTAGAACCTGGATGTGTCCAAGATTAAAGCACAGTCAGGCTACCTAATGCTGCATTGCGATGCAGTCTGTAAAGTGGGAATCACACGTATGAATAGCACCACTGGGGCAAGCTGTTTCACAAGGGTGCATTTAGTGCATTGTTAATAATGCTTTGCTAAAATCACCAGTAGCTTATAGTGTTCTCCTCTATCCTCTAGCAACCTGCTCACAGGAATACCACACTAAGCTAAAATAGTTCAGCTTGTTGTCTGCAGAGCTGTTCACACAGGCAGCTGTTCCCTCGCATGCCGCAGCTGTACTGCAATCCAGAGAACGCAGTGATGGTGCAGCAAAGTTGATCCCCTTGACTAAAGTACATATCCCATTCCCTTTAAATGTTCGATGCATGTGAAAATTTAAAGTGGAACTTTCATGCTAATAAAATTGCCCCCAATATATTTCTAATATAGCGATATGCAAAGTCTACTGTCTTAATAAGTCGAGGTTATTGCTGAAAAAACACTTCTTCAGCAGGAACCAGAGGAAAGAGTGCAGACATCTTAGAGGAAATGTACCTCTGAGTCTACTCTGTCCCGTTCACTGCCAGCATTGGTGAGTGGCATCCTTCGTGCCTTATGGCACCGGAAGGGACTGACCACGCAGGCGCTTCTCTTGTAAGCTCTGTGCAGCCTAATGCCTGCCAAAAATGTGTTTTTTCAGCAATAAACTGGACTTATTGAGCTTAAAGACAGTAAGACTTTACATATCGCTAGGTTACAAATATATTGGGGGGCAATGTTATTAGCATGAAAGTTCCGCTTTAATTCTGCAGGATTGCACAGGAATCAGTGCAGGACTCACTGTGCACTTGTCAAGTGTCCTGTATTTAAACAGATATCTTGTACCTTATGCATAGAGATCTGTGGGGATGTGGTGGAGACTGTTGACACTGGAGATTGTATCGTTGTGATGCTCACTACAAAGATACAACCAATGGTGGCCCACATAGGCATCAGCCAAACATATTTGGCCTACATTGAAATGGCCTGCCCATCATTCCCACCTCTGGCCTGTCTCCCCATTGGATGTGAGCTTGCACAGGCTGCTTTTAAAGGAGCTGCAATGCGGATACAAAGCATCATGTCAAGTCACCAATTTCAACAGGGCCGGACCCAGAGAACAGAGTAAATCATTTTGCTGTGAGGGAGGAAACACTCTGAGGAGTATTCCCTCGAAAGAGAGTAAAGGAATAAACCAGCACCGAAAGTGTTAATCCTTTGGGTTCCTGAGGGGTAGCCAACGCATTACATAGCAATGCACTGAAAACTCCTCTGGCACTCAGAGGGTTATAGATGACTATCTGCAGGTTGGGAATGATGGGAATTGTAGTTTCGAACAGCTGGTCAATTATGCACTAAGGTGTGATAAAGAGGTGATATCTACTCCAATCAGATCAATTCTCCAGTTCCTGTGCTGTTCTATGAAGCCTATGCACCACTACCACCACCATCACACCAAGCTCCATATCATGCTACTTTGGGATCACCTTTGACTCTGCCCATTCCTTCATTCACCACATTCTGTTAATCTATAACTCATACCACCTCCATCTAAGTAAAATCTGTAGAGTTCAACACTTTTTCACCCAAAAGTCTACAAAAATTCTTATCAAAACACGTCCTGTCTCAACTACTGCAACTCCTTATTGGCTGCTCACCCAACTAACACCTCTATAGTCCATAATGAACCCTGCCACCAGCCTGATCTACCTGACACATCACTGCTCTAATATTGCTTCTCTCTGCCAATCCCTACACTGGGTACCATTATCCTTTAAAATCAAGTCCAAATTGCTGGTACTAATTTATAGAGCCCTTACTAACACTGCACCCCTCCCCCACAAACACACACACAGTTCATCTCTTGTTTCCAAATACCCTCCCACTCGCCATCTTCTCTCTGCAAGGATCTTCTCTTTGCACCTCTTATTACATTCTCCCATTTCTGCCTATTAGACTTCTCCCCTGTTGCACCTGAGCTCTGGAATTCCCTCCCCCATTCCATCAGACTCTCTCCAGCCTTCAGATCATCAGAAACTCCCTAAAAAGTCACCTCTTCAGGGAAGCCTATCAATTACCCACAGAACCATTATGAGCAAGGTCAGATCAGCAGCCTGTCCAATCTCTTCTCACTCTTTCTCCTTTTCTACATCACTTCCCCCATCACACAACAGCATCAGGACCTCGTTGATCACACAGACACTTTTTCTACTGAACAGACCAGCTATAGGTCTGGTCCGCAGCACTGAAAAGCACTTGTATCTCCTACACACTGACCTGCAGTTCACATCTCAGGGGACACTTACACAACCATAGCACTTACTCCTTCTGTATCCCACTTGCCTCTAGACTGTACGCTCTCATGAACAGAGCCCCCTGATCCTTTTGTTTTCCATGTTCCATTTGCACTGCTTAATGTCTCTGTCTAGTCCTTGTTGTACAGCACTGCAGAATCAGTTAGCGATATATATATACTAGTTGAACAGCCCGTTACACGGGCCACAGTGCCTCAGGCAGCCGGTCGCGGGGCAGTCACCCAGTGGAGACTGCCCGCGCCTCGGCTGATACAGAGCCTCTGGCAGCCGGTCGCGGGGCAGTCACAAGCGGTGGAGACTGCCCGCGCCTCGGCTGATACAGAGCTGGACGCTCCTTCGGAGCACCCAGCTCTGTATCAGCCGCGGCGCGAGCAGTCTCCACTGTGTGTGACTGCTGCACGCGCAGCAGTATCTACTGCGCATGTCGGGCGTTACACACAACTTGGTGAATTATTATATAGGATATATATATATATATATATATATATATATATATATATATATAAAAGAGAAAGCATCATGTGACCTAAAACTTGTCCGAAGCCTAACACACCCAGGGGTGACAGTAAGGAGGGGATGTTCATGTCTCCTCCCTACTGCCAGTGTGGGAGATACAGGGGGCGTGATTTTGACAGGAGTGGGCAAGGAGTTTGCCCTCCCATACACATATACATACACATACACATACACACTGTGAAACACATACATGCACACACACAAACACATGTAACCCAAAGGATATTTTCTGCTGTGGGTCTCCTAGGGACTGACAAGGACTTAGTAGGCTGTTTAGGACTGTGTGGTAATGCTCAGGATGTGAAAAGAAGGCTTGGACTTCAAGGAACTGAATGAGCATACTCACAACATGAAAAAGAGGCTTGGAATACAAGACACTTACTGGGAAGATGCAGAACACACACACACTTCTATGCCCAAATGTCCTCCTGCTCCACCCACACAAAATGCCCTCACCTGCATTTCTCCTGTTAACCTTTTCAGTGCCAGAGGAGCACACAATGCATTCTTTGCAATGTATTGCAAACCAATCTGGCAATCAAATGGTAAAACCTTTATAGATTCTTAACTTGCAGGGAAGTAATGTACAAGGGTAACCCTTGGAGTGCCAGAGGGGTATGCAAAATATTGCTTTGCAATGTGTTGAGAAACTCTCTGCCACTCAAAGGGTTAAAGGGATAGCAATACTTCTATTAAAGTTTATCTCTGAGTCTTCTTTATATTTTTTTAACATGCAGTGCAATATTTAATTAATTACAGTGTTGTAGTTCAAACGCTATTGAAGCCGAAAGGATCCCCCTCCTACCCCTTTCCCTGTGTCACTCAACCTCTCAGTCTGGTCCTGATGGAGCGCGGCAAGGAACAATCTTCAAGAAGCAAAAAGAAAATCCTTTTCCTTATACTTGCTGAATGAAGATTGTACCTCACTGCATCCGTTTGGTCGCACGACTGGATTCCAGATTCAATAGGAGGAGGCCAGAAGAGGTGGGAGGGGGATCCTTTCACTTGAATAGCATTTGAATGACAACACTGTAAATAATTAGAAATAGGGCCACATTTTTAAAAAAATATAAAGAAGACTTAGAGGTAAACTTTAATAGAAGTATTACTATCCCTTTAAAACATTACCAGTAAAAAAGGCACAGCATTGTCTGTGGGGATTAAGTCCTTTGAGTGCTTCAGGGGTACTGACAATCAGGTAAATCCAGAAAGGAAACAATGTTCTTAATGACTGGATTGCTGAATTTGTGTGTGTTTTGTGTGTTTGTGTATTGTGTTGTGCATGTGTATTGTTTGCGTATTGCATGTGTGTTGTGTGCGTGTGTTTTGCACATGTGTGTGTTTGTGTATTGCATGTGTGTATTGTGTGTGTGTGTGTGTTGTGCATGTGTGCATTGCATGTGAGTGTGTATTGTGCAAGTTCGTATTGTTTGTGTGTTTTGTGGTTTATTGTGCGTGTGTTTTCTATGTGTGTGTGTATTGTATATATTGTCTGTATGTGTTGTGCATGTGTATTGCTTGTATGTATTGTGCCTGTATTGTGTGTGTATGGTACGTGTGTGTGTTGTCTGTTTCTGTTGTGAATATGTATTGCATGTGTGTGAATTGCGTGTGTGTGTATTGCATGTGTGTGTACTCCATGTGTTTGTGTTGTTTGTATTGTTTGTGTGTTGTGTGTGTGTTTTGTATGTGTGCTTTGTACGTGCGTATTGTGTGTGTTGTGTATTGTGTGTTCGTATGTATTGCTTGTATGTGTTGTGTGTTT
This sequence comes from Rhinophrynus dorsalis, assembly GCA_037306005.1. Lineage (NCBI taxonomy): Eukaryota > Metazoa > Chordata > Amphibia > Anura > Rhinophrynidae > Rhinophrynus > Rhinophrynus dorsalis. The sequence goes on from CM074721.1 coordinate 512,941,785, forward strand.
CATGCATGTGTGCATTGAATGTTTGTATCGTAGGCATGTATGTTGTGTGCGTGTGTATTGTGGGCATGTGTTTTGTGTTTTTGCTTTATTGAGTGTGTGGGTGTTTATTGTGTGTGCATTGCATGTATATATCACGTGTGTGTGTGTTTGATTTGTATATGTCTGTTGTACATGTGTGTAGTGGTGTACTGGGCGTGTGTGTGCGTATGATATGTGTGTGTTGTGGTGTATTGTGCATATGTGTGTTTTGTGTGTATTGCTCGTGTGCATTGCATGCGAGTGTATATTGTGCATGTGTATTGCATGTGTGAATTGTTTGTGTGTTTGTCTGTTTTATGCATGTGTGATGTAGTATGTTGTGTGTGTTGTGCATTGTGCGTGTGTTGTGGTGTGTTATGCATTTGTGTTTTTTGTGCATGTGTGCTGTGCGAGTGTGTATTGCGGGCAGGTGTGTTGTGCGTGTGTGTAAATTGTCTGTGTGTGTTGTGCGTCTTGTGTTGTAGGCATGTGTGTTGTGTGTATCTGTGTGTATTGTCTGTGTTGTGCATGTGTATTGCATGTATGTGTTATGTGTGAGTGTATTGTGCATGCGTGTATTGTGCGTGTATGTGTATTATGCATATGTATTGTGTGTGCATTGAGTGTGTGTTGTGCATATGTATGTATTGTGTTTGTATTGTATGTATTGTGTTGTGTGAGTTTTGCAAGTGTGTTGTACATGTGTATCGTGGTATATTATGTATTGCTTGTATGTGTGCATGTTGTGCATGTTCTTGTTGTGCATATGTGTACTGTGTGTGTCTTTTGTGCACGTGTGTGTATTGCATGTGTGTATTTTGAGCATGTGTGTTGTGCGTATGTTGTGTGTTGAGTGTTTAGTGGTTATTTTGTGTGTGTATTGTCTGTTTGTGCTTTGCATGTGTATTGCATGCATGTATGGTGCGTGTGTGTATTGCATGTGCGTTGTGCATATGTATTGCTTGTGTGTTGTGCATGTGTATTGCAAGTGTGTGTGTGCATGTGTATACATTGTGGTGTGTTTGTATATATTGTGTGCATGTGTATTTATTGTGGTGTGTGTGTATTAAAGGCCCTGCAATTCCTTACACACATTGTCACAGGAGAGGCAGGGGGTGGAAGAGGAGACAGGGGGAGGGCAACTCCTTGCAGAGAAAATCACTCCACCCCCTGTATGTTCTGTACAGGCAGTATACAGAAGATCTGAATAACTCCTCCTTACTGCTGTCCCTGGTTGTGTTTGTCTGGAGATAGAAAATGTGGCACCCTGCCAGCCTTCTCCTTTTAATACAGATATACTCTTGACCATGTTGGGGTTGTTTGGAGCCTTTTTTTAGATGGACAGTGGATGCCCAGGATCCCTGGGCTTTCCTCAACTCACTCACGCCCAGCACCAGCACTGCCTCTCTACGGATTATAACCCTGTCAGCCCCTAGGCCCAGGTCTGCTCCCTCAAAATCAACAGTGGCTTCTTCCTCCCACACTGGATCTGGACACTGTGAGGCACATTGTGGGGAGAAGAGTGTGTCAGCTGTACTGGGAACAGTAACGTTGGGCACTGAATCTACATTATTTATGTAATCAGGAAAACAGCACTCTATTTAACCATCTGAGTGCCAGAGAGGTAACTAATGCATTGCACCACAAAGCACTGGATGCCTTTCAAGCACTCAAAGGGTTAACTCTGACATGACACACCACTGTCTACTGCATGACACTCTATGGCTTAACATGCTGCTATAAGTCTCTATCACATAATCTCCTTTTATTTTGTGCTTTCCACTTCTACGTGCCAAACACACTGAGGCATAATACTGCAATTCTGCCCAAAAGTAAAGGAAATAACAAATACCACTGATTTAAAGGTTCCCGAACCAGAGGGGGGGGGGGATGACACATTTTGTGAAGCGATATCCTCTGTTCCGTAGAGGGCTAAATTTGCCTTCTAACACTCTGAATACTCCAAATATTTACTTCAATACAACATTGTTACCTACATAGTACTGTAAAGCTCCTACACTAATCCCAGGGTGGCCACAGCCCACACTTCTACATTCAGAACCTACAGATCTGGGGGACCAACAAGAGCCGGAACCTCCTCACCCGGGGGATGTCTTTCACTGTGTCAGTGCCCCCTCTGTGTGTGTATGTCTGTTGCATGTGTGTATGTATGTTGCGTTGTGTGTGTGCATGTCTGTTGCATGTGTGCGTGCACAAGTTTGTTGCGTGTGTGCGTGCATGTCTGTTGCATGTGAGCATGTCTGTTGCACACGTGTGTCTGTGCATGTCTGTTGTGTGTGTGTGTACATCTGTAACGTGTGTGTACATGTGTGCATCTCTGGTGTGTGTGTGTGTGTGTGTGCATGTCTTTTGCTTGTTTCTGACACTCACTGCGTGTGTATGTGTCTGCCTGTGTGTTGCATATGTCTATGTTTATCAGTGTGTTTACATTTCAGACACGTACTCCCAACGATCATAAGATGATGGCAACGCCGTCCCACATTGCTAATATATATAGAGCTCATTATATGTAGTATTCAAATGGGCAGGTATTTCAGGTCAATTCCAAGGTGTAAAATGGATTCCACAATATAATATGGGTCCAAATAATGAACCTTTTCAACAGTTATCACTCTTTGAACTCTTCCGTCTTTTGATCTCTTCTGCGGGCAGAGTCTGGTGCTGATAGGTCAATGTGTTCACCTGAACTCATAGTACATTGACAGGTGGTTAATATTCAATGTGTATGTATCTCCCATCTTTTACTGTGGGCAGAGTGTAACTCCTTATGCCGGTAGAACACTTCTCTTGGCACTTAACTCCTACCTCCTGGCTAATTTTTGTCATTAGGTAAGAAATTTTTGTTGTTAGGTAAGACATTTTTGTTAGGTAAGACATTTTTGTCGTTAGTTAAGACATTTTTGTTGTTAGGTAAGACATTTTTGTTAGGTAAGACATTTTTGTTGTTAGGTAAGACATTTTTATCATTAGGTAAGACATTTTTGTTGTTAGGTAAGACATTTTTGTTGTTAGGTAAGACATTTTTGTCTTTACATACGACAAGTTCAGTCAGGAATCGTACTTCAATGACAAAATGACACATTTCTGATCACGACCGACACTCTCTGAAAATATTCATGATTCCAACGACTTTGTACTTTGAAATGTCGTTACAAAAGACAAACATTATTTTGCTACTTCTTTGAACATACGGCCCTAAGACTCATGTGCTAAGAAGAAAAAAGAACAATTCTGGAGTAAAACAAGGTGACACTTAATAATTCCCATTGATTTAAACAGGGATTCTAATGTACTGACTGATAGAGCGGTCTTGAATGCATCTAAGATCATGGATTTTAGAGCTCTTGCACTAAAGAAAATATTTGAACCCTTTAAGGAGCATAAGGGAGCAAAAGAGTTGAGCTGCACATCCCTCTGGTGCTTAAAGGGTTAAGAAATACTGGCTGGGAGTGAGTGATATTTAAATAGACATGCTTACATTTCTTTTGAGGATCCTGTCCCTTTAACCCTTTGAGTGCCTCTCTGACATCTTGTAAGTGCTTATTGCTTATCTTAAGCTCATCACAAAAACCAGAAGAGGTTGCCACTTTAAATATAATCTCTCCCTCCCCTATATATATATATATATTCTTAGAGATGTTTGCTGGAATTATGCATCTGGAAGGAAAGTGACTCTGCTTTTTTACCCTTTAGCTGTTAACCCTTTTTGTACCCTGCTGGTCCATTCTCATATATACGTTGGTTGCAGCAATGACCTTGCCCTGTTTTGTTGTTTAGAGGTCATCTGTAGTTATTATGAAGGAAGAATGTTCAGAATCTAGGGGCCATATGAATATAACAAAATTAGAGTAATTTGGGGCAAAACTGAATGCATCATAGGGGGCAAGTAAACCTCTCAACTGATTTATAGGGTAGTAAGCTTTTTTTAATTATAGGAAAACATGTTGTAGAGCTGTTTCATATGGCTGAATGGGCCATATGACTATGTTCAGTCAGTCCTGGATGTCATATCCATGGAGGCAGACATGATGCTTGCTTGTAGGAACACAGGACACATGCTCCTCCCGCTGCATATGGTAATCTTAACCCTTTAAGGACCAGAACGGGGTGCAACACGTTGCTTTGCAATTTTTTGCACTCTCCTCTCTTTCATGAATGGTTAGGTAAATTTGTGCTCTCTGCCTGCTTTAGTTTGAATAACCTGCCAGCAACTGTCATGTTCACCTCCATGGACATGACATCCAGCAGTGACTGAAGATGTTGTTGCTTGAACAAAGCCACAAGGGCAAAACTCATAGTGGCCATTAGGATTTACCATAGTAAGATCAGCGATGGGTTATTATTAGGAGATGTGACTTCTGCTTTAAGGATGCTTCATGTGAACCTGGTTTGTGTGACTTGATACCTGCAGACTAAAATGACTCATACACCCATTCACAGAATGCAGTATGAACGAGCCAATGTCTCTGAAACACTGCTGGAGACTAACCGGGTGATCAAAGCCTCCAGTGATATTGAATTCTGTGGGGAAAGCATTTAATACTGTGGTCATATAACAGGGGCTCATTTACACTTTCAGGGCTGAGAGATGGGGGATCCACAATCCCTTTCTCTAGCTGTAATGCACACCTCTCAATCATCCCTCTTCAGGAGATATTAGGGTACATACCACCCAAGTGTCCCTCTTTAGGAGATATTAGGGATCCATACCTCCCAAGTGTCCCTCTATAGGAGATATTAGGGATCCATACCTCCCAAGTGTCCCTCTTTAGGATATATTAGGGGTCCATACCTCCCAAGGTCCCTCTTTAGGAGATATTAGGGGTCCATACCTCCCAATTGTCCCTCTTTAGGAGATATTAGGGGTCTATACCTCCCAAGTGTCCCTCTTTAGGAGATATTAGGGATCCATACCTCCCAAGTGTCCCTCTTTAGGAGATATTAGGGATCCATACCTACCAAGTGTCCCTCTATAGGAGATATTAGGGATCCATACCTCCCAAGTGTCCCTCTTTAGGAGATATTAGGGCTCCATACCTCCCAAGGTCCCTCTTTAGGAGATATTAGGGATCCATACCTCCCAATTGTCCCTCTTTAGGAGATATTAGGGGTCTATACCTCCCAAGTGTTCCTCTTTAGGAGATATTAGGGATCCATACCTCCCAAGTGTCCCTCTTTAGGAGATATTAGGGATCCATACCTCCCAAGGTCCCTCTTTAGGAGATATTAGGGCTCCATACCTTCTCCATGATGGAGAAGGGGAGAGAGAAACACATGATGGAGAAGGGGGGAGAGAGAGACACACATAATGGAGAAGGGGGGAGAGAGACACACACCCACACATGATGGAGAAGGGGAGAGAGAGACACATGATGGAGAAGGGGGGAGAGAGACACACACCTACACATGATGGAGAAGGGGAGAGAGACACACACATGATGGAGAAGGGGGGAGAGAGAGACACACACACAATGGAGAAGGGGGGGAGAAAGACTCCCGATGGAGAAGGGGGGGGGGACATGATGGAGATGGAGGGAGAGAGAGACACACATGATGGAGAAGGGGGTGAGAGAGACACGATGGAGAAGGGGGAGAGAGGCACATGATGGAGAAGGGGGGGAGAAAGAGACATGATGGAGAAGGGGAGATAGAGAAAGACATGATGGAGAAGGGGGAGAGAGAGACACACATGATGGAGAAGGGGGTGAGAGAGACACGATGGAGAAGGGGGAGAGAGGCACATGATGGAGAAGGGGGGGAGAAAGAGACATGATGGAGAAGGGGAGATAGAGAAAGACATGATGGAGAAGGGGGGAGAGTTAGAGAGACATGATGGAAAAGGGAGGGAGAGAAAGAGACATGATGGAGAAAGACAGAGACTTTACTTTTGAACTGGCGCATTCACCATGTCGCTCCTTAAAGAGTTGCAAATTGTACACGTTGCGTCATTCCGAATGGCGCATTCAACATTGAAGAGTGGCACATTGGGTGCAATAAGGACACAATATGGATGCAATATTGGTGCAATGAGTGTAATATGGGTGTAATATTAGTACAATAAAGACGGAACTGCATCCATATTGTGTCCTTATTGCACCCATATTGCACTCATGTTGCCCTCATTTTGCACCCATATTGCACCCATATTGTGTCCTTATTGCGCCCATATTGCACTCATTGCACCCATATTGTACTCATATTGCCCCCATATTGTGTCCTTATTGCGCCCATATTGCACTCATTGCACCCATATTGCACTCATATTGCACCCACATTGCAGCCATATTGCGTCCTTATTGCACTCATATTGCACTTATATTGCACCCATATTGCACATATTGCACTCATTGCACCCATATTGCACTCATATTGCACCCATATTGCAGCCATATTGTGTCCTTATTGCACTCATATTGCACTCAAATTGCCCATATTTCACATATTGCACCCATATTGCGTCCTTATTGCACCCATATTGCACTCATATTGCACCCATATTGCTCTCATATTTAACCCATATTGCACCCGTATTGCACTCATATTGCCCATATTGCACTCATATTGCACCCATATTGCGTCCTTACTGCACTCATATTGCACCCATATTGCGTCTTTATTGAACTCATATTGCACCCATATTGAACCCGTATTGCACCCATATTGCATCCTTATTGCACTCATATTGCACCCATATTGCGTCTTTATTGAACTAATATTGCACCCATATTGAACCCGTATTGCACCCATATTACGTCCTTATTGAACTCATATTGCACCCATATTGAACCCGTATTGCACCCATATTGCATCCTTATTGCACCCATATTGCGCTCATATTGCACCCATATTGCGTCCTTATTGCACTCATATTGCACCCATATTGCGTCTTTATTGAACTCATATTGCACCCATATTGAACCTGTATTGCACCCATTTTGCATCCTTATTGAACTCATATTGCACCCATATTGAACCCGTGTTGCACCCATATTGCATCCTTATTGCACCCATATTGCGCTCATATTGCACCCATATTGCGTCCTTATTGAACTCATATTCCACCCATATTGCACTCATATTGAACCCATATTGCACTCATTTTGCATCCTAATTGCATTCATATTGCACAATGTTGCACCCATATTGCACTCATATTGCACTCATATTGAGCACATATTGTGTCCTTACTGCACCCATATTGCATCCTTATTGCACCCATATTTTGTCCTTATTGAACTCATATTGCACCCATATTGCATCCTCATTGCACTCATAATGAACCCATATTGCACCCATATCGAACCCATATTGCACTCATATTGCACCCGTATTGCGTCCTAATTGCACTCATATTGCACACATGTTGTACCCATATTGCACTCATATTGCGTCCTAATTGCACTCATATTGCACACATGTTGCACCCATATTGCACTCATATTGCGCACATATTGTGTCCTTATTGCACCCATATTGCACCCATATTGCATCCTTATTGAACCCATTTTGCACCCATATTGCACTCATATTGCACCCATATTGTGTCCTTATTGCACTCATATAGCACCCATATTGAACCTATATTGCACTCATATTGCGTCCTAATTGCACCCATATTGCACTCATACTCTACCCATATTGTGTCCTTATTGCATCCATATTGCGTCCTTATTGCACTCATATTGCACTCATATTGCACCCATGCTACACCCATATTGCGTCCTGATTGCACCCACATTGCTAATATATATAGAGCTCATTATATGTAGTATTCAAATGGGCAGGTATTTCAGGTCAATTCCAAGGTGTAAAATGGATTCCACAATATAATATGGGTCCAAATAATGAACCTTTTCAACAGTTATCACTCTTTGAACTCTTCCGTCTTTTGATCTCTTCTGCGGGCAGAGTCTGGTGCTGATAGGTCCATGTGTTCACCTGAACTCATAGTACATTGACAGGTGGTTAATATTCAATGTGTATGTATCTCCCGTCTTTTACTGTGGGCAGAGTATAACTCCTTATGCCAGTAGAACTCTTCTCTTGGCACTTAACTCCTACCTCCCGGTTAATTTTTGTCATTAGGTAAGAAATTTTTGTTGTTAGGTAAGACATTTTTGTTAGGTAAGACATTTTTGTAGTTAGTTAAGACATTTTTGTTGTTAAGTATGACATTTTTGTTAGGTAAGACATTTTTGTTGTTAGGTAAGACATTTTTATCGTTAGGTAAGACATTTTTGTTGTTAGGTAAGACATTTTTGTTGTTAGGTAAGACGTTTTTGTTAGGTAAGACATTTTTGTTGTTAGATAAGACATTTTTGTCTTTACATACGACAAGTTCAGTCAGGAATCGTACTTCAATGACAAAATGACACATTTCTGATCACGACCGACACTCTCTGAAAATATTCATGATTCCAATGACTTTGTACTTTGAAATGTCGTTACAAAATACAAACATTATTTTGCTACTTCTTTGAACATACGGCCCTAAGACTCATGTGCTAAGAAGAAAAAAGAACAATTCTGGAGTAAAACAAGGTGACACTTAATAATTCCCATTGATTTAAACAGGGATTCTAATGTACTGACTGATAGAGCGGTCTTGAATGCATCTAAGATCATGGATTTTAGAGCTCTTGCACTAAAGAAAATATTTGAACCCTTTAAGGAGCATAAGGGAGCAAAAGAGTTGAGCTGCACATCCCTCTGGTGCTTAAAGGGTTAAGAAATACTGGCTGGGAGTGAGTGATATTTAAATAGACATGCTTACATTTCTTTTGAGGATCCTGTCCCTTTAACCCTTTGAGTGCCTCTCTGACATCTTGTAAGTGCTTATTGCTTATCTTAAGCTCATCACAAAAACCAGAAGAGGTTGCCACTTTAAATATAATCTCTCCCTCCCCTATATATATATATATATTCTTAGAGATGTTTGCTGGAATTATGCATCTGGAAGGAAAGTGACTCTGCTTTTTTACCCTTTAGCTGTTAACCCTTTTTGTACCCTGCTGGTCCATTCTCATATATACGTTGGTTGCAGCAATGACCTTGCCCTGTTTCGTTGTTTAGAGGTCATCTGTAGTTATTATGAAGGAAGAATGTTCAGAATCTAGGGGCCATATGAATATAACAAAATTAGAGTAATTTGGGGCAAAACTGGGTGCATTTTGCACCCATATTGCACTCATATTGCACCCATATTGTGTCCTTATTGCACTCATATAGCACCCATATTGAACCTATATTGCACTCATATTGCATCCTAATTGCACCCATATTGCACTCATACTCTACCCATATTGTGTCCTTATTGCATCCATATTGCGTCCTTATTGCACTCATATTGCACTCATATTGCACCCATGCTACACCCATATTGCGTCCTGATTGCACCCATATTGCACTCATCTTGCACCAATATTGCATCCTTATTGCAACCATATTGCACTCATATTGCCCATATTGCATCCTTATTGCATCCTTAGTGCACCCTTATTGCACCCATATTGCACTCATTGCAGCCATATTGCACTCATATTGCGTCCTTATTGCACCCATATTGCACTCATATTGCACCAATATTGCGTCCTTATGGAGAAGGGGGGGAGAGTGAGAGAGACATGATGGAAAAGGGAGGGAGAGAGAGAGACATGATGAAGAAGGGGACAGAGACTTTACTTTTGAACTGGCGCATTCACCATGTCGAGCCTTAAAGATTCACAAATTGTACACTTTGTATGCAATATTGGTGCAATGAGTGTAATATGGGTGTAATATTAGTACAATATGGGTGATTAAAGACGGAACTGCACCCATATTGTGTCCTTATTGCACCCATATTGCACTCATTTTGCACCCATATTGTGTCCTTATTGCACCCATATTGCACATATTGCACTCATTGCACCCATATTGCACTCATATTGCACCCATATTGCAGCCATATTGCGTCCTTATTGCACTCATATTGCACTTATATTGCACCCATATTGCACATATTGCACTCATTGCACCCATATTGCACTCTTTGGCCATTTGAAATGTTGGGAGGTATGGTAATGCAGCTAAAACGCCATTGGGCAAAATGGGGGAGGAGAGCACCCCTCTCTCCCTCTTTAGAATAAATTATTGTTAAAATAATATACGGAGAGGAGATCCGTATTTCTGTATCTGAAGTATTATTAAAAAATGGAAAGGGTCAAATTACCCTCTCTATATTACATTTCAAAGTAAACTTGGTTATTTTAATAGACTGGGGAGATATTTGCTTGCGGATCCCCTTTCTACAATTACTAGAAGACTCTTATTTTAATAAACTGTAGAGAGGGGGACTTATTAATTCTCTCTCTCCAGTTACTACAATACACTTAATTATATTAATAACCTGTGGATCCCTTTTTTTCGGATACAAGAATATCATAGTCTGAATTTAGGATTATTTCAGAATCCCCTCTCACCAGTTATAAAAAAAATTTTTACAGCTTAATCTCACTATTGTTTTTTTAATTAACCCTAACTCTGCAATGCTTTGCATATCCCCCTGGTACTCAAAGGGTTAAACTGCTATTTTCTATTGTGGTTACCAGGTTTTTCATTCATATCACTTACTATGGAGAGCCATGGTCAATGACTAATGCTGCGTCATAGAGTGTATTATTAAAAAAAAATTCCCTTAGGATACCAGTTGGCTGTTGTTAACAGTTTGAGATGTAATAACTTGTGAATAAAGAATTTTGTAGCAGTGATTGTGGCCTTTCCTTACGCTGAAATAATATAAATGTTTACTGGTCCACTGTTCTCTAATGATAATGAAATCTTTGAATGTTATATACAGTGGATATAAAAAGTCTACACACCCCTCTTAAAATGCCAGGTTCTTGTGATGTTAAAGAATGAGACAAAGATAAATCATGTCAGAACTTTTTCCACCTTTAATGTGACCTATAACGTGAACAATTCAATTGCAAAACAAACTGAAATCGTTGAGGGGGAAAAGTAAAAAACTCACAATAACCTGGTTGCATAGGCGTGCACACCCTCTTATAACTGGGGATGTGGCTGTGTTCAGAATTAACCAATCACATTCAATCTCATGTTAAATAGAAGTCATTACACACCTGCTATCATTTAAAGTGACTCCGGTTAATCACAAATAAAGTTCAGCCGTTCTAGTAGGATTTTCTTGACATTTGCTTTGTTGCATCTCAGAGCAAAAGCCATGGTCCGCAGAGAACTTCCAAAGCATCAGAGGATCTCATTGTTGAAAGATATCAGTCAGGAGAAGGGTACAAAAGAATTTCCAAAGCATTAGATATAGCATGGAACACAGTGAAGACAGGCATCATCAAGTGGAGAAAATATGGCACAACAGAGACATTATCAAGAACTGGATGTCCCTCAAAAAAATAGATGAGAAGACGAGAAGAAAACTGGTCAGGGAGACTTCCAAGAGGCCTACTGCAACATTAAAGGAACTGCAGGAATTTCTGGCAAGTACTGGCTGTGTGCTACATGTGACAACAATCTCCCGTATTCTTCATATGAATGGGCTATGGGGTAGGGTGGCAAGACGGAAGCCTTTCCTTACAAAGAAAAACATCGAAGCCCGGCTGAAGTTTACAATAACAAACATCAAGTCCCCCAAAAGCATGTGGGAAAATGTGTTATGGTCTGATGAAATCAAGGTTGAACTTTTTGGCCATAATTCCAAAAGGTATGTTTGCGGCAAAAACAACACTTCACATCACCCAAAGAACACCATACCCACAGTGAAGCATGGTGGTGGCAGCATCATGCTTTGGGGCTGTTTTTCCTCAGCTGCAACCTGGGCCTTAGTCAGGGTGGAGGGAATTATGAACAGTTCCAAATATCAGGCAATTTTGGCACAAAACCTTCAGGCATCCGTTAGAAAGCTGAAGATGAAGTTCACCTTTCAGCACAACAATGACCCATAGCACACATCCAAATCCGCAAAAGCATGGCTACACCAGATGAAGATTAACATTTTGGAATGGCCCAGCCAGAGCCCAGACCTGAATCCAATTGAACATCTGTGGGGTTATCTGAAGAGAGCTGTGCACAGGAGATGTTCTTGCATTCTGACAGATCTGGAGCGCTTTTGCAAAGAAGAGTGGGCAAATATTGCCACGTCATGATGTGCCATGCTAATAAACTCCTACTCAAAAAGACTGCTGTAATAAAATCAAAAGGTTCTTCAACAAAGTATTAGTTTAAGGGTGTGCACACCTATGCAACCAGGTTATTGTGAGGTTTTCATTTTCCCCCTCAACGATTTCAGTTTGTTTTGCAATTGAATTGTTCACGTTATAGGTCACATTAAAGTTCTGACATGATTTATCTTTGTCTCATTCTTTAACATCACAAGAACCTGGCATTTTAACAGGGGTGTGTGGACTTTTAATATCCACTGTATCCTGCTTTTTCCTTTACGAGCAACCTACATTTTAGCACCGGTGTTCCTTTAACCCTTTGTGTGCCAGAAGAGTATGCAACGCATTGCAGAGCAATGGGTTGCATACCCCCCTGGTACTCAAAAGGTTAATTAGCCCTCACCTAGGTCGATGAGCAATTCTGGAGCAAACCATCTGCACCATAATGTACAAATGAAAACATTCCACATTTCTGTCAATTAAAATATGACATTAACCCACTTGAATGCTAGAGAGGGCAAAGCAATGCGCTTGAGACCTTTCTAGCACCCAAAGGGTTAAAAGATCCATTTAAAACTTTCCCAATAGTGTGGTTGGTTTGCCCGAGAATCAGTGTATTTCTTTCATGGACCTTTTAGTAACAATGATGGATCTTCCTGAACAACGAGTGAAATCCTTTAGTAAAGCGAGTTTAAAAGGACTACAGATGTTTATTTCAGGGGATATTAACATGTGGCCATCCAGCTCTTTTTGGAGGACAACGCCCGTCATCCTCGGGAGGCCAACACATGGGAAGCCACATGTTTTCTGCCTTGCTTTATATTTCTGCTGTACGATAATCATTTAACCCTTTCAGTGACAATGAGTTAGTTGGCTACCCTTTAGCACTCAATGGGTTAATGAGGTCTGGTTCATTATAGAATTCTATCTTCTACAAGTCAGAACATATTCAGCTTTTCTTTAGCTATTCATTCTATTATGGCCAAGATTCATTGTCACAACATCTGCTTAGGGGCTGATTTCATGGCTCTGTGCACCGAAACTAACCGTGTAGAATGCTCTTATTAACCCTTTGAGTGCCAGAGGGGTACGGAGCGCATTGCTTTACAAGGCGTTCTGTACCCCTCTGGCACTCAAAGAGTTATACTATAATATAAAATCCTATAATATAAAAGGCCAAAATGTTTGTCCGATGCAGTCATGAGCAGCAGAGACTGCCCGAACGCACAGAATGCTGGGAGACTACTACTGCACATGACTGCATCGCGTGAGCCGCCAGTGAAGCGGAGACAGTACACAGAGCAGGACCATCCTCTTTTCCTCACCAGACCTTGACCCGTATACACGGGCTTTTATGAATATTTGAAGAAGACATTTGGTACTTGTATCAGCACAGGGAAAAATAGAATCACAGAGGCCATATGTGTGAAATGGTACTTTTTTGTAGGTGCCGACTCTATTCACATGAGAGCACTTTATTCAGTTCTTATCATTTATTAGCACCTACAGATCCCATGACCAAGTCTGAAGAAATTTATTATCTAGGGTGAAATGCGTTGGTTCATCTAACCCTGCTTTGAGTCCAATAAATTTAAAGGAATGTCTCATGTTGCATTAATATGCTTAGTTTTTCTTAAAGGGGGGGTTCATATTTTTGAGCTGTCGTTGACTCTTCCCTTGGCACTAAGCAAAGAAAACGTGATCCTAAATGTTGTTCCCCAGTAAATATAGAAAAAATATAACTCAAAATCTTGTGACTCTAGCATAGAAAACAAAAGCATATCATTACGGACACACACTAAATGTAGCAAAATGTTCCTCAATGAAGAATGTGAAATGCGTAAGGCTGAAGTCTAATGTTACACGAACTTCCATATGTATATGCCGCACAACACTTCAACTCAATTCGGAGGTGCCTCCAACCTTTATCATATAACTATCTTCCCAAACTATAGTCGGGTCACACTCCTTAAATAAAACGTAACGTTTATTTAAAACTCACATTTACAAATCCAATGTTTCAGTCGCATTCGCGACTTTCATCAGGGATATACACAATCTCTTTGTTAACGCTCTTCCACCATTTAAATAATCTCTCTATTCGAGCACGGCGCCAAAACGGCGCTATACAGTTACCCCAGCAACCCCACAGCGTCCTTCCGGCAACCCCACACACAAAAGAGGGAAAAATAGAGAAAAAATAGCGAAAAAAGCAGATCCCCCACAGTAAAAAACAATATGATACAATGACATCAATATAATACAATGCAACACTATAATCCAAAATACAATGTTGCACTATATGAAACTGATTAAACTAAACTGTTCATTCAGTCCTAATGGCGCTAACGTTTTGAGCTTATAAACCCAATACATCTCACGTCTGGATAATGTAGTGGATGTGTCACTTGCAGACACATGATAACAGGCACTAAGGTTGTGGTGCCCCCTACAAATTATGAGGTCCGGATTAAGGATTGTTTAACGTGTACCATGGCATTTGTAATATATATGCTGTTATGTCCCTGCAATAAATGTTACATCGGTAAAACGAGTAGACCCTTTAAAATAAGAATGAGGGAACACAGATCATTAGAGGGTTAAATGGCACGTTGAGTGAAAAGGAAATTAATGTTTCCCCAGTAGCCAAACATTTTATACAGATGGGACATAGATTGCAGGAACTTAAATGTTGTCCAATTGAGTGAATAAAGCTTGGCCCACGGGGGGAGGACAGGCTTGCGAAATTATCCAGACGTGAGATGTATTGGGTTCATAAGCTCAAAACGTTAGCGCCATTAGGACTGAATGAACAGTTTAGTTTAATCAGTTTCATATAGTGCAACATTGCATTTTGGATTATAGTGTTGCATTGTATTATACTGATGTAATTGTATCATATTGTGTTTTACTGTGGGGGATCTGCTTTTTTCGCTATTTTTTCTCTATTTTTCTCTCTTTTGTGTGCGGGGTTGCCGGAAGGACACTGTGGGGTTGCTGGGGTAACCGTATAGCGCTGTTTTGGCGCCGTGCTCGAATAGAGAGATTATTTAAATGGTGGAAGAGCATTAACAAAGAGATTGTGTATATCCCTGATGAAAGTCGCGAATGCGACTGAAACGTTGGATTTTTAAATGTGATTTTTAAATAAACGTTATGTTTTATTTAAGGAGTGTGACCCGACTATAGTTTGGGAAGATAGTTGAAGTCTAATGTTGTCCACTTTTTTTTTTTTTAACAAAAAGCCTTTTTCATCAGCATTACTCCCTTGGATGCTAGATATTTCTCCAGCCTCATTGCTTCACAATGTGTTGGAGACGTCTTTGAATCCATGAGGTTTAATACGTTTTTTATGGAGCAGTTGCAAGATTCTATTTTCATTAAGTATGATTATTGAAGACTGTATCTGTCTCTCAGCTGTATTGACCTCCACAGACTCCTGGATGTGAACAGACCAGGAAAGGTCACAATGCCCTTGCAGATTTTCAGCCGTGGGGATGAAAACTTGCTACCGATGCCTCTGCTCTTGTCCAAAATATATTATCTGGCATTGTGCCATAAATGCATCTTGTGCTTCATCTGTCTGTCCATACCTTAGACCAGGGATTGGCAAACTGAGGCCCTCCAGCTACACACCATTGTTGGCGGGCTGGTTAGGGGTGAAAGGAGTTGTAGCCATCAGCAGCTGGAGGGCATCCATGAGATGATGTAGATTTGTTCTATGTTTTAGAATGGAGTACAGTGACATATACTGCTGTTCTGTACATTGATAATAACAATTGTGCTACTGTAATGATTTTGACTATCTCTTTAAGTTAATAATGATCATGCAGTACTTTATAATGAGGATGTATGTCTGTATAATCTAATCATGGGCGTAATGCTCTGTACAATGAGATTAAGGTTACACTTCATGAATGTGCTGCTCTGTATAATATTTGTTTAAAAGGAAAAAATACCAAACGTGAATTTTACAATGATAAGAGTATTTATACATTGATTATGGCACTGTATAATGATCCTATATATACACTGATTATGATTGCACCGCACTGTATAATGACACTGGGTATCTATACACTGATATTGAGCCTCCTGTGGTGTATAATGGTACTGAGACTCTACAGACAGATAATGAACAAACTGCTCAGTATAAGCATGATGGGTACCTCCAGATATTCTGAAAAGCATTAGGATGTTAAAGCATTTGCTTTAGGAGATAATCCACTCTACAGAATGTGTATTTCTCTCTTACAGCTGCTGATCCTAACCACATTGCCAACCAGAGTAAATTACTAGAATCTAATTTGTTTTTAGGGCAATGTATCTGTGTCCAGGAACATGAAATGCAGCTGCTGGGAAATCCCTGTACTTAAATGAATAGGGTCATAAAGATGGTTCCTATAGGATTGTGTTCTGGATTCCTGTCTGGGTATGAGAACAAAGCAGAGTGTTATAATAACATGGAGAGAGGCATAACAATGAAGAGAGGGAGACAATATACATATGAAGATAATATGGTGAGCAGGGGAGGGCTGGCCTGGGAGGCAGGGGGCAGTTGCCCCTTGGGTCGCCATATGTCTTGGCCAGTGGGCCACTGCGTCACTCAATCTCCTGCTTGCTGTTGTAACTGGAGTTACACTAGTGATACCACAGAGCTTACATTTGAAATGGAGCTACACAAATGATACCACAGAGCTTACAACTGAAATGAAGATATACTAGTGATACCACAAAGCTACATTCCAAATGGAATTAGTAGCATTAACCATTTCTCTTGTAAGCTCTATGGTATCACTAGTATAGCTTTAGTTAAATTGTACGCTCATGGTATCACTAATGTAGCTCTCTTCAGTGGTAAGCTTTGTGGTGTTACTAGTGTAGCACCATTTCAACTGTAAGCTCTGTAGTATCACAAGGGTAGCCCCATTTCAGTTGTAAGCTAGATGGTGTACTTATTTTGCAGCATTAATGTCCGTATTTAAACGGGAACTACCACCCCACAAAAACTTCATCTTAATTAAGTCTTCATCTGGCGACTACCTGCTTAGTAGCGCTAGTCGCCAGAAATATTACCTGGTTTAAAAGATTTTCTACTTATTCGGAGGCTGACAGTAGCAGGAAGCACGAACGTCACTATGGCAAGATGTCCGTGCTTCCTGCTACTGTCAGCCTCCGAATAAGTAGAAAATCTTTTAAACCAGGTAATATTTCTGTCGACTAGCGCTACTAAGCAGCTAGTCGCCAGATGAAGACTTAATTAAGATGAAGTTTTTGCGCATCTGGTAGTTCCCCTTTAAGCTGATGCCATATTGTAGATTTAAAAAAAAAAAAAAAAAAAGTATCTGGAGAAAGTCCCATCTCTCAAACCTTTATGGTTTGAGAGATATAACGTTTAAATTTCCCCCCTCCCTCCCCATTCCCCGATGTTAGCTGTAAAACTGACAGAAGTAGATCACTGTCGGTTGACTCAAGGGTGCTCTTCAGCAGAGCCGAAATAGCAATATTTAAAAAGAACTACTTCATTGGAACGGTCTACAAAGTGTGCTTGCAAACCAGGGAGGGAGGGAACTTTAGCTGTGAATATCTCTCAAACCATAAATGTTTGAGAGATGGGACTTTCTCCAGATACTTTATTTTTTTAAATCTACAATACTGCATCAACTTAAATACAGGCATTACTAACCTTTGATGCCAATTTTAAAGTTAACAAAAGGAAGTGGGCTGGGACAGTGGGCTGGAATGATAATAGAAATTTGCCCCCTAAGCCATAAGTTGCCAGCCCTCCCCTGATGGTGAGAAGGATAACATGAAAGAGGATCAATAGGCCAATGTACTAAGAAGAAATCAAGTAATTCTGGAGCTAATCAACTTCACCACAAGGGACAACTAAAATATCCCTACATTTCCACTCGGCCTGAATTCCCAATAGACAGAGTAGGAAACTGCCTGGAGCGCCAAATTCTGTGAGGTACCCCATCCGTGCTGGCCACACCCACATTCTGAATTGTAGATGTGGCCAGAGAAATCTCTATGTCACTGCACCAGTTTTATTCCCCTTTACAGGTTATTATTTAACCTATTGGTTGCTAGAGACATCTCCAATGCATTGCAGACCTACCTGGGAACTTTCTCATCTTGAGCCCTCAGAGAGGGCTCATGTGCTGCTGACCATGGGGATGTCAGTGATGGAATTTGTGTCATAAAGGGGGTGGAGCTTAGTAGGGCAGGGAGGCTTAATCATCTTTGTGTCATAAAGTGGGTGGGAAGTGAGCAGAACAGGGTGGGCTGAGGAGAAGTGGGTAGAATATGGTGGGAAGGAGGAGGAGTGGGAAGTGGGAGGAACGGGGTGTAGCGGACCACAGGCTGTTACTTGGGGGCTCTTTTAGGAGCCATATACAACCCCTCAAAAGAGACTGAAAAATCACAGACCCTGTTAGCCTCACTGGCTCGTTACATTGGAAAAGCAGGCAGCTCACTGCTAGGCTGCCATCGCCCATGTGACCAGTTTAAAGGACTGCCATAGACTTTGTATGGGGAAATGTAGGCAGCCCCGGCATTGGTCGCCGCAATCAAAAGTGCACCAAATAGTGAAATCTTTATAAAGATATAGCATGAGACTAAATAAGTGTATCAATCAATGATAGAGGCTAAATACAATAATAAATAGTTAAATAAGACATATAATACTTATCCAGTGCAAGAACAAATGAGTATAAGCAAAGGACACCAGGAGGCACTGGATGGCACTACTACAGACTCAAGCAGCCCCGGATTTGTCAATAGGCAGACAAGGCACTTGCCTAGGGCACCTGATTTTCAGGGGCGCCTGGCAATGGCCCTGTCATGCCCATTGTTCCGCCCACTTTATAATGTGATGGCATAATCATGCTCGCGTGTGACAGCGGGAGCGCTTTTGTGCAATGCAAAATTTTCCTGTTCCGGTTGGCTTGTAGTACCTGCGCTGCCTGGGCCGCCCTATGTGACCCACTGCTGCGCCTGCGTGCTACTACCTACACTTCCCATTGCTCTCCGTCCGGCCGGATGGGACCTCCTCATTGTGTAAGGACACGCTGCGCACATAATCAAATGCAGCCGCGCATTTTGGTATAGCTTGCGCGGCTGCATAAAACCCACAGGAACCAGCTTACGCCTCTAGATTTGTCTGAGCATAGCTAGTGGGAGCATGGTTAAGAGGAGGTGCAATACAGAGAGCAGTCCACAAGTTATTGGCAGGTGAAGCGGAGGCATGTATTTTAGCAGGTGGTGACATACATTTTTTTATGTCATTTATTCAAAATGTGATTTATTTATTTTTTTAAATGTATTTTTTTTTTTTGTGAGAAATACTGTTCGCTTAAACAATATTGTGTACAAAAAAAAAACACATCCCAAAGAAAGGGGAAAAAGAATTACCCTTAAATTGCACCCCTGTAAATACCCCAGATGGTCTAATAGTAGTTAATACAAATGCATGAAGAAAATGACTTATTTCTAAAAAAAAATAATCTGTATTGGTTACTAATTACAAATGTTTAACTTTTAATGCAAAACATTCAAAAGTGCACAGCACCTATATGAATCTTCTATCTAAGTCCTGTAAATACAGGAATTAGCTCTCATTATTTGTATCACAACTGACCATTTGGTCTCTCACTTTCTGATCAATTTACGTCTTAGACATTTGATTCTTGGTTTTGCTAAACATTTTTTATTAGTACCCAATAAAGATTACAGGAGGGTGTGGCTAAGTGAGGGGAGTGGCTAGGGTGGGGGCAAAGGTGGGGCAGGGGGCACTGGAGAGTTTGTGCCTAGGGGCATCTGAGATGTAAATCCGGCCCTGGACTCAAGCATCCATTCCCAACGTGTGTCGCTGAAAGCGGCTTCGTCAGGGGAAAGTAGGCAGCTCACTGATTGTCTGCCATCGCCAATCTGATCAGTTTAAAGGGCTGCCATAGACTTTGCATGAGGACATGTAGGCAGCCCTGGGGTTGGTTGTCTTGCAATACATGCCACCTGCTCCCATTGGTTGGGAAGGTTGGAGTGGTATGATTGGTTGCTGAGGCTGTATTGCATCTTGTAGCTCCTCTTCCTATTGGCTAGGAATTGGAGCAGCAAGATTAAATTAGCTAAAGGCTCCTCCAAGTCTACTGTCCCTTTTGTCTCTGTGTTTACAGTATCCCCAGGGGTCCCATTGTGTTGTATACCCCTCCACCCACAGCTCATTGTGTGTATTGTACAAACCCCCATTATGTATTCTATTCTTATTGTTAAACTGGGCCAAAAGGTCTCTGTTCTGTTCAATAAATTGTTAGTTGTTTGGAACGAAAAAGTGTTATTTGACATGATTCTTAGATGATGTAAAGAGGCCCCTTTGACTCCCATCCAAGGCCTCTATGTTTCCAGCATGTTTTCCAGTGTTCCAGAGCTCCAGCATACCAGCCAGCTGCAGTGATCCAGCCTTTTGGGGTACAGCTACCAGCCTGCTTCATTCAGCTACACATCTTGTAGCTGACAGCAGGAGCCAAGCCTTTTCCAGCTTATTAGGCAGTTCCAGAGATCCAGCCAGTTATCCTGCTTCACCGGACAGGCTACCCGCTTGTAGACGCATCCAAGAGGGAGATACCCGGAATGATGGCTAAGGACAACCCGGCGTCCTTGGCTTCCTTTACACAGGGTGGGAAGGAGGAGAAGTGGGTGGAAAGTGGGCAGAACAGGGTGGAAAAAAAGAGATGTGGGTGGAAAGTGGGCCGAACAGGGTGGGAAGGAGGAGAAGTGTGTGGAAGTGGGCAGAACATGGGGAGGAGGAGGAGTGGGCAGAACAGGGCAGGAAGGAGAAGTGGTTGGAAAGTGTCACGGACACCAGAGTAAATAATACACAAACACAGGTACAGTGAAGTTTAACCATGTTATTTAGATAAGCAAGAGTAAGCACTTCCCCAACCTTAATAGGAACAGGCGTGAGGACAGTGCCAAGTTCACTACCCAAGGATTGACACCGAACTGTAATCGGTTCTCAGTAGTCTATAGATATAGATGGGAGCAGAACCAGGCTTGGTTCTATACCTAGCAAATGGAAACCTGGAACGCCAGGAAACCTGATCATTGGAGCGACAGCTAAACTCCCAGACACTAGACAGGCAGACAGATGTCTCGAAGTAGTGACTCTACTACGGAGTGGTAGGAGGAGCGAGACAGAGAGTAACTAGTAGTCCGAAAGAGTCACGGAACCGGTCTACTAGGTAGGCAAAGGGCAGAGGCAAGAGTGTGGAACGTAGCCAGATGCAACACCGGTAAGTATGTGAAGGCAGTACTGTACGTAGGCTACAGAGGCAACCAGCAACTCTACCACAGAGGTAGCAGTTGCACTACACCGATGGATCATGCCCACAACTAGCCCAGACAGGTGGTAATCAGACTGGAATGAAGGACAGCATAGAGCGTAAGTCAGACAAGTCACAGTCGAGAGCCAAATTGGGTAGTCGGCCAAAGTCAAAACAGAACGGGTAGTCGGACAAGCCAGGGACATACACAGAGCGGGTAGTCAGGTTTATAAAGCAGCAGAAGGAGGCGGGACCCAGTTAGGCCCAACATAATAGGCCCAAAAACAGGCGTCCGTACCAGTGCCTGTAACATGACTTAGCAATGGGCATACAATTGTCATTCACCTTCGCCTACCACGCCCAATCAAATGGTGCTGCTGAGAGACAAGCCAGGGTCATACACAGATCAGGCAGTCAGACAAAGCCACAGGATCAATCAGGAGTAAACATGGCAGCTAAGCAAGGGTTAAACAAGAGCAACACTGAAGAAACGCACAGATACACCATGAAAGGGCAACTAGTCCTAGCCCAATGAGGTTTATAAAGCAGCAGAAGGAGGCAGGACCCAATTAGGCCCAACAGAATAGACCCATAAACAGGCGCCCGTACCAGTGCCTGTAACATGACTTAGCAATGAGGAAGTGACAGGAGGCCATGCTGGCTGGCGGCCATACAGAGGTAAGAGCACAGGATCACTTAGGCCTCAAAGGGAGACTGTGATAGAAAGTGAGCAGAACAGGATAGGAAGAAGGAGAAGGAGGGAGTGGGCAGAACAGGGTAGGAAGGAGGAGAAGTGTTTCGGAAGTGGAAGGAACAGGTGGGAAGGAGGAGAAGTGTTTCGGAAGTGGAAGGAACAGGTGGGAAGGAGGAGAAGTGGTTAGGAAGTGGAAGGAACAGGGTGGGAAGGAGGAGAAGTGGTTAGGAAGTGGGAGGAACAGGGTGGGAAGGGGGAGAAGTGGTTAGGAAGTGGGAGGAACAGGGTGGGAAGGAGGAGAAGTGGTTAGGAAGTGGGAGGAACAGGGTGGGAAGGAGGAGAAGTGTTTCGGAAGTGGAAGGAACAGGGTGGGAAGGAGGAGAAGTGGTTAGGAAGTGGGAGGAACAGGGTGGGAAGGAGGAGAAGTGTTTCGGAAGTGGAAGGAACAGGTGGGAAGGAGGAGAACTGTTTTGGAAGTGGAAGGAACAGGGTGGGAAGGAGGAGAAGTGGTTAGGAAGTGGAAGGAACAGGGTGGGAGGGAAGAGAAGTGGTTAGGAAGTGGGAGGAACAGGGTGGGAAGGAGGAGAAGTGGGTGAGAAGGGGCCAGAACAGGGTGGGAAGAAGGAGGAGAAGTGGGTGAGAAGGGGCCAGAACAGGGTGGGAAGAAGGAGGAGAAGTGGGTGAGAAGGGGCCAGAACAGGGTGGTAAGGAAGAAATGTGGGAGGGAAGTGGGCAGAACAGGGTGGGAAGGAGAAGAAACTCAACACTAATGGAGAATCAGCATCTGTTCCTGGAGATCTGGTAATTCAGCCTGAAAACCGGAGTCTCTGGGGCAAATCCGGAGAGTTCCCCGGTATGATTGCGGAGCAATGTGTTGGAGATTTCTCTGGCAAGCAAGCGGTTAAAGCTTTCTTTGTCTTGCTTGTTATAGGCCAAGAGTGTTTTCTGTGCTAGGAAACAGTGGATATGACTGGGAGTGGGGTCAGAGGCGGAGCTAAGGGCACCTAGAGTGCCTTACCTAAGGGCATCTGGGATATAATGTTTCAATTGATTTAAATGGGGCTGTTAAAGGGGCACTTTAACCTAACGGCTTTGCTGTATTGAAAGAATAACTGCTAGCATACTTTAAATAGCAAATGCTATAAACCTCAATAATAGTTTACTAAATAAAAAGGTTACAACAGCATATAGGTGATTCTAAAAGCCTTTTCAAAATCACCAAATTTGTTTTTAGGTGATAGGTTCCCTTTTGCCCCTTCACTCTAGAGACATACCTGGAAACCTTGAAAATGTGCTGACCCTGAGATCTTTGAAATATTAACCCTTATAGTTCACCAGAACATAGATTCTTTGCAACATGCACCTACTGGCTCCAATCCTGATGTCAGTCTACAAGGGACATTTAACATGCTAAAACTTCAAGATGTCACTAGCTGAATATAAAAGCAAGGTGTCTCCCTCTGTCTGTCTGGTGGAAATACCTCCAAATTAGAGAACAGATAGTGGATAACACTGGACTCTGAGCTTTACCTTAATACCCTGAGTCTCGGGGGCAAACACTGAGTGTTCCCAGGTATTGCCATACCTGGGAATTCTCTGGACCTGCCCTGTTGTTAATTACCGGGTGTCTGGGGACAGAGGCTGTTTCTCGGGCAGTGGTTTCCTGGGTAACTCATCCAACTTCTCATCCTTCTCTCTCTGTTCCTCCCACTTCTTGCCCACTTCTGCACCTTCCCATTCTGTTCTGCCCACTTCCCAAATGACATGATGATAAGTCCCACCGACCCTCTTAAATCAGCCCCTTTATTACACAAATCACATCATTTACATACCCCCAGTTGCAGCACATGAACCCTCTTTGTCGGTTCAAGTGAATGAAGTTCCCAGGTATGGGTATGGCGAGAGAGGTCACTAACACATTGATTTGCATTCAAGGGGTTAAGAACTATGTTTAAATCAATGGGGATTTATATTTTTGGTACAGCATGTTTGATCCAGTCCAGCTTCACAGAGAGACCTAATAACATGGAGATACAAAAATATGCTGAATGGTATAATAACATGGCGAGAGACAACATCATGCTGAGTGGTATAATAACATGGAGATTGAGATAATATCATGTTGAGTGGTATAATAACATGGAGAGAGATAGAGATAACATCATACTGAGTGGTATAATAACATTGACAGAGATATAACAACATGAAGAGTGATATAATAACAGGGACTGAGATAAAGTAACATGGAGAGGGACATAATAACGTGGAGAGACTTATAAAAACATGGAGAAAGATATAATAGCATACTGAGTGGTATATTAACACAGAGAGACATTTAACAGATAACTAATATAGACAGAGTATAAAAGCCTGCTGAGTGGCATAATAATATCGACAGATATATAATAACATGCTGAGTGAAATAATAATCTCCAGAGACATATATAACAGCAGCTGAGTGATATAATAACATGGATAGAAATATAATAATGTGGAAAGAGATATAACAGTATGCTGAGTGATTTAATAATACGGAGAAACGTATAACAGCATGCTGAGAGATCTAATAATACGGATAGAGTATAAAAGCCTGCTGAGTGGTATAATAACATGGGGAGAAATATAATAACGTGGAAGGAGATATAACAGCATGCTAACTGATATAATAACATGGAAAGAGACATAAAGTGCAGAGTGATATAGTAACATGGAGAGATATAACGTTTAGAGAGATATAACAGCATGCTGAGTGGTATGATAACATGGAGAGATATATAATAATATGCTGAGTGATATAAGAACATGGATATATATATATAAAACAGGATGCTGAGTGATTTAATACCATGTAAAGATATATAACAGCATACTGAGTGATATAATAACATGAAGCAAATATAGTTGTTGATACTTTTATTGACTAACTAAGCAGATTTAGGATGCAAGCTTTCAAGACCTCTTAGGTCTCTTTCTCAGGCATGTTATATATAGCATGTTAGATATAATATGCCTGAGGAAGAGACCTAAGAAGTCTTGAAAGCTTGCATCCTATATACGCTTAGTTAGCCAATAAAGGTATCAACAACTTTATTTGCCTCCTGTATTTATACGGCTAACATGGTACCAACTCTCATCTGATATAATAACATGGAATTATATTTAACAGCATGCTGTGTGCTATAACATGGAGATAAATATAACAGCATGCTAAGTGATCTAATAATATGGACAGAGTATAAAACCCTGCTGAGTGGACATATATAATTACATAATGCCATGGAATGAGACAAAATAATATACCGAGTGGTATAAGATATAATAATATCATAAATTATATAATAACATGGAGATAGATATAATAACATCATGAATGATATAATAACATGGAGAGATATATAACAGCATATTGAGTGTTATAATAACATGGCAAAAGATATAACAGCATGCCAAGTGATCTTATAATATGGATAGAGTATAAAAGCCTGATGGCTGGCATAATAATAACATGGACAGAGATATAATAACATGCTGAGTGATATAATAACATGGGGAGAGATAGAAGAGCATACTGAGTGGTATAATACATGGAGAGAGGTATAATAACTTATATAGCGATATAATAACATGCAGAGTGATATAATAACATGGACAGACATAGAATAACATGGAGAGAGAGATATAAAAACATAATTAGAGATATAACAGCATGCCAAGTGGTGCTACTTGGAGAACACTACTTTGTCAATTAAATCGACTCACATCGCCAGACACACAAGGACAGCTGTGCTGTTCTGGAATAGTACAACAGGCCTCACGAATTGTGTCTGATGATGTGAGAGGTATGTGAGTATAACATCTTCTAATGCTGCATTTCACTATCTATTGCTTCTTTTTCTTTAGTTGTTTAGTTGTAGCAGGCGCATACCTGGGAGCAGAAAAGAAGTCACTTTTTGGTATTCATGGAGACTGATTAAGAGCAGACAATTGCCCACATCCAGGCACTCAGTGTGTAACGAAAAGCAGCCAGGCTCCTGGTTCATGAGGACAGAGCCCAGGCACCCAGCAGGACACCTAGTTGAACAATACTGGGACTTTATTCTGAGACGTATTCTGGGGCCTTGGGGACTTCACAAGGCTGCTAGAGGCAATAGGATAGCCCTCACACTGGCCTATATGCTGGACATTTCCCCTGCCCTATTGTCTATGGTTAACTTATTACGTATCCCAGTCCCGCACCCACAACCCCAGTGGGCTCATTCTGTATTGTGCTGTTCAGTGTGCATTATGTATTTTAATATGGTGTTGTATTGTGATATGTTATTTTACTGCATCATTTAATGCATGGATGGATTTTGTTATACCTAACAAAATTTTAAGGGTGCTGTATGCGTATGTTGGGTTTTAACTATCAAGACAAACCAACTACTTTGCAGGGGACTAATAAACATTACCAGACTTGCTGCTGATATTAAAGGGGCTTTAAACCCCCTGAATTCTAGTTAGGTCTCAAATGCATTGCTTCTCAATAGGTTGGAGACCTCTCTAGCATTCAAGGGCATTAAAAGCCCAATTTAAATCAACTGTGATAGTTATCTTCTATGGTGTATTGGGTTGCCACAGAATTGCTCCCCTATGTTTTGGGATGTATTTAACTATTCTTAATGTGATGGCCTTGTTTTAGCGCCTTGGTAGGGTATCTGTCTGTATTAAGGATAAACATTGTCTCAAGAGAGTTACCGGTGTTCTAGCGAACAATGGATGACATTCCAGGGAACCTTCCAGCAACAGGGAGGACTGACACCAGTTAGGGGTGTATTTTGAGGCCAACACAGAGTTCTGAGGGGCTGAATATAAATGTAGGGACCATGCTACACCAAAGAGTTAGTCATCTCACTTTGCCCCTGCAGGGTGGGTGCAAGCTTAGTCCGCACTCCAACAACCCGTGTTCCTGTGCTATCTTTGACACTATGTATGCCATCTTCATGCTGAATAGAAATGAGTGATACCATCCTCCTGACTAAACTGCTTCATTTGCATTGGCAGCAGAGATTCTGCAGTCAATTGCAGTGGCCATTCCGTCACAGTGTACAACAGAAATCATACCGAATTACAGCGCTTGTAATTTATAGGGATAAAGAATCTCAGAATTTTCAATCAATAGGACAGGGCTAGTTAACTTTGAGGGCTACAACACCCATCTTCACTAAACAGCCACTGGCTGAATGTCAAAGGCTACCTATTAGAGAACCGGTTTTTAAAGAAAAAAAATAGATTGTATTGCACATTATGTTAACCATTCTGTATCTGTTCTGTAAACTCAGGTAGCTATCCTATAGTGTTCAGTTTCGGTGTGTCAGGTTCCTTGTTATAACAATAATACAGGGGATATAGATATTATTACCCAATTTAGTCCTGGGGGTATAATATTATTACCCATTTAAAGGGATAGTAATACTTAGTTTTACATTTCTTTTATTTTGTAGGCATTAAAAAAACATGAAGAACGATATAAGTCTTATCTCTCAAACCTTTATGGTTTGAGAGATATTCACAAGCAAAGTTCCCCTTCTGCCCCTTTTACCTAGTGTAAGCCATCTCTTCTCAGATGTGGAATGCAGTCCATAGACCAGACAGATAACAGAAGAGGACACTCTTCTTCCTATGAGAACAATGAAAGCCTTGACAAGGTTTTCAGGTTTTTCCCTTATCTTAATTGAAGATTGTCCCTCTCTGCAGTCTACCTGGGCACCTCCCTTCTGATCTGGCTGAGCAGTGTTACATCAGTAAAAGGGGCGGGAGGGGGACACTTTGTCATTGAATTACTCTTGAGCTACAACTCTGACAGAATTGAAATAACACTCTCCAAAGTCCAAATAATATGATGATTAATTAGAGCTGCTTTTATTATGGAACATTACTATCCCTTTAAATGGTACTCATTTTATCTACCTCAGAAGGATGAAAGGCCGAGTTGACCCTTCTGGGACTAGAACCTGTGACCTTGCAGATTCTGCACCTGGTTCATTAACCAACTGAGCCATCTTACTAGCATTGATTGCAAGCTTTATAATTATGTTTATCTCTTTATTGTATACTTTTCTCCTTTCAGAGGATTCATTTTCCCTGTTGATTGCAAGCTCTGTGATTCATTCTGTATCTGTACTAAAAGCTTTGTTGGCCTTTCCTCCTAAAACTGTGAGGTCTGAGCATTTAATTTTCCCATTGACTGATGCTGTTTCAACCATAATATGGGAGTTTGAATAAATGCATATCAATGAAGTGTGGGTGTACTGATAAATAATTCGCTCAACACTGCTCACTGCTGTCCATTACTGTGCTTTTACCACTGCAGTTAAAGAAGTAGGACCATTTAAACAAATACATCTTACAAGGTGTTTTCTGCAAAAAGAATATTGCCACTGCAGGACAATTTTTCATTACGGCTGAAACTTATTTTTTTGTGATTATACACATGATCTTCCTGCCGGAGTTTGGCACCTGGTTGTCATTTTGTTTTTACCACTAACCAGTCAGAATTGGGTGTTTGGCTAGGGAAACCACGCAGGAGGGCCAACAAATGGGGCAATCCAGGGGATGTGATAGTGGACAGAGGAAAGACAAGAAGATAGTCCACATATGGGCGCAGTTGGAGTGACCGATGAGAACAGAGCTGGTAATTCAAATTATGAAGCAGGGAGCATACACAGGCATTTGGGGATAAACATTGTTCTGAGCGTCTGCCTGATGCTTTCCCCAACATAACTGGTCTAATAATAGTCTCTTGTCTCATTTTTAAACCAAACTGTTAGCAACAGCACCAAGTTGTAATCCAAATGCATTTACTGGAGAGTGTCATTGGTGCTTAATCCATCCTCAATCCTCTTATAACTAGGTGTGACGCAGTCAGACTGGGGATACAGTGGATGTGAAAGCCTCATCTGTTGAACTGATATTGGAATTTTATGGCATATCCTGACATCTGCACCAATAATTCATCCCATCACGGCCACCTCTCTCCTCTGTCCCCTCTTCTCCTTCTCTGTATCCATGTCACACCTCTATGTCACTATCTCTTCTTACCCCTTCTCTCTGTCACTATTTCCTCTACTCCTTCTCTCTCTGTCACTGTACCTTCTGCTTTTTCTGTCTCTGTCCCCTCTACTCCTCCTTCTATTATTGTCCAATCTCTCCCATGACTGTTATGGAGCCCTCTCTTCATTGTCCTTGTCACTGTTACTTCTTCTCCTTCTCTCATTGTCTCCTGTTTTCTCTGTCACTGTCCACTCTTGTCCTTCTCTCGTCTCTGTTCCCTCTTCTCCTTCCTCCTATCACTGTCACCTCTCTCTGTCACTGTCCACTCTTGTCCTTCTCTCGTTTCTGTCACTGTTTCCTCTTCTCCTTCCGCCTGTCACTGTCACCTCTCTCTGTCACTGTCCCCTCTCTTACTTCTCTCTGTCACTGTCACTGCCCCTCTTCTCCTTCTCTAATCTCTGTCACTGTTCCCTCTTCTCCTTTCTCTCTGTCACTGTCCACTCTTGTCCTTCTCTCGTTTCTGTCACTGTTTCCTCTTCTCCTTCCGCCTGTCACTGTCACCTCTCTCTGTCACTGTCCACTCTCTTACTTCTCTCCGTCACTGTCACTGCCCCTCTTCTCCTTCTCCAATCTCTATCACTGTTCCCTCTTCTCCTTTCTCCTGTCACTGTCCCCTCTCCTCTTTCTCTCAGTCACTGTCCTTTCTCCTCCTACTCTGTCTCTGCCCTCCTCACTTTTTTCTAGCTCTTACTGTCCCCTCTCCTCTGTCTCTCTCTCTCAAACTCACTGTCCCTCTTACCATTCTGCTTTTCACTGTCACTGTCTCCTCTCCTCCTTCTCTTGCTGTCCCCTCTCCTCCAGCTCACTTTCTCCTATACTCCTCACTGCCACCGACCACTCTTCTTCTCACTGTCACCTCACTATTTCCTCCTTCTCTCTGTCACTGTTCCCTCATCTCCTTCTCCCTGCCACTTTCCCCTCTTCTCCTTCTCTCTGTCCAATCCCCTCTACTTCTCCTCTCTATCGGTATCTCTCTTCTCTCCTTCACTGTCCCCTCTCCTTCTCCTCCCTGTCACTGTCCCCTCTCCTCCTCTCTTTCACTGCCCCATCTCCTCCTCCTTCTCTCTTATTTCCTCCTCTCTCTCAGTGACCCCTCTCCTCCTTCTCTCTCCCTTACTGACCCCTCTCCTCCTTTTCTCTCCCTCACTGACCCCTCTCCTCCTTCTCTCTTTCTCACTGACCCCTCTCCTCCTTCTCTCTTTCTCACTGACCCCTCTCCTCTGTCTCTCCCTCACTGACCCCTCTCCTCTGTCTCTCCCTCACTGACCCCTCTCCTCCTTCTGTCTCTCTCATTGACCCCTATTTTCCTTCTCTTTCTCTCTCTCTCTCTCACTAGCCTCTCTCCTCCTTCTTTCGCTAACAGCCCCCATTTCTACTTCTCTCTCTCACTGTCTCCTCTTCTCCTTTTTCTGTCACTTTGTCCTCTCTTCCTTCTTTGTCACTGTCCCCTCTCCTCCTTCTCTCTGTATCACTCTATTCATTCTCAGTCATCCTCTCTCAGTCTTTTCTCATTCTCTCTGTAAATGTCCCCTCTCCTCTGTCACTGTCCACACTTTTGCTTCTCTCTGCCACCATCCCCTCTTCTCCTTCTCTCTGCCACCATCCCCTCTTCTCCTTCTCTGTCATTGTCCCCTCCTGTCCTTCTCTGTCACTGTCCTGTCTCCTCATTCTCTCTATCACTGTCCCCTCTCCTCCTTCTCTCTCTATCACTGTCTCCTGTAATCTCTCTCAGTCTCTTCTCATTCTCTCTCACTTTCCCCTCTCCTCCTTCTCTGCATCACTGTCCCCTCTCCTTTTTCCCTCTCTCATCTCCCCTCCTTCTGTCTGTCACTGCCCCACCTCCTCTCTCTCTCTCTCTCTCTCTCTCTCTGCCCTGTCCCTTCTCCTCTTTCTCTCGGTCACTGTCCTCTCACCTCTTCTCTCTTTCACTGTCCCCTCTCCTCCTTCTCTATTTCACTGTCCCCACTCCTTCTTCTCTCTGTCACTGTCCCTCACTGTCTCCTCCAGTACTCTCTGTCACTGTCCCCTCTCCTTCTTCTCTCTGTCACTGTCCCCTCTCCTTCTTCTCTCTGTCACTGTCCCTCACTGTCTCCTCCTTTACTCTCTGTCCTTGTTCCCTCTCCTCCTTCTCTCTGTTATTGCCCCCACCCCCTTCTCTCTCTCAGTCACTGTCCTCTCTTTGTCACTGTCCTCTCTCCACCTTTTCTCTTCCACTTCCCCTCTCTTCCTTTTCCATGTCACCTTCCCCTCTCCCCCTTTTATCAGTCCTATCACCTACTCCTCTATGTCCCCTTCCTCCTATCCTTCTGTCACTGCCCCTTCTCTTCTGTTTTTCTCACATTTCTCTTTAACCCCTTCTCTTTGCCACTGTTCCCTCTCCTCCCTCTCCGTCTCTCATCCTTTTTCCTCCCTCTTTTACTATTCCCTCTCCATCTCTCAGCCTCCTCTTCTCCCTCTTACTCTCCTCTCTCCATCTCTCAGCCTCTTCTTCTCTCCTCTTACTGTCCCCTCTCCATCACTCAGACTCCTCTTCTCCTCTCTTACTGTCCCCTCTCCAACTCTCAGCCTCCTCTTCTCCTCTCTTACTGTCCCCTCTCCATCACTCAGACTCCTCTTCTCCTCTCTTACTGTCCCCTCTCCAACTCTCAGCCTCCTCTTCTCCTCTCTTACTGTCCCCTCTCCATCACTCAGACTCCTCTTCTCCTCTCTTACTGTCCCCTCTCCATCTCTCAGCCTCCTCTTCTCCCCTCTTACTCTCCCCCCTCTCTCTCTCAGCCTGCTCTTCTCCCCTCTTACTCTCCCCCCTCTCTCTCTCAGCCTGCTCTTCTCCCCTCTTACTGTCCCCTATCCATCTCTCAGCCTCCTATTCTCCCTTCTTACTCTCCCCTCTCCATCTCTCAGCCTCCTCTTCTCCCCTCTTATTCCCCCCCTCTCTCTCTCTCAGCCTGCTCTTCTCCCTTCTTACTGTCCCCTATCCATCTCTCAGCCTCCTATTTTCCCTTCTTACTCTCACCTCTCCACCCTCAGCCTCCTCTTCTCCCCTCTCAGTCCCCTCTCTGACTTTCTCTCTCAACCCCCTCTTCTGTGTTTCAGAGTGTATGGCATAGAGAGGCATCCAGCTTGGCCACAGACCTTGGAGCAGTACAAAGACATGTAGCCAGGCTCCCTCTCTGCACACAGAACATTGACTCCTTAATGTAATACACATTTTACAGATCCCAGCTCTGGCCTTGCTCTGAAGAGCTGAACATTTGATAATATGATTCAGTCAATGTGCAGCCTAGAACTGGCCTGAAGAAATAATTATCCTAATCTCAGTATATATTATTTATTGCCCCTCTCTCGTTCTTCTGCTTCTTCTGTTTGTACCTATTAGGCCTTTCTATTGAATTATATATACAAAAGAAAGCTTTAATTTATATTTAAATTAGACTGTTAGACCTCTTTACTCCCTGCTGCTACCGCGTCAGATGTATTTATGGATTACATTTACTGGGTAACCTGTGGCTCACCAGATTTTGCTGGACTTCGACTACCAGCATCCTCAGCCAGCCTGGGAGGACCAGAAGGATAAGCAACATTTTGTGGGGATGCTGGGAGTTTTAGTCCAACAACAGCTACAGAGCCACATGTTTCCTACCTTGCTGTAATATAAATGGAACTGATCACATTCTCCCTCTCAGTGGGAGAGGCAGATGGGAGGGAGAGCAGTGTGGAATGTTAGTGTCTGGCTATCATGCCTATCTCTAAAGTGATGAAGACATCAGGGCAAAACAGCCCTACCCAACTACCCAGCTCAGGTTCTCCCCACCACCACTGAAATTGCATAGCTATGGGAGGTCACCCCTCATTGCCTCTTCCTATCACATGCAATTACATACTAATTTGTTTAAAATGTAAAATATAAATAAATAAAACTGACACACCGCATACCCGGCGGCACTCTAGATATGTGTATTAATCCATATTATAATTTGTAGGCTACTTTTAATAACTATGCCTAATGCACACATAATTGCACATTTTCTAGTGGACATGCTGCTTTCAAATATGGACTGAAAAATTTAAATTGTAGATCTCCTGCATTTTCTGAATTGCAAAGGATGTAGAGAAATATGTCATGCACTTTTATATGACTTACACAATTTTACTCTTTTTGTGGAGAATTTTATTTAGGGTCTTATTGAAAACACATTTATTTGGATAGTCTCATTGACATTTAAAGTTTATTTTGTTGTCCATTTTTTTTCCCCATGTCCTGAAATGTTATGGTGGCGCTGTTGCTATAGCACATTATGGACACCTCCCATCACTTGACGATCAGCCTCCATTGCCATAGCAACAGCGCCACTGTCAGATTTCTGGCCAAGGAAGTACTGCACCCAAAAAAGGCAGGTTTGAGTTGTAATAACTTCAGCTGTGGGTGTGCCTTTGTTTTTCTCACCAGGAAAACCCTGCAATATAAATTTTTTCAATATTAACTCCTTAAGGACCAGCAACACGACTGGCACTTGAGGACCAAGGGGCATTTTTTGTGGAATCGGAATCAGAGGTCCCCGAATGGCCTGCAGCCGCAGGGGGACCCCTGAATTCCATGACTTACATGTACTTCATGGGTCTTTAACTCACATTTTCCCCATGAGGTACATGTACGCCAATAGTCCTTATGGTATTAAGTATTACTATCCCTTTAAAGACCAGAATAGTCTCCAACACACTGCGGATTATGCACTGAGTGACACATTGGAGATGACTTCTCCAGTGATATCAATTCTCCAGTTTCTATATTATTACATGGAGCTTATGCACTAAGATCTCTCCGACTTGTGAAATATTGCATTGGCTCTATAGAATAACATAGGAACTGGAGAAGTAATATCACTGGAGAAGTCATCTCCACTTTATCACCTCTTTATCACATCTTAATGCATAACCCCTCTCCTCGTGTTGCAATGTGTTGTACACCACTGTGGCCCTTAAAAGGTTGGTATTTTGTCTATAAACACGTGATACGTGGGCAATAATAAAACACATATGTGATTTATTTTTTCCCTTTAAAGAGGAACTCTCACCTCTATAAACCTGTCTTCATGTTAAAATTCCCTTGTATTGAAGCTGTCATCTGTTTTGTCTCCTTCCCACCTCCTCCGAAGACGGAGGATTCCGGCATGTGACCTGGAGCGCTCTCTTGCAAATGTGCCTCCAGGTCATTGTACTAGGGTGACCACATTTCCATTCTGTCATTCCGGGACATGTGGTCACCCTAGCCCCGCGTCTGAGGCTCCCGCCGGCGCTAACTATCTTTCTGAGGCTCACACAGAGTAAGAGTTCCCAGTGTGTCAGCCTCAGAAAGATGGTCAGCTCCGACGGGAGCCTCAGCCGCGGGTCTCACTTGCAGCACCACCATACCTGCTCCATCCCAGCTGTTTCACACGCACCAGTCCAGCCAGCCAATGAGGACCATATTGCAAATACATTTAATTGGCTGGCTGGACTGGCGCGTGTTGCTCAATTCCGGGACTCTTTGTTGTCCCTGTGGGGGATCACCCGGGATGCGGGACACAGACCCCCAAAAAGGGACAGTCCCGGCCATTCCGGGACGTGTGGTCACCCTACATTGTACAGGCACAGACTGAGTGCGTTCAAGCGCTCAGTTCTTTAGAAAAAGTGGCAGTCTGCTTGCCTCTGCGGCTATTTGTAGTTAGGACTGGCACTTTTCATAAAGGATTGAGGGCATGATCACGCTCAGTCTGCCTGTACAATGACCTGGACGCGTATTTGCAAGAGAGCACACCAGGTCGTATACCAGAATCCTCAGTCATTGGAGGTGGTGAGAAGGAGGCAATAGTTGGGGAGGGAAACAGAGGAAAATTGATAGGCTGCGGGACAGAGCTGTTACGCAGCCTATACAGAACTGAGGTCACTGGCTTAAATTTAAAAGGCAATATCTCGGGCAATAAAGAATTATTTTGAAAAAAAAAAAATGGATAACAGCTTCAGTACAAGGGAACTTTAAAGGGATAGTAATACTTCGTTTTAACTTTATTTTATTTTGTAGGCATTAAAAAAACATTAAGAATGATATAAGTCTTATCTCTCAATCCTTTATGGTTTAGGAGATATTCACAAGCAAAGTTCCCCTCCCCGCCCCTTTTACCTAGTGTAAGCCGTCTCTTCTCAGATGTGGATCAGGTTGTATGACAGGACAGATAACAGAAGGGGACAATCTTCTTCCTATGAGAACAATGAAAGCCCTCCCCCCCTTGACAAGTTTTTCAGCTTTTTCTATTATCTTAATTGAAGATTGTCCCTCTCTGCAGTCTACCTGGGCACCTTCCTTCTGATCTGTTTGAACGGGGGGGGGATACTTTGTTTGTGAATATCTCTTAAACCATAAAGGTTTGAGAGATAAGACTTATATCATTCTTCATGTTTTTTTAATGCCTACAAAATAAAATAAAGTTAAAACAAAGTATTACTATCCCTTTAAGATGAAGACAAGTTTACTAGAGGTGAGAGTTCCCCTTTAACATGCAAGTGTAATTATCACAATGCTTTCCTAGGAGTCACTGTCATTTTAAAATCTTCAGGTGACAGGGCCACTGCGCTATATAAAAGTTATATGAACTACCGTAAACCAGGAGAGCATCTACTGCATGGATTGCACTGGCCACGCCCACAACTTACACCTGTAGGAGTGGTCAGCACGGCTCAGGGTTTCTTCATAATTAGGCACAATGTGTGTGTGTGTGTCTGTCTGTGTACACACGTTTATATCCGTGTAATTAAATTGTAATGATGAATGTGTTCTTACAGAACAAATGACTGACCTTTAGCTGCAACAATTGTTTAATTTTACACCTCAATAGACTTTTTCTTGTTCTTGAAGCCCGGCTCTAATTAAACTTCAATCTCCTCCCAATTCATTGCGAGAAGTGCAGAGCGAGCAGAGCTGTTCAGCAGAGCAGGCACAATCACAGACTAATACTGCTTTATCTCCTGTCATTTGTTAGAAATGGCTGCAGTGATTCCGACCCACAGTCACGAACTCAGTGACGGTATTGGGTACTGAGGAGACGCAGTAAATATTAGACTCTAACAGCACTTGTTTGTGTCATGGTAATTTATTGGAGTATATACTTTTATATAACGTAGAAGAGAGTCAGCAGTGAACCATTAATCCATTACATAGATGTGGAACACGTTGTGGACAATGCATTACACCTCTAAAGGTTGAAAGAGGGAGAGGGAAAACTATTTGGAAAAGTGAATCTGCTATGGAGATAATTGTATTTCACTGTAACTGCAATCGATTGTTTGTATTGTGTTAGTTGTAATTTAAGATACTGTAAGAGGGGGGTTAGAGGGGGAGTAGACTGCTCCTTTAGATTTAAAGGAACAGTAACATCAAAAATGGCTTTATATATATATATATTTATATATATATATATATATATATAGAGAGAGAGAGAGAGAGAGAGAGAGAGAGATAGTCTTAGGCAGGTGTGAAAATGCTGTAAAGTAAGAATGCTTTCAAAAATAGACATGTTAATAGTTTATTTTTAACAATTAACAAAATGATAGTGAGTGAACAGTAGAAAGATCTAAATCAAATCAATATTTGGTGTGACCACACTTTGCCTTCAAAACAGCATCAATTCTTCTAGGTACACATGCACACAGTTTTTTAAGGAACTCGGCAGGTAGGTTGTTCCAAACATCTTGGAGAACCAACCACAGTTCTTCTGTGGATTTAGGCACCTCAGTTGCTTCTCTCTCTCTTCATGTAATCCCAGACAGACTCGATGATGTTAAGATCAGGGCTCTGTGGGGGCCATACCATCACTTCCAGGACTCCTTGTTCTTCTTTACTCTGAAGACAGCTCTTAATGCCTTTGGCTGTATGTTTTGGGTCGCTGTCATGCTGCAGAATAAATTTGGGGCCAATCCAGTGCCTCCCCGATGGTACTGCATAATGGATAAGTATCTGTCTGTACTTCTCAGCATTGAGGAGACCGGTAATTCTGACCAAATCCCCAACTCCATTTGCAGAAACGCAGCCCCAAACATGCAAGGAACCTCCACCATGCTTCACTGTTGTCTGCAGACACTCATTCTTGTACCACTCTCCAGCCCTTTGGGGGAAAAAAATGCCTTCTGCTAAAGCCAAATATTTTTTCGACCTCCAATAATTGAAGATAGATGTATTGGTAATAATATAGTTTTGTATCGGATCTTTTTTGGTACATCTAATAAGCGCATGCTCCTTTTCATTTGTGGAACTCTGGGATTGGATTAAGGTTCCTATGAGCTACTCACAAGATATTGCAAGAATGTGATGTGGTGCTTAAATCAACATAGTGATACATTGTAACCTTCAGGGATATCATTTTCTCTTCTTTTTTCTATTTCTATTTTTATTTATGTTTATTATTCTTTATACCTGGTTGTGTATGATCATGTGATATAAGGGGTCATATGACCGCATGACCTGTTCTTACCATTCCCATTGGTCCACACAGAATTTAAATCTGTTTTACCCGCCAAACATTGTTATCCCCTGATGAAGCCTGTTCTCAGGCGATACGCTTTGGGGTGGTTGGCGTGCACAGTGACTCATAAATAGAGATTTACGATTTATGGATAAGTATATTTAGTTTGTTGCCTCCCCTCCATTTATATATTTTATTTGCAACTGGTATTTAGTTGTTAGTATTCTTTGCAGGAGATCTGGATCTGAACATCTTTATATATTTTGTGAGGGTTTGTGATATTTTACATTTTGTATCCATTTACATTCCAGTGGGGGGTTTTCACACTATTTTTTTCAGTAGTGCCGTCTGTATTTTAATAGGCATCCCATTGTTGTTAATTTTCTGACATAGAATAGTGATACTTTACTTTAAAGTTATAGTAATGTTTCATAGTAAAAGCAGCTCCAATTAATCATCATAGTATTTGGACTTTGGAGAGTGTTATTTCAATTTTGTCAGAGTTGTAGTTCAAGAGTGATTCAATGACAAAGTATCCCCCTCCCGCCCCTTTTACTGATGTAACACTGTTCAGCCAGAGCAGAAGGGAGGAGCCCAGGTAGACTGAAGAGAGGGACAATCTTCAATTAAGTTAAGGGAAAAACCTGAAAAACTTGTCAAGGGGGGCAGGGCTTTCATTGTTCTCATAGGAAGAAGATTGTCCCCTGCTGTTATCTGTCTGGTCTATGGACTGCATTCCACATCTGAGAAGAGATGGCTTACACTAGGTAAAAGGGGCGGGAGGGGGAAACTTTGCTTGTGAAAATCTCTCAAACCATAAAAGTTTGAGAGATAAGACTTATATTGTTCTTCATGTTTTTTTTTAATGCCTACAAAATAAAATAAATATAAAACAAAGAATTACTATCCTTTTAACTACTCTACTGTGTGTACTTTAATGTATGAGATTAGGACCACTCTTCATGTTGTTTTTAATTGATTTTTTATATGTCTGTCGTATTTTGTATTTTGCACTAATAAAGCTATATATTTTGTATGATTTATAGATATCTCTCTGACCCGATTGCCTCCTTTTAAAAGGACTTTTGCGTGTGGGGGTTGGTCTCCTTTAGACTTCTCCTACTTAGCCATTGAGTAAAGTCAGTTTCTGAGTCCTGCGTACACCCCATAATTATATGGTTGGTTCAGGGCTTTATAGGTACTTGAGACCAGTGCCTGCCATATCTTTATAATATATGATCATTGTTGCCTGTAGACACTCATTATTGTACCACTCTCCAGTCCTTCAGTGAACAAACTGCCTTCTGCTACAACCAAATGTTTCATATTTTGACTCATCAGTCCAGAGCACCTGCTGCCATTTTTCTGCACCTCAGTTCCTGTGTTTTTGTACATAGTTGAGTCGCTTGGTCTTGTTTCCACTTCGAAGGTATGGCTTTTTGGCCGCTAGAAGACCACTTCTGACCACACTCTTGAAACAGTAGATGGGCAGGAGAGGGCTGGCCTGGGGGGCAGGGGGGCAATTGCCTCCTGGGCTGGTCACATGTCTGGGCCAGTGGGCCACTGCCTCAGTCTCCCAGTTGCTGCTGTAAATGGAGCTGCACTACTGATATCATAGAGCTTGCAATTGAAATGGAATTACACAAATGATACCAAAGAGCTACAATGCAAATAGAGATACATTAGCAGCATAACTTATTTCCCTTGTAAACTCTATGGTATCAGTCATGTTGCTGTACTTACATTGTAAGCTCTATGGTATCACTAGAGTAGCCGCATTTGAACTATAAGCTATGTGGTCTCATTTGCCTTACTTAACAGTATGAATGCCAACATTAAAAGTAACTAAAGGGGATGGGCTGGGACAGTGGGCTGGGGAGACTGAAGAATTGGGCCAGTAGATTGTATTTGGATCCCAGGCCACAAGTTGCCAGCCCTCCCCTGTAGATGGGTGTACCAGGATCCCACTGTTTTCTGCCAATTCTGTGCTCATGGCCATGCTGGACCTCTTCTGATTGCAAAGGGATGTATGCATGATGTGTGTTTTATCTGCTGCAATAAGTTTCTTGGCTGACCACTTGCCCATTTCTTTGTGTTTCTTCAAAAGAGCTTGGACAGCACATCTGGAAACCCATGTTGCCTTGAAATTTTTGCCTGGGAGAGACATTGCTGATGCAATATAACTATCTTGCTGCTATGCTAAGTTTTGCCATGGTGTATGACTTTTCACATTACAGCAACTTCACCTTGTTAGCCGAGTTTGGCTGTTCCTCACCCAGTTTTATTCCTCCTACACAGATGTTTTTGTTTCAGTAATGAGTGTGTTTCAATCCACATATTATCTTGATGACCATTAGCACTTGTTTGGTATATTTATTTAATCATTCACCTGACTATATGCCTACAAAATCCCTGACTTTGTGCAAGTATACCTAGACTTACCTACCTAGACTTTTGCATAGTACTGTATTTAGATATATATTTAATCATTTAAGTAGCAGATGAGTGTCAAATCATTGCTTCTCAATGCATTGCTCACCCATCTTAAAACAGTTAGAGGATCTATCACTTTATCAAATTGTTCCCCTCGTGGGAGCTTCCATCGTGAAAGCATTCCTCCTTATTAATTTATTTCACCCCTCGGGTGTAAACTGGTTTTAGCAGCCTAAGATAGCGATAATTTACTTCAAATGTGAGGAATACATTATGCAGCTGTATCAGTCCAAATTCAGAGAACAAAGCTCTGCTGAGATTAGATTCCCCCGCTATTAAATCAGATCTCTTTAAAACTATTAACCCGTTCCAAACACAAAAAGCATATTTAATGAGACTAAAAGCCGGGTAGGCATTAGATCGACTTTAAATATTATACACAGTACGTATCTGTGTTGATTTAAATCTAGTTGCAAGCGCTAGAAAATTAATTACTCAAAGAGCTGAGCAAAAACCAGGGGGCATCTATAAACCCTTTGAGTACCAGAGAGGTATCCAATGCATTGGGTGAGATGCACTAATAATCGGAGATGACTTCTCCAGTTATATGACTACTTCAAGTGCTATGCTATTCTATGGAAATAATGCATTAAGATTTCTCCAACATTGGAGATCTTAGTTCATAGGCTCCATAGAATAACACAGGAAATGGAGAAGTGATATCACTGGAAAAGTCATCTCTGCTTTATCACGTCTTTATCACTCCTTTGTGAATAACCTCCATTGTGAAGCAATGCAACAGACACCTCTCTGACACTCAAATGGTTAAGACTAGAAGAAAGGTGCTTTCTACGTAACCAGTAAAGTCAAGATGTGGGGGAACATACAACATTGTTCAGTATGATAAAAAAAAAAAAAATGTTTCTTTTTTTGGCAATTTGCAAGCAATTCAACATAGTGAATGAGATATATTGTGCCATATGTTCTAATCCTATATAATAATTTGCTAATGTATGTTTGTCAGAAGCTGTCATGAGCAGTACAGACAGCTGCGCACACTGCAGTCATGTGCAGTACAGACTGCCCGCGCCGTGGCTGATAGCGGAGCGTGGCGCTCCAAATTCAGACTGTAATCCTCTCTGTGCACCAAAGGTCTGAATTCGGAGAGCCCCGCTCCGTTATCAGCCGCGGCGCAGGTAGTCTGTACTGCGCATGACTGCACCTCAGCCTTTGCTGCCTGGCACTGTGGCCTGTGTACACAGGCTGTTCAACTAGTAGCTATATATTCAAGAGTCTGGGTTGAGACACTGGTCATTAGCATAAGATTTTTTTTACCTAAATCTCGCCGATATGTTGTTGTCAGGTAGATAACCAGGTCAGTGTCGAATTCCTCAAATATAGTGTATTTCAAAATTCTCCATATTTCAAACTTCTCCAATGTACTATAATTCAAAGTTTGCCATATTTCAACATTCTCCTTAACGGTAAATTTTAAATTATTCCAGGAGTATATTCTAGAGTTCTCCATTACCGTCTAATGATACGCTGCACTCTTTCAGTCTTATGTTACTTTTCACATTACACGGCAAAGAAGAAGTTTGAAATAACACTTCAGTGGAGAACTGAAATACAATTATGCCAATATGATACAGTCTCATGTGAGGTGATGTAATTAAATAAGAGTAATCTCCGACTTGCTTAGAAAGCGAAGACAAAATCTAGATTTTGTCAACCACAGGGAGGTGAAGTTGTTTCTTTGAGCTCAGACACTATCTCCAGCAATTAGATGTTAGTGCATATAGTATATTAACCCTTTGAGTGCCAGAAGGGAGTGCAACACATTGTTTCGCAATGAGTTGTGTATCACTCTGGCACTCAAAGTTTTAACATAAAAACACACCCACATATATAAATGGATCATTAAAGGGATAGTATTACTTCGTTTTATCTTTATTTTACTTTGTAGGCATTAAAAAAACATGAAGAACGATATATGGTTTGAGAGATATTCACAAGCAAAGTTTCCCCTCCCACCCCTTCTACCTAGTGTAAGCCGTCTCTTCTCAGATGTGGAATCCAGTCCATAGACCAGACAGATAACAGAAGGGGATAATCTTCTTCTCTATGAGAACAATGAAAGCCCTGCCCCCCTTGACAACTTTTTCAGGCTTTCCCTTATCTTAATTGAAGA
This sequence comes from Rhinophrynus dorsalis, assembly GCA_037306005.1. Classification (NCBI taxonomy): domain Eukaryota; kingdom Metazoa; phylum Chordata; class Amphibia; order Anura; family Rhinophrynidae; genus Rhinophrynus; species Rhinophrynus dorsalis. Next base: position 512,984,222 of record CM074721.1, read on the forward strand.
TTGTATCTCTCTCTGCAGTCTACCTGGGCACCTCCCTTCTGATCTGGCTGAACAGTGTTCCATCAGTAAAAGGGCGGGAGGGGGACACTTTGTCATTGAATTACTCTTGAACTATAACTCTGACAGAATTGAAATAACTCTAACAGAATTGAAAGTGCAAATACTATGATGATTAATTAGAGCTGCTTTTATTATGAAACATTACTATCCCTTTAAGTAAAATTAAAATGTTCAAATAAAACTGGCACGGAAACATGTTATCTGCAGTGATATGATGGTGATTGTAACGGAAGTCCAAGATGCCGAGTTGTCCTGGGCAGTCGTTCCAGGGTTCTCCCGCCTGAAGGTGGCTACAAACAGATATCCGGGCAGGCCAAGCATCTAGAAATGGAGGTCAAAGAGGACCCTTTAAACTATTCAGCAGTGAAGACACAGGACTCTTCTTTTAGTTCCAACACTAACATACTTTATTGAGGGGACAGAGGACATTTTATACAGAATTAAGGGAAACTACAACAATGGTGAACAAAGGTGGTGTATACAGTAAACACTGGGCCAGACAAAGGAACAAAATCGTACACACAAAACAATGGGACTGAGGAACATAATACAATGGGACATTGTGCAGAAGGGGAACTTAACATAATTCAATCTTGCTGAGATGATCCAAGCCAATAGGGAGCGGAGAGGAAAGACACAAGCAACCCGGGCCATTGAACTCCATGGGAGATTGAATTACCCAGGTCCGACACATAACCCAATTATGTTGTGCCAGCTCCCCAACCAATAGGAGCCGAAGCAACAAGCTTGTTGGGCAGGGGCAACCAATGAGTTGAGTGCCTACCTGCTCCATACAATACAGTACACTCTACAGAGCTCACAGTACACATCATAAGGGGATGGCAGCTAATCAGATGGTCACCTACTTTCCAAAAGAAAGGCAGCAGTCTCTTTGTGCTCTGGCTGTCTGCTGTCAGTTGAGTCTGAAAATCCCAGTCTTTTATTTTATACTGTGCGCCTGAAAAGGCCTTCCAGTAATGTTCTACGGCCCGTTACAGTGATAAGCATGCATTTGAGGTGTAAACAAAAGGATGAAATGTCGAATGCAGCCTAGTGCATATGATGAGGTAGACTCAAGTTAAATTCACCTCTATGTCACCCTACAAGATCTTTGTCAAACCTTAGTTTATTTCTCCCATATAATTCTTTGCCTCTGGAGTCTGTTTTGGCAGATACTGTAGCTAGTTTGAAAAACATTTTGGATCTTTTTTATCCCAGAATAATTGATTACATGCAGATAGGCTGTTGATCCAATGAGATATCCAAATGCCTTTTGGATTCAGGAAGTAATTGTTTTACCCACATCATGGGAAATGGCTTCATTGGGTATAGGGGTTGCTTGCTTACAGATAATGAAAACAAGTGTAATAAAGTAAAGGATGAACTTGATTGATACATATCTTTTTCATCTTTGTTAACTAGGATACTAAAATCTAATCTGAAATTTGCTTTTCTAAAACTTGTATAACCTGTTCTGTTTAGTTAATTGATTCCTACATATGCTATTTTTAAAGCACGTGTAGACGGAGTGAGGCTTCGTTTGGTTAATTTTGTTTGTTCAGTGTTAAATGAGAGACAAGATCAATGGCAGTTAATTTTTTTCTTATTTGTAGCCACCCTTTTTAAATTCAGAAAATCTGCTCTCTTTCTCATCTTACAGACAACACATTACTATCACTTCTGAGACACCGATCAACATTGTTTAACCCTTTGAGTGCCAGAGGAGTATGAAATGCATTGCAATGCAATGCGTTGCGTACTCCCTGGCACTCAAAGAGTCAAGCAACTGGAGTCCAAAAAAGCAATTTTTTTGTTATAATGCATTCTTAGGGATAGCTTCAGTCATCGACTACGGAAAATTGCTGTACAAACCAAAATGTAATGAAAAATTAATAAATATGTTTGAAGTGTATTAAGTTTTGAATGCAAACTTTCCCAGCAGTGGGCCTGGTCTTGTTTTACATAGAACAGGAAGCCCTTTAACATATTGTCTCATTAAAAAGATTACATTTTACTGGTCCTTTAAGACTAGATTTTAGCTATCAGGAATGAAGTAGAGATTTTTTACAGACAGTAGCTTGGTGTACCACACACTTAAATTATACATATCCCTTAGAAGAAAAAAAAAACTTTACCTATTAATTAATAATATATTTAAATACATATATATATATATATATATATATATATATATATATATATATATATATATATTTAGCCAGGACGCTTGGGTAAGTAATTGATTATATGTGTTCTTAACATGTACAATACAGTTTAAAGAAAAACTAACACCATCTAATATTAATCCCCCTCCTGACTTACCTTATGATGGCCAGAAATCCTGATAGCCCCTGTGCAAGAGTAGGGCTCTGATTTGGGTTATTTTCCCTTATTCAAGACAATATAAGGCTGATCTTAATGCATAGGAAACTTTATTCAAGCTAAGTACAGCAGAATGGGGCATTGGAATATAGCAAAGACCTGTCCAATCGCAAAACAGAACAAAGGTCACAATCCATAGGCTAAAGCTCCCTCTGAGCGACCAATCTGGAGCTGAATTTCACCCCAGGAGATCAGAATCAGCCAATGAGGTGATTGGTGCCAAGATTCAAGGTTCCAAACCACCTAATGAGAGTCCTGACCACCTGGAGTGATGGTAATTTTCCTGAAAACTAGAGCACATGCTCAGAGACAGTGTTATCTGTGAGTATGTGCAGACTTCCTGATGTCAAAAAAGCTTTACATCAGTGCTGGCCTACGGATGAATGCAGGTGTCCCAAATCCTGTCCCTATCCAGGGTGCTGAATATGGAGCTCTCTGAGGCCAGTGATGTAGAATATGTGGTTGTGAGTTGTGAACAGGTGTAATAGAGGGCTGGGAAAACCTAGTGGCTGGGAGCAGAGTACTGGGCTTAACCTTTGTTTAGTGGGTGTTCTGGTTCCCCGCTGCCAACACAATGCACACAGGATACACAGCCTCTCCACTGGCACCACAGCACCTATGAATTTTGCATGTCTATTTAGGATAACTTATGAACCATTTCAGTGCCAAAGAAGTATCCAACGCATTGCTTTGCATTGGTTACCTCTCTGGGGCTCAAAGAGTTAAATCAATCCTAGATCTTATGTTTATGGAGGTGGACATGATGGTTCCTAGCAAGGCTACAGGACATCAAACACTGCTCATAGTGCATGCTAATTTTAGCCCATCACAGACCAGAGGGGTGTACAGCACATTAGGATTGTCTGGCCATAATTAGGTAAGCAGGGGTTATTATTAGGTTTTACTTCCCCTTAATAACATCTCTCTATTTATCAAAAAATGCGTAAATTGGGTTTCTCAACTGCCCAATCCTAACATGGCCCTTTTTTTTTTGCTCCCCACAGAAATCTAAGGATGAAACGGGGAGGTACAGCCGGTCATACACATCCACTAGCACCCTGGGTGCCGACCTTCGCAGGGCGAGACGGAGACCCTCCTACACACTCCAGGTCCCACCCTGGAGACCGGGAGAGAGGGCTCGGTCCCCTGACTATGATAGCATGCAGAGACCAACCACCCTACCTCTGCGGATCCCTCCTCGCATCTCCATCACACATGCTGACTGTGACAGGTAGGAAATGGCCAACAGTAAATGAGAATTTTCTGTTATCTGGAAAAATATATCAACTCTTTGGACTCCAGAGAGCTATCCATTGCATTGCAATGCACTGGACACCACTTTGGCACTCAAAGGGTTAAGAGTTTGCCATAATATGGGAAAAAGATATAAATTACAAGGTTTATCCTGCTGAATAAAATAAGGGTGCATCCACTGTCAAGAAATTGATATTTCCAATGGTATTACAGTTCCCACTACCAATTTATTGGGTGCACTACTTCCATGTCCTGAAATATTGGGGTGGCACTATTGTTACAGCCATCTACAGACATTTTCAATGACAATAACCCTCCACTGTAAAATTTTGGGCCATCAGGGTTCAGCACATAAAAAAATAAAAGTTTGAGTTGCAATAACTTTTGAATGAGACATCTCCAGCATACCCTCATTTTACCCAGCAGAAAAACCATGCCTTATACATATTTGCATATTGCACATTACTATCCCTTGAATGTGATGCTTTTCAGAATGCTTGGGGGAACCATTTTCTTTTGCACACCTTACTTCCTGCCGAGTCTTGCAAAAGCAGGAAGTAAGGAGGGTAAAGAAAAAATGCTTCCCCAGCATGGAGGAAAAAAAAATCTCCTACATCTGAAGCATTGTCAAGTGATGGACATTTTACATATATATATCTGTGAGTGTTAGATGATGGCCTAGAGTTATTAACTCTAGTGAGGTGTCTAATGCATTTCTTCACCGTGAACTGAAGAATAGACTTATGGGTTTATAATTATGAACATCAACACAAGACTACAATCTAAATATCATCTGTGGTTATTTTCACTTAAATGCCTTGTAATTCATGTTAGCACCTGTAAAAAAATTATCATTTTATTTTCTGAAACCTGAAATTAGATTTACTTGTGCTTTGTGGGGGCCTCCATTCATCTGTCTTTTCCAGGGCTCCCTGACTCTCATTACCATAGCAACCTTCATAGATGCCGCTCTCAAGTGATTGTGTGCACAGTATTCTCTGTAAACAGCCCTTTCTAGCTACACAACTTGATTCATTAACAGCCATAGATCTGGACTATCACAGTGCCCGAACAAAATTAGCCAAACGGTGTCCTACTAGTACAGCCTCACATGCTTTAACCCTTTGAGTGCCAGAGGGGTATGCAATGCATTGCTTACCCCTCTGACACTCAAAGGGTTAACAAAGCATATCTAGGAACAGCTTTTGGGGATCAAATATACAATAACACAAGTTCACATCTGCTCTCTGGAAGCTCAAGACATTTAAAGGGATAATAATACTTAAAATGTAAAAAAAAAATATGTTGTAGGGTTTATCCCCTCTGAGTAAAACAAGAGTACTCCCACTGTTGAAAGGTGTTTCATTCAAAAGTTATTAGTTTTCAAAGTTGAATTTTTTAGGTGCAATATCACAGTGGCCTGAAATTGTACAGTGGCGATGTTGCTACACCATCCTATGGAGATTTATGGTCCCGGGACCAGAGCTGTCCATAGGATTGTGTAGCAACAGCGCCACTGTACAATTTCAGGCCACTGTGATATTGCACCTAAAAAATTCAACTTTGAAAATTAATAACTTTTGAATGAAACACCTTTCAGCAGTGGGAGTACTTGTTTTACTCTGGGGGATAAACCCTACAACATATTTTTTTTTTACATTTTAAGTATTACTATCCCTTTAAAGCAGGACTTTCATTACATAGCCATAGAGCCGCAAATGATAATTACATTAGCGACATGCACATACCTAGTTTTATTTTCAAGAATAATTGCTACATTAAACAAAAATAGATCATTCTATGCAGACAGACACCGGCTGGGATCTTCCTGTAGGCGCTCTCTGCACCTGCGCGGTCAGACCCTTCCGGCGCCTTTCGGTAGAAAGGCATTCAACTCACCAATCCTGGGGTTGAAGGGGACGGACATAACTAGTTTTATTTTCAAGAATAATTGCTGCATTAAACAAAAATAGAACCTCCTATGCAGGCACCAGGGAACAGCGCAGACATCTTGCAGAGCCGGCATCTCTACGTCTGCGCTGTTCCCTGGTGCCTGCATAGGAGGTTCTATTTTTGTTTAATGCAGCAATTATTCTTGAAAATAAAACTAGTTATGTGCATATCACTAATGTAATTATCATTTGCGGCTCTACGGTTATCTGATAAAAGGTACGCTTTAAAATGACATAACACAATTTCATTTTGAGGTGTGTTTTCTTAAGGCTAAGTATGACAAAATGCATAAGGCTTAGTTACCATATAATATGTGTAGTACCTCATTTGACTGTATTTATTGTTCTGCTTTGTTGCAATTTCCTACATTTAGTTTTCAAGAGTGTGTCAGTAGTTTATAAGACATACAGCCCTGTTATATTGAATAAGAAATTCTTGTAGTCTTTTTTTTTTTTTTTTATGAAACTCCCGGCAAAATGCTGTGTAGAGAAAGTGTCATTTTTTTTCCTTACTAGGTATTTCCATAATTATGACTTATCAATCAGGAGAAGTTATCAGGCATGATTAAATAGAGCAATAGGAAGAATTATAGGGAGAGGTTATATAGAACAGTAGGAGAGGTGATCGGAAACCTTTACATGGAGAAACCAGTTATAGGGAGATTATATGGAGGAATAGGAAGAGTTATAGGGAGGGGTTACATGGAGCAATCAGAAGATTTATAAAGAAAGAGTTACAGGGAGTAATAGGAGGAGTTATAGGGAGAGTATATATGGAGCAATAGGAGGAGTTATGGGTAGGAGTTATATGGAACAAGAGGAGGAGATATAGGGAGGAGTTATATGGAGCAATAGGAGGAGTTATAGGGAGGGGTTATATGGAACAATAGGAGGAGTTATAGGGAGGAGTTATATGGAACAATAGGAGGAGTTATAGGGAGGAGTTATATGGAGCAATAGGAGGAGTTATAGGGAGGGGTTATATGGAACAATAGGAGGAGTTGTAGGGAGGAGTTATATGGAGCAATAGGAGGAGTTATAGGGAGGGGTTATATGGAACAATAGGAGGAGTTATAGGGAGGGGTTATATGGAACAATAGGAGGAGTTATAGGGAGGAGTTATATGGAGCAATAGGAGGAGTTATAGGGAGGGGTTATATGGAACAATAGGAGGAGTTGTAGGGAGGAGTTATATGGAGCAATAGGAGGAGTTATAGGGAGGGGTTATATGGAACAATAGGAGGAGTTATAGGGAGGAGTTATATGGAGCAATAGGAGGAGTTATAGGGAGGGTTATATGGAACAATAGGAGGAGTTATAGGGAGGGGTTATATGGAACAATAGGAGGAGTTATAGGGAGGAGTTATATGGAGCAAAAGAGGAGTTATAGGGAGGGTTATATGGAACAATAGGAGGAGTTATAGGGAGGAGTTATATGGAACAATAGGAGGAGTTATAGGGAGGAGTTATATGGAGCAATAGGAGGAGTTATAGGGAGGGTTATATGGAGCAATAGGAGGAGTTATAGGGAGGGGTTATATGGAGCAATAGGAGGAGTTATAGGGAGGGGTTATATGGAACAATAGGAGGAACTCTATTTTTTAAAAAAATTCTGGCAACAAAATTATAAATCAAGATAATTTACATGAAATGTTACAATATTTACAATATGTACAGCTTAAAATCTTTCATTTGAAAGAAATATTATCCCAGTAAGTTGTACCTTTCTCTTTCATTGGTATCTGTATTAATTCACTTATTATTAGAGCCATTATCTCCTCTTTTTTCAAAATAATCTGTGTAACAGATAACAGACACCTTGCATGCCACAAATAATATATTACAACTGTGTTAATCAGGTATAAAGTGGTCACATCATATTGACAAGCAGAAAAAATGCCATACACTAATTCTCCATACTTTTGCTTTCCTAAACAATATATTTTAACCCTTTGAGTGCCAGAATGTAACGCAAAGCATTGCAGAGCAATGTGTTCCGTACCACTCAGGCATTCAAAGGGTTAAGAACATTTGCAATATCTTTCCAAACAAGCTTTGAAAAAGGGCATTCAACAAAAAATGGTCCAAGGTCTCCAGTTACCTTGTTTAAGGCGCTCTTAATCAGTGTTATAGGACAATCTCTCAAAATTAGTTGTACACTAAAGCACCTTTTCAGAATTATTGTATACAGCTTCTTCCCTTCAAATGAAATACATTCCTGATTGGTAATATTCCACTTCAACAACAGTTTAACACATTGTCTGGCATATATAGAAAAGCGTTCACGCTTACCTTTACTAGGGAACAGGCTACCCTAGTGCTCCGTTCGGCAGCCGGTCCGCTTGGCGTCCCGGATGCTGTTCCTCTGGGCTGTGCGTGTAGGCTCCTGCTGCATCGCTTTGGCTCCCTCTGCTGGCCAGCTGAGTCAGGCGTGCGTCACTGGGATTCCATAGTGACGTATCCAGCTCTTAAAGAGACAGTGCTCAACCTTCCAGGGGTGGAGCTAAGAGTATTTAAACTGCCTGGACACTAACTCATTTGCCCTTTCTTGGTGTCCAGTGCAGTTGGCTTGCATTTGTGCATTACTTGATTCATCTGACTACCCGTTCTGGTGCCAATCTTTGATTGTCTGACTACCTGCTAAGTGTATGACCCCGGCTTGGCTGACATTCCTTCTGGTGTGGACCTGCGGCTCTGGTAGACTAACTCCTCTGTGTATGACCTTTGGCCTGGCTGACTATCCTTCTTGGTACTGACCTGTGGCTCTATCCGACTACCCGCTCTGTGTTGACCCTGGCTAGTCCGATAACTAATCTGGTGCGACCTGTGGCTCTGGTTTACAATTTTGCTCCATGTATTTTCCGATTTGTCCGACTACCCACTTTGGTGCTACCTGGGGTTGTCCACTATGCACCCAGCATACCAATGCTCCAGTGGATAACTGGTTGGGTACTCCTGGTGGCTCTGGCAGACATCTCCTTTTTTAGCTAAAAGAACCACAATTGACTGATACTGTGTATTAATTTTCCTGTTTGTAACATTTCATTATAAACCAGTGTCAAATCTGGTACTAATAGATCTATGAAGGTCTAATAAAACTCAGTAGTTAACCCATCTTTCCCTGGACTTTTTTTTACTTGAAAGAGAAAAGATGCTTCTCCGAACTTCTTCCTCGGTAATTGGATGTATTAATTATTTTGCCTTTTTACTATCTAATTTTGGATTATCTACTGCTTTTAAATATTCTTGGATCTTTTCTGTTTTTATATTTTTATTTCTATATAGTTTGCAGTAATACTTCCTTACTATCTCCATCATTGCCTTTTGAGTTGTTTTTAAATTACCATTTTCATCTTTAAACCCAGTTATAATTTTTTTTCCTACCCGTTCTTTACATGCCTCAAATGGGTCAGGGGAAACAAAACCCCAGATATCGAATTTATTTTCTGCAGACAATGACTTAATTCTATCATACTGAAGACTTTTCATTTCTTCTTTTACATTTTTTATATATTCTGCATCTACTATATCTCCATTATTAATTCTAGAATAGATTCGACTTAATTTTAATCTTAAAGCCAGGTATTTTTTGTAGTTTAGGTTACCTTTTCTTTTCATTATTGATCTAAAGAAAACCTTAATATCTGATTTAAGTGTTTCCCACCAGTCACTCACTTTATCATACAGACATTGTGTGGTTCTCCTATCATTATAAAAGGATATAAAATCATTACATATTTGGTTATTATCCAATAAAGTGGTATTTAATTTCCAAAGTCCCTTACCGTATACAATAGATTCTAAGGTATTTATTGTGATTTTAATAAGCAAATGATCAGATAATTCTACTGGAACTAGAGAAATTTTCTTAGTTGTAATTTCTTTTTTGACCTATATTCTATCTATACGACTAGACCATGGACCTTTGTGGTAAGTTTAACCAAAGATCTTTAGGGAAATCATGTTTAAAATTATCAATAAGCCTTACTTGACCAACCATTGTTTTCAAAAAATTCTTGTCATAATGCAATATATCATGCTTACTATTGCGATCTTGATTACTGGTGACACAATTAAAATCGCCACCAAATTCAAGGATTTTTGATGTAAAACAATATGGTTTTATCATTTCAAATAAAGTTTTTCTTTTCACTTCGACCTGTGGTACATAAACATTAATTAGCCTATAACTGAAACCAATCGATAGTCGCATCAATTATTAAACATCTGCCAGCGATAACTTCAATCAGGGCTTAAAATATGAAGTCCTTTGCTACTAGCCAGACCTGAAAAGTTACTCACCACTGCAAGCCATAACATACCCACCAGGGCTGAATTTCTACTCACCAGGGCTAAATTTTCACTTGCCCTGACTTCAATTATTTTTTCCACTTTAATATTACATTGTTCAAATAAAATACCTATACCATCATACCGATCAACACCAAAAGACCAAAAAGATGATCCCCCAACCATTCTCTCTTTGCACTAAAAACCTCTGTATTATCCTGAAATCTGGTTTCCTGCAAAAAAATTATATTCATTTTCTCATGTTTGAGAAACTGATAAATCAATGAGCGTCTCTGTTTCGTCTTTAAACTGTTGACATTCAGTGATCCTATACGCAAGGACCTCATAATGTCAGATGTTATTTATAGTCATTTTCTTTTTTTACCAACATTATCTCCCAATGAGCCCCATTTTTTAAAGGATACAGATACAACGTCTCTGTCTTCATTGCTTCCTTCCATTAGATGATCCAAGGACAAATTTCTGGTACTACTTCTATGTATCCCTTCTTGATCCATTATCTCTCCCCAGCTCTCACTCAGAACCTCATATCTCCCAGCAGTTACCAACAAAGGGTCACCCATGTTTATTTTCTTTTCTCTTTTTCCTGGTGGTATCTCCACATGACATGATCTATGCGATTTGCCTTTCCGTTGCACCACCTGAAATCCATCATATTCCTTATGATTACTGGAATTTTGTGGGGGCCCAGATGGGCCAATGCTTTCTTTATTTTGCTGAGTCTCCATTTCCTGATCGCTTGCATTAGCTCCATCAGCATTCCCAAGTTGTTCATTTTGGGAGACTGTTGGTAAAGAGTCTTTTCCAACACTGGCCTCCATGACCTCCTCCTCAGATTCCACACAGAACACAAACTGCACACAACATCTTCCTTACACTCAGCCCTAGAATGGCCCAATTTGTTACACAAGGAACACTTTACTTTATCACAACTGTATGACAAATGTCTGATAGATCCGCATTTATAACAAACCTTGGGTTGCCCTGGGTAGTAACATACCCCTCGTTCAGAGCCTATGAAGAAGACATGAGGCAAATGCTTATTTATTCCCATTCTCTTCCACAATTTTACTTTTATTCTCCAACCTCCATTCCATATACCATCTTCATCATACACATTATCAGGATCCCCCAAAACGTCACATTGTCTTTTCAACCAAAACATAATATCAGCCAAGGCAACAACTTCAGCCTGGAACAATAAAGTCACTGTAACATTCATAGGTCTGGTTATTTCTATTAGTTGGATTTTATTCCATATAGGGTGCACTTTTGTGCGATGAAATGTGTCCCAAAAACAATCCAATTGCTGGGGCAATTTAAAACTGGCATCAGATATCCGGGATCCAGGGAAATGTATTAGTGCATTAATTTCATTAGCACTAAACCCCATAAAGTTTATTAATAAATCACGACCAATAACCCTTCTGTCAGGAATATCTGCTTCTGGGCCAGTAAACTTTAATCTCACAGCACTTTGTCTTTGTTTACTTGGTCCTATGGGAGTTACAATCTTAGAGAAGGTTTTTACAGGAACTTTGATACCAGCATTTGGCTCCTTTTCCACTTGCTACAAATCCAGTTCCATATCTTGTGGATGTTCCTTGCTGACAGGCAGGTTAGCTGTGTCAGACACACTGGTCTGATTACCTTCACCTGCAGTGTTCACAGTCTTTGCTGGAGTAGCGGAAACTAGCTGTTTGTTTGGGATTGTTGCAGTGACCTCTTCATTACGTACAAGTAAGTTTAGATCAGGAGATTTTCCCAAACGTTCATCATCTTTTTGCTGGTGTAATTCAGGCTACAAACTCCTTCCAGGAGACACATCAGACACAAGACTGGATTGTACAGGCTGCAAGCTGGCACTTTGCAAAACTCCTGCTTCCTTCTCATGAACCTTTCTTTGGTGAATTTTCCCCAGGATTTTCTCCAGGTTTCTGCTGCGGATATCACCTTCTTTGCTAACACTGTTTTTTTTTTTTTTTTTTACTTGCACTGGGGGTTTCTTTGTGTGCATTTGGGGTCTCTTTACTTGTACTTGGGGTCTCCTCACATATTTGTACACTGGAGACTGATGCTTCCATTTTTTTCTTCATGTGTTCTGATTTTTTCTGTTCAGGTAGAATATTTAACTTTAAATTTCCTAATTTTCCTGATTTAACCCTTAGCATTTCTCCTTCCCAGATTTGATCCTTTAACCCCTTAACGACCGGCGGTCCTGGGACGTTTCCGTCCCATAAGGACCGCATAGGACCACTTGGACGCGCCGGTACACGTGACCTGTTGCGTGTATCGACGCGTCACTGTGGGGCCTGATAGAGATCGCTCCGATGTTGGAGCGGTCAATTTCAGGCCCTATTTTTACTTACGGCGCTCCTGGTAGAGCGCTGTAAGTAAAAAGTACGTGACGTACTATGACCGTCATCGGTCCTTGAGTATTTCAAGGACCGTGACGGTCATAGTACGTCACATGTCGTTAAGGGGTTAATGTCTGGATCACTTCTGAATTCTCCACAATATTCATTCTCATCACATCTCTTTGTTCACTAACATGAGATATCATGTCCTGTATACTGCCTTGCTGGACTGCATTTCCTTCGTTACTTAGTGCTTGTAATAACTCCTGGTATCTATCCCCCAGTTCACACAGTATTTTATATATTGCATCTCTGTTCTCATAAGCAGCTTTCAAATCCGCCTCCCAAACCTGGATATCACTCTCTTCAGGACACAAATCAGACGTTTTACTCACATGTTGGCCTGTGAGTACAGCCAAGCCTGGGGCTGGATTAGACTGCTCCCCCAGATCAGAACACTCTCCTGGGCATAAGGCCATCCTGGCCTCCTCCTGCAGGATGCTCCCTCACATAGGAGTTATAGGGAGAGGTTATGTGGAACAATAGGAGGAGTTATAGGGAGGCATTATATGGAACAATAAGAGGAGGTCTTTTAGGCGGTTGGATATAATATAATTGCATTAAATACACTTGCTTAGATGTGTTCTTCATGAATAGTGGGTCTCAGTTTTACCAAGAGAAAGTGATATTTAGTTAATGGAGCTACAATGTAGATCATAGAAAATAGAGGGGAAAGATCTAGATCAGGAAAACACACAGTGCACTTTCAAAGCTGGGTCTGACCATTTCAAGGATGAAAGGATATTCAGGTGTTTCCTTTTCTCTCTTCCTATTAGTAATAGTGCATTTGAGTTGTGGTTTACACTTATAGTGCATTAAGTGGGTCAAAGCCCTGGGTCTTTGGAAATGTAGTGAATTGCCTGCTAAGTGTGAGTGAAGAATAGATGTGAATAAGAATAGCAGACAGTATAGTGAATGATCACAACTGGGTCAATACATTGTATCCTTTCTATGTTTTGCAAAAAACAATGTATAATTCTTACTCTACAGAGAAAGTCAAATGTGATATTTCCTGTGCAGCAGCAGCAGCAGCAGCGCTGTAAATCTAGATATGATCAAAGGGCCAGATCGATTAATTGAAATGTCAGATCCCATCAGTAGGCCTTGTTTTGTCCATGTCATGTTTTTTTTTCTGGCAATTAGTTTAAGAATATTTTACTTTGCCATTTAGAAAACAATGAATGTGCAATGTGACACATCTCACAGGAAGGATTTTTAAATGGACAATTTCTACACCCACTGTGATTTAAGAATGTGATCTTTCACCAACAGGGCTGGATTTAAATCCCAGGAACCCCTAGGCAAGGCACTCTTGGCTCCATAAGCTCCGCCTATTGCCACACCCCTACCATTCACATGATCCAGTCCCCAGTCCCATCCACTGCTTCCTTTTGTAGAAAATACCCAGGGCCGGTGCAAGGATTTTTATATACACAGGCGAAGGTGCATTTTGATGCCCCCCCCGACACAATCCACCTGCCCCCCCTGACCTTACCACAGTCCCCTGCCCCACATATTCACCTCCACAATGCTCCCTTCATCTCCACATTGCACCTTCCACAATGCCCCCTTCATCTCAGCATTGCCCCTTCCACAATGCCCCTTCATCTCCACATTGCTCCTTCCTTTGTGCCCCTTCATCTCCACATTGCTCCTTCCTTTGTGCCCCTTCATCTCCACATTGCCCTTCCATAATGCCCCTTCATCTGCCCCTTCCATAATGCCCCCTCAGCTCCCTCCTTTATGCCCCTTCATCTCCACATTGCTCCCTCCTTTATGCCCCTTCATCTCCACATTGCTCCTTCCTTTATGCCCCTTCATCTCCACATTGCCCTTCCATAATGCCCCTTCATCTGCCCCTTCCATAATGCCCCCTCAGAGCTCCCTCCTTTATGCCCCTTCATCTCCACATTGCTCCTTCCTTTATGCCCCTTCAGCTCCACACTGCCCTTCCATAATGCCCCTTCATCTGCCCCTTCCATAATGCCCCCTCAGCTCCACATTGCCCCTTCCTTTATGCCCCTTCATCTCCACACTGCCCTTCCATAATGCCCCTTCATCTGCCCCTTCCATAATGCCCCCTCAGCTCCACATTGCCCCTTCCTTTATGCCCCTTCAGCTCCACACTGCCCTTCCATAATGCCCCTTCATCTGCCCCTTCCATAATGCCCCCTCAGCTCCACATTGCCCCTTCCTTTATGCCCCTTCAGCTCCACACTGCCCTTCCATAATGCCCCTTCATCTGCCCCTTCCATAATGCCCCCTCAGCTCCACATTGCTCCTTCCTTTATGCCCCTTCATTTCCACAATGCTCCCTACCTTGAGTCCCTGGTGGTCTAGCTCTAAGAGAGCTCTGTGCCTCCTTCGGCACAGAGCTCAGCCTCCCAGCGCTGTTCTCAGTAATACAGAGCGCTGGGAGATTATGTCATCTCCCAGCGCTCTGTATTACTACAGAGCCTGGGTCGCTCTGCGTTGTGAGCGTCCCATAGACGCCGCGAGGGAGCGCTTGGTCGTGTAAACGAGCGCTCCCTCGTGGCAGATATAGTTAAAAAAAATAAAAAAAAATAAAAAATATTTCTCAGCTTCTCTCTTTCCGGCGCCCCTCCGATGCGGCGCCCTAAGGCAGCTGCCTGTGCTGCCTTAATGGTAGCGCCGGCCCTGAAAATACCCTTGGCCTGTTAAGAAGTAAGGACAAAAAAAAAATGTAACCCCTTGTTTGCTAGAGAGATCTCTAGCATCTAAAGGGCTAAATAATTCCATGTAAAAGGGGTATAAAACTGGGGCAGGGACATTGAGATATTTCTGGCCACACCCACAATTCAAAATGTTGGATTAGACAGCACATCTGAGGATCCCCTCAAAATTTGAAGCTCTAAGCAGTTTCCTACTTTGACTATTAGGAAATTCTTCCCTGTTCTCCAATCAGACTGGATGGAACCTGGTGAGTGTGCATGTGTGAGTGTGTGCATGTATAACAGAGTATGTGTGTATGTGCTGGTTTGTGTGTGACTATACATGTCCTAGTGTATGTGTGTGTGTGTGCGTGAGTGTATGTGTGTGTATAACAGACTATGTGTTTATGTGTGTGTCTATATACATGTCTTAAAGTATGTGTGTGTTTGTGTGTATGTGTTGGTCTGTTTGTGTGACTATACATGTCTTAGTGTGTGTGTATGTTTGTGTATGTGTCCATGTTTAACAGAGTATGTGTATGTGCGCAAGTATAACAGAGTACGTGTGTGTGTGTGTGCATGTATAACAGAGTACGTGTTTGTGTGTATGTGCATGTATAGCAGAGTACGTGTGTGTGTGCGTGTATGTGTGTGTGTGTGCATGTATAACAGAGTATGTGTTTTTCTGTATGTGTTGGTTTGTGTGTGTGGATATACATGTCTTAGTGTATGTGTGTTTGTGTATGTGTCCATGTTTAATAGAGTATCTGTTTGTGTGTATATGTGTGTGTGTATGTGTGTGTGTGTGTGCATGTATAACTGTCACCCTCATTGCTCCATGTCCTACCTCCGTTCCCTGCATTCTCTTTGCGGCCTACTTTGTACCGCTCAGATCCTCCGTCCTCCGCTCTTTCCTGTTGGCATCCTCCCGAACACTGTGTGACCTTCTCCGCATCACTCCATTAATTGTGGGCTGCATACCGAACCTCCGGGTTTGGCATCGAACACGTCGTCATCCAGTGACATCAGATCTATCGCGTCTTTATAAGGCAGCATTCCCGGCTCATCGGAGAACTTTCACAGTGTTCCTTAGGGAGCTAGTACCTGGTCCTTGGCATTGGAACTCCCTGTAATCCTAGCATCCAGTTCCGTATATAGCAGCAGCCTATTTGGAAGTCTGTACCTGGTCCTAGACATTAGATTCCCTTTGTCCTAGTATCAGTCTACTGTTCCAGTGTCAGCTTATTCTAGTCCCCAGCAATTCTTATTATTTTCCTTGGGCTAACTCCCGACCTCCCTTTATCTCCTTTAATTTCTCCTGTGCATGACCTTGGCTTTGGCAGTGACTTCTCTTACCTGCAGCTTTATCCCTACTTTTGAAGTACAGTGTATGACCTTGGCATCCTTCTTAACTACTCTACTATTGATGAACTGTGCGTGAACTAGGCTATTCTTCTGACTACTCCATCATCCTTGAACCGTGCTTTATCTTGTGGCCTTCCTTCTGTCTATGTAATAGGCCTGTTCTGTGTTTATTTCTTGTTTCTATTTCCTTGGAGAGTTCACGGTACCGCTTAGCCTATTCTCTCTAGCCTCGCACCCTACTCCTCGCTCCCCAGCCATTACACTCCCCTGCAGGAGAGCTAGTGCTGTCTATAGAGGAGCTAACCAGGGACTGCTTTCGGCTCCCCCAGAGTAGTCTTCCAGCCTTGCGGCTGGCACCTCCCTCGGCTTTCACCGCAGCACAGTCCTTCTACAGGCAGCCAACGTTCACAAGCTCCGCACTCCAGTGTCGTACCCGAGCACTCCCTCTCTTGCAGGCTACGGCCTGCGTGTGACATTAGTGAAAGTGCCAAAACTGTCGCCATGTCCCTGGTTCCCAAAGAGATTTCCAAGGGACACAGGTACAATACATGGAGAGGAGGAACCAATGGGAGAAGGGAATCCTGTCCTGCAGAGCTTACACTGTAATATACAGAGGGACACAGGTACAATACAGGGAGAGGAGGAACCACTGGGAAAAGGGAATCCTGTCCTGCAGATCTTACACTGTAATATACAGAGGGACACAGGTACAATACAGGCAGAGGAGGAACCACTGGGAGAAGGGAATCCTGTCCTGCAGATCTTACACTGTAATATGCAGAGGGACATAGATACAATACAGGGAGAGGAGGAACCACTGGGAGAAGGAAATCCTGTCCTGTAGATCTTACACTGTAATATACAGAGGGACACAGGTACAATACAGGGAGAGGGGGAACCACTGGGAGAAGGGAATCCTGTCCTGCAGAGCTTACACTGTAATATACAGAGGGACACAGGTACAATACAGGGAGAGGAGGAACCACTGGGAGAAGGGAATCATGTCATGTAGATCTTACACTGCAATATACAGAGGGACACAGGTACAATACAGGGAGAGGAGGAACCACTGGGAGAAGGGAATCCTGTCCTGCAGATCTTACACTGTAATATACAGAGGGACACAGGTACAATACAGGGAGAGGAGGTACCACTGGGAGAAGGGAATCCTGTCCTGTAGATCTTACACTGTAATATACAGAGGGACACAGGTACAATACAGGGAGAGGAGGGACCACTGGGAGAAGGGAATCCTGTCCTGCAGATCTTACACTGTGATATACAGAGGGACACAGGTATAATACAGGGAGAGGAGGAACCACTGGGAGAAGGGAATCCTGTCCTGCAGATCTTACACTGTAATATACAGAGGGACACAGGTACAATACAGGGAGAAGAGGAACCACTGGGAGAAGGGAATCCTGTCCTGCAGATCTTACACTGTAATATGCAGAGGGACACAGGTACAATACAGGGAGAGGAGGAACCACTGGGAGAAGGGAATCCTGTCCTGTAGATCTTACACTGTAATATACAGAGGGATACAGGTACAATACAGGGAGAGGAGGAACCACTGGGAGAAGGAAATCCTGTCCTGTAGATCTTACACTGTAATATACAGAGGGACACAGGTACAATACAGGGAGAGGAGGAACCACTGGGAGAAGGGAATCCTGTCCTGTAGATCTTACACTGTAATATACAGAGGGACACAGGTACAATACAGGGAGAGGAGGAACCACTGGGAACAGGGAATCCTGTCCTGTAGATCTTACACTGTAATATACAGAGGGACACAAGTACAATACAGGGAGAGGAGGAACCACTGGGAGGAGGGAATCCTGTCCTGTAGATCTTACACTGTAATATACAGAGGGACACAGGTACAATACAGGGAGAGGAGGAAACACAGGGAGAAGGGAATCCTGTCCTGTAGATCTCACACTGTAATATACAGAGGGACACAGGAACAATACAGGGAGAGGGGAACCACTGGGAGAAGGGAATCCTGTCCTGCAGATCTTACACTGTAATATGCAGAGGGACATAGATACAATACAGGGAGAGGAGGAACCACTGGGAGAAGGAAATCCTGTCCTGTAGATCTTACACTGTAATATACAGAGGGACACAGGTACAATACAGGGAGAGGGGGAACCACTGGGAGAAGGGAATCCTGTCCTGCAGAGCTTACACTGTAATATACAGAGGGACACAGGTACAATACAGGGAGAGGAGGAACCACTGGGAGAAGGGAATCATGTCATGTAGATCTTACACTGTAATATACAGAGGGACACATGTACAATACAGGGAGAAGAGGAACCACTGGGAGAAGGGAATCCTGTCCTGCAGATCTTACACTGTAATATGCAGAGGGACACAGGTACAATACAGGGAGAGGAGGAACCACTGGGAGAAGGGAATCCTGTCCTGTAGATCTTACACTGTAATATACAGAGGGATACAGGTACAATACAGGGAGAGGAGGAACCACTGGGAGAAGGAAATCCTGTCCTGTAGATCTTACACTGTAATATACAGAGGGACACAGGTACAATACAGGGAGAGGAGGAACCACTGGGAGAAGGGAATCCTGTCCTGTAGATCTTACACTGTAATATACAGAGGGACACAGGTACAATACAGAGAGAGGAGGAACCACTGGGAGAAGGGAATCCTGTCCTGTAGATCTTACACTGTAATATACAGAGGGACACAGGTACAATACAGGGAGAGGAGGAACCACTGGGAGAAGGGAATCCTGTCCTGTAGATCTTACACTGTAATATACAGAGGGACACAGGTACAATACAGGGAGAGGAGGAACCACTGGGAACAGGGAATCCTGTCCTGTAGATCTTACACTGTAATATACAGAGGGACACAGGTACAATACAGAGAGAGGAGGAACCACTGGGAGGAGGGAATCCTGTCCTGTAGATCTTACACTGTAATATACAGAGGGACACAGGTACAATACAGGGAGAGGGGAACCACTGGGAGAAGGGAATCCTGTCCTGCAGATCTTACACTGTAATATACAGAGGGACACAGGTACAATACAGGGAGAGGAGGAACCACTGGGAGAAGGGAATCCTGTCCTGTAGATCTTACACTGTAATATACAGAGGGACACAGGTACAATATAGGGAGAGGAGGAACCACTGGGAGGAGGGAATCCTGTCCTGTAGATCTTACACTGTAATATACAGAGGGACACAGGTACAATACAGGGAGAGGAGGGACCACTGGGAGAAGGGAATCCTGTCCTGCACAGCACTGTTATATGCAGAGATAATGGTACAATAGAGAGAGAGAGAGCAGGAACCACTGAGAAGGGAATCTGATTCTTTACATTGTAATATACACTGCACCCTTAATCCACTTTCCTGAGAGGAAAGGGTCGATGTAGTTTTTAAGATTGCATCACCCGCATTCCGGTGTCAATAATCTAATTTCACGACTTGTGTTTCGTATCGGGTTCTGCTCAATACTCATTAATGTTGTGGACGGGCCGTCCATGTCATTAACACTCAGACTTAGCACTTTCCAACCCCAGGCCTATTTGCAATTGATTTCTGGCTGTATTGAGTTAAGGATACTCTTGACAGCACTCCCTGTTAATGACTACCGATCATTAACACACTAACGGATCAAGGTGTGCCTGAATTTAAGTCAAGAACTAGAAAAACTGACATGAAATCTTTATTGTGCTCAAATAAATCATGCTTTATGTAGTTCAGAATAGCGGACCGTGTATAAATATGTTCTACATTATTTTAAAACTGCAGTGTGATCATTATCACTCTGTAGAGAGCAGGGCCGGACTGGGAATAAAAACCAGCCCTAGAAAAAACTGCTTACCAGGCCCATAGCATTACATCATTATACCAGCCCCATAGGACTGCTTCATTAAGTTAGTATATGGACAAAAAATGCATGCATCACCATCATAAACGCAAATAAAAACATCAATCTTTATTAAAGCATTAAAATATACCTGTGTCTTCAGACCATATACGGAGACAAGGAGAGACTCGAATGAGGTATAGCATACATGGTTTAGAGATCATGAGTAAGCGTTTTGTACGCGAAACTAGTGGATCTATTTGAACATGCTGCCTTACATCTAGCTGTGTATGCTATACCTCATTCGAATCTCTCCTTGTCTCCGTATATGGTCTGAAGACACAGGTATATTTTAATGCTTTAATAAAGATTAATGTTTTTATTTGTAGTTCTTTGTGTTTATGATGGTGATGCATGAATTTTTTTGTACATATGCTGTATTCTTGGGAGCAGTGGCGTAACAATAGGGGTCGCACCTGCAACCGGGCCCGTCACTCCAGGGGCCTGGCCGCTCCCCGCGACCCCCTTGCCCGCAGCAACTCCCACTACGGCCGCCGGTTCTAGTAATACAGAGCGCTGGGAGATGACATCATCTCCCAGCCTCTGCATTACTAGAGCGGCGCGCGGGAGCTTCAATTGTAGAGATCTGTGCAGAAGGGGGCACAGAACTGTCAAGCTACGCCGCTAGACTACCAGGGACTGGAGGTAGGGGCATTGTGGAGATGAAGGGGACATTGTGGAAGGGGAATTGTGGAGATGAAGGGGGCATTGTGAAAGGGGCAATGTGGAGATGAAGGGGGCATTGTGGAAGGGGCAATTTGGAGATTGGGGGGCATTGTGGAGATGAAGGGGGCATTGTGGAAGGGGCAATTTGGAGATGAAGGGGGCATTGTGGAAGGGGCAATTTGGAGATTGGGGGGCATTGTGGAGATGAAGGGGGCATTGTGGAAGGGGCATTGTGGAGTTGAAGGGGGCAAGGTGTAACGGGCAATTTGGAGAGATGGGGGCAATGTGAAGATGAAGGGGCAATTTGGAGATTGGGGGGCAATGTGGAGGTGGCCAATGTGGTTGAGGGGGTCTGGGGCCAATGTGGTCGGGGGGGGCCCATGGCAATTCTTGCACCAGGGCTCAGTGGCTTCTAGTTACACCTCTGTTTGGGAGTCTGTAGGGACACTCCCTGATTGCATCCATCTAGCATTGAACTCTTCCTTCATGCCTCAAAATATCAACTGCATTATCAATATATATACAGTGGTAACATGTGTGCACTATGTTTGGTATTAAATTAAATGTTACATTGCATTTTCTGGAATAATACTCTTTGAAAAGAATACATCTGATCTATACTGGAGTTAGAGCCGCTGAAATGCAAGATTTCAATATTCATTAGGTTAGTGGGCACTCCTATTATACAAACCTAATAGTATAGGAACTGGAACAACTGCCTGTGTGATACTCAAATGAAATTACACAAGACGGGTCTTAATAAAGGCCCTTAAGGGGCTGAAACGTTTTTTTTTTTCAAGTCCTGGTCGTGCACTCATTTCATGGTTCTATACCATTTCTACATTTATATATAAATCCCACCTCCTGACTCTTGATTCCCCCCTTTTGCCTCTTTCTACCCATCTTGATTCCCACCTTTTGTTTTGTTCAAACAAAGTCCAGTCACCTTGCGGCTGCGGACTGGCATGTAAAATAATTTTCTCATTTAAGGCAGCAGCCCCAGGGAAGCCCAGTGCCGGCGGCCTACCGGTAAATTTTCCCGGTATCCCGGTAGGCCAGTCTGGCTCTGGTAGAGAGCCACACACTGATAGAAATTGACACACTTATAATGACCACACTTCACTGTATAATGATAGTATCTACACTCTGATCATGATCACACTGCACTGTATAATGGTACTGAGTATCTACACACTGATAATGATCACACCGCACTGTATAATGGTACTGAGTATCTACACACTGATAATGATCACACTGCACTGTATAATGGTACTGAGTATCTACACACTGATAATAATCACACTGCACTGTATAATGGTACTGAGTATCTACACACTGATAATGATCACACTGTACTGTATAATGGTACTGAGTATCTACACACTGATAATAATCACACTGCACTGTATAATGGTACTGACTATCTACACACTGATAATGATCACACCGCACTGTATAATGGTACTGAGTATCTACACACTGATAATGATCACACTGCACTGTATAATGGTACTGAGTATCTACACACTGATAATAATCACACTGCACTGTATAATGGTACTGACTATCTACACACTGATAATGATCACACTGTACTGTATAATTGTACTGAGTATCTACACACTGATCATGATCACACTGCACTGTATAATGGTACTGACTATCTACACACTGATCATGATCACACTGCACTGTATAATGGTACTGAGTATCTACACACTGATAATAATCAAACTGCACTGTATAATGGTACTGAGTATCTACACACTGATAATGATAACACTGCACTGTATAATGGTACAGAGTATCTACACACTGATAATGATCACACTGCACTGTATAATGGTACTGGGTATCTACACACTGATAGTGATCACACTGCATTGTATAATGGTACTGAGTATCTACACACTGATACTGATCACACTGCACTATATAATGGTACTGAGTATCTACACACTGATAATGATCACACTGCACTATATAATGGTACTGAGTATCTACACACTGATAATGATCACACTGCACTGTATAATGTTACTGAGTATCTACACACTGATAATGATCACACTGCACTATATAATGGTACTGAGTATCTACACACTGATAATGATCACACTGCACTGTATAATGTTACTGAGTATCTACACACTGATACTGATCACACCGCACTGTATAATGGTACTGAGTATCTACACACTGATAATGATAACACTGCACTGTATAATGGTACAGAGTATCTACACACTGATAATGATCACACTGCACTGTATAATGGTACAGAGTATCTACACACTGATAGTGATCACACTGCACTGTATAATGGTACTGAGTATCTACACACTGATAATGATCACACTGCACTGTATAATGGTACTGATATCTACACACTGATAATGATCACACTGCACTGTATAATGGTACTGATATCTACACACTGATAATGATCACACCGCACTGTATAATGGTACAGAGTATCTACACACTGATAATGATCACACTGCACTGTATAATGGTACAGAGTATCTACACACTGATAGTGATCACACTGCACTGTATAATGGTACTGAGTATCTACACACTGATAATGATCACACTGCACTGTATAATGGTACTGATATCTACACACTGATAATGATCACACTGCACTGTATAATGGTACTGATATCTACACACTGATAATGATCACACCGCACTGTATAATGGTACTGAGTATCGACACACTGATAATGATCACACTGCACTGTATAATGGTACAGAATATCTACACACTGATAATGATCACACTGCACTGTATAATGGTACAGAGTATCTACACACTGATAATGATCACACTGCACTGTATAATGGTACAGAGTATCTACACACTGATAGTGATCACACTGCACTGTATAATGGTACTGATATCTACACACTGATAATGATCACACTGCACTGTATAATGGTACAGAGTATCTACACACTGATAATGATCACACTGCACTGTATAATGGTACTGAGTATCTACACACTGATACTGATCACACTGCACTGTATAATGGTACTGAGTATCTACACACTGATAATGATCACACTGCACTGTATAATGGTACTGATATCTACACACTGATAATGATCACACCGCACTGTATAATGGTACTGAGTATCGACACACTGATAATGATCACACTGCACTGTATAATGGTACAGAGTATCTACACACTGATAATGATCACACTGCACTGTATAATGGTACAGAGTATCTACACACTGATAGTGATCACACTGCACTGTATAATGGTACTGATATCTACACACTGATAATGATCACACTGCACTGTATAATGGTACAGAGTATCTACACACTGATAATGATCACACTGCACTGTATAATGGTACTGAGTATCTACACACTGATACTGATCACACTGCACTGTATAATGGTACTGAGTATCTACACACTGATAATGATCACACTGCACTGTATAATGGTACTGAGTATCTACACACTGATAATGATCACATAGCACTGTATAATGGTACTGAGTATCTACACACTGATAGTGATCACACTGCACTGTATAATGGTACTGATATCTACACACTGATAATGATCACACTGCACTGTATAATGGTACAGAGTATCTACACACTGATAATGATCACACTGCACGGTATAATGGTACTGAGTATCTACACACTGATACTGATCACACTGCACTGTATAATGGTACTGAGTATCTACACACTGATAATGATCACACTGCACTGTATAATGGTACTGAGTATCTACACACTGATAATGATCACACAGCACTGTATAATAGTACTGCATATCTACACACTGATAATGATCACACTGCACTGTATAATGGTACTGAGTATCTACACACTGATACTGATCACACCGCACTGTATAATGGTACTGAGTATCTACACACTGATAATGATCACACTCCACTCAGGGCCGGACTGGGAATAAAAACCAGCCCTGGAAAAAAATTGCTTAGCATCCCCATAGCATTGCCTCATTATCAAATGAAGAGAAAGAAAATATAGTCACTGGTAGGAAAAATACCAGTTCGATACTGTATCACAAAGGACCAATCTGGCATCAAGTTCTTACCAAAATCCCATAAACCCACCAAACTTTATTTATTCCCAAACATATGTAAGACATTAAAACCATATAACCCATCCAACTTAATGGTACTGGGTTTTAAAAGGAGTCTCACTAATCAAGTGGGCTAGGGGGTAGAGAAATGAATGCTTATAAGGGGGGATATATAGTCAGTATATCCATATACCTCTTTAACTTGATATATTAGCCAGGTAAATTTACATGTGCTGTTATGTATACATAACCAGCACCTGGAAATTCACCTGGCTAATATATAAAGCTAAAGAGGTGTATGTATATATGGACTATAGCTATATATCCCCTATAATCATTCACTTCTCTACCCCCACCCCAGCCCACCTGATTAGTGAGGCTCCTTTTAAAACCCAGTACCACATTAACGGGCAGTTTTACTTTTCAGAATAGATAAACAGGATTTGACAGCAGATTAAATAGCCTCAGAGACGCATCCTAATTATACAACCAAGCAGTGTTATGACCTCTAGAGGTGACTCTGTGTGGCCAGTAATACCCATCACTTTATAGATGTGACATCTTCTAGTTACATACCTAATAAATGTATAAATATGGATATAACCATGCACAATCTAATATATTGGGTTTCTCCATTAGCCACAGAATATGTTTAAATGGATAGTAACACTTCATTTTGTCTTTGCATACTAGGTACAGTTAATTTTCCTATCATTTTATCATTTTTATTTTCATCTTCGCCTATTTCTTAAAATGTTTATGTCCTTGAATGATCTACCAGTATCTGTTTGCAGAGAGCTTTCTGTCTGGGAATATAAAGACAGGCAGAAAGCATAGAAAGCATTCATTATTGAAGGGAGAGTGTAATTAATTACATCATACAGAATATTAATTGCTGCAGAGAGACTGTAACATTGTATTACATCACACAGAGCATTCAGTGCTGCATGGAGACTAACATTGTATTACATCACACAGAGAGTCTATAACACTGTATCACATCACGCAGAGCATTCAGTGCTGCAGAGAGACTGTAACATTGTATTACATCACACAGAGCAGGGCTCAAAATTTCCACTCGCCACTAGCCAATGGCAAGTGAAAATTTAGCCCTGGCGAGCCGTGGTGGGTATATTTTGGCTTGCAGTGGCGAGTAACTTTTCAGGTCTGGCTAGTAGCAAAGGACTTAAAATTATAAGCCCTGACACAGAGCATTCAATGTTGCAGGGAGACTGCAACATTGTATTACATCACACAGAGCATTCAGTGCTGCAGTGAGATTGTAACATTGTATTACATCACACAGAGCATTCAGTATTGCAGGGAGAGGATAACATTGTATTACATCACACAGAGCATTCAGTGGAGCAGGGAGATTGTAACATTGTATTACATCACACAGAGAGACTGTAACACTGTATCACGTCACACAGAGCATCCAGTGCTGCAGAGAGACTGTAACATTATATTACATCACACAGAGCATTCAATGCTGCATGGAGACTATAACATTGTATTACATCACACAGAGAGACTGTAACATTGTATTACATCACACAGCATTCAGTGCTGCAGAGAGACTGTAAGGTTGTATTACATCACACAGAATTCAGTGCTGCAGTGAGTATAACATTGTATTACACCACACAGAGCATTCAGTATTACAGGGAGAGGATAACATTGTATTACATCACACAGAGCATTCAGTGCTGCAGGGAGACTGTAACATTTGTATTACATCACACAGAGCATTCAGTAAAGAAATTAACTTTTTTAATTTTGCTTTATGCACTTTATGCTAATACCCTATGTGGTATGCTAATTGGTTCTCATTGAGGCTAGTCTTATCCCTCTCTGTGCTATTAGACCCCCCCCAAGTTCTGCTTAGAATCATTCATAGCACATTTTGTGTGGTAATATTGGCATAGGTTCTCAAAAAAGATTTATATGTCAAACAAATGCTTATCACAATTTATAGACCGTTTTTAATAATGTTGGCAATTTTAATGTTGTCCCTCTATCTCATCTATACCTCACAAGCTAGAAGAGTTCTCGAACTGCTGAGACGTGTTATTCAAAAGTTATTCCAGCTCATACTTGCAGTTATGGGTACAGTACTACCATGGCCTGAAATGTTACAGTGGTGCTCTTGCGACACCATCCCATGGAGGTTTATGGTCAGCTGATCAGAGCTGTCCATAGACTGGAATAGCAACACCATAAAATGTCAGACCATGGACAAGTGCAGATGGCTAGTCGAGGCTGTGAGTAATTTTTGTCTCCCCTTCCTATTTAACAGGATCACAGTAACATATCAGAACGTGGTTCTTTATAGTGGGAGAGGGCTGATCTATAGTATTAGCCCTGAGCTTTTACCCTGTCAGTTTGCAATAAAGGGATAGTAATGTCTATATTAGAGTTCTGCTCCCAGTGTTCTCTATGTTTTTATAACACATAGGTATTTTAAGTACTTACAGTTCTGTAGTTCAAAAGATATTCAAGCTGAAAGGATCCCCCTCCCTCCCTCCCCTTATGGCCTCCTCCCATCAGGTCTGGAATCTGGTCATGGGACCGGATGGATGCAGCGAGGGACAATCTTCTGTCACGGTAATCAGGCAAAGAAGGAAAGACACACTAATAAAATATAACCACCTTTACTGAAATACTAGCAATGTGGGACGGCATTGCCCATCATGTTATGTATTGAATGTATGATGTGTTTAACCCTTTGAGTGGCAGAGAGGTATCCAATGCATTGCTTAACAATTGCATTGGATACCTCTCTGCCACTCAAAGGGTTAAACACATTATACATTCAATATATAACATGACAGGTAGTGAAAGGGATAAATTGAGTGTAAGAGAAATACAGTGTTGGCCATAGGTGTGAGAAATGCACAGTGATACACAGTGACACACACACAGGTATGCAGACAGGCACACACATACAGACAGAGAAGAGATACACACATGAAACAGGCACACACACACATGAAACAGAGACACACACACACATACACACACACTTAAACTTCTGTTTCTTGGAGGCATGTGTGAGCAATCCGCTTCAGATGACCAGAGGGTAGGGTGACCAGGTGTCCTGGATTGCCCAGGACTGTCCCTGATTTTAAATGTGTGTCCCATGTCCTTGGCAGCCCTCTTCAGGTACAATACAAAGTCCCTGAATGAATACTCCAGAGCACAGAGTTCTATACACTAGAAGGAGAACTGCCCATTGCCTACTGTGACAGGAAGTGGTGCCTCTGAAGGGCTACAAGAAAATGGCTTCCAGACAGAACTCTAAACACCAGAGAGAGAACTGAGCCTGGATCCTGACATTAAACAGGACGGACAGTACATTTTTGATGTAGTCTAATATTAGTCTCTGGCTTTGGGTATGATGTACATTATCTTGTGGCCCACCACAGGCATCACTTTCTGTTACCACAGTCAGTAGGCAGTTCTCCCTCTAGTGTTTAGACCTCTGTGGTGCGCTTGTCTTCGCAGTGTCCCTGAATGGCAGAATTGAAATGTGGTCACCCTACCAGAGGGTGAGAATATACATTTAGTGAAAGTGTGACATGTTAGTGATATGTGTAAGAAGAGAAGCCACTGGTGGGCTCGATGCTACTGTAGTCATGCTGAGGTAACACACCTGGGAACTTCAAAGTATCGTCTGAAAGAAAGTTCTGTGCTGATGAAGGGGTGAGGAAAATGACGCAAATTGTGTGGAAAAAGGGGCGGGGCTTAACGTGAGCTGGGGATGGCAGGTGACAGAAACAACAACTTAACCCTTTCAGTGGCAGAGTGGTAATGCGTGGTTGAAAGGGCTGCTTAAGTGTATAGTAATGGGATAGAAATCAGCATTGCATACACTTTATTGTGTTTGTCCTGGCTCTTCTCAGAGAAGGAAGAACAACGTATATTGTGCTGAGGCAGAACTAACTGTGTGTTGCAGCTGTGATTTGAATGCTGCCAAATGCTGTCCTGACACTGATACAGCAACTTAGCTGAGTCAACAGAGTATTGTCAGCGTGGACTCTGCTAAGTTGGTGTTCGAACAGCATTTGGCAGCATTCAAATCACAGCTGCAATACACAGTTAGTTCTGCCTCAGCACAATATACATTGTTCTTCCTTGTCTGAGAAACACCACTTTTTCCCACTGTAGGAGCATATTTTATTGTTTTGGCCTCTCCTTCTGCCACCAAACTGAGCTTTGGTCAGGCTACCCCTGGCTTTCTGTCCATTCCTCCCTGCTCGGACATGTGTGCCAGGGGATGTGAATGTCAGAGAACCCCACAGTGCTAGAGCTGGTATTGCAGGCTATTGTGTGCATAGTGTAGATGAAGGTAGGTGCGCAGTAAGAAGTAAATGTTGGGCCTGTGTGTGTGTGTGTTTTGTTTGGAAGATAAAGAGCCTCCAGTGCACTTTCATTGTGTGTGAAGGGGTGGATTTTAATAAGTCTGAGGCAGCTTCCTTTTTATCTGCGAGATCCCTTTAAATGAGCTTTGCGTCTCCCAAAATATCAACCGCCTCCTCATCTTCTTAACCCTTTGAGTGCCAGAGGGGTAGGCAATGCATTGCCTTGCAATGCGTTGCGTATCCCTCTGATATTCAAAGGGTTAATCTGCAAAAACAGTAACTGCAAAGGTACATTGTCCATAACTTACATCGCGCTGCACCTTTCCATTTACAGTAATTGAGACCTTTCTAGGCCCCAGAGCAGTGGTAGTTGTCTGCGGTGCCATTGTCCCACACCACCACAACCTTGTCGGGGTTGTGTAAGCTGCGAACGGTGTCCATATGGCCTTCTCCTGCATCTGCTTTCCCTACTTCCAGTCTGGGCCCCATGACAGGTGGCTTCGCATAAGAACAGAGAGCGGCACCAGCCGCTGGAGAGAACAGAGTGACTGGCCGCAGGAGATGAGAAGGCAGAGCAGGGTAAAGTAAATCGGAGTGGAGTGTGAGTGTTTGGTGGTGTGAGTGTTTGGTGGTGTGAGTGTTTGGTGGTGTGTGTATGTTTGGTGGTGTGTGTGTGTTTGTGTTTGGTGGTGTGTGTGTTTGGTGGTGTG
This sequence comes from Rhinophrynus dorsalis, assembly GCA_037306005.1. Taxonomy (NCBI): domain Eukaryota; kingdom Metazoa; phylum Chordata; class Amphibia; order Anura; family Rhinophrynidae; genus Rhinophrynus; species Rhinophrynus dorsalis. The sequence continues at coordinate 513,014,383 of CM074721.1, forward strand.
TGAGTGTTTGGTGATGTGTGTGTTTGGTGGTGTGTGAGTGGTGGTGTGTGTTTGATGCTGTGTGTGTGTTTGGTGGTGTGTGTGTGTTGATGCTGTGTGTGTTTGGTGGTGGGTGTGTTTGGTGGTATGTGAGTGTTTGGTGTGTGTGTGTGTTTGGTGGTGTGTGTGTGTTTGATGCTTTGTGTGTTAGGTGTGTGTGTATGTGTTTGGTGTTGTGTGTGTGTTTGGGGCTGTGTGAGTGGGGCATGTGTGCATGTCTGTGGTGCAGGAACGAGTGGCAGCCATTTTGTTTTTTTGTTAAGTTGTATAGTTGTGGGCGGGCTGGATAGTGGGGGTGGGGCCCACTCACACCCCCATTGAATCACTCAATGGGAGCAGTAACTCCTCCCTACTGCCGCCCCTGGGTGTGTGTGTCTCCTGAGGACACATAAATTATGTAATGAGCCTTTTTCTTTTATATATATATAGATACAATGATGATAATGTATGAGATCTAGTGATTATAATATCCCACACAACCCCAGACCACCGGATGGTAGGGCCCAAACTGCTACCCGGAGCTGCACACTGTGCTACGCATTGCACTACTGCGAGGTACCGGAGACCAAAGGCAACAGGGAGCGAGAGTCGGACGAGCCACGGGACACAGAGGCTAACGGTCAGGCAGGCTAGGAGCTTAAGGAGCGAGTAGTCAACCAGAGCAACAGGTCAGACAAACCGGGGATACACGGCGTAGACTTGTGCAAGGCAAAAATTTTAGGTAAAATTAGATTTCAGACAATTTTATTTTTTTTTTAATTCAGAGGATCCGAATTTCGGACCGGACCTGTTCGACTCTCACAAAATTCGTCAATAGTCTGAATTTTCCGGCCAAATTTTTAAAAACAATTTAAATATTCAATAAAAAATTAAACAAATAAAAATAAAAAAGTACATTCAACTACATTAATAATAATATTAAATCTCTAATGAGACAGGAAGGGGTATTTTATACACCCCTACACACTTATATATGCATGTGTCACATCAAATTAAATGTGTTTGTGCAATAAATGAGAAAGATAGGAATTCTAGTTGAACACACACATAGCAAAAATGGCAAAATTGCTTGTGTCCTTATGTGGTTAATATCTGCACTTTGCATGAACTGTAAAGCGTCTGTTTTACCAGATCTATTTATAGCAGCATGTAGCAACATTGTAATAGTTTCAGGCGGGAAAACGCCGTGCCCTCTATTTTTAGTAGCATGTAGAAACATTGTAATTGTTTCAGGCGGGAAAGCGCCATCCGAATTTCTGAAACTTACACCGAAATTTCGGACTGGGTCTGTTTTGCATTCTGATTTTTTTTGTGTGGGCTTTCGGAAGGTCTGAATGATGCCGAATATGCCTTTCTCGTCCGAATTTCTGAAACTAGCCGAACCAAATTGCACAAGTCTAACGTGGAGCGAGATAGGAGCCGGACCCCGAGGACAGACAAACCAGGGACTACACGGAGCGAGTGAGTCAGCCAGAGCCACAGGTCAGAACCGATGTGGATAGTCAGACAAGCCGGGGTCATACACAGAGCGAGTAAGTCAGCCAGAGCAACGGGTCAGAACTGATGTGGGTAGTCAGACAAGCCAGGGTCATACACAGAGCTAGTAAGTCATCCAGAGCCACAGGACAGAACCGATGTGGGTAGTCAGACAAGCCAGGGTCATACACAGAGGGGATTCTCAGATAAGCACAGGTCACAATGGAGCACAACAGTAACTAACGGGAATACCACGTAAGGGCAACGACTCCCAGGCCCAGAGAGGTTTATAAAGGAGCAGAAAGAGGTGGGACCCAATTAGGCCACCCAGAATAGGCCCATAAACAGGCTTCCGTGCTAGTGCCTGTTACCTGATGTCAGAATGAGGAAGTGGCAGGAAGCCACGCCGGCCAGCGGGGATATAGAGGTAGGAAGCACAGGAGCTCTAGACTGCCTAGGGATACTGCAATTTGTTCACACAGTAAATATAAGGAAAACCCTGACCCCCTTGATGAAGGAGGGCAGGATTTTCCTTTTGCTTACTGAAGATTGTCCCTCGCATCTCTCCATCCGGATCAGACTGAGAGGATCAGTCACAAGGCCAGAAGACGAAGGAGGGGATCTTTTCAGCTTAAATATCTTTTGAACTACAGAACTGTAAGTCATTAAAATACCGCTACGTGTTATAAAAAGCTTAAAGAAGACTCGGACCAGAACTTTAATATAGACTTTACTATCCCTTTAAAGAGTAAGCTTTGTGGTGCATTTTGGGAATTTAATTTTTTAATCATTAGAACAACCCTAGTATTATTTATCAAGAGTGGATACGGGAAAATGCTTAAATTTCATCTATTGTGGACTTTTTGACGTTACTAAAGATCACACTATGTGCACTTGGTTTCTGCCCTTTTTTAATATGCAAATGTGAGGATTCATTGCCGTTTGTCAGATCAACCTCTACACAACGACAATTAATTTATCTTCATCCACATCTGTTTCCCATTCTATCTTCATCGTCATATAAACCGATAGACTAACAGGTTATGTTAACATACGTTTCTTCTCTCACTATTGATTATAAATTAGCTCTCTCCATTAACCCTTTGAGCGCCAGAGGGGTACGCAACGCATTGCAAAGCAATGTGTTGCTTACCCCTCTGGCACTCAAAGGGTTAAAGATGTATTTTATTTACAGGGGGGTTACCCTTCTACATTTAGGTTTTGTCCCTGAACTTTATGAAGTCTCTCAATATTAAAGGGATAGTAATGTTTCATAATAAAAGCAGCTCTAATTAATCATCATAGTATTTGGACTTTGGAGAGTGTTATTTCAATACTGTCAGAGTTGTAGTTCAAGAGTAATTCAATAACAAAGTATCCCCCTCCCGCCCCTTTTACTGATGTAACACTGTTCAGCCAGATCAGAAGGGAGGTGGCCAGGTAGACTGCAGAGAGGGACAATCTTCAATTAAGATAAGGGAAAAACCTGAAAAACTTGTCAAGGGGGGCAGGGCTTTCATTGTTCTCATAGGAAGAAGATTGTCCCCTGCTGTTTCTGTCTTGTCTATGGACTGCATTCCACATCTGACAAGAGATGGCTTACACTAGGTAAAAGGGGGATTTTGCTTGTGAATATCTCTCAAACCATAAAGGTTTGAGAGATAAGACTTATATCGTTCTTCATGTTTTTTTAATGCCTACAAAATGAAATAAAGATAAAAAGAAGTATTACTATCCCTTTAATCCTTGTGGAAGGATACAAATAGAGGCACGGACGTGTATTTAGTTTCAGACAAGGCTGGGAGATTTATTGACCTAGTGGTATGGAGCATAAAATAATGTTTGTTTTGTTCAACAAAATAAATATGGCCGGTAGTTCAGATATAAACACAAATGTACAATAAATAATCTTAGTCCTCTGCTATGGCAGACTACATAGGCTACTTGGATCTTATCTAATGTCAAATTCTCTGTTTTTGTGTTTGATTAAGGAGGCAGAATCAGACAGTAGTGAGTACATTAACCCCTTACCCCCCGAGGACGGACATGTACGTCCCGAGCGGATGTCCCAGGTGGACAGAGGACATACATGTACGTCCCGGAAGTCATTGTAAGTAATGGGAAAAAAAGCTTGGCGGGTGTTAAGTGCCGGCCACGTGTGTGCGCGGCCGGTCACTAAGGGGTTAACCATTTAAGGACAAGAGGAGTATGCAATGCAGGGGAGGGCTGGCCTGGGGGGCAGTAGGGTGACCACATTTCAATTCTGCCATTCAGGGACACTAGAGAGACGAGTGCATCACAGAGTTCTAACCACTAGAGGGAGAACTGCCTACTGAATGTGGTAACAGAAAGTGATGCCTGTGGTGGGCCACAAGATAATGTACATCATACCCAAAGCCTTAGACTAATATTAGACTACAACAAAAATGCACTGTCCGTCCTGTTTGATGCCAGGATCCAGGCTCAGTTCTCTCTCTGGTGTTTAGAGTTCTGTCTGGAAGCCATTTTCTTGTAGCCCTTCAGAGGCATCACTTCCTGTCACAGTAGGCAATGGGCAGTTCTCCTTCTAGTGTATAGAACTCTGTGCTCTGGAGTCTTCATTCCTGGACTTTGTATTGTCCCTGAAAGAGGCTGCCCAGGACATGGGACACACATTTAAAATCAGGGGCAGTCCTGGCCAATCCGGGACACTTGGTCACCCTAGGGGGCAGGGAGGCAATTGCCACCTGGGTCAGTCATATGTCTGGGGTGGTGGGTCACTGCCTCACTCAGTCTCCCTCTTACTGCTGTAAATGGAGCTACAGTAGTGATACCACAGAACTTACAATTGATATAGAGCTAAATAAATGATAACACAGAGCTGCAATCCATATTGAGCTGCACGAGCAGCATAACTAATTTTCCTTGTAAGCTCTATGGTATCACCAGTGTATCCCCATTTCAACTGCACGCTGCATGGTATGAGTTGCCTTACTTCACAACATTAATGCAGATTTTAAAATGAACAGAAGGGGGCGTAGTGGGACAGTGAGCTGGAACTATAGTAGAAATGGTTCACTTGGTTGTATTTGAACCCCCAGGTCAAATGTTGCCAGCCCTCCCCTGGTGCAATGCATTGCTGATTTCTGACATGGATGGCACCGAAGTCAAGAGTAAGGATTAGCAAATCCTCTTTAATTTGGTTAGTGGATCATTTAGAACGATACTGAAAAAATGTGATTTAGGTCAAACTGATTTTGACTGAATTTATGTAAGGGGTGATGGTGATGTACCTCAAGAGACACCCCTTGAGCAGTCCTGGCCTGATCACAGTAGAAGTTAGAGTAACCCTCTTCAACAGAGCAGAAATAGCAGTATCCCACATGATCACAATATAAGTATCAATAACCCACTTGATCACAGTATAAGTTTAATTCTAGTATAAGCAATTGATATGCAAAATACAGCTTGGAGGCTTGCTTCGCACATACAAGTTTTATAAAATGTATCAGTGCAACAGTGCAGAGTGAGCCAGAGTTGATACATTGTCTATGCAGCAGCAGAACTATTCATTTAGGATTAGAGGCGAAAGGAACTGCCAGACACATTCCTGTCCCCTGCCATTTTAACTCCCATCTTACTAATAGGGCAAGATATATATATATTTATATATATATATATATATATATATATATATATATATATACCCCTCCTTACATCTCTTCCCTCATCTCCTCTTATGTTCCTGGCCGCTTCCTTCGCTCAGCACACAACGCCCTTCTTGTTGCACCATCCACACCCTCTGCCCTCTCCCGTCTCAAACCTTTCTCGCTTTCTGCTCCATACCTATGGAACTCCATACCCCTCTCCCTACTTCTTGAAAAATCCCCCTCTGTCTTTAAGTCTACCCTGATATCTTATCTTCTGGAGCACTAGGACCATGCACTGCCTTTGGCCAAACTCAGCACTTGTAATCTCAGCACTTAACACCCTCTTACCCCATTGTATGTCTCATTTTACCCATTTAGACTGTAAGCTCCTTGGGGCAGGGACCTCTCTCCCATTGTTTCTATGAATGTTGCACTTATTTCATCCCCTCTTATTTATTGTAACATATGTCTATTGTAAGGAGCTGCGTACACTGTGTGGCACCATATAAATAAAGATATACCTACATACACATATATATATATATATATATATATATATATATATATATATATATATATATACACACACAGCTATAGAGAGACAGAGAGAGAGAGCGAGGGAAGAGTTTATTGCATTCACTCATAAATAGTTATAGTGCCTATACATTCCCAGAGTGGTATTTAAAAAAAAAGACCCCTCCCTATAACTACTCCTATTACTCCATATAACATCTCCCTATAACTCCTTCTATTACTCCATATAACAGCTCCCTATAACTCCTCCTATTGTTCCATATAGCCCCTCCCTATAACTCCTCCTATTGCTCCATATAATCCGTCCCTACACCTCCTCCTATTGTTCCATATAACCTCTCACTATAACTCCTCCTATTGCTCCATATAACCCCTCCCTATAACTCCTCCTATTGTTCCATAACCCCACCCTATAAATCATCCTATTGCTCCATATAACTCCACCTATTGCCAGGGCTGGATTTACAGGAGCCTATAGGCACAGAAATCTGAAGCGCCCCCCCCCCCCCCCGTGGGCCATCTGCACTGGATGCCGCCACAATGCTCCTAATTTCCATGTTGCCCCCCCCATCATCTCCATATTGCCCCCATCATCGCCACATTGCCCCCACTAGCTCCAGCTTGCCACCATCATCTCATATATCGCCCTCACATTGCCCCCATCATCTCCATATACCATATTGCCCTCACATTGCCCCATTAGCTCCATACTGCCCCCATTATCTCCATATACCATACTGCCTTCACACTGCCCCCCATCAGCTCCACATTGCCCTCACATTGCCCCCCATCAGCTCCATATTGCCCTCACAATGCCCGCCATCAGCTCCATATTGCCCCATCAGCTCCACATTGCCCTCACAATGCCCCCATCAGCTCCACATTGCCCTCACAATGCCCTCCATCAGCTTCATATTGCCCCATCAGCTCCACATTGCCCTCACAATGCCCACATCAGCTCCATATTGCCCCCATCAGCTCCACTTTGCCCTCACAATGCCCCCCATTAGCTCCACATTGCCCTCACAATGCTCCCCATTAGCTCCACATTGCCCCCCGCCCGTTGTCCATTTCCTACCTCCCTGGTAGGAGATCTGTATGTGCCTCCTTTGGCACAGTCTTGCACCTGATGGAGCTCCCGCGCGGTCTCCTATTCAGGAATGCAGAGCGCTGGGAGATGATGTCATCTCCCAGTGCTCTGCATCCTAAAGAGGCGACGAGGGAGCTCCATCAGGTACAAGACTGGGGGGGGTGGGCAATGTCAGTGGGTGCCGCCGGCGCAGCCAGTGAGGAGGCTAGTTTTTTTTTTTGTTTTTTTTTTAAAGAATATAAAAAAAAAAAAAAAAAAAAAATTGCAGGCGCCCCTCGTTGGCGTGCGCCTGTAGCAGGTGCCTACTTTGCCTAATGGCAAATACGTCCCTGCCTATTGCTCCATATAACCCCTCCCATATAACTCATCCTATTGCTCCATATAGCTCCCCCCTATAACTCCTCCTAACCCCTCCCTATAACTCCTCCTATTGCTGCATATAACTCCTCCTTATAACTCCTCCTATTGCTGCATATAACTCCTCCCTATAAACTCATCCTATTGCTCCATATAACTCCTCTTATTGTACCATATAACCCCTCTTTATAACTCCTCCTATTCCTCCGTATAACCCCTCCCTATAACTCTTCCTACTGCTCCATATAACCTCTCCTTATAACTCCTCCTATTGCTCCATATAACTCCTCCCTATAACTGCTCCTATTGCTGCATATAACCCCTCCCTATAACTCCTCCTATTCCTCCGTATAACTCCTCCTATGGTCTCATATAACTCCTCCCTATAACTCCTCCTATTGCTCCATATAACACCTCCCTATAACTCCTCCTATTTCTCCATATAACTCCTCCCTATAACTCCTCCTATTGCTCCCTATAGCTCTTCCTATTCCTCCATATAATCCCTCCCTATAACTCTTCCTATTGTTCCATATAACCCCTCCTATATAACTGCTCCTATTGCTCCATATAACCCCTCCCTATAACTCCTCCTATTGCTCCATATAACCCCTCCCTATAACTCCTCCTATTGCTCCATATAACCCCTCCCTATAACTCCTCCTATTGCTCCATATAACCCCTCCCTATAACTCCTCCTATTGCTCCATATAACCCCTCTTTATAACTCCTCCTATTGCTCCATATAACCCTCCTATAACTCCTCCTATTGCTCCATATAACCCTCCTATAACTCCTCCTATTGCACCATATAACCTCTCCCTATAACTCATTTTCTCCCACGTAACTACTACCAAATGCTTCCTAACACTATTTCCCTTATGAAGAAGATAAATGTATGCTGGAGCCAGGTTTTACTCTCTCCCCATATAAAATATCCTGTTCTTATGCCTGGGATTTCTGTCTGATTGGAAATGAAGTTTTATTGCAGTTTTGCATAGCGCTGAGAAAAAATAATCACACGTTTTGGCAGGCGCATCCATCTGAAAGTTGAAGCCTGTCTAATTCCTACTAATACTGTTCCAAAATATTGGTCTATAAATATATGTATAAAGACTTGTCAGGAAAACAGAAGGAGCTTCCAGCTACCCTGTGTAGGAGTGAAAATCTGACTATATATCCTGCAATGTCAATGCACCGGAACACTGTAATACACAAGTGTACAGGGACTCACCTCTTACATCCCTTTAACTCTTTAAATGCCAGAGGGATCTGCTCCACAATGCCATGAATACCCCTCTGACACGTAGACGGTTAAAGGGCAGGTATCGTGCTCTACTATGTCTATTGCTGGCACCAGACACAGGGTGTAATTACTCACCTGCAATTCCAGATGCACCATGTGGTGGGGGGTCCACTGATTTTGAATGGGGGTTTCCATACCTCCCAACATTTCAAGTGGGCAAAGAGGGACACTTTTGTTATAGGTGGTGCTTATGGGGGGTGGCTGGTGGTCAGATCATTACTGAGAATTTTTAGGCTATTTCATGACCTATTGGCTCCTCTTTGTGTAACCGAATAAATTATTTAGCGCAAGACCAACGTGTTTTATTTACACAGATTAATTTATAAACACACATATACTGAAGATTAACAACACAGCGATGTTGTATTGCTGTGGAGAAATGTGATACACTCTACTCATTCTGATCTCCAGAAAAGAGGGACAAAAGGTTAGAAAAGAGGGACAGAGGGATTTGGATCTCAAAGAGGGACTGTCCCTCATAAAGAGGGACACTTGGGAGGTATGGGCCCCTAATATCTCCTAAAGAGGGACACTTGGGATGTACAGACCCCCTAATATCTCCTAAAGAGGGACATTTGGGAGGTATGTACCCCTAATATCTCCTAAAGAGGGATACTTGGGAGGTATGGAGCCCTAATATCTCCTACATAGGGACACTTGGGAAGTACAGACCACCTAATATCTCCTAAAGAGGGACACTTGGGAGGTATGGGCTTCTATCATATTGAATGCTACGGAGAGGGCCATAGACATCCAGGTGGAGCAGGGAAGGGGGCCAAGGAGTACACTTGCCCTTGCCACCTCTACATACTTGATTCCCCCACATAATCTTAAGGGTCAGCTGGTCTGACCCCCCCACCCAGAAAAATGTCCGCGGATGCCCATGTCCAACCTCTCCAGTTAGAAGCCCCAATTAAATCAATGAGAGCTTGCTGAATGTTCTTCTCATCCCTACTGTGTGCCTGGTTTGCTCCGGAATTGCACCTCTGTAGCTTTATGAATAAGGTAGAAAAGTGGAGAGGTGCAATTTTGGAGTAATCCATCTGCACCAAAGGTGGCACGTAAAACTTCTTCACCTGCCATTGATTTGTATGTTGCTTTTTAACCCTTTGAGTGCCAGAGGGTTACGCAACACACTACTTTGCCCTTGAACATTAGAGAGGTCTCCAGTGCATTGCATTGCATGCCAAACGTATGGACGATGCCGTGCTATTATTGCTAGTGCTGGATTTTATTTATTTATATATATATATATATATATATATATATATATATATATATATATATTTATAGTTGAACAGCCTGTTACACGGGCCATAGTGCCACTGCCACACGGTCGCGGGGCAGTCACGCGCAGTAGAGACTGCCTGCACCACGCCTGATACAGAGCTGGATGCTCCTTCGGAGCGCCCAGCTCTGTATCAGCAGCGGCGTGGGCACTCTCTACTGCGCATGACTGAAGCACGCACAGCAGCGTCTACTGCGCATGTCGCGGCGTTACACACGATTTAGCAAATTATTATATAGGATATATTTAAAGGGATAGTAATACTTCGGTTTATCTTTATTTTATTTTGTAGGCATTAAAAAAACACGAAGAACGATATAAGTCTTATCTCTCAAACCTTTATGGTTTAAGAGATATTCACAAGCAAAGTTTTCCCTCCCTCCCCTTTTACCTAGTGTAAGCCATCTCCTCTTAGATGTGGAATGCAGTCCATAGACCAAACAGATAACAGCAGGGGACAATCTTATTCCTATGAGAACAATGAAAGCCCTGCCCCCCTTGACAAGTTTTTCAGCTTTTTCCCTTATCTTAATTGAAGATTGTCCCTCTCTGCAGTCTACCTGGGCACCTCCCTTCTGATCTGGCTGAACGGGGGGGGATACTTTGTTTGTGAATATCTCTTAAACCATAAAGGTTTGAGAGATAAGACTTATATCGTTCTTCATGTTTTTTTAATGCCTACAAAATAAAATAAAGATAAAACGAAGTATTACTATCCCTCTAAGCAAAAAAAGGCTAATTCTGCCTTACAGAATATATACAGATATATTATAATTGCAGCAGCAGTAGCAGTTGTCGATCCACTGCAGGATGAAGGCCACCTCAGTAAGCCTCCAACAGCTTTGGTCCTGTGCCTTTTGCTGCTACTTTGTACCAACAAATTTGGTAATTTCATCTACCCATCTTGACTTTGGTCTTCTTCTTGGGTGTTTAGTATCAAGTGGAATCCATTCCAAAATAAGTTTGGTCCATCTACCATCAGAGCTTCTTGCTATGTGGCCTGCCCAATTCCATTTCAGCTCTTTACTCTTTTAATGACACCATAGACCTTTGTTTGCTGATGACTCCATGCACACGTTTTTCGGTCTCTTTTTCTTATGTTTAGAATTCACCACTCCATATTTCTCTGTGTAACCTTAAGCTTTTCTATGACTTTGGCATTCAGTGTCCATGTTTCATGGTCATACATAAGGACTGAGGGGACACATTGGTCAAAAACCTTTTGCTTGTACAGGACTACTAAATTTGACAAATACTTCCCATCCCAATTTTATTCGTTGTTCAATTTCCATCATGGTGTTTCTATCTGTTAACATTTCCTGCTTGTCTACTTCTTCTAGTTCTTGTCCATATCCTGTGATTTTCCTTGGTATGGTAAATTTGTTAGTTCCATTATTATTATTTATTTATTTATTTATTCATTTATATCGCCAAATTATTCCGCAGCGCTGTACAATAGAGAATAGACATACAGAGATATTAAATAGTAAATCATATGTGAAGAACAGAAGGATCAGAGGGCCCTGCTTTTGAGAGCTTACAGTCTAGAGGAAGGTGGGTTGGACACAGAAGGAGTGCGTGCTATTGGGTGTAAGTGTCTCCTGTCACATGAACTGCCAGTCAGTGGGTGGGAGAGAGAAGTGCTATTGTGTGCAGTGATCCAGGGAAGGGGTGGTTCTTAGTGATAATGTTTATGGAGGTAGTTGATAGGCTTCCCTGAAGAGGTGAGTTTTCAGGGAGCGGCTGAAGATCTGAAGGCTGGGGGAGAGTCTGATGGGGCGGGGGAGGGAATTCCAAAGCTCAGGTGCAGCACGGGAGAAGTCCTGTAGGTGGTAGCGGGAGGATGTAATAAGAGCTGTGGAGAGCAGAAGGTCGTGTACAGAGTGAAGGCAGCGAGTGGGAGTGTATTTGGAAATGAGAGATGAGATGTAGGGGGTGATAGTAAGGGCTCTATAAGTTAGCACCAGAATTTTGAATTTAATTCTATGTGTTAATGGTAGCCAGTGTAGGGATTGGCAGAGGGTTTTGGTGTCAGAGAAGTGGTGGGTGTGGTAGATTAGTCGTGCAGTTGAGTTCATTACGGACTGTAGTGGGGTTAGGTGGGTGAGAGGAAGGCCAATTTGTAATGAGTTACAGTAGTCCAGAAGGGACATGATGAGTGTTTGGATTAGTATTTTAGTAGTGTCTTGGGTAAGGAAGGGTCGGATTCTAGAGATGTTGCAGGGGTGGAGGTGGCATGATTTTGAGATTGAGTGGATGTGAGGAATAAAGGATAGGGCAGAGTCAAATGTGACCCCCAGACAGCGAGCTGTAGGGTTGGTGTGATGGTGGTGTTGTTGACAGTGAGTCTGGGGTAAGGCTGGTAGGAGAGGGAGGGAAGATAATTAGTTTGGTTTTGCCAAGGTTAAGTTTGAGTTGACGCGAGGACATCCAGGAAGACACAGCAGACAGACAGTCCGATACCAGGGATAGGAGGGAAGGGGAGAGGTCTGGGAAAGAAAGATAGATTTGAGTGTCATCAGCATAGAGATGATGGTGAAACCCAAAGGAGTTTATTAGTTTGCCAAGGGATGCAGTGTAAAGGGCCCAGGACTGAGCCCTGAGGCACTCCAACAGACAGTGCGAGGGGTGGGGAAGTGGAGCCAGAGTAGGAAACACTGAAGGAGCGGTTGCAGAGATAGGATGAAAACCAAGATAGGGCAGTGTCACAGAGACCTAGAAAGTGGAGTGATTGGAGGAGGAGTGGGTGATCTACTGTGTCAAAGGCAGCTGACAGGTCCAGGAGAATGAGGAGGGAGTAGTGGCCTTTTGACTTTGTGGAGAGCAAGTCGTTGGCCACTTTAGTGAGGGCAGTCTCAGTGGAGTGATGAGGACGGAATCCAGATTGCAAGGGATCTAGAAGGGAATGGAAGCAGAGGAATTTAGTGAGCTGGTTGTATGCGAGATGTTCAAGGAGCTTGGAGGCGAACAGGAGTAGAGAAATGGGCCGGTAGTTTGACAGTGAGTTTGGGTCCAGGAAAGGTTTCTTTAGAACGGGTTTGATTAGTGCATGGTGTGATTAGAGCATTATGAAAATGTTGCCATGTCCTGGGCAACCATGAAAACGGCACATTAAAAATAACACCTGAATCAAAAAGGCGTCTCTGCAGCAGATCCGCGATCATGTTAATTAAAAAGAAATCATTCACTTAAAAGGTCTTCTACGTGTGCTTGCAAACCAAGCACACGTAGAAGACCTTTTAAGTGAATGATTTATTTTCTATTAATGCGATCGCGGCTCTGCTGCAGAGCCGACAGACAGTTGAACGACAGGCTTCCCCTGCAGTCAGCTACAACACTGACTTCAGGGAAAGGGGAGGGAGGAGGGAACTTTGCAAGTGAATATCTCTCAAACCGTAAAGGTTTGAGAGATGTCACTGGGGGAAAATAATTTCTTTTTTTACTACTAAAATATTGGGATTAGTAATTTTAAAGTATTACTATCCCTTTAAGCCTTTCTTTGTCCCAATTTAGTTCTTGGTAGATTTCTTTTAAACCAGCAGAAAGTAGTTTGGGGGAGATTGTGTCTCCTTGCCAGACTCCTTTTTCAATGTTGATTAGGACTTTATCATTGTTGACCTGTATAAATGCTGTTGCATTTTCACATATTGATTAAAGGGGATAGTAATACTTAAAATGTAAAAAAAAAATATGTTGTAGTGTTTATCCCCCTGAGTAAAACAAGAGTACTCCCACTGCTGAAAGGTGTTTCATTCAAAAGGTATTAATTTTCAAAGTTGAATTTTTTAGGTGCAATATCACAGTGGCCTGAAATTATACAGTGGCGCTGTTGCTACATGATCCTATGGACAGCTCTGGTCCTGGGACCATAAAGCTCCATAGGATGGTGTAGGAACAGCGCCACTGTACAATTTCAGGCCACTGTGATTTTGCACCTAAAAAATTGAACTTTGAAAATTAATAACTTTTGAATGAAACACCTTTCAGCAGTGGGAGTACTTGTTTTACTCAGGGGGATAAACCCTACAACATATTTTTTTTACATTTTAAGTATTACTATCCCTTTAAAGGATATTTATGTAAGCTTTATCTATTCTTTGTTTGATTGGTACACTTATTATTGCTTGCTTTTTCACTGAGTCAAAGGCCTTTTCATATTCAATGAAGGATGTAGGAAGTTTGTATTAATTATGTCACTCTATAATTTGTCACACTATCTGGATATGGTGCATTGTACTGAAACCACTCCTGAAGACTGCTTGTTCTTTACGCTGTGCCATGTTAAGCTAGGGCTTTGAATAATGTTGACCTCCAGCTTTCAACATTTCAGTAGTAACTAATAGGTCCAGCTGCTTTGCCATTTTTCATTGATTGTATTGCAGCTTTTACTTCTACCAAAAATTCTGGAACAGCTTCAGCATTCAGCACTGCATTCAGTTGTTGTCCTGCATCCCTTTAAATATTTGAATAAAATTCTTTGACTCATTTTACTATTTGCTGTTGAGTTTTTACTGTAAAGGGATAGTAATGTTTCCTAATAAAAGCAGCTCTAATTAATCTTCATAGTATTTGGACTTTGGAGAGTGTTATTTCAATACTGTCAGAGTTGTAGTTCAAGAGTAATTGAATGATAAAGTATCCCCCTCCCGTCCCTTTTACTGATATAACACTGCTCAGCATAGAGCAGCAGGGAGTGTCCAGGTAGATTGCAGAGAGGGACAATCTCCAATTAAGATAAGGGAAAAAGCTGGAAAACCTGTCAAGGGAGCAGGGTTTCATTGTTCTCACAGTAAGAAGATTGTCCCTTGATGTGAGCTGTCTGGTCTATGGAATGGATTCCACATCTGAGGAGTGGGGGCTTACTAGGTAAAAGGGGCAGGAGGGGAAACTTTATCAATTACTCTTGAACTACAATGTTCACAGTAATGAAATAACATTCTCTACGGCTCAAATACTATGAAGATTAATTGAAGCTGCTGTTTTTATGAAATATTACTATCACTTTAATGCAAACATTTGGTTCCCATGTGTGGCCATCTTTCTTTTTGCCTTCTTTATCCCTTAATTGTTTTCAGTGTCCTTTTAATGAGCTGTCTGACTATTTATATAAATGTATCCAAAGTGTTAAAACAAGAGACCCACTCAGGTTGGATTTCGTCACTTAAATAGGCAAATGACAATATAAAATAATTTGAGAACTTTATACTTTATTATGTATTGACACGCTACTTCACAGTAAAGAATTGATAATCATAATAATAATCAATCCCTCATATTTGTGCAAAAAATATATATATTTTATTAAATACAATATACTATATATATAACAGGTATCAGCAACAATGAAATATATGAGTGATTAGCAATTCAATAGATACATAGTAAACAAATCACAATTATTACCATGAGGATTACCAGCGGTGAAAGGGTTAACCACACATAGATATATTCAGAGGTATTAAATAACAATAATTGCACTCAGTAGCGTAGAAAAGGTTAATTGATCCTTACAATTAATATAATACAGTTGGCAGCAGTGTATATGAATACCTTATGCCCCAGAACCTGTATAGACTATGCTAATTATGATGTAAGGGATATTGTGAGATGAATTAAATAATTCCTCTAACAATTCCTTGTACCATACAGCAATAATAATCAAATTTAGGGAATAACTGGAATAGAATCCCAGATTTAAATCACTATAATTTAATTATATTCTGATTTCAAATTTGCATACCTCTGAATAAAATATATAAATTGCAAGTAATATAGTCAATCAAAGATTATACAAATAGTCTACCTAGAATTAATCCAATAACATATGTCTAGTATGTATACCAACTTCATGCAACATATATCATAATTTTGACTATAGCAATGTATATAAAACCTATAGGCACTCCAAGGGTTAATCCACTGATTTAAAATAGGTGTCACACCCAAAATTGTTTCATTTGTCTGTTGGAAATGAATACTTCCAATTTACAAAAGACAAGCCTGGTACCTTCACAGATAATTCCAAAGAAAACCCCACTAACAACAAACAAATAGCGGTTAAAGGGTTAATGACTGGATTCAAAGGATTTCCTAGATCAAATATTAACTATTATAATCCCCCCAGAAGCACAAAACATTATTCTAGGAATACCAAGACTTATATTAGCTAATATAGATAACCCACGCTATATACTGTATTACACTGATTTGGCAAAATATAACAATTTCTCAATAAATATACAGATTCTATTACTTACATAACTCTAGAGCTAATAGAGCTTATTATAACTGATCCCAAATGGTTGGCCAGTCTACTTAAGACAATTATAAGACAATTTAATTTCTTCAAACAGAAGAAAAATTATGAAATTCTGGATTAAATGAATCTAGATAAATAAATGATATAGTTACCATTCAAAATTTCTTTGTCTTTCTCTGTTAGGTAGCAAGACCAGGTGTTGTTAGGAGTTTAATCAGGAAGCCAAGAGACTGAAATCATCCTCTCTTCCCCTTATATTAGGCAAAAATGTTACCTTATCAGTAAGCCCCACCTATTCCCAATGATTGGACAAAGATCCATCTCATTAGACTGTGACATCATCAGTCAGACCTGATTGGATACTTATATCTTATGCTAATCAAAATAAAAAATATACCAATCATGAGTATTGACGATATAAATTCTGCAGATGGCGCCGTTATGCTATATTAGAATTTTACATGTGGCACATAACATGGCGGAGGTGACGGAGGTGATCAGAAACCCCATAAACCTGTCATTTTGCTAGGCTTTCCCATAGGGAGTCAGTGTCCATCTCAGACTTCATGTCTCCAATTTAACATCAATCGGCCATTACTGTCATTCAGTTATTTTTCCTCCAAAGAGGCCCATGAGTATTCCTTTGTCTTAAGGATGAGTTAATCTGAACACATTTTAAACACAGATTTTTCAGTGAATTTGGGGATTTAAATTTTAACCCACTATGCTCCATCAGGACAAAGTCTCTGACAGAACTCAACATTGAACTTGCACATTTCTTCTGTTATGTACTTCATTATAGTCATGCACATTTCTACATGTTCTATCCGGTTTCTAATATTACAATTTTTCTTCATTTCTCATCAATTTTTCTTCACTGCAACTGTTTCTTTTGATATTCGGGTTTCTTGTTGTACAGTTGATGCAATGGCATGGGCAGTGTCTACAATAGTCTCAATAGCTTTTTTATTGTGGATTGAAATGTCGTGTCTGGAAGGTCTTGCAGCACACTGAAGCAATTAGACAGCGCAAACTCAAAATTCTTAGGATTTTTCAATAGCTGGTTACTGTTAATCTTCATGTTTGTTGGCTTGATCATTTTCCTTCTTTCTTGCAGTTAATTTTGATTGTTGCTCTTACTATAGTATGGTAAAAATGATTTGAGACTGAGCAGCCAGTGAATGTCATTTTATTATTTGCAAGTGTGAAGTCAATTTCACTTGTATTACTATTATGGCTTTTCCATGTCCATTTTCTCTGAGCCTTATCCCTGTAGAATGAATTCATGATATACAAATTTGGTTCTTCTTCAAATTTGATCAGTCGGTTGCTTCTGTCATCTCTTTTTCCATTTCCCTGTGGTCCAATCGATTTTCCACCCTTTTGGATCTTATCAATTCTTTGATCGCGCCACTGATGCCAATTTGCGGGTGCTCCTTGTTGATCTTTCTGGTAAACGTTGTGTCTGTTTTGTTTGTTTAGCTGGTGTTCAGTGCTATTTGCTAGCCACTGTGCCATGTGAATAGCTTGTTCAGAAATGTTTGCAGATTCTTATCCACCTCTTTTTTCACTGACTGACTGAGAGATGACTGCAACATCATCTGTATAGAGTGCCAGGTCTGTCTTGTGAAGATCCATGGGGATAACATTAGAGCGATTGAACTTGAATGGTTCAAGCATGAATTTCTGTGGGAAGCCAACTCAGATAGGGTGAATATTTGAGAACTCTCACCGGCCACATAAAACGATCATTCAACCAAATAGCTTGCTATTAGGTTTATCATGTAGCTAGGGAATTGCAGGTTGGATCAACTTGTACAGTCGTCCTTTATGCTATACAAAGTCAAAGGCTTTGGCTACATCCAAGAAGACAAGTTCTGTTACTTTATGAATGTTGAAGCCATGGCTTTCTGTGTCCACAACTCTTTGCAGCTGGTGGATAGTAGAGTTTTCTTTAAGGAATCCAAACTTCTTTAGAAGGAGCGATTAGTACCCTCTCCAGCTGTTTGGAGTAGCCAGAGAGTAGGTTTATGGCAGTAATTTTCAGGATCCCTTAGTGGTTTTCAAGCCTTTGGAAACACAATGACTCTTGCTTCCTTCCAGGACTCTGGAAAATTCTGTAGTTGTAGACATGCATTGAAGATCTTTGCAAAGCATTCCATAGCTTCAGGTGGGAACATCTTAGTTATTCCACCATTTCTTGCTGCTTCTCCTTTTGCTGCTGAGTCCTTGTTATTCATTCATGCTCCTTACTTCTGTCTCAGGCAGGTTCTCTGAGAGATGCTTGGTTAGCGCCACTTCTCAAACCAGATTGCTGGTTTGGTTAGGCCTGAATGAAGCATCAAATGCATCAGCAAGCAACTATGCCATGGCTTTGTTACTACATGCAAGGTGAGTCCGGCCTTGAATAAGTGGAGTTAGCTTCTTTCTTCCAGACAAGCGAGGAGTCATTCTCCACGCTCTAATTAGATTCCTTAAGCTTGGCTGCTATAGCATCCTATTTTTCACCACAGTGCTGACTGATTAGTTCCTGTAGGAGCCTTGTGAGTGAACTATTTTTTTGAAGAAGTTCAGGCTTGCGGAATTTCTTCTACTGGTGCTGGGCCCGTGTTTGTATGTGATTGCTTGTTTAATTCCACCTGGCAAGTACTCGTAGAGGGAGAAGCATCTGCTTAATGGTTTGCTGGACTGCAGTTGTGAATGTGATGACAGCCTCGATGATGTCTCCATTTGTTTTCAATGGGCTGGAAACCTGATGTTGCGTAGCTCATCCTTTTACAGGCTCCGATTTGCCCTATTGAATTTATACTTAGGGGATTGCTCAGGAGTTTCCATATCATTGCCAACAGATATAGTTACTGGGTTATGATCAGAAGATAACTCAGATGGAGTGTTCAAGTTCAACATATTGTTGTGGGTTCTTCAGCAGTACAATATTCAGAATGTTTGGCTTTTGACTTGCTATGTAATAGTGTATCCAACTGATAAGTTCCCTTTAATATACATATGATAGGACTCACACACCTCATCTCATTTTAATAAATAGACATCAGGACACACGCATCTCCCTTCATCCTAATACACAGCCATCATTACACATACCTCTCACCTCCTCCTAATACACAGACATCAGTACACACATCGATCTCCTCTGGCTAATACACATACATCTCACTATCTTCTAATACACAATCAGGACACATACCTCTCACCTGCTCCTAATATACAGACATCTAGACATGAACCTCTCACCTCCTTCTATGTGCATAAATGCAGACATGATCCTCTCACCTCCTCCTAATATACAGACATCTAGACATGAACCTCCCACCTCCTCCTAATATACAGACATCTAGACATGAACCTCCAACCTGCTCCTAATATACAGACACCTAGACATTAACCTCCCACCTCCTCCTAATATACAGACTTCTAGACGTGAACCTCTCACCTCCCCTTATATACAGACATCTAGACATGAACCTCTCACCTCCTCCTATATACAGACATCTAGACATGAACCCCTCACCTCCTCCTATATACAGACATCTAGACATGAACTTCTCACCCCCTCCTAATATACAGACATCTAGACATGAACCTCTCACCCCCTCCTACTATACAGACATCTAGACATGAACCTCTCATGTCCTCCTACTATACAGACATCTAGACATGAACCTCTCACCTCCTCCTGTATATAGACATCTAGACATGAACCTCTCACCTCCTCCTACTATACAGACATCTAGACATGAACCTCTCACCTCCTCCTACTATACAGACATCTAGACATGAACCTCTCACCTCCTCCTGTATATAGACATCTAGATATGAACTTCTCACTTCCTCCTACTATACAGACATCTAGACATGAACCTCTCACCTCCTCCTATATACAGACATCTAGACATGAACCTCTCACCTCCTCCTATATACAGACATCTAGACATGAACCTCTCACCTCCTCCTAAGACACCAGGCCACGTGTTTGTCACTTACTCCCATGTTGTCACAACATGCAACTTTCCCTCCCCATATACAAGCACACACCTCTCACCTTTCCTAATAGATATATCTGTCTCTATTGCCTTTTTATCTGAGAAACAAACATGCAGGTTTATATTCCCATTTCTCTGTGTTTAATGGCCATCCTAAAACAGTCCAATGTTCTGTTCCCTTGTTTCAAAACAGAGGAGTTAATAGGCAGGACAGTGTGTGTTGAGCGATTTTACGAGTGTAATAAAGGCTTTTAAAGGAGTTTCTAAATTACAGACTCTCGCTGTCCAGACTGAAATGTCAGAACAATAAAAGGAAAATTATTTGTCTATAGCTTCAAATCAACCTAAAAGAATCACATCATCACATTTCAAAAAACAAGAGGACAGTTTATAATCAGAACAAACAGCAAAGAGTGATTGTGTGTGTGTTTTAACCCTTTGCTATAGCAGTTAAGGGGTGAAAAGCCTCATTTGTTTCCTATCTTGTTTTCCATAGAGTTTTGCCATCTGCTTAGTACATCAGCCTTACTGTGTTTATGTGTGTGACTTATCTGTGTATTTGTGCGTTTGTATAGGATTGTCTTAATTTCTATGTTTGCCTCTGTGTATGCTCATATTTGTGTGTGTTGTGTTTGTGTGTGTGTGTTTGACTCCTGCTTCCGATCCGACAGCACAGGGATGTTTTACAGTAAAGGCGGTAAAGCTATGGAATTCTTTGCCTCGGGATGTTGTTTTTACAGATTCTGTAACTGCTTTCAAAATATTGATACCTACTCTATGTAGCACCGAACAATATTGATAATTATGACAGATGACTTCAATGCAGATAGTATGTTGATCCAGGGATCTATATGATTGCCTTTTGGAGTCGGAAGGAATTTTTTTATCCACTTGGGGCTAAACTGGAAATTACTTCAGAGGGCTTTTTTGTTTTTGCCTTCCTCTGGATCAACAGGGGTGTTTTTGGCATGGGCTGGACTTGTGTGTGTGTATATATACATATATATATATATATATATATATATACACAGTACTGTGTAAAAGTTTTAGGCAGTGCATACCTCCCAACAGTCCCTCTTTAAGAGATACAGTCCCTCTTTGAGATCCAAATCCCTTTTCTGGCGATCAGAATGAGTAGTGTGTATCACATTGTTCCACAGCAATAAAATTCACATCAATGTGTAATTAATCTTTAGTATTTGTGTTTACAAATTAATCTGTGTGAATAAAATGCTTCGGTCTTGCTCTAAATAATTTATTCGGTTACGCAAAGAGGAGCCAATAGGTCATGAAATAGCCTAAAAATTCTCAGTAATGCCACACCCACCAGCTACACCCCCACAAACACCACCTATAACAAAAGTGTCCCTCTTTGGCCATTTGAAATGTTGGGAGGTATGCAGCTGTGCAAAGGTGCTGTAAAGTAAGAATCGTTTCAAAAATAGACATGTTAATATTTTATATTTACCAATTTACAAATGAAACAGATGCTCATTAATTTAATATGTAGGTTGAAACACAATCATTAACTAAAACACAAACAGCTTTGTAAGAGGAATAAAACTGGGTGAGGAACAGCCAAAATAGAGAATGGAATTCAGCGGCTCAAACCCTTTGTGGACTCATAGTGATATAAACTCTCTGTAGTCACACAGCAAATATCAACCTTTAACTCCTCTTAAATCCAAATATGTCCGTAACAAAAACTTGTGTGCATCCTGGGGATTCTCTGTTAACCCCTATAAATCTTGCAACAATAAAGGGAAAAGGTGCACTAACAAGTCCATTTTCACTGAACAATGTGGAAATAGAAACAATGTTTTGTTTTGTTTTTTATTGGCTCAAAATATAAAAAACACACAAGTACCTTAGTCCATGCTTGAACAGTAGGAGAGACTCGCAGGTGGGTACTGGTTACATTTCAGATGCTTCTGGCCTTTGATCAATGCGTTTTGTGTATAGAATGCTTACTCATGATCATGAGTAAGCGTTGTATACGCAAAATAATGTACACATAGGGAGAGATGTTCAGAAAGTGGTGGTAACTGAAATTGTCTGCAATGAGAATTAAAAAGTTCTTACACCATGATCTGTCAATTCTCAAACATTTTTCCGTAATTTTTTGCATCCAATTCCACCATCTCCATCAAAGGGAAAAAGCTGTCTTAAAAGTTGGTGCGGTTTGGGGCGTGGCCAACCGCTGTAGTGGAAAGACGCATGGCGCCGAGCTCTCGCAATATACCTCGATTTTCTGGGTGTTATTACTAAATCATCAGCGTTTATAACCCAGAATTACCTGTGATGACAACCTGGTTTATTTATAGCTTCGTTGACAAGAACAGATGCACCCGAGGATTCGGAGAGACAGAGACGGAGCTCTGAGTATATAGGCCGACAGGTTCACTATTTGCCGTGGCGAGTGTCGGGCCTACCTGCGCATATATAATTATCTCCGAGAATCCTCACTATGCTCCTGGGTGAAAATTCTCAATAGCTGGATCCCACACATCTGAGGTTAACTGGACTTCTGGCTAAATCCTGCAGGTATTTAATAATCAAAAATCTTACTCTCAACTGTGGAGCGATTGACCATAAGAATTCTGGGATTCCGGATTGCTCTTTAGCCTCCGAGGCGGCTTTATATCTTTGACATCCACCCATGTAACGCTTAACAGTCGCTTTAACTCTATGTAATCCACTACCGTTACATGCCCCAAAGCTTCCATTACAAGGAGAGATTTTTATTTATTTTTTTTTTTTTTCTCTTTTCTATACTTACGTGGGTAAACTCTTGCAATGGCTGATGTCAAAATGAAGAAACCCTCTAAAGACAAACCAGGTCAGTGACTTCTGGCTCTACACCTTATCCGGGTACACCTTCTACTATACCCACTAACAAATTAGAAGCAATTACTGACCCTTCACACGATTTCTCACTAGAGAAGACTTAACTTTTTTGCCTAGTAAGGACGACCTCCAGTCTCTATTAACCTCAATGAGCGAATCTATTAAGAAAGATATTAAGAGTGATATTGCTGAACTTCGCTCTGATGTTAAAGGCTTGGGATTTAGAGTCAAGAGTCTTGAGGAAATGCAAGAAACTATTCTGAATGATCAACATACCACCCAACAAATGATTATGTCTCAAGAAGAATCCTTACAACAACTTAAACTTCAGATAGATGACCTGGAGAATAGAAGCAGAAGAAACAACATCCGAATAAGAGGACTACCAGAATCCATCTTGCCCAGGGACTTACGTTCAACACTGCACTCAATCTTTCTCAGGATCTTACAAAAACCATCTGATTTTGAAATTGAAATAGCGAGAGTCCACAGGACTCTACGTCCTAGATCTCTTCAAACGGACAAACCTAGAGACATTCTCTGTTGTCTCCATTCCTTCTCAGTTAAAGATGACATTATGCGTAAAGCCAGGCAACTTGTCAATTTAACATTTGAAGGGAACAATCTCCAATTCTTTAATGATTTATCTACTCGTACTCTACAGATGAGAAGACAGCTGAAGCCATTAACAGATGCCCTACGTAAACAACATATTATGTATCGTTGGGGATATCCCTTTTCTCTGACTGTAACCCACGAAGGGAAATCTACCACCATAAGATCACCCACAGAAGTGAGATCCCTCTGTGAAGCCACTGGCTTTCCCAGCATCCCTTTAAAGGAGTTGGAAGACATGACTGTCTCTCCACGTAGACAGCCTCTACCACAGCGACTTCGATGGACCCCCGTTTCTTCTAGGAAGCGTCCTCAAGCTTCACTCAGAGCCCAACCTGCTGAAGAAGCCACACCGCCAGCATGATGTTATCTATTTGGTACTCTCTTGTTTTGGTTACAACGTAATATTTCTTTCTTTGATATACCTTACAAATGGGGCTACTTTAATGTATCTTTAAAAAACCAAGACCCCCCAAAATCTATTCCATCATGTCTATATGGAATGTTATACTGTGTTTAATGTTTTATATTATTCTAGATGGACTTATTCCATTACAGTTTCTCTTTTTGGATACTAGAGCTATTCATTTATTGAATTGCTCTGGTTTTACTATATTTTGTTCTCAACAATGTTCAGGTTCTTTAATTACTTATTTTCAGGGGATGCTTGTCATATTAAGTCACAAAAAATATCCAGTTAGAGTGTTGACTGACAGTCTGGAAGAGCTGTTTTCACTTTTCTTTTTTCAGGGCAATGTTGGAGTCATATAGAGTCAAGATCGTGTCGGTCAATGCCAAGGGTTTAAATTCCCCATATAAAAGATCTATTTTATTACGTGAATGTAAACGTCTTAAAGGGCAAATATGTTTAATTCAAGAAACGCATTTTGATAAAGATAATCTCCCACGTTTGTGCAATAGACAATATCCCAGATTATATACTAGCTCAGCTTCTCATAAAAAGAAAGGAGTAGCGATATTAATTGATAAATGCGTACCTTTTGAGCTGACCGACATGATGTGTGACAATGATGGAAGATTTATATTTATTAAGGGTCTGATTGGTGTCATTAAAATTACAATTGCCAACATATATGCACCTAATACAAATCACATTGCATTTTTAACCCAAACCTTAGAAACTTTGTATGCCTTTCAGGAGGGCCTTCTGGTCTTGGGAGGAGATTTTAATACACCTTTGGATCCCTCCAGGGACTGTTCTAGGGGTTCCTCCTCTTTTTCAGATTCTCACTTTATCAAACTAAAGAAGTTGCTGTTGAAATATAAGCTAATTGATTCTTGGGGCCTACTGCATTTAGCAGACAGTGACTATACTTTCTATTCAGCGGTACATAAATCTATACGAGAATAGATTTTCTATTTCTTAACCAACCATTTATACACTTCCTATCAGATGCCAAAATTCACTCAATAACATGGTCAGATCATGCCCCAATAGAAATGTCCTTAAATCTCCCACTTAAATTTGACAAACCATATATATGGCGATTAGATCCAAACTTATTAAAAAATAAATCAATTATTGATCAAGTGAAATCCTCTCTAGCTTCCTTTTTACGATTCAATGATAACTCTGAAACCTCCACGCTGAATGTTTGGGAAACCTTGAAGTGTGTCATAAGAGGCGAACTTATGAAAATTGCCTCCCACCAAAAAAGATCTTGTCAGAGGGAAATGGACATTCTTCTTGATAACATCTCTAAACTAGAATATGATCATAAACGATCTGGTGATACTACTAAGTATAAAGAATTAAGACAACTACAATTGTCAGTTAGACACCTGTTACAAAAGTCAGTAGATACATCCTATATGCGCTCCAGAAGTAAATTCTATGAGCATGGTAATAAATGCGGGAAGCTCTTGAGTGAAATGTCGAAAGTTGACAATTCTAAGAAATTTGTTCACCAACTACAGAATGGTGAAGGCAATTTGGTCAAAGAATATCCCGGTATTGTTGACGCTTTTCAAAAATATTATAATGCTCTTTATAATATACACCCTGATTCCAGTCCACCCTCACAGATAGATATAGCCAAATATATCTCTGAGTCGGGTCTTCCCAGGCTTTCGGCTGCTCAGGCTGATGAGTTGGATCAGGAGGTGGTGGAGGAGGAGGTATGGAAATCCATTAATCAAATGTCAATTGGTAAAGCTCCTGGACCGGATGGTTACCCCGTTATTTTTTATAGAACTTTCTTTCCCGAAATTAAACATCTTCTTCTTAGAACCCTCAATTCTATCCCTTTTGATATCATACACCACCCAAATTTAAATGAGGCATATATTACTGTAATTCCCAAGGAAGGTAAAGATCCTAAGTTGTGCTCCAGCTATAGACCGATTTCCCTGTTAAATGTAGATATAAAAATATATGCTAAAATTATAGCTAATAGGTTAAAAATTTTTATTCCCAAATTGATTCATGCAGATCAGTCCGGTTTTGTCCCCGGTAGAGAAGCCAGGGACAACACCATTAAGATAATTAGCTTGATAGACGTTGCAAGCAAAATTAAAATTCCATCTATTCTACTTTCTATAGACGCCGAAAAGGCTTTTGATAGGGTTAATTGGGACTTTTTGAAAAACACCCTTACTTACATCGGTCTAGGCCCTAGGATGTTACAAATGATCACTGCTCTATATAAAAACCCATCAGCTAGGGTCAGGGTCAACAACACTATATCCAATTCGTTTTCTCTTGGTAATGGGACCAGACAAGGTTGCCCTTTGTCACCACTTTTGTTTATTCTAATGATAGAATCCTTTGCTAGTAGGGTTAGAAATGACCACGCAATTAGGGGATTTAATGTTAAGTCTCAGGAGTTTAAAATTACCTTATTTGCAGATGACCTCATTTTTTCACTCTCTACACCAGAACTATCACTTCCCCCTTTGATAGAAGAACTGAACAGATTCGGTAAACTTTCATTCTTTAAAGTCAATTATAATAAATCTGAAATTTTGAACTTAAATCTTACAAATAAGAAAGTTACCCTATTAAAAAATCTGGCTCCATTCAGATGGTCGGATTCGTCTTTGAAATATTTAGGTGTTCAATTAGCTCCCAAAATATCTTCCCTGTTTGGTACAAACTACTTTCCCTTGAGGGATTCTATTGCTAAGGAGCTGGCGAGGTTGTCTTCTCTGCCCTTCTCTTGGACGGGGAGAATTAACATGTTAAAAATGTCTATTTTGCCAAAAATACTGTATGTTATGCAGACGGTTCCGATCCATTTGTCCTCTAATTACTTGAAAAAACTACAAAATATTCTTAATAGGTTTGTATGGGGCAATAAACCAGCCAGACTTTGTTTTTCCTATTTGTCTCGACATAAACATGTTGGGGGTCTGGGAATGCCAGACATCTCAAAATATTATCACTCCATACAATTATCTATTATTTGGACCTGGTTTCGCACCTCAAACCCTAAATTATGGGTCCAGATTCAGGGGTTTAATACCTCTGGTGTGGATCTGGATCAACTTCTTTGGAATTTTACTTTAAATAGAAACTTATCACAAAAATATCCTACTCTTGTTAAAGCTACTCTTTCTTCCTGGAATAAATGTTTGGGGTTTAACCCAGGTCTAACTGATGAATATTCTCCGTTACAACCAGTAACTTCCTTGATAGATTTGCCATTAAGTTGTACTGATCTCGATCTTGCCCGATGGAAGATTAACAATAAATTTCTTATAGGCCAATTTATAGAAAATGGTGAAATTAGATCTTTTGGATCTCTTAGTGAGGCCCTTAACTTGCAATCTAATGATGAAATTATTTACTTGAAAGTTGTAGATTGGTTAAGAGATGGTGGGGATAAGCAACACTTTCTAAGACCCCTCACACCCTTTGAAAAGGGATGCCTTGAAGACAGACCGTTACAATGACCTATCTCTCAAATATATAAAATTTTAATGGAACAAGATCCAATATATATTTCTCAAAAAAATGATTGGGAAATGGAGCTGGGTTATAGTTTCACAATTGAAGAATGGCAGCAAGCGTTATTAAATGCACTTAACTCCTCTAGAAATATACTTACAATGGAGACTAACTATAAAATTGTTACACGATGGTATAGGACACCTGCTTATTTACATAAATTATACCCAAATGTTGACCCTCAATGTTGGAGATGTAACAAGGATATGGGTACGATGATTCATACTTGGTGGGGTTGCCCTATCATTTCTACATACTGGAATGCTGTTTTGAGTACTATTTTCAGGATAACTGCTATAAATATTCCATTTGACCCCTGTATAATTCTATTGAATATGTTTCATAAAATTAGTCCACAAATGGCTTTTAAGGGTTCCCTCCTCTGCCATTTACTAAATGCTGCAAAGTTATGTATTCCTGTTTATTGGAAAAATTCATCCCCGCCCTCTCTTTCTGACTGGGAAAGGAGAGTGTCAAATATAATGATTATGATTATGGAGAAACTAACTTTCACATATGATAAGACCGCTCGTGATTTCTCTTCCAAATGGCAACCTTGGTTGGATTATATTAACAGGCGTTGATCGCATGGTCAAATATTGTAATTTCAACATTTCTTTTGAAAATTGTCAGTCTATTAACAATTTAATGATGATATTTAAACTTTCAGCACTTTAACGCTAGGCCTATTTCATACATCCCCTGTATGTTTATTCTTTTCTTTTTGTTGTGTTATTTTGTTAAAGCTTTTTTCATTTTTCTTTTTCTGTTTCTGTTTTGGCGACCCTTTGTGTCTTGATATTTTAGACATGACTCATTTACAAATGACTTGAAAGCTGAAGAGCATTATGTATGTATGTTCTGTTATTATTTTTGTACTTCTTATATGTATAATGCTACAAACCGTCATTTTTTATCTCATGTCATGTCTGTTCTTTCTTTTCTTATTTGAAATGCCAATAAAAATTATTAATATAAAAAAAGTAGGTGCGGTTTAATCTACCATCATATTGTAAGGTATTTTCAGTAAAAAAGATTCGTTTCAATGTCACTTTTTTGTCTGAGTAATGTAATTTTTTCCCGACAAAATAAAAATAGTCTAAACTTGGAGAAGACAAATCAAAGTACTGTCAGCAGGATTGAGAAGCAATTTGTCATTTCCAAGACAAAAAAATGTCTTTTTCTTTGAAAATTTTTGTTTCAAAGACAAAATCAAAGATATATTAACATCAGAATTTTTGAAAGGCAGTGTTCATCAAGATTTTCTTACAGTCATTTTGAATTCTTTAGATGCATTTTCAAACATGATGGATTTACTTCTGAAAATATTGTCCTCCTTCTGCCACTAACTCATGATCTGACAATTTTTTCATTATGACGACTTTTTGAACATCTCGTCCATAATGTCCATGCATAATGTCCACAGGATTTCATCAAAGATCAGTATAGGTGCTAGTTTATTAAATCAATGTTTCGGCCCCTATATATGAATATATACTTCCCAACATTTCAAAATGCCAAATAGGGACACTGTTGTTTTAGGTGGTATTTCTGGGGGCATGACTGGTGGGTAGGGCATTACCTAATATTTTTAGGTTATCTCATGACCTATTTACACCTCTCTGTGTAACGGAATAAATGATGTAGAGCAAGACCAAAATATTTTATACACAGACTATTTTATAAACACATATACTGAAGTTTAAGCAAACATTAGTGTGTGTTTTATTACTGTGGCGCAATGTGATACACTTGCATACACACCACTCGGTGATACACTTGTATACACACCACTCAGTCTGATCTCCTAAACAGAGGGACATCAGGGTGGGAAAGAGGGACAGAAGAATTTAGGACTCAAAGAGGGACTGTCCCTCCTGAGGAGGGACACTTGGGAGGAATGACTATATATATATATATATATATATATATATATATATATATATATATATATAGAGAGAGAGAGAGAGAGAGAGAGATACGGTGGATATAAAAAGTGTACACAATCCTGTTAAAATGCCAGGTTCTTGTGATGTTAAAGAATGAGACAAAGATAAATCATGTCAGAATTTTTTCCACCTATAATGTGAACAATTCAATTGCAAAACAAACATGCTATCTTTGTGAGTATATTTATTAGCTGTACTACCTTTCTCCAGTACTCCATTATCGATCTACATGTCCACCATATATGGATAAATGTTCCCTTTTCTACTTCACACCTCCAACATTTGTTAGAGGCCTCTGGATAAATTTTTTTCTGGCACCATATACCATCTCGAGACAATCTTAAATTGAGCATCTATCAAATTTAAGCAGTGGATCGTAGTATTTAATTTTCTACACAATTTGCTCCATTCTTTCTCATTCAGTCTCTTCCCCACATCTTTCTCCCATCTTCTAAGCATCCATATCGAACCTGCCTGTCTTAACAAATATGCAAATTCTGTGCATTTCGCTAAAAAATGTTTGCAGTCTTCCTGCTCAAATAGTTTTTCAATCCAAATTAATAGGTCTTGCGAGCTGTTATTCATATGAGGATCCAGAAAGCCTTTCAACCTCAAATAAATAAACACATCCTTCTCTGACAAATGATATTCACCTTTAAGTTGCTGGAAAGTTTTAAAACTCCCTTCACAATATAGATCTTTTATCTTACCTATGCCAGCTGTCTCCCAGGTTGATATATTCATATTTTCCATTAAATCATTTACAATATTAATGGATAAAGAGACCAAAATCCTATCTTTGAATTCTAAATTTCTTATTATACTCTTCAAACTTATTTTTAACTGACTCAAAATCCTTGGAATTTTCCTTTCCTTTCCTCTTTCTCATAGGACACCTATCCAAAATCCAGAGGCCAGATTCCCCCCCCCAGTCCGTTCCTTTTCAACCTTATACCAACTCTCTTGCTGTACTTCCACACTATGAGTCATCAGGACATGGTATAACCTACTAGCCATATAACATTGCTGAATCTCCATTACACCCAGACCTCCCTCCTTCTTTTTCCGGGACATTATTCTCATCTTAACTCTGGGTCTCTTCCCTTCCCATATAAATCTCAAGAATGCTGGGTGTGTAGCAAATTTAACCAGGGTCGCCGGGAAATTCAATGGGATCATTCTCCATATATAACAACATTTTGGCAAAATATAAAAATTTAAAACATTTATTCGACCGGACCAAGAAAGATGAAGGCCCTTCCATTTTTAAGGCATCTATTAGTGTATTTCATCAAAGGAAGGAAGTTTGCTTCCACCATGCTATCTATGGATGGAGTTATGTTAATGCCTAGATATTTAAAATAATCTATTCTATGGACCAGACCAAGCATCATGGTCAAATAGTCCTTAGATTCTTTATCAAAATTTTTTCCAATAAATACTGACTTCTCAATATTAACTTTATATCCTGAGATTTTTGATTAGATTTCTAATATTTTAAGTAGTTCCTGTATCGACTACTTTGGTGTTTCTACCGGCAAGAGACTATCATCTGCATGCAGATTAAGTTTTACCTGCCCAAAACCAGCATTATATCCTCTAATATTTGAGTCCTCTCTGATAATTATTGCCAACGGCTCCAACACTAACGTATACAACAGTGATGACAACGGGCACCCCTGTCTGGTCACGTTTCCCACCGCGAACCATTCCGAGGAAAAACCCCGTCCCAACACTCTAGCCTCGGGAGCGTGATATAGTGCCATGATTGCCTTTAAAAATCTAACAGACCAAACATGAAACCCCATTCGACCCTGTCAAACGCCTTTTCTGAGCCAAGTGTCAGAAGGACTATGGGGTTCCGTCTCCTCTATATCCTCTGTTATATCAATTGTCCTTCTTATGTTGTTAACCGCTGACCTTCCTACAATAAATCCTACTCGATCACTATGTGCCAAATTTGTAACTATTCCTTTTAACCTCTCTGCTAATATTGAGGCAAATATATTCATGTCTGTATTTATCAAAGAAATTGGTCTATAATTTTTGACTTGGTCTAAGTCTTTATCAAATTTTGGAAATGGCACTATATGCGCTTTTAATAACTCTCCAGGGCACCTCCCTTCATTGACGAGTACATTAAACTACCTCACTAGTTCACCCTTTAATTCATTCTTCAGCATTTTAAAAAAAATTAGTAAACCCATCCGGCCCAGGAGCCACTTTGCTTTTCAACTTATCTATTGCCTTAATCACTTCTTGCTCTAATATTGGCCTATTTATATACCTCCATTTGCTCCGTGCTGATTTTTGGAATATCTATTATTGCAAAGAATTCCCTTAAGTTTCTTCTTCCTTCTCCTTTTTGGTAAATTATATAAGCCTTGACAGTACCTAGCAAACACTCCACTAATCTCGTCCGGATTCAAAACCATTTTATCTTTCTCCCTAATTTTTGATACATATATACTATTATTTCTACTTTTTATTTTCTCAGTCATAGTAACATAGTAATATAGTAAATTAGGTTGAATAAAGACATAAGTCCATCAAGTTCAACCTTCTCCTCATACCCCATTCATTTTATAGCTTTCCTGCTACCAAATAAGTTAGTCTTTATCAGACCTTCCTGATCAGCCTACTAATAAACAATATAACTTTGTATGTTCCCTTTAGAAAGAAATGTATTTAATCTTCTCTTGAATGTATCCATTGTATCTGCCATAACCACCTCCTTGGGCAAAGAATTCCACAATTTAACAGACCTCACTGTAAAAAAATCCTTCCCTGCTGAAGTCTAAACCACCTTTCCTCTAATCTCAAGTGGTGTCCCCTGATCATTTGATCAAGCCTTGGAATAAATAGCTCACTGCAGAGATCCTTGTATTAACTTCTCATATATTTGTACAATGTGATAAGGTCTCCTCTTAGTCATCTTTTCTCTAGAGTAAATAAACCAAGTTTGTCTAGTCGTTCCTCATACGTCAAGTCCTCCATTCCTGTAATTAATTTAGTTGCTCTTCGCTGTACCCTCTCTAGTTCTAACATATCCTTTTTTCAGAACTGGTGCCCAAAACTGCATACTCAAGGTGAGGTCTTACTAATGATTTGTACAATGGAAAAATAATGTTATCCACTCTTGCTTCAATACCTCTTTTTATGCAAGACAGGATTTTGTTTGCCTTTGCTACTGCTGTTTGACACTAGTCACTGTTTCCAAGTTTGTAGTTGACAGGGATACAGACATCTTTCTCTAGCAATGAGTCCCCTAAAATGATTCCATTAAGTTTATTAGTAGCCTTGGGATTATTTCCTCCCAAATGCATGACTTTACACTTTCCCACATTAAACTTCATATACCATGTGTTTGCCCAATCTGCCCTTTTACATAAATCCCTCTGTAGAGAGCAATTATCCTGTTCTGAATTAATTAGCCTGCATAATTTAGTGTCATCTGCAAATATTGATAACTTGCTTTCTATATCTATTTCTAGGTCATTTATAAACATGTTAAAAAACAGCTGACCTAATACTGAACCCTGAGGTACTCCACTGTCCACTTTAACTGTACTGGAGAATTGTCCATTTACAACCACACACTGTTCCCTATCCTTCAACCAGTTTTGTATCCAATTGCAAAGGTCATCTCCTAGCACCGACTTCCTTATTTTATACCCCAGCTTTGTGCGTGGCACTGGATCAAATGCCTTTGCAAAGTCTAGAAATACTACATCAACTGCCTTGCCATTATCATCGAGTCGACCTCTATTTTTTTGGCTCTGTCTACTGTTGGATTTTTCTTATTCTCATCTCTAATGTTAGCCAAGTCTATGTATAGTATGGACAGCGTCGGCTGCGCACCTCTTCTTTCTTTTGCTGCCATCTTTATCAAATATCCTCTAGCCACACTTTTGAATGCACATCATACTAATTCCTCCGAAACTTCACCTTTAGAGTTTTCTTCAAAATACAGTTTTGTTAATTTTTTAATAATTTCATAATTCTCCCCTTTTACAAGCAATCGGTCATCAAGTCTCCAGTCCCTATACCTTTTATCATGCTTATCGTAATATTCGATTATCAATGGGGAATGGTCCGACCATGTAGTTATTCTGATCTCAACTTTTTTGACTGACTGAATCATCTCTAGGTTTCCTAATATCAAGTCTATTCTAGAATACGAATTATACTGTTTTGAGTAGCACATATCCTTTTCAGATGGATGAAAAACCCTCCAAATATCACTCAAATCAGCCTTATTAACTATCTCTTGAAATCTTATGGAAGTCTGTCTATTCATTTTTATCACATTTACTGAACGTCGATCTAACTCCAGATCTAATACTTGTTAAAATCTCCCATTACTAAAATTCTCCCCTCCTTAACCCTTTCCACTTTCTTTAAAATCTTTGCAACAAAGGTGACTGGGGCCACATTAGGTGCATAAATGTTTACTAAAGTAAACAATTCGTTGTTTATTTTACAAACTAGGATTATGTATCGCCCAGCCCCGTCCAGTTCTTGATGCATGATTTCTAGAGCGAGATCTTGAGCAAACAGAAATGCAACACCTCTTTTCTTTTGTCTCTCTATTACAGCACTAACCACTATTGGAAATGTCTTTGATTTTATACCTATCCTTTGTTCCTTATTCCAGTGCTTTTCCTGCAACGCACAAATCTGGGCCTTTTGCTTTCCTATGTATTCTAATACCATCATTCTTTTGTGGGCGGAGTTTATACCACAGGCATTCACTGAAACAACTTTAATCTTCTAATGGCACATTGTCCTCTTTTTCTCTGCTTTCTGTCCCCATGGCTCCCACATGCATCATCCATACCTTCATCCACTAAGGTCTCCTTATACCGCTTAGGACCTTCCTCCTTCTTTGCATTGAGTTTGGTCTTCCCCCCTGACTCAGACTCAAGGCAATATTCCTTACCCAAACCCATCCAGGTAAGTTTTATCCCACTAACTTTGTGGGCGCGTGGATACCTAAACAAAAAAGAGTGCGCAGGATGAGGGGGCCAAGCTTTCTCCCATTACTATCTCTTATTTTGTACACTTGCCTCGTTAAGGGACAGTGATACACAAAATACCTCACATAATATGCTGTGGGTTCTGCCCCCCTGAGTAAAACAAGGGAACCACCGCCTCAAGAAGATACCGCACCAAAAAGCTACCACAGCCCACTCTGAGTCCCCCAGGCACAACACCACCCTGGTGTGAGAGTCCACAGCAGCGCTGCCGCCACACCACCTCACAGAAACCCACGGTCAACAAACCAGAGCCATCCAAAGGGCAGCGCCGCAATGACGCCACCTCAGGCCCCCAGACCACCGCGACACCGCACCCAGTAAACCCAGGCCCGAGCTGCAACAGTCCCCCACAAGAATGCCTCCCAGCAGCAGGTACAGCCCCACCCCACCCAGGGGGACAGACCCAACAGCCCGCATTCCTCCACACTTCAAACATCACTGTCTCCTCAATGCTCCAGAATCTACTTTGGACCCTACCTTAACTTTAGCCTAAATCCCATCCCTCCTATACCATGCTGCCTTCCTAACACCCCTAGAACTCAGGCTATGTTTTTCCCTTTCTACACCAGGAGATAGACAAATTTACCTTCTCAGAATTGTAATTCCCGTTAAATGCCACCGTGCACCATGATAACCCTTTCTCCTACTAACCCTATTCTAGTTCTGCCTTGTAGATACCCTTTCATTCCTCTTTCCTCCCTACCTCCACCCTGGCTAAAGAGTCAAAAGGTCACACTCCACCCTCTAACATCCATATATTACATCTCCCCCCTACATATATTACTCCTTTTTCATAATACTCAAACTCAAACATACAAAAACTCTTATTATCCTTATATTTGTCTGAAACATTTTCTATATCCAAACTCATGTGAAATCACACAATATAGCCCCTTTTAATACGTGCCACCTCATGTACCCTCGTACCCTCTAAACATTATTTACAATATTCTTTGTCCAAAGACAAGAGAAAGAGTTGAATTCAACAAGTGAATCACAACAGCTTTTACATTATAGAGTATTCTCTACTCCACCCAAAACAAATTATTACGCATACGGTGCCCGTCACCACAGAGTACCCACACACAGCTCCTCTAACAGGCGCCATGTATCCACACCATATTTAGCGGCCGGCACTGCATGCATCCACCTTCACCACTATCAAATACTCATATTACGCTATAATACTCCTGTAAAGTGCATTCAATCCTTATTCTCAAACGTGTTACTCCCCATTCATATCTCTTTAGCCCAAAATACAGTGGGAGCCGTACAGTGCACCTGCCTGCAAGCTGCACCATACCTCTCTACCTTTTGTGCAACCCTATCCATCCCAAACTAGCCCCCACCACCACCAAGCCTCTCCCATTTCATTTTTTACACATACTATTACCAGGGCTTAAAATTTGAAGTCCTTTGCTACTAGCCAGACCTGAAAAGTTACTCGCCGCTGCAAGCCATAACATACCCACCAGGGCTGAATTTCTACTCGCCAGGGCTAAATTTTAACTTGCCATTGGCTAGTGGCGAGTGGAAATTTTGAGCCCTGCTATTACAAAACCCCATATATCTATGTAATATACCTCCCACAGCAGAGAGAGAAAAAATAACACATTTATGCAATATCCAGTACCCAACCCTGTGCATGTTATTACACATACAGTGCCCATTGTCACCGAGTGCTCATGCATAGCGTCTTTAAAAGGCACCTCACCTGTCCACTGTGGATGACACTACACACGTCTACATTCAGTATTGTCAACATACTCAATTACAGTGTCTTTTCCCTTGTGCAATATAGTCATCCTCTAATTATCAACATCCAGCTCCCCCCTCCCTATCCATCGACCTCAGAGCCATGAGAGACGCACAGTGCACCTGACCCGCGTGCTGCTCCATACCCCCACTCCCATCATGCAGCACGCTGCCCAGGCCCTACCGTGTCTACTCCCACCACGCCGGGCCATTCATTATTCATATTTTACACATTTCCTACGTAACACAACATATCCCTATATTCTATACCATACAAAGCAGAAACCTATTTCTCCCTAAAGGAAACACAACGTGGAAAAGTTTCTAAAATCCCCTTTGCCTTTGGCACTCTGTGAATTCTTTCAAACATGGGCTTGCTATTGTCAGCCTCCCCCCCCCTAACTTATGCAGCCAACCCCTAACATAGTCCTCCAACTTGTTCTAATATCTTCTGGAATTCCTCTGAAGCACAGGTTATTTCTGCGGGAACGATCTTCCAGCTCCGCCATTTTTATCTCCATTGCTTCCATCCTTTGTGACAATCCTTGGTATTCCTTTTGCTGTCTTCCACATTGACTCTCCGGTATATCCAACTTTTCCTCCATACTAGTTATTCTTGGATACAGTAGACTGAGTTCACCTTTAATATCCTCTGTATTCTGCTGCATCTCTTCCTTCACCTTCTGGAACCGTACGTCAATATGTCAAATCAATCACTCTAGCAGATCACTTTCCCATTCCGATTGTACACATGGGGATGGTGTAACTATCTCAGTGTCTAGTTCAGTACACAGTCTTTTGTCACCTATCTGTGGATCCTCCTGGGGGCCTTTTTGTCCTTTTTTTGCTGTTTATTTTCGGAGCCTTTCTTCGAGGCCATTTTATATACTCAGTATAAATCAGTCTATCACTTCTATAATAAGGATACAGGGTTTTCCTCCTCCAAATCCTGTGTTGCCTTATTTACTATAGGGCGAAAAGACAAATACAAGTGGATCAGAAGAGGCGAGGCTCCAGCCCAGGCCCTTAAAGACTTAACTCTTAACAGCCAGCCTTATTCAAAAGCACAGTACAATTTATTTATATCTCTGACCATCAGGGCCGGCGCCACCTATAGGCGAGGTAGGCGCCGGCCTAGGGCGCACAAGTACTGGTGGTGCGGGCATGCAGCGGAGAAAAGCTGCGCCCGCACCCACCACACCGGAACGCAACACAGACAAGTCTGTGTTGCTACTGCGCTCCCTCATCGCGGTCGCTCTTTAGTAATGCAGAGAGCGCTGGGAGTCATGATCTCCCGGCGCGCTCTGCATTACTGGAGAGAAGACGGCGTGGGAGCTATAGGTATGTGATGGGGGGCAAGTTGGAGCTGAGAGGGCATAGTGGAGCTGCTGGGGGCAAGTTGGAGCAGATGAGGGGCAAAGTGGAGCTGATAGGAGCATGTTGGAGCTGAGGGGGCATAGTGGAATGGATGGGGGGCAAGTTGGAGCAGATGGGGGGCAAGTTGGAGCTGAGGGTGCAAAGTGGAGCTGGTGGGGAAAGTTGGAGCAGATGGGGGGCAAGTTGGAGCTGATGGGGGACAAAATGGAGCTGGTGGGACAAAGTGGAGCTGGTGGAGCAAAGAGGAGCTGGTGGGGGCAAGTTGGAGCTGATGGGGGGCAAAGTGGAGCTGATGGGGGCAAGTTTGAGTTGATGGGGCAAAGTGGAGCTAGTGGGGGGCAAGTTGGAGCTGATGGGGCAAAGTGGAGCTGGTAGGGAAAGTTGGAGCTGATGGGGGGCAAAGTGGAGCTGGTGGGGCAAGAAAAGAGGTGGGGTATAAGTAGGCGGGGTATAAAGGGGTGGGACACAAGGGGCGGACCCAAGGGGCGGCAAAAGTAGGTTTTGCCTAGGGTGGCAAAAACCCTTGCAACGGCCCTGCTGGCCATAAAGCTTTAGTCCTGCTTTCAATATCACTCTGTCCACCTAGGCCCTATCCACACCATCCAGCACTCTTTTCCATCTGTGGCAACACCTTTCAAGCTTTTATACTCTTAAATCCGCCAGTACTATATTCAGGGCATGGGCTTTTCCTCCCTCCTCCAAATCCTATAATGCTTTATTTATCATGGGGCCAGAGGACAAAATGTAAGTGGTGCGGTGAGACCAAGGCTCCAACCTTGGCCCTTAAAGACAGTTAGGTGCCCACAGTTGGTTCTTTACGACCAGCCTTATTCAAACACTCAATACAGATTTCTTTATATCTCTGGCCATTAAATTTTGGTCCTGTTCCTTTAAATGGTACTCAGCCAGCCTTAGCCCCATTGACCAGCGCTCTTTAGTCTGTGGCAAAGCCTTTCAGCTTTTTCTGCTCTTTTCCATTCTGCCACCTCTCACTTCCTTCTGCCGTTTGCACGCGAACAATATAATTCAATATACCGCACTTAAACCCTCTGCGAGTCTCACGTTGATTTTTTCTCACCAATTTCTTTGGGGCAGCGAGGGCCTCCACTGACTCAAGCGTGTTCCTTATACCAAACGGATTCGGCATTTGTAGCTATTCCATCCACGCTCCCACCTCAAGCTCCACTTCCATCCGTTCCAGCCTCCTCATCACTCCGCTGCCGCTAAGGCATTTTGTCCCGTTCCCTATACCATCTCCATAACAAGCCTCCTCTCTCCCCGCGCACTCCTCCACCTCACCGCTATGACGTGAATGTGCTTACATCATCGCTCATTTATCTAAAAACTATGGTAGTCAGTCTCACATGTCTATAATTGCCCAGTTTAGATCGTGACCCCTTTTTTAATAATGGTACTACATCTGCTGTTCTCCAATCACAATGCACTGCACCTGATGAGAGTGATTAAATAAATATTAAGTACTAGTGTAAAAGCCCGTGTACACGGGCCAAGCTCCGGGTTATGTTAAGAGGCCGGTCCTGCTCTACATCCTGCCGTTGACACAGTCATGCACTGTAGAGACTGCCCGAAAGCACAGAATGCTCCCAGCACAGATCTCCCAGCATTCTGTGCTCTCAACATTCCGTGCTCTCAACATTCCATGCTTCTAACATTCCGTGCTCCCAGCATTCCGTGCTCCAGCATTTTGTGCAATTGGGCAGTCTCTACTGAGCACGACGGCTTCCGACAATAATTCTAGTGAATTATTATATAGTATAATAACCTTGCTATTACTGGACTATGCTCCTCAAATACCTTTGGGTGTAAACCATCAGGTCCACGTGCTTTACTCACTGTAACCATTCCTAGTCTCTTTTGATCTTTGTCCTCAGTAAACCATGTACATGATGGGGAAAATGTTGTGATTCTCCATTTGTCCGGCCCCTGCCATTACTTTAAGAAGTAATTCATTGCCTTTTCCTCACTAATTAATCCACCGGCCTCATTTTTAAGGGGGATCACTATCAGTCAACATATTTTTGCATTTGTATATATTTAGGAATGTTTTGTATTGTTCTTCCTCTTTTTTGCATTTTGTTTCTCAGTTTCAAATTTTGCAAGCATAATTGCTTGTTTGCATATTCTATTGCCTTTTTTATATATATATATATATATATATATATATATATATATATATATATATATATATAGATTTATTTATTTATTTTTAATTATGCATCCAACCCTTCTGACTTAAATAATTTAAGAAACAGCTTCTCATACCTCATTTCCCCATGAACCTTTTTGTTACGGCACATTTGTTCCTCTAATGGTATATATTGTTTTTTTTATTATTGTTTTATTATTGTTGTCCATCTTTGTTATGAATTTTTATCTTTGAAGATTACATCCAATTGAATCCCCTGTAATACTGCTTGTAGCATTGTAAAATTAGCCTTTTTAAAGTTTAATGTTTTAGCAGAATGTTTTAGCATATTTTAATAATGAAATTCAAAGCATACCATATTATGGTCACTGCTGCCAAATGCTCCATTAAAGGGATAGTAATACTTTGTTTTAACTTTATTTTATTTTGTAGGCATTAAAAAAACATGAAGAACGATATGTCTTATCTCTCAAACCTTTATGGTTTGAGAGATATTCACAAGCAAAGTTTCCCCTCCCACCCCTTTTACCTAGTGTAAGCCATCTCTTCTCAAATGTGGAATCCAGTCCATAAACCAGACAGATAACAGCAGGGGACAATCTTCTTCCTATGAGAACAATGAAAGCCCTGCCCCCCTTGACAAGCTTTTCAGGTTTTTCCCTTATCTTAATTGAAGATTGTCCCTCTCTGCAGTCTACCTGGGCACCTCCCTTCTGCTCTGGCTGAGCAGTGTGTTACATCAGTAAAAGGGGCGGGAGGGGCATACTAATTAATTTAATTACTCTTGAACTACAACTCTGACAGAATTGAAATAACACTCTCCAAAGTCCAAATACTACGATGATTAATTAGAGCTGCTATTATTATGAAACCTTACTATCCTTTTAACTGTTTATTGTGTATAATTTCAGAATTGTTGAGACTACTCCATTCAGCAATGCTTCATTTCTAGATGTCTTCTCTACTAGTTGGGACGTGAAATTGTCTTTATGCATACTTATAAAATTATTTCCCTTTGTTGTGAAGGAAGCCTAATTTATCCAGTCAGTTTCAGAGTACTTAAAATCTCTTACTATATTTCCTAACTGGGAAGCCTTTTCTATCTGCAGTAGCAGTTGCGTTTCTACAAACACACCAGCATTTGGTGCCTTGTAGAAAATGCTCATCAATATATTTTTCTTATGTATGCCCCCAGTGTTTATGTCAGCCCAGACAATCTCTATTGTGTCACAGGATTCTTCATTCATATCTTTGCTTATACAGCATGTTAAGGTTTGCTTTGCATACATCCATGCCCCTCCACCTTTTTTATTTACCCTATACCTCCTAAAAACTAAATCTCCTTGTAGATTTATTACCTGGTCATGTGAATTATGTAGCTAGGATTTAGTAAAACCCCCATTGTACCACCCAGGCTATGAACATTTGTAACTATAAATTTAATATTGATGCCATTCTGAAGGTGTGCATTCTTTGAACTATTATTTGCTAGTGGCCACTAGGTGGTGATGCTTTATTAGTTCCTATGGAGAATTATAAAACTGAAAGTTGATCAAGATTAGATTCACTCAAGAGTCAAAAGGACCTTAGGTTTGTACTTGCATCACCTCTAACTGAGCTTTTTATCCAATTTCTGTTGACAAGAGTGGTGGCAGATGACTGGAAAATTGCCCTAAAGGATATAAAATTGGATAATATGATTTTCTATATATGCAGCAATTATTTTATTTTACAAAAATAGCACTTTTCTGAGCACTAATTGGGTCAGGAAAGGACATATAGGGCAACAGAAGGAGTGATAGGGTCATATGGGGGGAAAAGGAGAAGTTATAGGTAAATGTTATATGAATAGATAAAGAAATAGGAAGAGTTATATAGAGGAGTTATATGGAGCAATAGGAGAGTTATAGGGAGGAGTTATATGGAACAATAGGAGGAGTTATAAGGAGGAGTTATATGGAACAATAGGAGGAGTTATAAGGAGGAGTTATATGGAGGTATAGGAGGAAGTCATATTTAAAAATTCTTGCAACAAAAATTAAAATTAATACAAATTAAGGCATTTCATTCTAAAGATACATTAGCATTTTTCAGTTTTATTTGTATCTCTCTTAGGTCACTGATTATAAAAGACGTATCATCCTCTTTTTTTAAAATAACTTGTTTGACTGATACCAGCTTCCATACTACAAGTAAAAAAAAACCACAACAGCAATAGTAATATACAAGGTATTTACTTCATATATACATGTATTAAAATGGCCATGCATTCATTCTGGATAATTCTGCTTTTCTATAAAACATTTCAGGAACTTTTGCCTTTTGGATTTAGAGAAGACATTCACATAAAAATGATCCATTGTTTCTAGAACATTTCTACATGTATCTCTCGGGCAGTTCCTATCATATACTTTTTCAAAATTAAAATTAGTAGCACGTACACACAGTTTGCCATGGAAACTTAACCATGTTATATCTCTCTCCTTCCGTGGAATTCTGCTGCTTGTCACCTTGTCTAAAGCACTTCTGATCAGCACTGTTGAACAGTCTCTTAGTGCAAGCTGTGCACTAAAACACATTTTCGGAATAACAGCATGAATCTGTTTTCTTTCCAAACAAATACACTCTTGATAATAATAATAATTATTATTCCTGTCCAACCTTTTTAATATATTGTTTGCTGTCAGAGAAAATATTTAATATAACACATTTAATCTGTTCGCTGCTTATCAAAAACGCCTAAAAAATTAGATATTTGACTTCTGAATAGTTTTGGCCGTGTTGTTGTATTATCCGTTAAAGGGATAGTAATCTTCATAGTATTTGGACTTTGGAGAGTGTTATTTCAATACTGTCAGAGTTGTCGTTCAAGAGTAATTGATAAAGTATCCCCCTCCCGCCCCTTTTACAGAGCGTAAGTCACCTCCCCTCAGTTGTGGAATCTGGTCACTTGACCGGACAGGTCACAACAAGGGACAATCTTCTTGCTGTGAGCATAAGGAAAACCCTGCCCCTCTTGACAGGTTTTTCAG
The DNA here is from genome assembly GCA_037306005.1 of Rhinophrynus dorsalis. NCBI lineage: Eukaryota > Metazoa > Chordata > Amphibia > Anura > Rhinophrynidae > Rhinophrynus > Rhinophrynus dorsalis. The sequence goes on from CM074721.1 coordinate 513,057,113, forward strand.
TTTTTTCCTTATGATCTCTGAAGATTGTCCCTCTCTGTGATCCATCCGGACAGTCTTGCTGCTCTGAGGTGAACAGTTTTACATCAGTAAAAGGGGTGGGAGGGGGGATACTTTATCATTCAATTACTCTTGAACAACAACTTCGACAGTATTGAAATAACACTCCATGGCCCAAATACCATGAAGATTAATTGGAGCTGCTATAAGTCTTTGTTAAGAATAACAAAATTAAACAGCGGTTCTGGACACTAGGTAACCCTCCCTCTTTTCCAGGCAGGTAGGCAATATTAATTTTAAACATGTTTACATGTTTTACTGGAAAAATTAACTTGTCAGTTTAGAAATATTTTTTGGGGGAGAGGAAACATTAAACGTACATAAGTAAACAAAGGGATTAGAAAGCTCTTAATTATGATGTTTTTTTCCCATAATGACTATTTCCAATTCTTCCATGTTTGTATCTTAAAGGGATAGTAATACTTCGTTTTATCTTTATTTTATTTTGTAGGCATTAAAAAAATATGAAGAACGATATAAGTCTTATCTCTCAAACCTTTATGGTTTATGAGATATTCACAAGCAAAGTTTCCCCTCCCGCCCCTTTTACCTAGTGTAAGCCATCTCTTCTCAGATGTGGAATCCAGTCCATAGACCAGACAGATAACAGAAGGGGACAATTTTCTTCCTATCAGAACAATGAAAGCCTTGCCCCAATTGACAAGCTATTCAGCTTTTTCCCTTATCTTAATTGAAGATTGTCCCTCTCTGCAGTCTACCTGGGCACCTCCCTTCTGCTCTGGCTGAACAATGTTATATCAGTAAAAGGGGCGGGAGGGGGGTACTTTATCATTCAATTACTCTTGAACTCCAACTCTGACAGTATTGAAATAACACTCTCCAAAGTCCAAATACTATGATGATTAATTAGAGCTGCTTATATTATGAAACATTACTATCCCTTTAACAAAGCAAACTTGTATCTACTATTTACAGTTTAGTTCAGCCTGGTTTTCTTTTTTTTTAATAAGTGTTGTTACTGCAAGAATTTTGATATTTTCTTTATTGATTTTAAACAAAACTCACTCTTTGCTAATCCATAAAGCTTCTTCACTTTTGACATTCTTAAAGGGATAGTAATACTTCATTTTAACTTTATTTTATTTTGTAGGCATTAAAAAAACATGAAGAATGATATAAGTCTTATCTCTCAACCCTTTATGGTTTAAGAGATATTCACAAGCAAAGTGTCCCCCTCCCTCCCATTTTACTGCTCAGCCAAAGCAGAAGGAAGGTGCCCAGGTAGATTGCAGAGAGGGACAATCTTCAATTAAGATAATGGAAAAACCTGAAAAGCTTGTCAAGGGGGGCAGGGATTTCATTGTTTTCACAGGAATAAGAGTGTCCCCTGCTGTTATCTGTCCAGTCTATGGACTGCATTCCACATCTGAGAAGAGATTGTTTACAGTAGGTAAAAGGGGCGGGAGGGGAAACTTTGCTTGTGAATATCTCATAAACCATAAATGTTTGAGATATAAGACTTATATCATTCTTCATGTTTTCTTAATGCCTACAAAATAAAATAAAGTTAAAACGAAGTATTACTATCCCTTTAACTAAGGAATTGGACACTTCTGAAAAATAATTAAAGTTCTGTTTTGCAATACCTGACTGTCTTGTCCAGATTAAAAAAAAAAACTTTATAATTATCAGCATAGGCATGCACTTTAAAACACTCATTTCTACCCAAACTTAAACCTACTCAGTCTTGATTTTGTTGGATTTTCCTTAAAGGATTTAAATTAAAATATAAAGTAATGGACTTAGTGGGCTGAACCGCCGCTGCCCCTCTTCCCCGGGCGGCTGGAGCCCTGCTGCTTCCTGGAGGTCCTGGATACTCAGGCAGGCACAACTGGATGCTGCCCCCTGGCAGACTGGCAGAGCTAATGAATTTAGCTGCAGAATCCTAGGTGGGTTTCCAGAGGCCCTACGCCAGTAGACCGGCGAGGCAAGTGAATTCGCTCCTGCAGTGGCCAAGGTGACAATTCCCACCCCAACTCCCATCCAGAAATACAGCCGAGACTTGTATTAAGGAGGGTAGAACAGAACAGCTTTATTGATGAAACACACTGCTTATACACACTTCCAGACACTCTTATCAAGATTAGAATGTAAATTAGTGCTTGGGACAGTGTTGCTATGTTTGACCAATCAGATAATGGCCTACATTTCCAGTCACTCTTATCAAGATAAGAATACAAAGTACGGTTTGAAAAAAGGACATTTTGACTGAACCAAAATAACTTCCCCTGATTGGTCAACGAAGCACAGCAGGAGTCAATCAACATTCCAGTCATTCTCTAGTCAAGTTACACAGATCTGAAGTATATTGTAAGCAAGCCAGAGTGCTGGGCATAACCTTTATTTTATCTGCACTCTGGTTCCCAACTATCATATCCCTTTACAGGAATTACAGTAATACACCACCCAAATTATTACATTATGTCACACAATGTACAACATAGGGATCAATATTTCAAGTGGTATAGTCCTAAATCACTCCATCTGGTGACATGGGCAACCTTGCCTGACTCCCTCTCTTATTCTGAATGATTTACCTGAATTACCATTAATAAGTGGAATACTATTAGGCATTTGTACAGAGAAGTAAGCAATTGAGCAAATACATTTGGTATTCTGTATTGAAGCATAGTCATAAACAAGAAGTCATGATGAACTCTATCAAATGAATGTCTCTGATCTATTCCTGTAAGATATAAGCCCTTATATTATTTTTATATTTTGCTTGCCAAATTATTAATATAAGGACATGTCATCTACCTTTAATGACTTAAAGGTAGGCAGGCAATGTAATAAAGCTGTGGGGAATGCAAGCAGGGTACTGGGTTGTATAACTAGGGGCATTAGTAGCAGAAAAAGGGAAGTAGTCATGCCACTCTACAGATCTCTAGTTAGACCTCACCTAGAGTATTGTGTACAGTACTGGAGACCCCATCTCCAGAAGGATATAGATACTCTAGAGACAATTCAGAGAAGGGCTACTAAAATGGTGACTGGTTTACAGGAAAAGACATATCAGGAGACTAAAGGATCTGAACATGTATAGCTTGGAGGAGAGAAGAGAGAGAGGGGATATAATAGAAACATTCAAATACATGAAGGGATTCAACAAAGTGCAGGAGGGAAGTACATTTCAAAGGAGTAAAAATGTTAGGGCAAGAGGCCATAGTCTAAAACTAGAGGGACACAGGTTTAGATGTAATGTAAGAAAGTTTTACTTCACTGAAAGGGTAGTAGATAAGTGGAATAGCCTACCAGCAGAAGTGGCAGAAGTTAATACAGTGACATAATTTAAGCATGCACGGGAAAGGCATAAGGCTGTCCTTAACATAAGAAAAGACCAAGGACCAAAAAAGGCTTGAGGTTTTTACAGTAGGAAAATGGGCAGATTAGATGGGCCAAATGGTTCTTATCTGCCGTCAGATTCTGTGTTTCTGCGTTTCTATGTATACTAAGACTCATTACAGCACAATATTGCCATGAACTTATGAAATCATTTGCAGATTGCTTAGTCTGAAATGTATTTACATATTTAGAAAATGTTTTACCAGGAAGAATACATTGAGATTTCTCTCGTTTTCAAGTATGTCCTGAAGTGTTTACAGCAAAGAGTTGCCTATTTGTACAAATACAGAGACATGGTATGTGTGTGTGTGTGTATATATATATATATATATATATATATATATATATGTATGTATATATATGTGTGTGTGTATGTGTTTATAAACACACACACGTTAAAATTTATATATATACAGTTGCATATTGTTTATAGATATAAAGAAGCATTTTTTTAAGGATTTTAACCCCTTAATGTCCAGTAACGTGCCAGGACCGTCACTGCTATTTTACATTAAGGACCAGTGACAGTCCTGACACATCACATACTTTTACTCGCCCCACTCCTGCAGGAGAGCTGTGAGTAATAGCGGGGACTGAAGTTGACCACTCCAAGACCGGAGCGATCTCTATCAGTCCCCTGTTTGGCGTGCCGGCACACATAATCAGTCATGTGGGCCGGCACGTCAAAGCTTCCTATCTGGTCCTTAAAGGACCACACATCCTGGGACCGCTGGTCCTTAAGGGGTTAAACTGTTAGAATATCTGATTTTTTCAGGTAGGTTATTCCAGACTTTCTGAGCTCTGAAGGACAAGGCAGATCGACTGGTTTCTTTCTTGTAATGTGGTGTATTCATGAGTTGTTAGCAGTGGAGCGGAGGTTACAGTTAGTATGGAGGGCTGGAGTAAGCATACTGCTCAGGTAGTGTGGAATAGTCAGTGAGTTGTTAGCAGTGGAGCGGAGGTTATAGTTAGTATGGAGATCTGGAGTGAGCATACTGCTCAGGTAGTGTGGAATAGTCAGTGAGTTGTTAGCAGTGGAGCGGAGGTTATAGTTAGTATGGAGATCAGGAGTGAGCATACTGCTCAGGTAGTGTGGAATAGTCAGTGAGGTGTTAGCAGTGGAGTGGAGGTTATAGTTAGCATGGAGATCAGGAGTGATCATACTGCTCAGGTAGTGTGGAATAGTCAGTGAGTTGTTAGCAGTGGAGCGGAGGTTATAGTTAGTATGGAGGGCTGGAGTAAGCATACTGCTCAGGTAGTGTGGAATAGTCAGTGAGGTGTTAGAAGTGGAGTGGAGGTTATAGTTAGTATGGAGAGCTGGAGTGATCATACTGCTCAGGTAGTGTGGAATAGTCAGTGAGTTGTTACCAGTGGAGCGGAGGTTATAGTTAGTATGGAGGGTTGGAGTGATCATACTGCTCAGGTAGTGTGGAATAGTCAGTGAGTTGTTAGCAGTGGAGTGGAGGTTATCGTTAGTATGGAGAGCTGGAGTAAGCATACTGCTCAGGTAGTCTGGTAGTTTTCTAGAGACGTGGTTATGAACCATGCGAGAGAGGTGAAGGGCACGTTTAGATTCGAGTGTTAGCCAATTTAGTTCTTCATACATATCATGGTCTGTGTAATTACATTGGAGGGTAAAGTAACATTTCATTTATAAACAGTCATCACATCTATCACCAGTCTATGAAGCACTTATAAAACTCTGTTGTGACTCCATCTTTCCCTAGACTTTTTTACTTGACAGTGATAGGATGGTTTTTCGATCTTCCCACTCATTAAAGGGATAGTAATATTTAAAATGTAAAAAAAAATATGTTGTAGGGTTTATCCCCCTGAGTAAAACAAGAGTACTCCCACTGCTGAAAGGTGTTTCATTCAAAAGTTATTAATTTTCAAAGTTGGATTTATTAGGTGCAATATCACAGTGGCCTGAAACTGTATAGTGGCGCTTTTGCTACACCATCCTATGGAGATTTATGGTCCTGGGACCAGAGCTGTCTATAGGATCGTGTGGCAACAGCGCCACTATACAATTTCAGGCCACTGTGATATTGCACCTAAAAAAATCAACTTTGAAAATTAATAACTTTTGAATGAAACACCTTTTTTTTTTTACATTTTAAGTATTACTATTAGTGTTGAGCGAGCACCCCGATGCTCGGGTGCTCGGGTGCTCTGACCGAGCACCCCCTGAGGCTCGAGTGCTCGGCCGAGCACCCGAGCCCCATTGAAATGAATGGGGCGACACCAGGCACCCCCTGCTCTGATGAGGGGAGGGTGCCTGGTCAATGCCCCCTTCATCTCCGCTATGCCCCCTTCATCTCCGAATGCCCCCTTCAGCTCCGCAATGTCCCCCTTCAGCTCCGCTATGCCCCTCTTCCACAATGTGCCCCTTCATCTCCGCTATGCCCCTCTTCCACAATGTGCCCCTTCATCTCCGCTATGCCCCTCTTCCACAATGTCCCCCTTCATCTCCTCTATGCCATAGAGGAGATGAAGGGGGACATTGTGGAAGAGGGGCATAGCGGAGATGAAGGGGCACATTGTGGAAGAGGGGCATAGCGGAGATGAAGGGGCACATTGTGGAAGACGGGCATAGCGGAGATGAAGGGGGACATTGTGGAAGAGGGGCATAGAGTCTATGCCCCTCTTCCACAATGTCCCCCTTCATCTCCGCAATGCCCCCTTCATCTCCGCAATGCCCCCGTACCTCCAGTCCCTGGTGGTCCAGCGGAGCGTCTTCGGATCTGTGCCTCTTCCGGCACAGATCCCCGCCACCCGAACATGGCGGGAGAGCACATGGCGGTACTCGACGAGTACCGCCATGTGCCGAGCAGAGCGATGCTCGAGCCGATCCGAGCATCGGCCGAGCACGCTCGCTCATCACTAATTACTATCCCTTTAATCAGTTTAATTAGTTTTTTTTTTCTTATATCTAACTTTGGGTTTTCCACCCCTTTTAGATATTATTGAATATTCTCTAGGGCTACATCTTTGTTTCCAAACATTTTACAATAATATGTCATAACTAATTCCATTTTTTTTGGGGGGAGGGGTGTTCTTTACCAATTTCATTCTTTAGTCTGTTTATCATTTTTTTCCTAACAAATTCTTTACAGGTCTCAAATGGGTCAGGAACAACAAAACACCAATTATCAAATGTGTTTTCTGCCATCAGTGATTTCATTCTGTCATTCTGAAGGCTTTTCATTTTGTCCTTTTCTAAACAATGTTTTATACAGTCTGTGTCTATTGTATCTCCGCTGTTCATTCTGGAATCTTAATGTAATCTTAATGGTAAATATCTTTTGTAAATTAAATTCCTTTTTAGTGATGATTATCATTATAAAAGAATATAAAGTCATCACGTATGTGTTCATCATGCAGTGTAGTAGCATTCAGCTTCCAAATTCCCTTCCCACATATCAGGAAGTATGTGTATTTATTGCTAATTTCACCAAGATATGTCCAGTATCAGAACACAGGTTAAGCACCACATCTACTTTATATTCAAATCTGAAATACATAGAAGCATATTTGACGACGCTGAAAAAAGACCTGCATCCATCAGGTCCGGCCCATGCCAAAACATCCCTGTTGTCCCAGCGTGTTACAAAGTAAACATTTTACTTTATCACAATTGTATGACAAATGTTTGACTGAACCATATCTTGTAATATAAAAGGCCGGAATGTTTGTCTGATGCAGTCATGTGCAGTAGAGACAGCCCGAACGCACAGAATGTGGGAGGACGGAATGCTGGGAGGTGGAGGAATGCTGGGAGTTCTGTGCTGGGAGCATTCCTTGCTTTCGGGCAGTCTCTACAGCGCATGACTGCATCTCATACGCCTCAGTATGCAGGAGAAGGACCGGCATCTTTACCTCACCGGACCTTGGCCTGTGTACATGGGCTTTTACACTAGTTTATAATAAACTCAGTCTGGATTGTCCTGGGTAGTAACATATACCCCTTTCAGATCTAATAAAGAAAACATTAGGCAGGTGCATATTTACACTCATTTTCTTTGACTATTTAACTTTTATTTTCCAACCTCAATTCCATATACCACCTTCATTAAATACCATTTCAGGTTCACTCAGATCATCACATTGTCTTCTCAAACAGTACATAATGTCAGCCAAAGCACCAACCACAGACTGGAATAGTAAAATCACAGAAACGCTCATAGGTTTAGAGAAGTTGGATATTTTTCTGTTTTGGGGTTTTTGTGAGATGGAACATAGCTCAAAAACAATCTAGTTGTTGTGGCAATTTAAAACTTATAACAAAAATTCTGGATCCAGAGAAATGTATCGGAGCCTTAATTTCATTTGCAATAAAACCTTAAAAAAAGTATTACTAAATATCTTCCATTTACCCTTCTATCACACATGTCTACTTCTGGGCCAGCAAACTTCAGTCTCACTTCATTCCTTCTTTGCATTGATGTCCATATTGATCTTGCAACACTTAAAATAGTTGACTTCAAGCAGAGTATTGATAACAGTGTTTCCCCTTCTCATATGATCGTGTTCCATATCAACATTTAGGGGATTACCTTTGTTTTCACTTGCAGGGAAAGCAGCTCTCTCAGGTCAGCTTGTACTGGCCTGATTACATTTAGTTTCAGTGCTGCATACCTCCCAAGTGTCCCTCTTAAGGAGATAGTAGGGCTCCATAGCTCCCAAGCATCCCTCTTAAGGAGATAGTAGGGCTCCACACGTCCCAAGAGACCCTCTTTAGGAGGGACAGTCCCCCTTTGAGACCCAATCCCTCTGTCCCCCTTTCTCACCTTGGTGTACCTCTGTTTAGTACATCAGACTATGTGGTGTGTGTGTGTGTATATAAATATATATATATATATATATATATATATATATATATATATATATATATATATATATGATCCACAGCAATAAAACTCAAATGTATATGTGTGTATAGATTAGTCCGTGTCCTTAAAATACTTTGGTCTCGCTCTAAACCATTTATTCAGTTACATAAACAGGTTTCAAAATGTCATAAAATAACCTAAAATGTATCATTGATATCCCGTCCACTGGTCATGCACCCAGCAACAACACCTAAAACAAAAGTGTCCCTTTATGGCCATTTGAAATGTTGAGACATATTTGGCGTGATGCAAGAAACGTTCACATCGGATAAAGGCATTTTTGTGCGTAGATACATTTTGCACATATTCTAATCCAGGAAGCTAAATACCGAAGGCTGCTTGAATTTCGCATGAAAAATTCCATTTTACGACAACAGTACACAGACGTATAAATTAATTCGCAATACCACTTTCTGCATTAGGCGCATCTGCTATTCCACTCACACAGATTCGTTAATCTTAGCCACGGCCACAAAAATAAATATACGCAGCCGTTCACTAATCTTGAATTTTCATGCGCAATTCAATAAAATCATGCACAAGCCTATTCCCTAGTAGTTTTCATGTGGGAAATAGCAATTGCGCACATTTCCTGCATCGCGCCAATGGTGCTGTCTGACTCTACTGCAGTCACAGAACATACATCCCAAGTGTCCGTCTTTAGGGGATATTAGGAGTGAAGATTCTGGCTGTTTGTGATATTTTTATTAACCTCTTCATTATTTGCAGGCAAGCTAAGGTTAGGGGATTTTCCCAAATCTTTTTGATGGTGTAATTCAGCAACATTTGTATGAAATAAACTTTCTCCAACAGACACATCAGATGCAGTAAATTTAGTACTGGATCCTTCAGGCTACTCACTGCAAGTCTGCAGAGCATGCACCTTCCTCTGGTTAATTCTCACACGTTCTTACTGCGGATATCAGCTTGTTTAGATGTACTGGAAACCTCTTCACATGTTTGTACTGTTAAAAGGGACATTAGTACTGGGTTGGTTTGTTGCTTTTCTATTATCTGCTTTGTGTGCTGTTTTTGAGATAGTGTTGCCTGTATCGTTGCCTGGGTTTCATCAGACCGGAGTCCTCTCTGAGCACCTTCCTGGAACCGCTTGGTCCCACGAAGGTACGCAGAGAGGACTACAGTATGAATTCGGAGCGCCCTGCTCCATATCAGCCGCGGCGCATTCAGGCAGTCAGTACTGCACGTGACTGCAGCGCTGCCAGTGAGAAGAGAGGCTCCTGCCACCAGCCGAGGTTGCTGGGTGGCACTGTGGCCCGTGTGCACGGGCTTTAAGTAACAATAGGTGGGATTATATTATCCACAAGGAGAAGTTATAGGATATTAAGTAAATGTGTTGAATTTCGAACCCTATATACCATATTTTCCTTCTGAGTAATTTATCCTCAGTAGCCCATGGCTGCCTGGCTGCCAAATAACTGTCCTTGTCCCATCTGACATTGTATTTTCAGTAAGAAATCTCTGACATTCACTTGAGTGAAACCCAAGATCTTGTTTTCCAAGAATCTGTGGGAGGAAACTCACTATCGATCTCTGCTTCTAGATTATTTGCCCCCTGTGACACAAAGAGAGCATGTGGCACCGGGTGAAATTCCCTTAATAATTAATAACACAGGAGCTGGATAAGTCACAAGAGATCAATACAGAAATGACAAATGACAAGTGCTGACAAATGCAATATTTCTCTGTATGCTGAAGAATAGGGGCTTTCAGTCTCACTGATTAACCTATTGAGGCTTGAAGAATATTTGGGACAATTATGCACGGCAATGAGCAGGTATATGGGGAAATAAGGGGAATTCGATAGAGTTTATACAGAGAAATTGTGGGATTCATGAAGAGAGGTTATATGGGACAAAGGGGGTATATGGATGGTTTATATGAGATATAGGAGGCATTATGGGATGGAATTATATGTACGAGTTATAGAAAAGGGTTATATGGAGTAATAGGAGGAGTTATAGGGAAGAATTATATGTAGTAATAGGAGGAGTTATAGGGAGGAGTTAAATGTAGTAATAGGAGGAGTTATAGGCGGGTGTTATATGTAGTAATAGGAGGAGTTATAGGGAGGAGTTAAATGAAGTAATAGGAGGAGTTATAGGCAGGTGTTATATGTAGTAATAGGAGGAGTTATAGGGAGGTGTTATATGTAGTAATAGGAGGAGTTATAGGGAGGAGTTAAATGAAGTAATAGGAGGAGTTATAGGCAGGTGTTATATGTAGTAATAGGAGGAGTTAAATGTAGTAATAGGAGGAGTTATTGGGAGGGAGTTATATGTAGTAATAGGAGGAGTTATATGAAGTAATAGGAGGAGTTATAGGCAGGTGTTATATGTAGTAATAGGAGGAGTTAAATGTAGTAATAGGAGGAGTTATAGGGAAGAATTATATGTAGTAATAGGAGGAGTTATAGGGAGGAGTTAAATGTAGTAATAGGAGGAGTTATAGGGAAGGGTTATATGTAGTAATAGGAGGAGTTATAGGGAGGGGTTATATGGAGCAATAGGAGGAGTTATAGGGAGGGTTATATGTAGTAATAGGAGGAGTTATAGGGAGGGAGTTATATGTAGTAATAGGAGGAGTTATAGGGAGGAGTTAAATGTAGTAATAGGAGGAGTTATAGGGAGGGTTATATGGAACAATAGGAGGAGTTATAGGGAGGGATTATATGGAACAATAGGAGGAGTTATGTGGAGGGGTTATATGGAACAACAGGAGGAGTTATAGGGAGGGGTTATGTGGTATAATAGAAGTAGTTATATGGAAGGGTTATATGTAGAAATAGGAGGAGTACTATGGAGAATTATGAACCAGCATTAGAAATGTTTGTGCCTCTATACACAGGAGAATGTAACTGAGAGGAGGACATGATCCTCAGAGAGGAATCTATTGCTGGGCTTCCTGTCAGACACTGGGTGGAATGCATTGCACAGGAAGGCGGATGTTTAGATTCCACATGGTCCAGCCTCAGATCTTTTACCTGATAGCCTGAGTCCGGCCGTCATGTGCAGGAAGAAGACCAGGTCCCAGCCTGTCAGAAGGACATGGAAATTATTCACTGATTTCTATGAAAAAGAAACCAAGATCATAAGAAATGAAAGACTTGATTTATCCTCTAGATGCACTGTGAGGTTGATGTACTAAGAAACTGGATTCATTCTGGAATAACCCAAGTGCACCACAGGGTTCAAAGAAACTCTTAACAGTCCCACTGATTCTAATGGGCTTTAACCACTTGATACTGGAGAAGTCTTAACCCTTTGAGTGCCAGAGAGGTATCCAATGCATTGCAAAGCACTCAGACGGTCGAATGCATTACTTTGCAATAGGTAACTTTATTTGTCCCCTGTGGCAGAGTTGGTTTGGCCCAGCTGTGTTCCACTTTTGCCTTTCTACACTTACCCCTATGAGCGGAGATCGTCTCTCCATTCTCCTTTCCAATGAGCAATGACCCAGAGCAGAAAACCACATTTAAATCAATGGCCGTTTTATTTGCACTCTGTGGTATAAATGGACTGTCCCAGAATTACTCTAGTTCTACATAGTGCATCAGCCTCAGTGTCCTAGTAGAACCACAGTCAAATTACCTTTATTCATTAAAGGGATAGTAATGTTTCATAATAAAAGCAGCTCCAGTCAATCTTTATAGTATTTGGACCATGGAGAGTGTTATTTCAATACTGTCAGAGTTGTAGTTCAAGAGTAATTGAATAATAAAGTATCCCCCCTCCCTCCCCTTTTACTGATGTAACACTGCTCACCTCAGAGCAGCAAGACTGTCCGGATGGATCACAGAGAGGGACAATCTTCAATTAACATAAGGGTAAAACCTGAAAAACCTGTCGATGGGGACAGAGCTTTCATTGTTCTCACAGTAAGAAGATTGTCCCTTGCTGTGATCTGTCCGGTCCCAGGAGTAGATTCTACAACTGAGCGGAGGTGGCTTACACTAGGAGCAGGAGGGGGATACTTTATCATTCAATCACTCTTGAACTGCAACTCTGACAGTATTGAAATAACACTCTCCATGGACCAAATACTATGAAGATTAATTAGAGCTTCTGTTTTTGTGAAACATTACTATCACTTTAAGCTACAGATTTGTAATTCTGGAGCAAACCAGCTGAACAAAAGTGGGGGATGGACATTCCATAAAATTCTCATTGATTTAAATGGAGCTTTCACACATTGATGAGATGGCTCAGTTGGTTAATGCACCAGATGTAGATTGATGACTATGACCCACAGAATATATAACAAATTAGGCTCCTGTTTTGTGTCGATATGTACTAGCAAGTTAATCAATATAACCTCTACATTGAAAGCACTGATCCTTCAAAGCACCAGTTTGCCTTCATGGATATTTATCAAAACATTTGTGATTGTTATCCATATATCACCTCAGGGAGTGTTAAAGGGATAGTATTGTTTTAATTATATAAAAAGTAATATTGTAGACCATAAAATAAGAAATCCATTGATGCAATTCCTATCTCTCAAACCTTTATGATTTGAGAGACAGAGCGTTCTAAAGTTCTCAGTAAGCTGACAGCAGGGACCGACAGGCGGCTCATCAGCAGAGCCAAAATTGCACAATTTAAAAAGAAATACTTCATTAGAATGGTCTACAAAGTGTGCTTGGTTTGCATGCACGCTTTATAGACCATTCCAAAGAAGTATATCTTTTTAAATTGTGCTATTGCAGCTCTGCTGATGATCTTCCTCGTGTCAGCTGACATGGATCTCCTTCTGTCAGCTTTACAGCTGACATCATGAGACAGGAGGAAACCTAAACTTCAGAACGCTCTATCTCTAACCATAAAGGTTTGAGAGATAGGAACTGCATTAATGGATTTTTTATTTTATGGTCTACAATATTACTTTTTATATAATTAAGACATTACTATCCCTTTAATTACACCTCCAAGGTGTGGGTAAATACATATACCACCCCCAGAATCTTCAGATTACCACTAATACATACCTTCTAAAAATGTCAAATGGCCAAAGGGTGGCACTTGTATTTTATGTGTTAATACCAGGGTTGCGACGGTTAGGTGGGGCACTACTAAAAATCTGGAGGTGCATTTTCATTCATTGACAGCTCTTTCTGTAATTAGAGAGATGAATTAGGACAAGACCAAAGTATATGATTACCCAGACTGAACACATAAACTGGAATTTAAATAAACAATAATGTGAGTTTTATCACTGTGCAGCATTGTGATGCACATCTATACACACTATACAGTCTGATCTCCTACACAGAGGGACACCAGGGTGGGAAAGAGGGACAGAGGGAGTTGGGTCTCAGAGAGGGACTGTCCTTCCTAAAGAAGGACACTTTGTAGGTATGCTGTGTGTAATATGAGATGGGATGAGAGCTATAGTCCAACAACATTACCATACAATGCACAGGAAATCTAAATTAACACTATGAAGTTTACCATTGCACATCTTCAACCAGTCCTGAATGTATTATCCATGTATGTGAACACAGAGGCGTAACTAGAAGCCACCGGGCCCTGGTGCAAGAATTGCCATGGGCCCCCCCGACCACATTGGCCCCCTTCATCTCCACATTGCCCCCTTCCACAATGCCCCCCCTTCATCTCCACATTGCCCCTTCCACAATGCCCCCTTCATCTCCACAATGCCCCCTTCATCTCCACATTGCATCTTCCACAATGCCCCCTTCATCTCCACAATGCCCCCTTCATCTCCACATTGCATCTTCCACAATGCCCCCTTCATCTCCACAATGCCCCCTTCATCTCCACATTGCATCTTCCACAATGCCCCCCCTTCATCTCCACAATGCCCCCCCTTCATCTCCACAATGCCCCTTCCGTAATGCCCCCTTCATCTCCACAATGCCCCCCTTCATCTCCACATTGCCCCTTCCACAATGCCCCCCTTCATCTCCACAATGCTCCCTCTTCATCTCCACAATGCCCCTTCCACAATGCCCCCATCATCTCCACAATGCCCCCATCTCCACATTTCCCCTTCCACAATGCCCCCATCTTCACATTGTCCCTTCATCTCCATCTCCACATTGCCCCTACCTCCAGTCCCTGATGGTCTAGCGGCGTGGCTTAACAGATCTGTGCCTCCTTCGGCACAGATCTCTACTACTGAAGCTCCCGCGCGCCGCTCTAGTAATGCAGAGGCTGGGAGATGATGTCATCTCCCAACGCTCTGTATTACTAGAGCGGTGCGCCGAATGGGAGATCTGCTGTGCTGCTGATGCGGGCGAGGGGGTCGCAGGGGGCGGCCGGGCCCCTGGAGTGATGGGCCCGGTCGCAGGTGCGACCGCTGTGACCCCTATTGTTACGCCACTGTGTGAACATGATAGTCACTATCAGGACTACTGTACCAAGACTCCACCTACTTCCCATGTTGGCTTTCTGCAAGTCATGCACTTTGCCTGTTTCATTTTCTTCCCACATTCCACCCATTTCTCCTCCTTTCCACCCTGTTCCTCCCACATCTCCTCCTTCCCTTCCTGTTCCTCACATATCTCACCCACTTCTCCTCCTTTCCACCCTTTTCCACTCACTTCCCACCCAGTTCCTTCCGCTTCCCACCTACTCTCCTTCATCCTACCCTGTTCCTTCCACACACCACCCACTTCTCCTCCTTCCCACCCAGTTCCTCCCACTTCCCACCCACTCTCCTTCATCACACCCCATTCCTTCCACACACCACACACTTCTCCTCCTTCCCACCCAGTTCCTCCCGCTTCCCACCCACTCTTCTTCATCCCACCCTGTTCCTTCCACACACTTCTCCTCCTTCCCACCCTGTTCCTCCCGCTTCTCACCCACTCTTCTTCATCCTACCCTGTTCCTTCCACACACACCACCCAACTTCTCTTCCTTCCCACCCAGTTCTTCCCACTTCCCACCCACTCTCCTTCATCCCACCCCGTTCCTTCTACACACCACACACTTCTCCTCCTTCCCACCCAGTTCCTCCCGCTTCCCACCCACTCTCCTTCATCCCACCCTGTTCCTTCCACACACAAGATTTATGGCATCTTAGAGGAGATATGATGACATATAAATATGTTCAGGGCCCATACAAAGGGCTCTCCAAAGACCTGTTCATTAACAGAACAGTACATAGGACAAGGGGCCACCTGCTTAGACTTGAGGAAAGGAGATTTAATCTACAACAGCGGAAGGGTTTCTTTACAGTAAGGACAATAAGGTATGGAATTCACTGCCTGAGGAGGTGGTGCTATCAAATACATTAGATGCCTTTAAAAAGGGCCTGGATACTTTGTTAAAAGAGCAGAGCATAGAGGGCTATGTATGTTAGTATTGGGATTAATATTTATTTAGGGCTTGTTGATTCAAGGAGAAATATGATTTCCATTTGGAGTCAAAAGGGAATTTTTTCCCCCAATGAAAGCAGAATTTGAATTTGATGAATAAAGGTCTTTTTTGCCTTCTTTTGGAACAACAGTGGTAAACAAGAATAGGAAAAGGAAAAGAGTTGAACTCAAGTCTTTTTTCAGCCTGAACTACTATGTAACTACATACAACTATAATACTCATCTATTGTTGAAAAGGTTTAGTGCAGGAGTGTTAGAGTGCTGTCCTCAAGGGCATTAAGCAATCAAGGATTTAAGGATTTCCCTGCTTCACCACAGGCCGGTCAGTCAAAATGAATCTTTAATGAGGCAGTGTAGGGTCTATACAGGGATCGTAAATCTTAAGTAATAATATAGATGCGGGAGCGGCGGTTGATGTGATCTATTTAGACTTTGCCAAGGCATTTGATACGGTTCCACACAAGAGGTTACTGTACAAATTGAATGAAATAGGCCTAGGGGAAAATGTTTGTGTGTGGATTGGAAATTGGCTGAAAGATAGAATGCAAAGAGTGGTAGTAAATGGCAAGTTCTCCAGTTGGATAAACGTGATAAGTGGAGTACCTCAGGGATCTGTCCTGGGTCCTCTTCTTCTTAATTTGTTTATTAATGACCTCCCAGAGGGCATAGGGAGCCATGTATCAGTGTTTGCCGATGACACAAAATTAAGTAAGGTAATAAAGTCTGAACTGGATGTGTCTTCATTACAAGAGGATTTGGACAAATTGAGTAACTGGGCAGGCAAGTGGCAAATGAGATTCAATATAGACAAGTGTAAAGTTATGCATTTTGGGTATAATAATAAAAATGCAACATATAGTTTAAATGGTGTTTCTCTGGGGAAATCTACTAATGAAAAGGATTTGGGAGTAATGGTAGACAATAGACTTAGCAGTAGCATGCAGTGCCAGCTGGCAGCTGCAAAGGCCAATAAGATATTGGCATGTATTAAAAGGGGTATTGACTCAAGGGAGGAAGATATAATTATGCCTCTTTACAGGTCCATGGTAAGACCCCACTTAGAATATGCTGTTCAATTCTGGGCGCCCTTTCTGAAAAAGGACATTATGGAACTAGAGAAAGTGCAGAGGAGGGCTACAAAACTAGTAAGGGGAATGGAAAGTTTTAGTTATGAAGAAAGGCTAAAAAAGTTAAACTTGTACACACTAGAGAAATGGCGTCTTAGAGGGGATATGATAACACTATATACATATGTTCAGGGCCCATACAAAGGGCTCTCCAAAGACCTGTTCATTAACAGAGTGACAAAGGACAAGGGGCCACCCGCTTAGACTTGAGGAAAGGAGATTTCATCTACAACAGCGGAAGGGTTTCTTTACAGTAAGGACACTAAAGGTATGGAATTCACTGCCTGAGGAGGTGGTGCTATCAAAAACATTATATGCCTTTAAAAGGGGCCTGGATACTTTGTTAAAAGAGCAGAGCATAGAGGGCTATGTACGTTAGTATTGGGATTAATATTTAGTTAGTGCTTGTTGATCCAGGGAGAAATCTGATTACCATTTGGAATCAAGAAGGAATTTTTTCCCCCCATTCAAGGCAGAATTTTAAATTGCTAATTGAGGGGGGGGGGTTTGCCTTCTTTTGGATCAACGATGGTAAACAGGAATAGGAAAAGGTTGAACTAGATGGACGCAAGTCTTTTTTCAACCTAAATTACTATGTTACTATGTTAAATGTTAGAGTGTGCGCCAAGAGCTATAGGAACAGAGCTGTCCTATGGTAAGCCTTGCAGACAGGTAACATCAATGCAGAGTGAGGCGCTCTCCTCTGTATTCAAATCAATAGAAGTCATGTATCAGCGAATCCTTCATCAGTGGGCTTCTATAGAGGGGAAGCAATCATGAATGTCTTGCGCAGCACTGATGTCACCCTGCCTTGCAGATCACCCTAAACTTCAAGGATTGCCAGGGGGCAACCGAGGAATTTAGTGCTATGTGAAATCCGTTCATATAGCTAGCGGGGCACAGCCTAGCAAATAAAAGGATCTTGTAAGGATCCTGTACTGCCCCTTTAAATTCTGGCATGTTCATTTCCCTTGAGAACTGAATTTGGATACCCCTGGTTTAGTGTTTTGTAACAGTACAGGGCAAATTAAGCACTCAACTGAAGTTTATAGATGAGACACTAGGTGGCAGCACTCTAATTTGACTTTAGTGCCTGTTATACCTTACAAAGAAAATAACTTTATTTCTTACCTAGTGGTCTATTTATCAAAGGGGGAACAGTCAGAAAAATGAGTTGGAATTTTGACTATCACTGGAGTTGTTGTAACTCATTCATCATTGAGTAAGAACTTGGAATTATGCTATTTCCATTCCCCTGATTCAGACTACAGTATCATATGTTAGCCAGTCGGGTGCTAATGTGTACGAGTAGACACTGAGGCTCATGGACAAAGAAAAAGTGGAACAATTGCAGAGGAAAAAGCAGATGCATAATAGGGCATAAATACATAGTCCCAAAATCACATATGGCTTTTAAAGGGATAGTAATACTTCAAAATTACTATCCCCCATCTTGTATCCAGTAAAAAAATGAGACCAACGGCATCTCTTAAACCTTTATGGTTTGAGAGATATCAGCTTTCAAAGTTCCCTCTCCCCTGACATCAGCATTCTAGCTGACAGCAGAGGAATCCGGTCCTGGGACCAGAGGAGGCTCTGCAGCAGAGCCGAGATTGCGGTAATAAAAAAAGAAATCCTTTACTTAAAAGGTCTTCTGTGTGTGCTTGGTTTGCAAGCACACATAGAAGACCTTTTTAGTGAAGGATTTCTTTTTTATTGCCGCGATCTCGGCTCTGCTACAAAGCCACCATCTGATCCAAGGAGAGGATTCCCCTGCTGTCAGCTAGAATAGTGATGTCAGGGGAAAGGCAGAAAGAGGGAACTTTGAAAGTGGATATCTCTCAAACGATGCCGCTGGGCCATTTTACTCAGTATTTTACTGGCTACAAGATGGGGGATAGTAATTTTGAAGTATTACTATCCCTTTAACCCAATGAATGCTAGAGCATTGAAAAGCAAAGATTTGGTGACCTCTTCAGTATTCGAGGGGCTAAAGGCCCATTGGAAATCAATGGGAGGTGCTCAAGCCTCACTGTGTAATGTTCTGCTATGTGGAACTATGATTCATTATCAGGACGATCTGCTTGTTCATTCAACAACCCCTTGAGTTCCAGAGGGGTATGATTGATCTGCAATGCGTTGCGTACCCCTCTGGCACGCAACGGGTTAATACACAAAGATATATATGAACGATTGTAACTGGAACCCAAGACACCAGATGTTTCTGGGCCATCGTGCCGGGGTCCTCTCTGTGTCAGGTCCGGACAATCTAGAGAGAGGCTGAATCACTGGAACAAAGGTCTCCTGAATGGGGGTCAAAGGGGACCATTTAGACCATTCTGGGACAAATAACAGGACACACTTCTTAGTCTTAAATGACTAACTCAGTTTATTGAACAATACATGGACAATTTATACAGAAACCATATAGAATACAATAGTTCACATACAGTACACAATGGGAGTGTACACAAAGTATACAGTGGGGCCAGGTGTGGAGGGGCACATACAACAATGGGCGTAGTGTTTGGTGTAAACAGATGGACAAAGCGAACAGTGCACACTGAGTGGACTTTACATAATTTAAACTTGCTGCTCCAGTTCCTAGCCAATAGGAATGGGAGTGACAAGATACAGCAGCCAATTCGGTCTCGCCGCCCCCCCCCCCCCAGCCTATGGAAGCCGGATCGGTATCTTGTGGGACAGAGTGGCCAATGACTGAAAGTGTTAGTAATGTCTAAAAAAAACTTTTTTGCATTTAGAAGAGCTTAAAAAGCTGATCTAAATGCAAAAAAACGGTATCTCTCAAACCGCTATGGTTTAAGAGATATGGGC
Organism: Rhinophrynus dorsalis; assembly: GCA_037306005.1. NCBI lineage: Eukaryota > Metazoa > Chordata > Amphibia > Anura > Rhinophrynidae > Rhinophrynus > Rhinophrynus dorsalis. The sequence goes on from CM074721.1 coordinate 513,076,756, forward strand.
GTTTAAAGTTTGATTTCTCCTACTGACAGCTGTAAAGATGTCAGCAGGAGATTCGTGTCGGTCGACTTGGTAGCGCTTGAGAAGTGCCGGGATCTCGTTGCTTACATGGAATCCCGTCAGTGGAATGGTCTAAAACGTGTGCCTGGTGTTCAAGCACACGTTTTAGACCATTCCAAACTTTAAAAACCATAGCGGTTTGAGAGATACGGTTTTTTGCATTTAGATCAGCTTTTTAAGCTCTTCTAAATGCAAAAAAGTTTTTTTTAGACATTACTAACACTTGAAGCTCCTATCTGTCCCATACCAAAATCTCCCACATTACATATTGCCCACATCACCAGGGGACGGCAGCAGATCCGCTGCTCGCCTACTTTTCAAATGTAAGGCGCCAGTCCCCTGGTATCCTGTCCAAGTGAGGCCAGCATAGTTTGTGAATTCCAGTTCAATAGTTCCATAGGCCTGAAAAGGCCTTCCAGTAATGGCCTACAGCCAGTTACAGTGGTGCTATGGGAGTATATACAGTGAGATATGAAGATCCTCTTACCATATAACAAATCTTGGACTTAGATAGCTGTGAATAATTTAGGTAAATGGTAGGCAACCTGATACCCTCCAGCAGTTGAAGACTACAATTTCCCCTGGCTGGCTGGGGGAGATGGGAATTGTAGCCCTCATCAGCTGGAGAAATTCAGGTTGCCCGACCCTGACTTAGGAGAGGGTGCTAAAATGGTAGAAATTGACCTTTTGAACTCCAAATTGGGATACATTGCAAACGACCAATGGAGGTCCACTTGCAGATGGATTAATTACAGGGACACCCCTGGGCTGGCCACACCCACATTCTGAATTGTGGGTGTGGCCAGAACAATCCCAATGCACCTGTACAAGACTATGACTCCTCATTTATGGTTTATGGTTTATTTACCAGTTTACAGATCCACTTTAATGGCCATTATTTAACTTCTTGAATGCTAGGAAAGTCACCAATGCATTGTGAAGAAATTAGCTGGCAACCTCTTCAGCAACCAAAGGGTAAATAGGAGCTTTTTGTGCTTGTTTAATACAGGCTAAATGTGTTTTCTGTGCCAGGAAACAGTGGGTAGGGCTGGGGGCGGAGTGACATGATGAGTGGGATGTGGTTATAAAGGAGGTGCTAATGGCGCCTTATGTGAAGTGTGTGTGTTTCTCTGTGCTTATGTTTGTGTACATGTGTGTGTGTCTGTGTATATGCCTGTGCATCCTTGTGCATGTGCCTGTGTAAGAGTTTGTGTTTTCTGGTGCCTGTGCATTTGTGTCTGAATCAGAATGTGTGTGTGTGTGTGTGTGTGTGTGTGTGTGTGTGTGTGTCTCTGTGTGTGTGTGTGTGTGTGTGTGTGTGTGTGTGTGTGTAGGGGTGTATGAGTATCTGTGTTTCTGAGTCAGAATGTGTGTGTCAGTTAGGGTGACCACATTTCCGTTCTGCCATTCCAGGACATGCGGTCACCCTAGTCCCGCGGCTTAGGCTCCCGCCGCCACTGACCATCTTTCTAAGGCTGACACAAAGTAAGAGTTCCCAGTGGAAACTCTTACTCTGTGTCAGCCTCAGAAAGATGGTCAGCGCCGGCGGGAGCCTCAGCCGCGGGTCTCACTTGCAGCACCAGCATACCTGCTTCATCCCAGCTGTCTCGCACGTACCAGTCCAGCCAGCCAATGAGGACCATATATCAAGTACATTTTATTGGCTGGCTGGACTGGTGCGTATTGCTCCATTCCGGGTGGGGGGTGACCTGGGACGTGGGACACAGACCCCCAATAAGGGACAGTCCCGGGCATTCCGGGATATGTGGTCACCCTAGTGTCAGTGAGTGTGTGTGTGTGTGTCATTGTGTGTCTGTGTCATTGTGTGTCTGTGTCATTGTGTGTCTGTGTCAGTGTTTGTCTGTGTTAGTGTTTGTCTGTGTCAGTGTGTGTCTGTGTCAGTGTACGTCTGTGCCAATGTCAATGTGTGTGTGTGTCTATGTTAGAATGTGTCTTTGTCAAATGTGTCTGTGCCAGTGATTGTCTGTGTACATTTGTATCAGAGTCTGGTGTGTGCATCTGCCTGTGTTAGATTGTGTGTGTATGTTGGTGTATGTATATATGTCAGTGTGTGCAACTATGCATGCGAGTGTGTGTGTGTGTGTGTGTGTCTGTATTTGTGAATGTGTCTACACAGATACAGACACAAATGCACACATACACAAATCTGTATAAATACACACACACACACACACACACACACACACACACAGATCTGACTCAGTAGGCGCACACCCATGGATGCATTACACTGTACTTGCTGGCCCTCTTCCCTGGATCTTTATGTGCTGTAATTACACTATCACAGGCCCACAGGATTTAATTCATAAATAAAGCTCTGTGTGGGTGAGAGATCTGAGCCAGAACTCATATTCCCCTGATACAGATACACAGCAGTGTGAAATCTCTCCCCCCAATAGAGAGAATGAGGATGTGAAGAAAGGAGAGATTGAGGGGATCACGTACATGAGATTTCTGGGGGCTGATATTTGGAACACAGCCAAAAACAATATCAGTGATTTACATCCCCTTACGTCCCTTTCTTCTCTCCCTGTCTCCTCTTCTCCTTGTCTCTGTCACTACCCCCTCTTCTCCTTCTGTATGTCACTATCCCCTTTTCTCCTTGTCTCTGTCACTATCCCCTCTTCTCCTTCTGTATGTCACTATCCCCTTTTCTCCTTGTCTCTGTCATTATCCCCTCTTCTCCTTCTGTATGTCACTATCCCCTCTTCTCCTTGTCTCTGTCACTATCCCCTCTTCTCCTTGTCTCTGTCACTATCCCCTCTTCTCCTTCTGTATGTCACTATCCCTTCTTCTCCTTGTCTCTGTCACTATCCCTTCTTCTCCTTCTGTCTGTCACTATCCCCTCTTCTCCTTCTGTCTGTCACTGTCTCCTGTTCTTATTCCCCTCTACTCCTCATCTCTGTCATTGTCTGTTTTCCTCTTCTCTCTCCTTCCCTCCCTCTCTCTCACTGTCCCCTCTTCCCCACTTCTACTCATATCTATCAATGTCCCATCTTCTTCTCTATGTCATTGTTCCTCTCCTCCTATCTCTCTCTGCCCCCCTCTCTTCCTATCTCTCTCCCACTGTCCACTCTCCTCCTATCTCTCTCACTGGTTCCCTCTTTTCCTATCTCTCTCTCCCACTGTCCACTCTCCTCCTATCTCTCTTTGTCACTTCCCCCTCTCCTCCTTCTCGGTCACTGTCTCCTCTCCGCCTTATCTCTGTCACTGTCCCCTCTCCTCCTTCTCTCTGTCACTGTCCCCTCTCCTCCTTCTGTCTCTCACTGTCCCTTCTCCTCCTCCTTCTCACTGTCACTGTCTCCTCTCCCCCTTCTCTCTGTCACTGTCTCCTCTCCCCCTTCTCTCTGTCACTATCTCCTCTCCCCCTTTTCTCTGTCACTGTCTCCTCTCCTTCTTCTGTCTGTCACTGTCTCCTGTTCTTATTCCCCTCTACTCATCTCTGTCATTGTCTGTTTTCCTCCTCCTCTCTCTCTCTCTCCCTCCCTCCCTCTCTCTCTCTCACTGTCCCCTCTTCCCCACTCCTACTCATATCTATCACTGTCCCATCTTCTCTATGTCATTGTTCCTCTCCTCCTTCTCGCTCTCCTCTTATCTCTCTCTGCCCCCCTCTCCTCCTATCTCTCTCACTGTCCCCTCTCCTCCTATCTCTCACTGTCTCCTCTCCTCCTATCTCTCACTGTCTCCTCTCCTCCTATCTCTCTCACTGTCCCCTCTCCTCCTATCTCTCTCTGCCCATCTCCTCCTATCTCTCTCACTGTCTCCTCTCCTCCTATCTCTCTCTCACACACTGCCCCCTCTCCTCCTATCTCTCTCACTGTCCCCTCTCCCCCTATCTCTCTCACTGTCCCCTCTCCCCCTATCTCTCTCACTGTCCCCTCTCCTCCTATTTCTCTCACTGTCCCCTCTCGTCCTATCTCTCTGTCACTGGTTCCCTCTTTTCCTATCTCTCTCTCTCCCACTGTCCACTCTCCTCCTATCTCTCTCTCACACACTGTCCCCTCTCCTCCTATCTCTCTCTCACTGTCCCCTCTTCTCTTTCTCTCTGTCACTGTCTCCTCTCCTCCTTCTCTCTGTCATTGTCTCCTCTCCTTCTCTCTGTCACTGTCCCTCTCTCCCTCTTCTCTCTGTCACTGTCCCCTCTCCTTCTTCTCTCTCTCACTGTCCCCTCTCCTTCTTCTCTCTGCCACCATTCCCTCTGCTCGGAGCAATTCTGGTGTGCACCATCTACAAATAAAAATTCCCTTATATGTAAATGGGATGATACGAAAGAATGTGTTGAAGACCTCTGTAGCATTTAAGTTGATAATAGTCCCGTTTAAACCAATGGGGATGCGTGATCTGTACCCTATAATGCCACTGGTTTGCCTCATAATTTCTCCAGTTCATGTTAGTCGTTCAGATTCTCTGACTTGGGCCTTATACAGTAAGCTGAAGATGTGCAATTCTGGAGCAAAATAACTGCACAGCAGGGGAACAGAAACATCTTTTGATTACCAATGAATTTAAAATGGGGGACTTTAACACCTTATAAACTCAAGAGCTTCCAAAGCATTGCTCTAGCATTCAGATGGAGAGGTATACTTTGAAAATGTTGCACACAAAAGTGCGTGCAACTAAACAGAGCAATAACCATGTCGCCGTGATGAAAATGGTGACACGAGATTCTCATGTCGTGGCCTTAAATGACGCATCCAGCATATCTTGATGATTTTAGTGCCCGTATACTGCATACCTTAGCATATCTATTTGGATGGCTGCAGGGATGTTGAATAGGGGGACTGGAGGAAAGAGAGGGACCCACGTAGCCCACTGACTGAGGGGATAAACAGAGGTCAGAACGAAGAGGCCCCAAGGCCAGTAGAATGGATGACGGTGAGGGAGGCGTGAATAGGAGGTGATTACCAAGGGAAGGGGATGGTATAAAGACCCGGTGGTAAACAGAGTGCATGATAGCGTATATATACAACCAGAAGGCTCAGAATAGGGTGATATGATGTGGAAGCGACATATATACTACAATAGTAAGAGTGGCTTTTACAGAACGTGACATACAAAGGGTTAAAGCTGTGCTTGGTAACCATAGCAGACACACAGATATATCTAGGAATATAGATTGAAAAACATAAGAAAAAGAGGAGAAAGGGAATCCTCTAAGTGTACTAGTTTTAATAATACAATAACAAATGACAATATAACAGACTCCCCCCTCCCATTGCACTTTCATAGCGCCCATCTTGGGGTTTATGCACCTCAGGGGTCCCTACCCCTTAAATGCCACACAACTGTGTTCTGTCTCAGGCTAAGATGTGTTAGTGTTAGAAGTCTGCTTCAGTGATGCACTGTAGTTCTTTCATTCCTGGAGTGCCAAATCCTTCGTGTGATGAGATGAAGTAAGAATGTTAGTCTGGTGCTGCGGCCGCTATCTCAGTGCTGACCACAGTTAGAGCCACCTGTGATCTACAGGGGAGCCTCGTGGAGTGGCACGACAGCAAAAGTCATGCTTCAAGAAACAGTTCGGTAACACTGCCCCGGAACCGAAACTTCTCACGGGAGGTGGGGAGAGACCCGGCAACAAATGTGCGATGTGAATGGGAGGCAGATGAATGAACATGTATCGTGGATTCACAGATCCACTTCATCGAGTATAAGATGTGCTAAGGTATGCGGGCACTAAAATCATCAAGATATTTTGGATGCGGGTTAAAGCATTTAAGCCCGAGACATGAGAATCTCACACTTTTGATGCAGTGTGAGATTCTCATGTCACCCTTTACTTCACACAACCTGGTTAATGCACCGTTTAGTTGCACGCACTGTTGTGTGTGACATTTTCAAAGTGAACCATTGTAGACCTCTTCAGTATTCAAAGAGTTAAAGGGATAGTAATGCTTCATAATAAAAGCAGCTCTAATTAATCATCATAGTATTTGGACTTTGGAGAGTGTTATTTCAATTCTGTCAGAGTTGTAGTTCAAGAGTAATTCAATGACAAAGTATCCCCCTCCCACCCCTTTTACTGATGTAACACTGCTCAGCCAGATCAGAAGGGAGGTGCCCAGGTAGCCTGCAGAGAGGGACAATCTTCAAGTAAGATAAGGGAAAAACCTGAAAAACTTGTCAAGGGGGCAGACCTTTCATTGTTCTCATAGGAAGAAGATTGTCTCCTGCTGTTATCTGTCTGGTCTATGGACTGCATTCCACATCTGAGAAGAGATGGCTTACACTAGGAAAAAGGGGTGGGAGGGGAACCTTTGCTTGTGAATATCTCTCAAACCATAAAGGTTTGAGAGATAAGACGTATATCATTCTTCATGTTTTTTTAATGCCTACAAAATAAAATAAAGATAAAACAAAGTATTACTATCCCTTCGAAAGTCCCAATTTAAATCAATGGGAAATTTAGGGACTTTCTGTCTCTACGGTGTAGATGGTTCGCTCCAGAATTGCTCCAGTAATTGTTAGTAACTCATCCTCAATGGTTTTTTTGTTGGTAGGGATGTGACTGAGGAAAACAGGAAGGCTAAAGGCAATAATAAAAGCGTTTTATAGGGTTGGCATGGTCTGGAAACTAGGATACGTCTGGCTGGTATTTAAGTGAAGGTTTCCTGTGGGCTTTTTTCCCATTTCATGAACATACCAATTCAAAACCTCAGGCTACAAATTGCGCAATTTTCTTTTTTCCTTGTGTTTTTAACTCCTTAAGCACTGGCATGCTCTCCAAGGTATTGCAATGCAATGACATGGGAACCTCTCTAACAGCAATAGCTGAAAGTCTGAGTGGACAACCTGAGGCCCTCCGGCTGGGTTGGACTACAACTCCCATCATCTCCCTCCAGCCGTTGGGTGGCTAGGGATGATGGGCGTTTTAATTATCCACTGCTGGCGGGCCTCAGGTTGCCAATTCCTGGTTTAAAGGGATAGTAATAGTTAATTTTATGTTTATTTAATATTGTAGGCATTAAAAAAAATACGAACAACGATGTAAGTCTTATCTCTCAAACCTTTATGGTTTGCAAGCATAATTTGTAGATGTTTAGATCGCACGTTTTCGGTTCTGCTGAAGAGCCTCCGTCTGGTCAAATGACTGGACTCTGCCGCTGTCAGCTAAAGAGCTGTCTTCTCTCACGAGGTAGCTTTAGCGATGTGTATCTCTCAAACCATAAAGGTTTGAGAGATAAGACTTACATCATTGTTCATATTTTTTTAATGCCTACAATATTAAATAAACATAAAATTAACTATTATTATCCCTTTAAAGTATATTATAGGAAACTATCATTTAACCCTTTGAGTGCCAGAGGGGTACAGAACGCGTTGCTGGGAATTCTCCGGGTTTTGATCCTAATCTCTGGGTGAAAGACCCCTGTGCTAGGTAACAGGGGCAGGAGGGGGATACTTTATCATTCAATTAATCTTGAACTACAACTCTGACAGAATTGAAATAACACTCTCCATGGCCCAAATACTATGACGATTAATTGGAGCTGCTGTTTTTGGGAAACGTTACTATCCCTTTAACTGACAAATAAATAAAGCTTAATATCTTATAAACTACTGTTTTACATGAAAAATGCTTAACATAAAATATAGTTTGTTTTTGAACATTTTCAAACTCATCTAATTGTTACAAAAGTGACATTTCCACTTTAACATACTTCCTTAGTTAGCAGTCAGTCATATATATATATATTTCACATTATTTCTGAATTTCCTGTATATAATAATCTCTACTGTGACCTCTAGGTCACATCTCCTCACAACAATATGTTACAACTGAGCCGAATGATTCTAGCTGATATCAGACTCAAACAGAAACAACTAGCAGGAAACTAAAACAGTGATCAGATTCAAGCAAAAATATGTAATGCAAATAACTGACTGTAATTTAATGACACTTATCTAGGTAAGCTCGACTGAAAAATTAAGAGCCATTAATTCTAAGGATATAAAGTTATGGAATCTAAATAATGCGTAAACAGGAAGTTGCCTTGATGAGGTCACAGGAAGTTGCACTTATGAGAGTCAGATGAGATCACAGGAAGATACTGAGGCCAAGCAGCTAAGAGCACTTTTGACCAGAGTTGTCAGAGGGAAAGTCTAAATGTTTTTAAAGAGATAGTAACATTTAATAAGTAACAAAATATATATGTTGTGGTGTTTATTCTCCTGAGTAAAAGAAAGTAACTTCAACTGCTGAGAGGTGTTTTATTCAAAAGATTTTGCAGGTCAAACTTTAATTTTTAAGGCGCAATATCTCAATGGTCTGAAATTTTACAGTGGTGCTGTTGCTACACCATTCTATGGACAGCTCTGGTTAGATGACCAAAATCCTCCAAGTGGTCCCAGGAAGGTGCACAGAGAGGACTCTGGTCTGAATTTGTAGCGCCCCGCTCCGTATAAGCTGTGTGACTTTCAGGCAGTCAGTACTGAGCATGACTGCAGAGCGGGCAGTCTCTACTGCGCATGACTGCAGAGCGGGCAGTCTCTACTGTGCATGACGGCTTCTGACAAACATCCTAGTGAATTACAATATATATATATATATATATATATATATATATATATACACACACACACATACTGGATTTGCAGGAAAGCAGACACAGAAAGCCTTATGTGCAAAAATAACACTGGTGTTTTATTTATTAATTGACATTTTGGCCAACCCCAGTGGCTTTTACCAATCTTGGTAAAGGCCACTAGGGTTGGCTGAAATGTTAATTAAAAAAAAAAACACCTGTTATGTTTGCACATTAGGTTTTCTGTGTCTGCTTTCCTGCAAATCCAGTCTATGTATGATCACCCATTTGGACGAGCACCCAGGCGATTTCAAGGACTGCTAACAGTGAGTGCTGCCATCTTCTCTATATATGTATTCACATATTAAGTGTTACTTTCCCTTTAAATACTTGTGACTTATTCTTTTAAACATATAACTAACTGTAAGGGTCATATATTATGCTAGAATAGGTCATCATAGTTATAACATTTCTAACATGACAGCATAAATGCTTTTTTGAGAAACAAACTGGAATATTCAAAATATGAAATCTTAATCCTTTAAGGACCAGAAGCAATGGTGTAACATTAGGGGTTGCAGGGGTACTCCAGGGGCCCGGCCACCTCCTGCAACCCCCCGCCTGGCATCCGCAACTAACTGAGCTCTGTGCCTTCTTCTGCACAGATTTCTATTAGCAGCTGAGCTTCTTCTCTGTCTTTGGCACCCTAGTAATGCAGAGCGCTTGGAGATGACATCATCTCAGCTCTCTGCATTACTGGAGACAGGACCGCACGGAAGCTCCAGCTGCTATTAGAGGTCTGTGCAGAAAGAGGCACAGACCTCTCCTGCCACACCACTGAACCACCAGGGAGATAGGAGATGGACACTGGGACTCAATGGGGGCAGTGTGGAGAGGTGGACATTGGGGGCAATGTGGAGGTGGCCAATGGGGGGCAATGTGGTCGGGGGGGCCATGGCAATTTTTGCACCAGGGCCCGGTGGCTTCTAGTTATGCTTCTGACCAGAAGAGTGTGAGAGCCACAATGTACTGCACAACCCTCTGGTCCTACATGTCTTAATGATACTTGAAGACTGGAATTTCTTACAACTGACTTAAAGTAATGTATCAATGTACAACAGAATTATGGTTTTCATTTGGCATTAACCCTTTGAGTGCCAGAAAGGTATGCAACGCATTGCGTACCCCTCTGGCACTCAAAGGGTTAAAGATAATTTATACTCATAAATAAATAAAGAACTCGTACTGCATTTAGCAAACTGACATATTTGTACATCAAGTTAGATAGATAGACAGATAGGTAGATAGACAGATAGATAGATAGATAGACAGATAGATAGATAGATAGATAGATAGATAGATAGATAGATAGATAGATAGATAGATAGATAGATAAGAGGAAGCACAATATGACTTAATTTATGTCTCTGTGAGGACAAATAGACCCAGGGGCGGCGGTAAGGAGGAGTTATGCAAATCTCCTCTCTACCACCTGTCTCATTAGGTGTAGGCATGGGGCGTAATTTTGACAGGAGTGGGTAGGGGGGCAAAGCAAGGATGTGCAGAGCTACAAGGAACACATACACACTCTATACACACACACATTCTACACACAAACACACACACACACATACTCTACTCAAGGTATGGATCCCTAATTTCTCCTAAAAAGGGGCAATTGGGTGGTATGGAGCCCTAATAACTCCTAAAGAGGGCCACTTGGGAGGTATGGAGCCCTCATATCTCCTAAAGAGGGACACTTGGAAGGTATGAAGCCATAATATCTCCTAAAGAGGGACATCTGGGAGGTATGGACCCCAAATATTTCCTAAAGAGAGAGACTTGGGAGGAACAGAGCCCTAATACCTCCTAAAGGGGGGCACTAGTGCGGTATGAAGCCCTAACATCTCCTAAAGAGGGATGTTTGTGAGGTATGGATCCCTAATATCTTCTAAAGAGGGACTCTTGGGTGGTATGGACCCCTAATATCTCCTTTTGAGGGATACTTGGTAGGTATGGAGCCCTAATATCTCCTAAAGAGAGATACTTGGGAGGTATGGAGCCCTGATAGCTCCTAAAGAGGGATACTTGGGAGGTATGGAGCCCTAATATCGCCTAAGGAGGGACACTTGGGGGTATGGACCCCTAATATCCCCTAAAGATGTTCACTTGGGAGCTATGGAACCATAATATCTCATAAAGAGGGACACTTGGGATGTATGTATTGGCTTTTGCAGGAGTTGACTGACACTGCACATTGTTAAGAAGTATTGTGCTTTGAAATGCATTAGAAATCTATTTTACATTTAAGGGTTTAAAAGATCCATTTAAATCATTGGGAATTTGGGGGATTTAATTTACTCACTATGATGCTGTTGGTTTATACCAGATTGAGTCCACTTTTCATTTCATTTATTTAGTTTCCCCTTTAGGAAAGTAGCAATGACAATATAAACCTGCTGTGATGTCACCAAATGGTGACTGTCACAGAGAAAGGCAAGAGAACTGTACATGAGATGACAGCTAGTGTTCTAGAATACAGGACAGAAGGAGAGATGTCTTAATTTGGATTATCTGATTGATGTAGACTTTTTTTTATTTAATATCCATTTGGCTACCAGATGAACTTCCACTGTTTATAAAAACAGGATATATCTATATTTCCATATACTATTGAAGGGAAGCATATTATATCCAGAGAAAAAGCAATTTATAGTTTTCATGAATACGCTAAATGATAAACCAGAAAAGCCATATTTAACACACGCAGCAAGAATCGGGAAATCTGACATTGAAGGAGATTTATAAAAAACATTCATATAATTTTTAAGGAACTGTCCTTAAAGGGATAGTAATATTCAGCAAATAAAGCAGCTCCAATTAATCTTCATAGTATTTGGGCTGTGGGGAGTGTTATTTCAATACTGTCAGAGTTGTAGTTCAAGAGTAATTGAATGATAAAGTATCCCTCTCTCATCCCTTTTACCTAGTGTAAGCCACTTCCCCTCAGGTGTGGAATCTGGTCACTTGACCAGACAGGTCGCAACAGTCTTCTTACTGTGATCAGTCTTCTTACTGTGAACATAATGAAAACCCTGCCCCCCTTGACAGATTTTTCAGGTTTTTACTTATGCTCTCTGAAGATTGCCCCTCTCTGCGATCAGTCTGGACAGTCTTACTGCTCTGAGGTGAGCAGTGTTACATCAGCAAAAGGGGTGGGAGGGGGATGCTTTATCATTCAATTAACCTTGAACTACAACTCTGACAGTATTGAAATAACACTCTCCATGGCCCAAATACTATGAAGATTAATTGGAGCTGCTTTTATTGTGAAACATTACTAGAGATAATGTCAGGGCTGATTTATAAACGATTTAAGGCGTTTTTATAAATATGGCATTATTACTCTGATGATAAAGCTTGGAATGATTAAGGACAGCATATACCTAGCATTAAAATTCTGGCGAAAATTCTGTCGCAGAATTTACACAATTAGCGATATTTCTTTATAAATTCACGACACAACTTTTTGCAAATGTCATTACTCCATTTTTTAAAAACATACCACGTGGCAAACAGCCCTCCTAAACTGGAGTTCTTAATTTTAGAATTATCGAAGACACTGTTACAGCCATTTTAATGCTTCTTTTTGCTTAAATCCACATTTATAAATCTCCCCCATGGTCACTAAGAGTTAAATATTCCCAATCTTTAAAGCGATAGCAACACTTTTTCTCTTATGTGGACAGAGGTACCATGAGGTAATGTTTCCTCCTCCTAGATGGCAGTTCCCACGCACTCAGAGGTGGAGGCTCCCACCCTGCTCCATTTTACACCTGTGTGGACATGCTCAGTTTTAAGCGACCTTCCACAGTTTGGAAGCAGGGTAATGCTTCTCTCTTAATAGCCTTCTTTTTTATTTTATTCTGATAGGATGGGGCTCTGTAATCTCCCATTAGTCAGGCTCCTCTCCCTGACCTACATTACAGGTTTGAACCAGAGCACAGATGTCAGTGAACCTGGTCTGGTGGAGGATGGTGAGCAGCTTATTTGCATACCTGGGAACTCTCCGGATTTACCCCGGTTTTGACAGAGCTTTACTAGGTCTCCGGGGCAGAGGCTGATTCCTCCGGATGTGGGGAGTTTCTATTGAAACTCTGCCCAAATCTGCTGTTTCTCCCGGTGTAACTCCTTCCCCAGCCTTCTGTTTGACACCTTTTAAAGGGATAGTAATAATTCATTTTAACTTTATTTTATTTTGTAGGCATTAAAAAATATGAAGAATGATATAAGTCTTATCTCTCAAACCTTTATGGTTTAAGAGATATTCACAAGCAAAGTTTCCCCTCCCGCCCCTTTTACCTAGTGTAAGCCATCTCTTCTCAGACGTGGAATGCAGTCCATAGACCAGACAGATAACAGAAGGGGACAATCTTCTTCCTATGAGAACGATGAAAGCCCTGCCCCCCTTGACAAGTTTTTCAGCTTTTTCCCTTATCTTAATTGAAGATTGTCCCTCTCTGCAGTCTACCTGGGCACCTCCCTTCTGCTCTGGCTGAGCAGTATTACATCAGTAAAAGGGGCGGGAGGGGGATACTTTGTCATTGAATTACTCTTGATCTACAACTCTGACAGAATTGAAATAACACTCTCCAAGGTCCAAATACTATGATGATTAATTAGAGCTGCTTTTATTATGAAACATTATTATCTCTTTAAGCCCTGCCCCCCCAACTTGCATCAAGCCCTGCCCCCTTTTTACATGATTCGCATCATTATTGTCACCCCCTGCTGCACCAGAGTACTCCCCTCTAGGTAGACCACAATTGGAAGTTCCCAGGTATGCTTATTTGCTTACCATATATAGGAACCTGAAGACTGAAGAGAATAGATTCTCTCTCTGAGTGCACAGGCCCTGTGAGCATGTCCCTGTTTCATTGTCTGGCAGCCACATTTCTCTTTCTCTCTGGTTTTGGAGCCTCTGTATTATGGTCTTGCAGCATATATACTAAATTGAAAATATTTGTTTCTATGTACCTATCCTCATTCCTCTGCTATATAATTATGTGACAGAATGGGATGTCGGCCTGAGAATGAACCCTGTCTGTTTTCATTTACCTCTTTTGTCCTCACTACGTACGCCCATGCTTGCAAATATTAATGTCCTTTGTATATGCATGTATTAGAGAGTTTGGGCCTTTTACCAGCATTGAAGGGATTAACAATAGATACAGTGTCATCAAATAGTCCCCTGTGGATCACCAGTGCAATTTGAAGAAAGACAATTAACGCTTGGGAAGATGTAGGGGAACAAAAAAAACTGTGAGATGAGTATGTGTTCCTTCCCCTCATAGAGCAGGCTATGCAAACAATTTATTGTAAATAGTAGCTGTGAAATTATATCCTGGAAGGGATGGGGTAGCAAGGAAAGTCTAAGAGAAAACAGAGTCAAAAGGAAGAGGAGAAAGATGAAGATGTAGAAGCAGGGAAGCCTCGCTCTAGAATAGAGAGAGGCCTGGGGCAGTCTGGATTTTGACTGGCCAATGCACTTGCTCAAGAAGTACAGGGAAAGCTGGAACTGGTGTGTGAGTGGACTCTGATGTGACAGGGTCCTCTTCCAGTTGTGTGCTGTAAGACAAGATGTAGCAGCTGCAGCCAACGGGAAGTGCCAATCTCATAACAAGGTTAAGGGCCGTAAAACTCCTGTGGCTACAGCCCAAGTACAAGAAAAGTGTTCTGTGGATGATCTCTTGGGATGCCCCAAACCCTCTATCTGTACTATGTGGTACAAAGAAGCTTCATGCAAGCCAGAACTTGGTGCATGTGCAGTGGGCAGTGTGCTCCACTCCTGCCTCTATTGGGACTGTATCTGAGATCCAGAGTAAACCTTAAATGGACTGTGTATTAAGTGGAACACATGCCATTCTATACAAATTTGCTTGAACAGCTGTGACCCTCTAATACATTAAATTTATTATTGTTTTGTCTGGCTGGATGATTGTATCCACTGTACATGACCCTCAGTCTTTTTTTTCAGTTTCACTTATTTGATACATTTGTATGTCCCTTACCTGTATTCTGTCAGGGACTTTGAAAAGAAGGATAGCATAGAACACTCAGTGCTGCATGGATAGTGTTACATTGTATTACTACTTTGCTTTGATGGTCATCTGTCCAGAAAACTCTGTGGAAACAGATATCCAAGTAGCTCACAGTCAGAGACATAAAAGTGTAAAATAGGTGAATATTAAAACACTTACTTTACATGTCATAAGAAGAGGGTATGATCCATCAAATAAAACATAGACACATCTCTTGGGGATAACAGGCCACAGCTTCATTTAAATAATTTGAAACACATTATTTATTTACCGTAATAATTAATCATTAATTAACCTTTAATCAATCATTAACTGACAGTCCTTGCCAACCCACATTCCTTAAAACCAAGCATGGCCAAATTGCACGGGCTCATGCTAGAATACCAACATTCCTTCAGTACTTACAGCTGATGCCAACATTCCTTCAGCACTTACAGCAAATCCCAACATTCCTTCAGCACTTACAACTGATGCCAACATTCCTTCAGCACTTACAGCGAATCCCAACATTACTTCAGAACTTACAGCTGATTCCCAAGTAATTACCCCATTGGCCATCCACCTTAGCTTCAATGGGCAATGTCACCGCGACCAAAGGGCTTCCGCCCCAGGATAAATCCACATAACATAACTTTACCACAGAAGGTACCGATCTCTGAAAATCAGGCAAGGACTACATGCCCCACTGTGACAAACAACCAGACACTACAAATACACCGTAATAGGGAGGGAGGGTGGGATGCTTCTCCTTGCCCTCTGTTCCCCCCCAACTGCGGTCCACTTCCTTTACCAACTGTCACAAGCAAAAGCTATAGGCCCTGCTGAGACAGTGGGGAGAGCGTGGGAGTGACAGTGTTAACAATACCAGACCCCTGGTTACCTGTTACTATTCCTATCAACCAAGAAATTAACCCCTGAAACCCCTCCTGCACTGTCAACCCAGTACTACAATTTGCTGCCACCACCAAGACTTTATATCTGGGCGTCTTAGGTTATCCCAAACACAACAGAATACAGTATAAAATCACCTTAGACTTAACCCTTTAGTAGTGTGTTCTAACTGAGCTTTCTTCAGAGTAGTGAGTTAATTTTAGAGAACAGAGACAAGAGCTGATTAATTGAACATTTAATCTGAAAAAAGGCTTCACAGTGCTGGTTACAAAATTACAGAAATAAAGATTATACATAATCAAAACAGTCCATAAAATAAAATGGGAGAAACACAAGAAATCCTTAAATACAATTACTGATATATTAAGAGTCCTTGGGAACTTCTGATGGTATATCCCCCTTCAGTTGTTACAAAGAAATTCACTGTTTTTATCCAAAAAAACTATATTAAATAGGAGTCCACAGTTGCTTCTAAGAGGCCAGACCCCCTGGGTGTTGCCTGGGAGGGTCAGGGGTCTGGCTTGACCATTTGCAGCCCACTCAATCAGACCTGTCTGGTATGCTACTGCAGAGTTGTACCTGAAAAATCAGAAGGCTTCCCAAAACATGCAACTCACAGCACACCTCTATAATGTTATAATAATCATATTCCTCATATCTGTGTGAATATCTGGACACCAAACATGCTGGGTCTAACTGGTTGTAAAGTGGCTATTCTTGTAACTCATAGCAGGGACACATTCCCCTGGCATGTTTGGTACCCACCACAATGGTAAAACCTGGGCATTCTGAATATATATTTATATTGAACCATTTTACACTATATATACATGTTCTCCCTATTTCATAATATTTGACTGTCCCCTGGATGAACCCCATCAGAGCAGAGGGTCCAATATAGTTTATGACACTCTGTTCTGCTCCGGTGATCTACTCATTAAGTTTCTGGTGATGTTATCTACTCAGCTAATTTTATGGCCTAGGACTGGTGCACTTTGAATAACATACAGGTCAGCAAACAAACAAACACATTATACAACCCAGAGGGCCAACTCATGCATTGGCATGATACCTCCCCCTTAAGATGGTGGACAGAGGGATCAAGCCACAGTCTGATCAGTTTGTTCACCATTAACCTCCATTCCCACCTGACAAGACGGGTCATCTGCATTCCCATGTAATCTGCCTTTCTCCCTCTCTGAGCTCCATCACGTCAATGGTAAGGGACTCCCAGTATAAGATATAGTTATCCCAATTTAACCAGTGCCTATCCATGTCAGCACCTGGCTTCTCAGCGCAGTGTCTCAGCCCTTCAAGGGAGGGGTCTCTGCGTAGAGCGTCCAGGAAATTAGTATTGCCCTCCTCCCACCTGGCTACACCAGAGAGTTCAGCTCCCTCTGGCAGCATTGGGGGGTGGGATGAGGTCTACCCCTTTCTCTACCTGCTGATCATACAACCTGACCCTCCTCATGTTCTACAGCTGCAGCCCTGGCATACTGCTGACATGTTACCCCTGCTACCATTGGCATACCTCCCTGTCTCCCACTTTCAACATCACCGTCTCACAGGATTTAGACACAGGCAAATCACCACTCATTCCTGGTCCCTCATCCTTAATTGTTACCTGGGGCACACCAAACCCTCTCCCTAGCCCTTCTCCACTAGGTTTTGGCATTTGGAATTCATTGTAATCACATTTTACAACACACCTCACCTCACTTTGGAAGGCATCACTGGTTCTGTTACAGGTAGGCATTTATCCATCCCCTGCTCTCTCTCCCAGCGATCACATTTCACAACATCCCCCAAAGTTTCACACAGTACCTTAGACTAAGCAGGACTTTCAGTTAGCCCTTCCAGTTTGTGATCAGTGTCCTCTGGAGCATAGTGACAGAGCATCCAGCCCAAATCATTCCCCAGCAGAACATTAACAGGGATATCCTCAGAAACCCCCACTTCCCGCAAACCTATGCCCACCCCCCAATCAAGGTACACACGTGCCACGGGCACAGCGGGGTGCACACCCCCAATTCCATTGATGGACATGGTTCTTCCAGGGATCATGTCCTCGGTCTTAATAATCCTTTTCATACTTCTCCCCTAGCATACACTCTACCAATCCAGGCCAACCCTCCGCATGACATGCTTCCCCTCTCTGTATTCTTTGCTCCCGTCCAGGAATTCTTTTTGTGCACTTGCACAATATTTAAAGGAATAGTAATGTGTCACAATAAAAGCAGCTCCAATTAATCTTCATAGTATTTGGGCCATGGCACGTGTGATTTGAATACTGTCAGAGTTGTAGTTCAAGAGTAATTGAATGATAAAGTATCCCCCTCCTACCTCTTTTACCTACTGTAAGCTTCCTCCCCAGAGATGTGGAATCTGGTCACTTGACCGGACAGATCACAGTGAGGGACAATCTTCTTACTGTGAGTATAAGGAAAACCCAGCCCCCCTTGACAGGCTTTTCAGGTTTTTCCTTATGATCCATAAAGATTGTACCTCTCTGAGATCCATTTGGGCAGTCTTGCTGCTCTGAGGTGATCAGTGTTACATCAGTAAAAGGGGCGAGATGGGATACTTTATCATTCAATTGCTCTTGAACTACAACTCTGACAGTATTGAAATAACACTCTCCATGGCCTAAATACTATGAAGATTAATAAGAGTTGATTTTATTGTGAAACATTACTATCCCTTTAAAGTCAAACTAAAGGGTTATTGTCCCTTTAATTATTATTAACTCATCAGATGCCAGAGAAATTTCCAATACATTTCCATACCTGGGAATTCTCCTCATCTGACCTGGGGACTCCTTTTTTATTCTTAATTACTAGGTCTCTGGGGACAGAGACTGATCCTCAAGGCTAAATGAGTTCCCTTGTAACTCCTCCCAGTTCATTGGCAGTCACTTTACGCTCTGTTCTTCCCACCTTCTGCCTCCTAATCCCTCCCACCCCAATCAAGCCCCTCCTGCATTATGATGGGAATGACATCAACTGGACATTCCCTCAGCGAAAAACCCTCTTAAGGATTGTGACAAGTAGGTTCACAGGCATAAAATTGGGTGAGCTTACAACGGATCTCAGTAACCCAGAAAACCATCCCCATCCACAAAGAATCGATAGTTAAGTCAGAAAACTAGAGTCTCTGGGCAGATCCACAAAGTTGCCTGGTATAACTGTGAAGCATTAGCCGGTGTCTCAGAGAGCTCCTTGGTATGACTGTGAAGAATTAGGAAGAGTCTCAGGGGCAGATCCAGAGAGCTCCCTGGTATGACTGTGAAGAATTAGGAAGAGTCTCAGGGGCAGATCCAGAGAGCTCCTTGGTATGACTGTGAAGAATTAGGAAGAGTCTCAGGGGCAGATCCAGAGAGCTCCCTGGTATGACTGTGAAGAATTAGGAAGAGTCTCAGGGGCAGATCCAGAGAGCTCCTTGGTATGACTGTGAAGAATTAGGAAGAGTCTCAGGGGCAGATCCAGAGAGCTCCCTGGTATGACTGTGAAGCATTAGACTGAGTCTCAGGGACAGATCCAGAGAGCTCCATGGTATGACTGACTGTGACACAGACTGTGAAGCATTAGGCAGAGTCTCAAGGGGCCGATACAGACTGTGAAGCATTAGGCAGAGTCACAGACTGTGAAGCATTAGGCAGAGTCTCGGGGCAGAGTTTTCCCTGATATGGCAGATCCAGAATTTTCCCTGGTACGACTGTGAAGTATTAGCCAGAGTCTCAAAGTTCCCTGGTGTGACTGTGAAGCATTAGCTTGATTTAAGGACTATTAACCATCAGACAGAGTCTAAGGATTCATATCCAGAGAGTTCCCTGGTGTGACTGCGAAGCATTAGCTGGATTTAAGGGGCAGATACAAAGTTCCCTGGTATGACTATTAACCATCAGACAGAGTCTAAGTGCGAGATGTTCAGAAAGTGGTGATAATGATAACTGAAACTGTCTGTAATCAGAATAAAAAAGTTCTTACACCATGATCCGTCAATTCTCAAACATGTTTCCGTCATTTTTTGCATCCAATTCCGCCATCTCCGTCAAAGGGAAAAAGCTGTCTTAAAAGTGGGTGTGGTTTAATCTTCCGTCATAATGTAAGGTATTTTCAGAAAAACATATTCGTTTGAACGTCCTTTTTTGTCTGATTAATGTCATTTTTTCCCGACATAATAAAAATGGTCTAAACTTGGAGAAGAAAAATGAAAGTACTGAGAAGCAATTTTTAGTTTCAAAGACAAAAGGATGTCTTTGTTTCTTTGAATAGTTTCAGTTTAAAGACAAAAAAGTCTTTGTTTCTTTGAAAATTTTCGTTTCAAAGACAAAATTAAAGACAATTTTTAAGATCAGAATTTTTTAACGGCGATGTTCAATCAGATCTTCTTACCGTCATTTTTAATTCTTTAGATGAATTTTCAAACATGACGGATTTACTTCTGAAAATATGGTCCTTTTTTTACCCCCAACTCATGATCCGACAATTTTTTCATTATGATGACTTTTTGAACCTCTCGCCCTAAGGGTTCATATCCAGAGAGTTCCCTGGTGTGACTGTGAAGCATTAGCTGGATTTAACCCCTTAACGACATATAACTTACCAGGTACGTCCCGCAAAAACTGTCACTTAATGACAGAGGACGTACCTGGTAAGTCACGGAAGTCCGCGTCTCCGTGCGGCTGCACGCCGCTCGGAGACTCCGGACTTCATTAAAGAAAAAAAAAAATGTTAGGCGGGCGTTAACGTGACAACCGCGTACGAACGCGGCTGTCACTAAGGGGTTAAAGGGCAGATACAGAATTCCCTGGTAGGACTATTAACCATTAGACAGAGACTAATGGTTCATATCCAGAGAGTTCCCTGGTGTGACTGTGAAGCATTAGCTGGATTTAAAGGGCAGATACAGAATTCCCTGGTAGGACTATTAACCATCAGACAGAGACTAAGGGTTCATATCCAGAGAGCTGCCTGGTATGACTGTGACGCATTAGCTGAATGTAAGAGGCAGATACAGAGAGCTCCTTGATATCACTGTGAAGCATTAGGAAGAGTCTCAGGGACAGATACAGAGTGTTCTCTGATATGACTGTGAAGCATTAGCTGGATTTAAAGTGTTAATAATGTCCAAAAATAATTTTAATAGAATTGTAGAGGGTAAAAAAAATAATCGCATTGCTACAAACCTCATCTCTTATACCTTTATGGTTTGAGAGATATTTGCAATCAAAGTTCCCCCTTCCCTCCCATTCCCCTGACTGCAGGAGATCCCAGGTCGGCTCTGCAGCAGAGCCTGCAGCCTGATATTGCAAAAGAATTACTTCACTGGAAAGGTCTACAAAGTGTGCCTGGTTTGCAAGCACACTTTGTAGACCTTTCCAATGAAGTAATTATTTTGCAGTAACGGGATGTCAGCTCTGCTGAAGAGCCTCATCGTGTCGGCCGACACAAATCTCCTTCTGTCAGCTTTACAGCTGACATCAGGAGAACGGGAGGGAAGGGGGAAGTTTCACTGCCAATAATCTCAAACCCCATGAGAGATTGGGTTTGTGGCAATGCAATTATTTTTTTACCCTCTACAAATCTATTAAAAATTATTTTTGAACATTACTAACACTTTAAGGGGCAGATATAGATAGTTCCCAGGTACGACTGTGAAGCATTAGGCAGAGTCTCAAGGGGCAGATACAGACTGTGAAGCATTAGGCAGAGTCTCAGGGGAAGATTTTTCCCTTATGTGACTGTGAAGTATTAGCCAGAGTTTCAGACTTCCCTGGTGTGACTGTGCAGCATTAGCTGGATTTAAGGGGCAGATACAGAGTTCCCTGGTAGGACTATTAACCATCAGACAGAGTCTAAGGGTTCATATCCAGAGAGTTCCCTGGTGTGACTGTGCAGCATTAGCTGGATTTAAGGGGCAGATACAGAATTCCCTGGTAGGACTATTAACCATCAGACAGAGTCTAAGGGTTCATATCCAGAGAGTTCCCTGGTGAGTTCCCTGGTATGACTGTGATGCATTAACTAGATTTAAGGGGCATATGCAGAGAGTTCCCTGGTGTGACTGTGCAGCATTAGCTGGATTTAATCGGGCAGATACAGAGAGTTCCCTGGTAGGACTGTGAAGCATTAGCTGGAGTTTAAGGTGAAGATACAGAGAATTCCCTGGTGTGACTGTGAAGTATTAGACAGATATCTGGGCAGATACAGAGAGTTCTCTGGTGTGACTGTGGAGCATTAGCTGGATTTAAGGGGCAGAGAGAGAGTTCCCTGGTATGTCAGTGAGCCACTAGCCGGAGTCTCATGGGCAGATACAGAGAGTTCCCTGGTGTGTCAGTGAGCCACTAACCTGAGTCTCGTGGGCAGATACAGAGAGTTCCCTGGTATGTCAGTGAGCCACTAGCCGGAGTCTCGTGGGCAGATACACAGAGTTCCCTGGTATGTCAGTGAGCCACTAGCCGGAGTCTCGTGGGCAGATACAGAGAGTTCCCTGGTATGACTGTTTACCATCAGATAGTGTCTAAGGGTTCATATCCAGAGGGTTCCTTGGTATGACTGTGAAGCATTAGCTGAATGTAAGAGGCAGATACAGAGAATTCCCTGGTATGACTGTGAAGTATTATCTGACCTCTACAGCATACAGTGGGTTAAAAACATTTAAATCAATGCTTTTATGGAGTTTTTATTTGTCCCAGAACTATACTTTTTCTTCCTTAGTACAGCCCTTAGTTCTTAAAGGGAACCCATCACCTCCTGATAATAACCCCCACTTACCTCACTATGGCCATTGAGTCCTAATGGCCCTTCTGAATGCCACTGTGTCTTGGTTCATGAGGGACATGACAGCGGCTGGCAGGTTTTTTTTTTTCAGATTGAAGGAAAAAGAGGGCATGAGGCTAGGTATCAAAACCCTCTGGTCCTTAAAGGGTGGAGATTACCATGTGCAGGGGTGGATTTCTTGCCCTGTGATACAGCTAAGAACTGTCATGCCCGCCTCCATGAACATGACATCCAAGGAGTTAGGGAACAATTCATAGGGGTCATTAGGAGTTTCTAGGCATAAGTGGATTATTATTAGGTGTTCTCCTTTAACGGGAGTTGGAATCTGACCAATCAGCTGGCTCCAGAGAGTGGCTCTACCATTTCACAGGTCTCGGGTGAGGGAGTTAAATGATTTTTATCAGCTCTCACACAGGGAGCCCCGTGGGCCAAGCAGCAGTTTAACTTTCTGTGTCTGTAGCTGCTGAACTGTAATTAGGTAACAGGAATACTAATTAGTGCTTAAATAATGGATAACGGCTCAGGAAATGACTCTGCTCTGTATCGACTCCTGTGGACTGAGTTAACCCATTGTGGGACCGGCTCCAGAGCAACCGGCTGCTCTGAGAGAGGTCTCACTCATCAGCAAAAGGTGTCACTTAGTAGTAGGGCCTCGATTATCAACAGACAGTCTCTCTCACTGCAAGCTAGTCTAATTCATTAGCATTGTTCACTGGAGACTCACTCATAGGAAAGCAGTCTCACTCATTAGAAAGCAGTCTAATTCATTAGGCCTCTCTCATTGGCAGGCCATCATTCTCCTTGGAAGACAGTCTCATTCATCAGCAGGCAGTCTCACTGGAATGTAGTCTCATTCATTTGAAGGCAGTCTTATTGAGATGCAGATATTCTCATTAGTGAACAGTCATTCTCACTGGAAGGCAGTCTCATTCATTTTCAGGCAGTCTCATTGAGTAGAGGGTAGACTACATTAAAAGATACACCAATGCGTTTCTGGATAAGTCTATACTTTCATCAGGCTGTCAAACTCTATAGATGAAAGGATAGACTCCAGAATCGCGTTGGTGAATCTTTTAATGTTGGAGTAATAAATTAGATTTTATTAAATTACCGCCTACTTGTGGATCTTTCTCCTGATCGTTTGGAACGTCTGGATAATCTTGTAACAGAGACTGTGAGAGCCTGAACAGAGGCAAGTGAATATCCTCTGATGCTATATACCGGTTATATGATATAGCCGGTAGACAGCCAATTGTGAGTGCTAACATATTGTTGGAAGATCTCTATTGTGTTATCCTTTTCCTTTTCTTGAAGGTTGATTCCTGGGGATCAGCTGGTGTGACAGATATCTGCATGCTGGGCAGTGAAATATCCCCCACTTGCCTGTTTGCCACAAGTTACAATCTCGTGGCCTCAATTAAATGTGAGTGTAACTGATATATTTTATATACTTTTGAAAGCCCCAAGATGGTTTAACCCTATGAGTGCCTCCTTTTTCTTCCTCTTCTTCATTCTCAATGGAAGGCAGTCTCATTAAATTTCATTATGTCTTTCTGATAAGATGGCAGTCTCATTTGTTAGCAGCAGGTGGCAGTCTCTTTTATTATTCGACAGTCTCATTTATTAGAAGGCGGTCTTGCTCTTTAGGTGGTGGTCTCACTTATTAGTTGTCGGTCTCACTCCTTAGATGACAATCTCATTCATTAGCTGGCTACTATGCATTTGCTGACAGTCTGTCAGTAGGTGGCAGTCTCATTCACTTGTAGCGATGAGTGAGTCATTTTGCTTTGTTTACACTGAGACAATGTATTGATTTGAACCAGTTCATTTCACCTTTGTTCATTGCTGGTTAATAAATCCCTGGAGGACCAGACAGGGAAGCAATGTGTTGCACACCTATCTGGTTCTTAGGGGGTTAATTCAAATAGAGACCGAGACAAAAAGTATTTTATTGTATTTATTTTTTTATTAATGATTCAATCTTATACTTGAAATCAATGTCATTGACTTATTTTGACTTTCCAGCTAATATTGGGCCACAGGTCCCATCAATCTTAGCATAATAATGTCAACAAAAGCTGGAGAGCCACTGGATTCCTGCTCCTAATGTAGCTTTATCGAACAGGACACCAGACCTAGCAGCGAGAAGCTGTCTGTGTCAGACGGGAATGAAGTTGATGTAATTAAACAAATAACAATTACACTTCCAAGCAGAAGCTTTCATAAAGGAGAACTAACACCTCTTAATATCCTCCCACTTATCTTACTATAGTCAGAAAATCCCAATGGCCCCTACAAATTGTGACTTGTGTGTTTTAACAGTCATTTTAAATCAGTCCTAGATGTTATCTCCATGGAGGACACATTACAGTTGCAAGTAGGTCACAGACCCCGCCCACTGCGCATGTTAATTTTAACCCTTTAAGGTAGGCTGACCAGATCTCCCCTTTAACTGGGGACACATAGGAGATAGCCATTTTTCAGTACTTCAGCGATATCAATGCAGTCCTGCATTATGCATTTCTCCTATGCCTCCCCGGTTAAAGGTGAGGTCTGGTCAGCCTACTGTAAGGTCAAGAGGGGTGTGTAATACCTTGTTTCACAATGCATTGCACACCTCTGTGGTCCTTAAAGGGTTGCACAGGCTCATGCAATCCGCCTCTTCCTTTTGAAGACACTGAGAACAACTGTCATGTCTGCCTCCACAGCCCCATTTTAAAGGGGAACTACCACCCCACAATAAGTTCACATTAATCAATTCTTCATCCGGCTACTAGCTGCTTAGTAGCGCTAGTCGCCAGCCGGCTCCAAAAGGGACTGACAGCGCAGGCGCATGGACGTCACTGTGACGAGATGTCCGTGCTTCCTGCTACTGTCAGCCACCGAAAAACTGGAATATCTTTGAAACCGGGTAATATTTCTGGCGACTAGCGCTACTAAGCAGCTGGTCGCCAGATGAAGGATTGATTAATGTGAACTTATTGCAGGGTGGTAGTTCCCCTTTAATCAAGGAGAATTTGTAAATTTTCCCCAATGGTGAAGTTGGTTTGCTCTGCGATGACTACACTTCTGCTTTCTAGATTCTTCCTGTTATTTGTAAAAACACATTCTTGTGTGTATATATATATATATATATATATATATATATATAGATTAAATAAAAAAGAAAGGCCAATCAACAAATTGTAATTGAATTGTTGTTTACTGATCTAAAAAGTCGACTTGGTTGATAAGGGCTGATGTGTTCGAAGACGTCAATAGGACTCTAAACCTCACTTCTTTATTTGACTGGTAACCAGTGGAGATCCCTCGTTCATTATAGGCGATCGCATTTGTTCTGGTTTTTAATCATCCTGGCTGCGTTTGTGGATTAACTGAGAACAATAAAACAGTGAAACTGTTTGCATGGCAGAGACAGATTGAGTTTCTGCAGTCAAGTCTGGGGATGACTACAGAGTGGGTAAACAAGGTCTCTCCTGCAGAGTCTTTAGTCTCTTCATACAGCTGAGAGATGCAATGGTGGAGCTTAACCCTTTGAGTGCCAGAGAGGTATCCAACACAATGCTCAAAGGTTTAAAATAGAAGTCACACTACCTAATAATAAATTCCCACTTATCTTACTATGACCAGAAAATCCTAATGGCTCCTATGCCATTTTTTTTCAAGAGATAACATGTCCATGGAAATACAGTAAAAATGTCTGTGTCATGCTAGCCAATTGTAATATAACTAGTCTTTTGAGAAATGAGCCTTTGTATGTTAGTGACACAAAGTGGCTCTTTATGCTAAATTGTTCATGTGCTGGGTCAATTGTAACGGGATTACGCCTGTTACTAGGAATTCTTTGTTGGGACTAGTGAACCGTTGACCAAAAAGACTCCAAAAGACTGAATTTTCCGAGTACACCACCTGCCGCTCTCACATATGGCGGCCAGGTAACTGAGTATTGATGCCACCCATTTGAAGGGTAGGTGGTGTGGGGATTGGCTGCCGCCAGTCTCCGGGTACATCAGAGGGTTATGGATATGACAGCTAGGCAGTCCACTCATTGGTCGCTGCTTGTCGAAACAATGCCATGCAGAGGGTGATGTTGCTTCCACAAGTAGTCGGCCCTGTGATTGGTTGACACCTGTCCCCGTCTATTTTTGTTCCGACTCCCATTGGTTGGGGGGCCGGTACAACAAGATTGCATTAGTCTACTGAGTCTGGGTGATTCGATCAAAATACAAATACAATACACCCTGGCTCGATTTGGTCTCCTCTTATCATTGTCCCTTGTGGCTCCAATCCTCATTGGCTGGAGATTGGAGTGGCAAGATTGAATTGTGTTTTGTGTTCTTTTGTGTTTTACTGTATAAAATGTCCATATGGAACTAAAACATGCTATGAGTGAATCTAGGTAGAGTCCATACACTGTGCTATGAATGAATCTAGACAGAGGTCACAAACACTGCTATGAATGAATCTAGACAGAGGTCACACACTGTGCTATGAGTGATCTAGGCAAAGCCCACACACTGTGCTATGAATTAATCTAGGCAGAGCCCATACACTGCTATGAATTAATCTAGGTAGAGTCCATACACTGTGCTATGAGTGAATCTAGGCAGAGTCCATACACTGTGCTATGAGTGAATCTAGGCAGAGTCCATACACTGTGCTATGAGTGAATCTAGGCAGAGTCCACACACTGTGCTATGAGTGAATCTAGGCAGAGTCCATACACTGTGCTATGAGTGAATCTAGGCAGAGTCCATATACTGTGCTATGAGTGGATCTAGGCAGAGAGCTCGCACACTGTGAAATGAATTAATCGAGGCAGAGCCCATACACTGCTATAAATTAATCTAGGTAGAGTCCATACACTGTGCCATGAATTAATCTAGGCAGAGCCCACACACTGTGCTATGAGTGAAGCTAGGTAGAGTCCATATACTTTGCTATGAGTGGATCTAGGCAGAGAGCTCACACACTGTGATATGAATTAATCTAGGCAGAGCCCACACATTGTGCTATGAATGAATCTAGGCAGAGCTCACACACTGTGCTATGAGTGAAACTAGATAGAGTCCATACACTGTGCTATGAGTGGATCTAGGCAGAGCTCACACACAGTGCTATGAGTGAATCTAGGTAGAGACCATACACTGTGCTATGAACAAATCTAGGCAGAGCCCACACACTGTGCTATGAGTGAATCTAGGTAGAGTCCATATACTGTGCTATGAGTGGATCTAGGCAGAGAGCTCACACACTGTGATATGAATTAATCAAGGCAGAGCCCACACATTGTGCTATGAATGAATCTAGGTAAAGTCCATACGCTGCGATATGAATGAATCTAGGCAGATCTCACAACTGTGCTATGAATGAATCTAGGTAAAGTCAATATACTGTGCTATGAATGAGTCTAGCCAGAGCCCGCATACTGTGCTATGAGTTAATCTAGACAGAGCTCATATAATGTGCTATGAATGAATCTAGGGAGAGCTCACATGATGTGCTATGACTGAATCTAGGTAGCGCTCTCACATTGAACTATGAGTGAATCGAGGTAGAGCACACACTGGGGTAGTTTCTAATACAACAGGAAGTGATGCATTTGGCCTTCAACAGAAGCAAGTACCACCAAAACAAAAATGTTGATTTCTCTAAAACAATGTTATTTTATAGAAAATGGCTACTCAAACATAATTATCTGTAAAACAATCCAAACTTGTTTTAGGATGACTTGTTCTATTAATTCTTCTAGAACATGTTGGATACTAGCTTGAATTTACTAAGGTAGTCACATGTACTTAATATAAGACTGGGTCCAGCTAGTGCTGTCTTTAGGTTTTCCATGAGTACATCAATTGATTCGTTATATGCATAACTGGGAACGTTCAAAATGTGATGACCCTGAGATCATTGAAATATTAACCCTTAAAGTTCTCCATAACATAGATTTCAGGCAGTATATCCCTGTTTCCTCTATCCAGGAGTTCTTATCGGTCATCAAGGAACCTTAACATGTTGTTAGAGTTTTCATTGCCCAAACATACAGAAGAGAGGCAAAACATCTCCCTTTTCTTTCTGGTAGAAATGACAGCAATGTAGGGTCTAAATAAGTAGTTACTTGGTGCAGAAAAGATAGTAGTTAACACAGCACTCTCAACCTGAGAATTTGGCCCTTCACCCTGAGATTTGGGTCAAAACCCTGAGTCTCAGGATCAAATCCAGAGAGTTCCCAAGTATGGTTATATGACTTTGGATGTGCTATGGAACCGACTGAAGATTTCTCAGTATAAGATGTACAAAGGACCACACCAAACATGTTTGTTCTCGGTTTCCTGGAAATCGTATAATTTTTGTTAACATCTTTTCACACTAGGGAAGTATTTAGGGAGTTCATACTGCCGTGCGAGCCGCTTAAGTAAGGGTTTCCTGTTGACCAGCTTCCATCCCTGTCGGTTTGTTCTATTTGTTAATCTGTTTAGCCTCGATCCTTATTTGGTCCGGGTCAATTATAGAAGCAGCTGGGGTTAGTCAGAGCGGCTACAACATTAAAAATATTCTTGACATTAATGGCTCAGTCATCATTATGACTTATGGGGGGGCCTTACAGTTCACTTTATGCTAAGCTTTGTGCATCTTCCTCCATATGTGCTCAAGATTTCTTGTTTTGTTTTTTTTAATCTGAAGGGTCAGAAAAGACACAGCTGCACAAAGTTTTCTTCTTATTATTGTTATTATTGTCTTGTATATTGTAAATTATTGTTATTCTTCAGTCTGAGAAGAACAATTGTCTATGTTGTTGCACTTTTGGCGAGCTGCCATAGCATTCTGACAATGAGGATGCATTGATGTGGGTTGCTATAGTCATAGTGTATTACTGAAATGTTTCAATGGGCTTTAGAGCCACGCAGTTTAAGTCAGGGGTATGCAACTTTTGACTTTCCAGCTGTTGCAGAGTCAAACTCCCATCATCCCCAGCCAGAGGCGGGATGAAGATAATGAGAGTTGTACTTCCCAACAGCTGGAGAGCTAAAGGTCCCTTCCCCCAGTTTAAGTTGTCTGTAGACATTTTATGATTGTCATATTTAAAAAAAAAATAAGGGGAACAACAGGGAACAAATAAGTAATTCCAAAGTGCCCATTGGTTTAAATGGGGATTTTTAAAGGATCAGTAAATATGTATTATTTTATTGTGTTATATTATAGGACTTTTCCTCTTGAGCAAAACAAGGATATCCAACTGATAGTAGTTGCTTTACTCAGAAGTTATTACAGACCACATTGTCAGGAAGTGATGATGCTGTTACTGTCACATTCTATGGAGAACTGTAGCCAGTGACTAACCTCCCCCACCATATAATGCAATAGAATAACTGTCTGGACACCAGCTGAAGCATCTGGAAACCAGGTGGCAGTGTTAATGTGAAAAATCAACATTTTAAATTGTGATAACTTTTGAAATGAAGCATTGCCCAGCAGTGGCATTGCATCTGTTGTACTCAGCAGAAAAATCCCCTTGTAGTATATGCTTTGTTATTCAGGTTTAATACTCCTTTAAGCTCCTGAATGTTAATAAGCTCTACATCACGTTGCCTTGCAATGTGTTGTGTTAAAAGACCCATTTAAATGAATGGAAAATGTTACTCGCCCCCTAGGGTGCAGTTGGCTTTTTAGAGTGGAACTGTTGCTCTAGCAGTTTCAGCTGTGATCAGTTGGCCAGAAAGATGCTGTAAAAACAGCTCATCTGTAAAATTCCAGGCCAAAGAGGTACTGCACCCAGGAAATGAAAGTTCAATGTGTAATAACTTTTGAATAAAACATCTGTCGGCAGTGGGAGTATCCATATTTGATTCAGCAGGATACACCATGCAATATATATGTTTTTCGGTCTTAAATTTTACTTTCCCTTTAATGCCTTGGTGACATTTCCAGACCAAGCCAGTGTTGTAAAAGTGGACAACAACCTGTGGATTTTCTAGTTAATGGCTCAGGGCGTCAATCCCCTGGTCTGATGTTTTAAAAGTGTCAAATCTCGCTTCCGGTCAAGGGCATGTAATGATGTAATGTTCAGCTGATCTCTTTAACCCTTTGTGTGCCAGAAGGACATGCAAGGCATTGCCCTTAAAGGAACATTAAACATTTTTATGAAAACGTATATGTATATGGGCAGGAACATTGCTGGGTTCCCAAAAGATCAGTGTATTGGACCAGCCTAATATATTTTTCTCATGCCGTACAGCCTATTTGCACCACTAACATAGAAAGAAGTAACATCTCCTAATAATGACATCCTCAGCACACACGTACTTTACTATGTCCAGAAAATCACAATGACCCATATAAGTTTTGCCCCTGTGACCTTGTTCAAGAGATAACATCTTCAATGTGTCCTGTATATCAACTCAATGGAGGAGGGACTGCAGGACACAAACTCTGCCCACAGTAATCTTAAATAGGCTTCTGGATCCTTCCTGCTTCAGTATAAAAAAAATAAAATGCCAGAAACTATGATGTCCATCTCCTTGGAAGTGACATTTAGTAACATAGTAAATTAGATTGAAAAAAGACACAAGTCCGTCAAGTTCAACCTATGCCTCATAAACCAGAGACATGAGGATTATATAGCTTTCACTGTCGTCCAATACAGGTCACTGGTACTCTGGGAGGCGATTCGCCCCTTTAATAGGCAGGAACAATTATGCAAATGACTGCAGGGGGCGGAGCCTCCCCTCCTACTTAAGCAGCCCTCAGGCCAGAGCCACTAGATTGATTTGTTCCTGGGTGCTGTGCACACCAGGTAGAGAACATCTATGCATTCATCTTAGTATTTTGTTATTTTTATTCAAATATGGAATACCACCATTAGGAGGGTGACCATGGCTGTGAATTGCCCTCTTTAAAGTGGCTAGTGCAGCTTCCAGGGATTTCTGTGGACCTTATGCCCTGAAGAGGGAACAGCTTGAGTCAAGCAGCTTCCCTGCTGGGGATTTTACCTCTGGTCTATTCCTACTTCATCATGGTCACCTGAAGACTGAAGTCCTGCAGAAAGGTGAGCCACCCATTGAGTGCTGAAGGTCCACTTGTCCCCACAGTGTCCCTTTGATGGGCTTGTATTTGGGAGTTTGCAATGCACTCCAGCACTCATAGGGTGTTTTTTTATTGCATTATTACTGTTTTATGCATTTTCTGTGGTATTCTCTGGGTTTTGGAGCTTTGGGTATTGTTTTTCTCATGTTTCTTATGTGTTTGGTAAATGTTTGATCACTTTTTAGAAGTTTGGATAACTTTATTAAAATTGGTGTTCCGCACCTTTAAGCGCGGCTTTTCCCCCTTAGACGCCATTGCTCCTTTACTCTCTATGAGATTTCACAGTGTGGGACATATCTCTGGAACCGCTTGTCACAGCAACTTCAGAGAGGGCTCATTTTACTTCTAGGCTCCTGTTCTATCATCCGGTGTATGTTTTACAGGTGTGGGGAGTTCAGGGGGGCTTCGGGCACTGTTTGGGGTACTTTTATGAGAAAACTATATTTCCCATGAGCGCCCGGTTCGCGCTCGTTTCTGATTGGCTGACCTGACGGCCTCCATTTTGTGGTGTTCTTTCTCAGCGAGTACACTACGCAGGGAACGAGCCTTCTCTCCTCTCAGCAGATTAACCCTTCGCTGGCCAGATAAGTCCAAATTTAGGCATTTCTGGGGTGAAACTTTAATCTTCCACACTTTTACTGGGTGATAGTGTTTAAGTGGTGTATATTGACGCTGTGAGCATGTCTACTCCACTGGAGCTAGGGGCTAGACCCAAGTCTAAGGAGGTTGGGGTGTCTGTTACCCCCATTGCGTTTTGCTCCTCTTGTCACTCTGGGCTACCTAGTGATTGTTTGGGGGATCTATGCCCTAACTGCACTGATCGTCAGGATAGCAACCCTGGGCTTCCCAGCCATGCTATTGAGCCAACTTGGGTGAGAGAGTTTAAAGCTGCCACTAGGGATCTCAGATCCACTCTCCAACTCTTTCCCTCTCAGGTTCAGGGGGCTCTCCAGGTTTGGCAGACCCCCACTGCAATCAGGACTTCCCTGCCTAAACCTCAGGGAGCTCCTGATGTGTCTGATTCTTCTGAGGAAGAACTTTTACAGGATTCTGATGCTGAGGAACGCACTGTTATTGAGTCTAACAGGTCCATTGGGGACCCTTATGAATGTGACCCTGAAGTTTCTGCTGAGGGTCTGATTAGAGCTGTGTTAACTACGCTCAACCTTCCTCTGACTCAGGAATCTACTTATGATCCTACTGATGTTTTTCAAAAGAAACCTTCTAAGTCTGTTGTGTGTTTCCCAACTAACCCTACCCTTGCCCGTTTAGTCTCTGAGGCGTGGAGGAATCCTGACAAATCCTCCTCTGTGTCCAAAAAGTTTGCTAAACTGTACCCCTTTCCTGACTGAACTGGCAAAATGGGTTCATCCCCCCAAGGTGGATGCTCCTGTTTCCAGGCTATCCAAATCTACTGCTTTGGCTGTCTCTGATGCCTCTGCCCTGCAGGACTGGACGGATAAAAAGCTAGAACTTTCTCTTAAATCTATTTTTGCCTCCGTAGGCACTGCCATGCGTCCAACCTTTGCAGTGGCGTGGGTTAATAGAGCTATTGCGGCCTGGACTGAGCGACTGACTGAGGCAGTACGCCAGGATGCACCGGTATCTGAGCAGTTGCAACTCCTTGCTAATATTACTGAAGCACAAAATTATGTTGCTGATGCTGCCTTTGATGCTGTGCGCATGATGGCGAGGGCCTCCACTTCATCTGTGGTGGCCAGACGTGCCCTTTGGCTGAAAATTTGGTCTGCTGATACGGCCTCTAAGAAAGCCTTGCTTTCCTTGCCCTTTCAGGGGAACTTGCTATTTGGTTCTGAACTCAAAGAAATGATCAGCGAGGCTACTGGCGGTAAAAGTACTCTTCTACCCTCAGTATTTAAGAAAAAGTTTCCAGCCAAACGCAATCGGTCCTTTCGTTCCTTTCAGACTGAGACACGCTCCACATCCCAGACGGGTCCGTCCTCTACGCGCTCCTCCTCCAAGCCCAAACAGTCCTAGAAGCCCAAAGTTGCCCCCAAGGCCAAGACTTCCAAGACTGCTTCGGCATGACTCACCGAACCCGGGTCCGCATCCGGCTGTAGGTGGACGTCTCCGCATCTTTCGCCGGACTTGGGAGGAGTCAGTGGTGGACCCATGGGTTATTCAGGTGGTGTCAGAGGGATACAGGATCCCTTTCTCCTCCCTTCCTCCTTTTCGGTTCCATTTTACTCGTCCTTCTCAGGAACCTACAAAAAGACGTCTGTTCGACGACGCTATTCAGGATCTCTTGGACAAAGAGGTCCTGGAAGTGGTTCCTCCGGAGGACACAGGTTCAGGATTTTATTCCAACCTGTTTGTGGTGGCCAAAAAGGACGAAGGGGCTCGTCCTATTTTGGATCTCAAAGATCTCAATGCCTATGTGGGGACTTCCCACTTCCGCCAGGAGTCCCTGCGCTCTGTGATTACTGCTATGTCTCCAGGGGAATTTCTGGTCTCCCTGGACCTTCAGGATGCATATCTTCACATCCCTATCCATCCAGAGAGCAGGCGGTATCTCCAGATTGCCTGCCACAGGGGACACTTTCAGTTTTCAGCTCTTCCCTTTGGGCTGACTTCAGCTCCTCAGGTCTTCCAGAGGGTGTTGGGTTCCTTGATAGCTGTGCTTCATCAGGACGGGGTCAGGGTGACCCCCTACATGGACGATCTCCTCCTCAAAGCTTCCTCGGCGGAGCTTCTCCACCAGCAACTGCAGAGGTGTATACACACTCTGACCCATCATGGCTGGATCCTGAATCTGGACAAGTCAGACTTGGTCCCATCTCAGAGACTTCTGTTCCTGGGTCTCCTGTTCGACACTCACCAATGCATGGTGTTTCTACCGGAGGATGTGGCTCATCAGATAGCCATCCGAGTGGCTGGGATTCTGGACATGGACAGTGTTCCGGTACCGAAGTTGTCGTCTCTAGTGGGGAAGTTCATTTCCACGATCGAAGCGGTGCCATTTGCCATGGCCCACTCCAGGGAACTTCAGAGATTTGTGATCCAGACGTGCAAGAATCATCCGGATCATCAACATCTGTCAGTCTCTCTACCTCCTCATGTCGAGTCGAGTCTGCACTGGTGGTTGGATCTCTCTCATCTCCTGAAAGGGAGATCCTTTCTAGTTCCTCGTTGGACCACGATCACAACGGATGCCAGCCTCCGGGGCTGGGGTGCTGTGTTGGGTCGTTTCAGTGCTCAGGGGAAATGGGGTCTGGAGGAATCTCTTCTCTCCATCAATGTTCTGGAACTGCGTGCCGTTCGGCTTGCCCTGAGACACTGGGAATCGCAACTGGACGGTTGTCCGATCAGAGTGGAGTCCGAAAACGCCACAGCCGTGGCCTACATCAACAGGCAAGGCGGCACCAGAAGTTGCACCGCCTGGTTAGAGGTCAAGGATATTTTATCTTGGGCAGAAGATCACATGCCTGTCATTTCTGCAGTTCACATTCCAGGTGTAGACAACGTCATGGCAGACTTTCTCAGTCGTCACACAGTCGACAGCGGAGAATGGGCTCTTCATCCAGAGGTGTTTCACCTACTCACCCAGAGGTGGGGGGTTCCTGCAGTGGACCTGATGGCTACCAGACACAACAGGAAGGTGCCAGAGTTTTGCTCCCGGTGGAGGGACTGTCTTGCTCTAGCAGTGGATGCCTTGTCAATTCCTTGGGATTTTCCTCTGGCCTACATCTTCCCTCCTCTTCCTCTATTGATCAGAGTCATCCAGAAGTTGAAGCGGGAGCGTTGTCCTGTCATCCTGATCGCTCCAAACTGGCCTTGCCAGTCCTGGTATCCGGAGTTGATGGCCATGTCAGTAGCGGAACCGTTTCCACTTCCTGCCCGTCCGGATCTACTTCTTCAGGGATATCTGTGGAAAGAGGATGTTCAGACACTCCATTTGATGGCATGGCGGTTGAATCCTCGATTCTAGCACGGAAAGGATTTTCTCCTTCAGTGGTGTCGACGATGCTCAGTGCTCGTAAGCCTGTGTCCTCCAAGATTTATCATTGCATATGGTCAACCTTTGTTGCGTGGTGCACTGATAAGAAATTATCCCTTCAATTTCATCTTCCCACTGTCCTGGCCTTCTTGCAGGACGGTGTGGATAAGGGGCTTAGTCTGAGTTCCCTCAAAGTTCAGACGTCTGCCTTGTCTGTGTTTTTCCAGGAACGGATTGCTGTCCTTCCTGATGTAAAAGTTTTTTTCCAAGGCGTGACTCATGTTCGGCCTGCCTTCAAGAGTCCCACTCCCCAGTGGGATCTCAATTTGGTGCTGGGAGTTCTCCAACGACCCCCGTTTGAATCCTTGGCTTCAATTCCACTTCGTCTCTTGACTTGGAAAATGGCCTTTCTCTTGGCTGTTGTTTCAGTTCGCCGGGTAGCGGAGTTACAAGCTCTGTCTTGTAAACCTCCTTACCTGGTGTTCCACAAGGATAAGGCTGTGCTTCGCACTACCAAGGAATTTTTACCAAAGGTTGTGTCCGAGTTTCACATCAATCAGCAGATTGTGGTTCCCTCTTTCTGCCCTAATCCTTCATCTGACAAGGAACGTGATCTCCATTTGTTGGATGTGGTGCGTTGCCTCAAGTTTTATGTTCATTGCACCGAGTCTATCAGGAAGTCTGACGCTCTATTCGTCATTCCTGAGGGGCCTAGGGCAGGGAGACCGGCTTCCAAAGTTACTATTGCCTCTTGGATTAAGGCTACCATCCGTGAAGCCTATAAGTTGCGGAATAAGCATGTTCCCTTCCGGGTGACTGCCCATTCCACCAGATCTATTGGGGCCTCTTGGGCCTACAAGAATCAGGCATCTGCTGATCAACTGTGCAGAGCGGCCACTTGGTCCTCTGTGCACACTTTTTCTAAGCACTATCGAGTTGATGTACTGGCTTCGGCTGATGCCAGTTTTGGAAGGAAGGTCCTGGAGGCAGTTTTGCCTGTTTAGGTCTTCCGCTCTGTGATCCTTAGTGCTTCCTTACTGTTGAGCCCGGTTGGCTATAGTTCAGTGTGCTGTGTTAGTTCGGGGATTGTTTTTCCCCTGGTTGGTGTCAGTTGACACTTACATTTTGGGCTATGTAATTAACTGGTTCATAGCAGTTTAGTGACTTGGGCCTCGCACCTGGTCCTTGCCTTACTTCCCGCCTCTGGGTCAGCTCAATGTTTGTACATCCCAGAGTACCAGTGACCTGTATTGGACGACAGTGAAAAGAGGATTTTAGTCTTACCTGTTAAATCCTTTTCACTTAGTCCATACAGGTCACTGGTCTCCCACCCTGTCAAGGGACCATGCTTGGCTCTCCTGTGGCATTCAGTGGGAGACCTTCGGGGCATGCTCACAGGAGTCTTTCTTCTTGCTTACCTTGGGTCAGGTTAGTGTCTCAAATCAATCTAGTGGCTCTGGCCTGAGGGCTGCTTAAGTAGGAGGGGAGGCTCCGCCCCCTGCAGTCATTTGCATAATTGTTCCTGCCTATTAAAGGGGTGAATCGCCTCCCAGAGTACCAGTGACCTGTATGGACTAAGTGAAAAGGATTTAACAGGTAAGACTAAAATCCTCTTTTCCTGCTGCCAAATAATTTAGCCTATCAGACCTTCCTTTTTCTCTACTAATACACTTTGATAAATTTGAAAGAAATGTATCTATCCTTATCTTAAATGTATCCATTGTATCTGCCATAACCACATCCTTGTGCAGGGATTTCCACAATTTAACACACCTTACTGTAAAAAAACCCTTTCCTCTGCTGAAGTCGAAACCTCCTTTCCTCTAATCTCAAGGGATGTCCCCTGGTTATTTGATCAGACCTTGAAAAGCTCACCAGAGAGATCCTTGTATTGACCTCTCATATACTTGTACAATGTGATAAGGTCTCCTCTTAGTGGTCTTTTTTCTCTAGAGTAAATAAACTAAGTTTGTCTAGTTGTTCCTCATACGTCAAGTCCTCCATTCCTTTGATTAATTTTGTTGCTCTTCGCTGTACCCTCTCCAGTTCTTAAATATCCTTCTTCAGAACTGGTGCCCAAAACTGCACTGCGTACTCAAGGTGAGGTCTAACCAATGATTTGTACAATGGCAAAATAATGTTATCCACTCTTGCTTCAATACCCCTTTTTATGCAAGACAGTACTTTTTGCTTTTGTTACTGCTGTTTGACACTGGTCACTGTTTCCAAGTTTGTAATTTACAAGGATACCGAGGTCTTTCTCTAGCAACGAATTCCCTAAAATTATTCCGTTAAGTTCATAAGTAGCATTGGGATTTTTTCTTCCCAAATGCATCACTTTACACTTTCTCACATTAAACTTCATATTCCATTTGTTTGCTCAATCTGCCATTTTATGTAAATCCCTCTGTAGAACTGATTGAAGCTGTTATCTCTTGAACAAAGGAGCAAAGAAAAATGAATAGGGGCCATTAGGATTTACTGGCTATAAAGGATCTGTAAACCAGTAACCCTTTTTTTCCTGTTAAGGGACATTTCCTATTGAGTAAAACAAGGGTACTCTAACTGCTGCCAGATCCTCCATTCAAAAGTTATAACAGCTCAAACTGATAGCAACAGTACCAACTGGTGTTCATGTGCTATAATGCACTTTATGGTAGAGCTTGCATCATTGACTACAGGAACAGCACCACCTGGTGTCCACAAAAGAGAACTGTATCCTTATAATAAACGTTTTAAATTTAAAAAAAAAAACTTTTTTTAATGTAATTCTAATGGTTCATATTGGCTGTGCAGCCTAATATTTATACAAAGGATGGACCAAGCCCACGTTTTGTAAGGAACATAGCTATGTTCCTGTCTCCAGCTGCTCTTTGTGTAGATGAGGTCTGCTCAGTGGCCTTGTTTGTGTTTTCTTCCACAGAGCAGTTCTCTGTAATCCCTGTTTATTCATAGAATCCAGAATGCATGCAGTGCGAGAATCTGCTAAATCAGTGACATGAAGTATGTTGTCTTCCTGAATGAAGGGATTTCTGTTGTTCATTGAGCAAGACAGCCAATTCAGTAAGCTGTGAGGTGAAGGTGAACCAAGGTCCCAGAGGTCAATTTCCAATCAGAATAATAACATGGTCATATTAAGCTTTAGCAGAAAGTGTTCAGATGTCAGTGTTCACAGTATTTGTTGGTAATAATTCTCTAGTTGGCTCCAGGCAGGCCTCCACTCTTCTTAAAGGGGACTGAGCCCTTCAAACACGTGGATCTAAATTTGTTCAACCAAATTACTTTATAAAGCAGACATGTTCACTGGATATTTTTTTTTGCACTATATTCTATAGTCTATAAGTGAACAGGGACATTTTCATGTAGGAATATACTGTATACACACTTACTAGACAATTATATTGTTCATGAGTAGAGAGTCTTGTGCAATATAAGGCAGTCATCATTATTACGTAGTGCTGTCGTTTATAAGCAAACTAGTTGAACAGCCCGTTACACGGGCCACAGTGCCTCTGGCAGCCGGTCGCGGGGCAGTCACACGCAGTGGAGACTGGCCGCGCCACTGCTGATACAGAGCCTCTGGCAGCCGGTCGCAGGGCAGTCACGCGCAGTGGAGACTGGCCGCGCCACTGCTGATACAGTGCCTCTGGCAGCCGGTCGCGGGGCAGACACATGCAGTGGAGACTGGCCGCGCCTCGGCTGATACAGAGCTGGACGCTCCTTCGGAGCACCCAGCTCTGTATCAGCCGCGGCGCGGGCAGTCTCTACTGCGCATGACTGCAGCACACGCAGCAGTGTCTACTGCGCATGTCGGGCGTTACACACGACTTAGCGAATTATTATATAGGATTATGTCAATTTCATCAGTAGAAGGCAAATTGATTTACCAGAAGGGCAACAGCAGAAAAGGTCCCTGAAAAACAGGAGATTTTAGCTAGATTTTTCGATAGCTTTGAGATGAAACAATAACAGCAGACGTGAAATAAATCTTTAGCAAAATGTAGTCCCCCTAGATGATTTATAGAACGTTCACAAGTTCAGCTAAATTAGGGAATCTGTAACACAATATGGTTGTGTGTCTTAAAGGGATAGTAATACTTCGTTTTAACTTTATTTTATTTTGTAGGCATTAAAAAACATGAAGAATGATATGTCTTATCTCTCAGACTTTTATGGTTTGAGAGATATTCACAAGCAAAGTTTCCCCTCCCACCCCTTTTACCTAGTGTAAGCCATCTCTTCTCAGATGTGGAATCCAGTCCATAGACCAGACAGATAACAGCAGGGGACTATCTTCTTCCTATGAGAACAATGAAAGCCCTCCCCCCTTGACAAGTTTTTCAGCTTTTTCCCTTATCTTAATTGAAGATTGTCCCTCTCTGCAGTCTACCTGGGCACCTCCCTTCTGATCTGGTTGAACAGGGAAGGGATACTTTGTTTGTGAATATCTCTTAAACCATAAAGGTTTCAGAGATAAGACTTATATCATTCTTCATGTTTTTTTAATGCCTACAAAATAAAATAAAGTTAAAATGAAGTATTACTATCCCTTTAATATCTGGTCAGTTGTTATACTGTGTAATATAGATATCCCTGCTCCATGCAGACCCTTTATCTTCTGTGTCTACCACCCATATTCTAGAATGTAAGCTTGAGGAACAGGGCCCTCAGACCCTTTTTGTCTCATATGTCTATGCCTCTGTTAAATATCTGGTGTAATGTTTAACTGTACATTAAGATGATTGTAACCCAATTCTACTGTACAGCCAGTTGAAAACTGCTGGTGCTTTATAAATAAATAATAATATTGCTATGTACTGAAAATTGTACCCATTGAGTGCCAGAGGGGTATGCCTCCAGCACTCAAAGGTTTACTGTATTAGCACTGTACCCCCCTCACCCAACATCCCTTTCTTCCCTTCTGTAACCTTTCCTTTTTCAAATTAAAGGGGAACTCACACCTCCTATAAAGTAATCATTATTATATTCTGTGTCCCCAATACAGCTTAAATCCCTATTTTTTTTCTTTCTAAACCAGTTATTTCATTGATATATAAGCTTAGAAAGTGTTACCACATGATATTGCTGCATGTCTCTCTGCAGTACAGCTCTACCGCACGGTTGTCAATATTCTCCTCTTCCCCTCCCCTGTTATGCTTCATTCCCTCATCCTTGTATGATGCTCATATTTCCATTTGACCTGGTGCTCTCTCTTGCCAATGCACGTCCAGGTCATTGTAGAGGCAAAGTGAGCGCCAGAGGAGGAGAATATTGACAACCGTGTGGTACAGAGCTGAAACAAAGTGAGGAAACCAGTGATGTCATGGACTACCACTTTCTAAGCTTTTATCTAATGAAATTACCAATTTAGAAGAAAAAAAAAAAAAGGATTCAAGCTGTATTGAGGAATCAGAATAAAATAATGATTACTTTACAGGAGGTGAGAGTTTTCCTTTAATCAAAACTATCAAAAATTAAGTTTTGAAAAAGGTGGTGAGCTAACTCAGTGGATGGCAATGGCATTCTCATGTTTTAGAAGACCAATTAACTCACACTTACTGAAAGGGATTTACGCAATTAGAGGCCTATTCACTCATTGGAAAAAACCTAATTCATTGTAAAGTAGTTACAGGCATTGTAGAGCGGTCTTGCATATTAGAAAACAGTGTCTGGCTCAGTTACTGGAAGACAATCTCAAGTATTAGAAGGATAGAACACATATTAGAAAAAGACATTGCTCATTAAAGTGGAAGTGTCACTATGTAACAAGTAGGTGATTTTGAAAGCATTTTCAAAACAACCTATATTTATGGCAGCCACTGTTTCATTTAACTCCTTAGTGATGAGTGCTTTTTGAGGCTAGAGGACAAGAGCATTTTTGGCATTTTTAGTATGCCTTTATTCAACCATATTTTTCCTCTAATCCATTTAGTCCACCCACAGAAATTATATAGCATTTTTTAAGCATCAGTTGGGCTTCATTAAATTGGATAATCCACCATTTCATTTGATTTCCTCTAATAATTTGTGCTCAACTGGTACATTTTTAATAGGGAAGGGATAAAAGGTCATTCATATGTCCCACATGTCCCTTTTTAGGACGGTACTGTACCTCCGAGATGAAAATCCCTATGCCCCTGTTTCCCTCCCTGGTGTCCCTGTGTTTAGGAGATCAGACTGTGTGGTGTGTGTATAGAAGTGTATCACCCTGGTGTCCCTGTGTTTAGGAGATCAGACTGTGTGGTGTGTATATAAATGTATCACCCTGGTGTCCCTGTGTTTAGGAGATCAGACTGTGTGGTGTGTGTATATAAGTGTATCACCCTGGTGTCCCTGTGTTTAGGAGATCAGACAGTGTGGTGTGTATAGAAGTGTATCACCCTGGTGTCCCTGTGTTTAGGAGATCAGTCTGTGTGGTGTGTATAGAAGTGTATCACCCTGGTGTCCCTGTGTTTAGGAGATCAGACTGTGTGGTGTGTATAGAAGCGTATCACCCTGGTGTCCCTGTGTTTAGGAGATCAGACTGTGTGGTGTGTATAGAAGTGTATCACGCTGGTGTCCCTGTGTTTAGGAGATCAGACTGTGTGGTATGTATAGAAGTGTATCACCCTGGTGTCCCTGTGTTTAGGAGATCAGACTGTGTGGTGTGTATAGAAGTGTATCACCTGTGTGGTGTGTATAGAAGTGTATCACCCTGGTGTCCCTGTGTTTAGGAAATCAGACTGTGTGGTGTGTATATAAGTGTATCACCCTGGTGTCCCTGTGTTTAGGAGATCAGACTGTGTGGTGTGTATATAAGTGTATCACGCTGGTGTCCCTGTGTTTAGGAGATCAGTCTGTGTGGTGTGTATAGAAGTGTATCACCCTGGTGTCCCTGTGTTTAGGAGATCAGACTGTGTGGTGTGTATAGAAGTGTATCACGCTGGTGTCCCTGTGTTTAGGAGATCAGTCTGTGTGGTGTGTATAGAAGTGTATCACATTGTTCCGCAGTAATAAAACTCACATTAATGTTTGTTTAAACTTCAGTATCTGTTTATAAATTAGACTGTGTAAATAAAATACTTTTGACTTACTCTAAATCATGTATTCAATGACAAAAAGAGGTGGCAGTAGGTCATCAAGTGACTTAACCTGCCCTATCTCTCTTTCTGCCCTCAGCACTTAAAATGTAATGAAAAGTGCCCCTCTTTGTGGCCATTTCCCCTGTGGGGATGTACGTTCTCTGCTTTTCTCTTAATCGCTGTGAGGAAGAGAGTCAGAGAACACCAACAAAGGTAACGGATACTATACTTTGCCCTTTGTCATTGGCTCAACCAGCACATGTGATTGCTGTAGCAGCGATCACAAATACTGAGCCACTGGGGCAACACTAAAACCAATTGCTCTGGTCATGGAACAGTTAGTTACAGCCTCTCTAGTGGGATCACAGCGCACCCTGAGACGCTATGCGATCATAAAGTCTTTGACAGGCCAGGACAATCACCAGTCCTTAAAGGATGGAAATGCGTGAAGGTCTTGTCCCATCATTCGTTTTGAAGATGTTAAAGCAATAGTTTATGAGATAATTAGCTTTATTTATATATCAGTTTATGTACGTTAGACAGTATTGTAAATACAAGCACAAAAAACACAATAAAAAGGGGTGCTTGTGGTATCCTGAATGAACAACTTACATATCTTGATAACACATACATATATATCATTCTGTATTGTACTCACATAGGATTAATCACTGGTTGTGAGTCCTAAAATCTGGTTTTTGCTTCTGGGGAATTTTTGATTTTGATTTGATTGTCCCCGCTGAGGATCCATCAGCTCAAAAGCTCAGGTTTTAATTTATTTTAGAACATCATTTTTTGAAATAGTTATGTTGATTTTTAATTACTCAATTATTTGTAGTTTTATTTTTCAGAACCTACCCCAATTTCACTGTATGTAGAGCTGCTGGATCTGCAACAGGGAGGATCAACACAAAAATTCCCTGCAAGCAAAAACCTGTTTTGGGTCACATAGCCAGTGACTTAATTCTAAGTGAATACAACACAGAACGATAAATGTATCTGTTTTATTTTAGATATTACGTTTTTTATGCAGGATATCACAAGTGCACCTTTTCCTTGTGTTTTTTTGTGATTTTATAGAACTAATGTTCACCTGTCTGAGTGGAGTGAAAGGTTCATAGAAGGGAGCAGGATTTATCTCTTTGAGTGCCAGAGGGGTGTGCAACACATTGCATTTCGTTACCACTGCATTTAGTTATAAGGCAGTCTCACTCATTAGAATGTAGTCTCACTCATTAGAATGTAGTGTCTTTAATTAGAAGGCAGTCTCACTTATTAAAAGGCAGTCTCACTTATTAAAAGGCAGTCTCACTCATTAGAAGGCAGCCTCACTGATTTTAAGGCAGCCTCATTCATAAGAAGGCAATAGCAGGCAATCTCACACATTAGAAGGCAGTCTCACTCATTAGAAGGCAGTCTCACTCATTAGAAGGCAATCTCACTCATTAGAAGGCAGTCTCAGTTATTAGAAGGCAGTCTCACTCATTAGAAGGCAGTTTCACTCATTAGAGTGTAGTATCACTCATTAGAAGGCAATCTCACACATTAGAATGCAGCCTCACTCATTAGAAGGTGGCCTCACTCATGAGAAGGCAGTATCACTCATGAGAAGGTAGTCACTGGAAAGCAGTCTCACTCATTTGAAGGCAGTCTACTTTATTATAAAGCAGTCTCACTCATTAGAAGGCAATCTCTTTAGTTATAAGGCAGTCTCATTCATTAGAAGGCAGCTTCAGTCATTAAAAGGCAGCCTCATTATAAGACAATCTCACTCATTAGAATGCAGCCTCACGCATTAGAACACAATCTCACTCATTTGAAGGCAGTCTCACTCATTAAAAGACAATCTCGCTCATTGGAAGGCAATCTCACTCATTAGAAGGCAGTCTCACTCATTAGAAGACAATCTCACTCATTAGAATGCAGCCTCACTCATTAGAATACAATCTCGCTCATTAGAAGGCAATCTCACTCATTAGAAGACAATCTCACTCATTAGAAGACAGTCTCACTCATAATGTAGTCTCACTCCTTATAAGGCAGTCTCACTCATTAGAAGGCAATCTCACTCATTA
The DNA here is from genome assembly GCA_037306005.1 of Rhinophrynus dorsalis. Lineage (NCBI taxonomy): Eukaryota > Metazoa > Chordata > Amphibia > Anura > Rhinophrynidae > Rhinophrynus > Rhinophrynus dorsalis. Next base: position 513,121,308 of record CM074721.1, read on the forward strand.
GAATGTAGTCTCATTTATTAGAAGGCAGTCTCACTCATTAGAAGGCAGTCTCACTTCTTAGAATGTAGTCTCATTCATTAAAAGGCAGTCTCAATCACTGAAAGGCAATCTCAAACATTAGAATAGAGTCTCACTTATTAGAAGGCAGTCTCACTTATTAGAAGGCAGTCTACTTCATTATAAAGTAGTCTCATTCATTAGAAGGCAATCTCACTCATTAGAAGGCAGTCTCACTCATTAGAAGGCAATCTCACACATTAGAATGCAGTCTCACTCATTAGAAGGCAATAGCAGGCAATCTCACACATTAGAAGGCAGTCTCACTCATTAGAAGGCAGTCTCACTCATTAGAAGGCAATCTCACTCATTAGAAGGCAGTCTCACTTATTAGAAGGCAGTCTCGCTCATTAGAAGGCAGTTTCACTCATTAGAGTGTAGTATCACTCATTAGAAGGCAATCTCACACATTAGAATGCAGCCTCACTCATTAGAAGGTGGCCTCACTCATGAGAAGGCAGTATCACTCATGAGAAGGTAGTCACTGGAAAGCAGTCTCACTCATTTGAAGGCAGTCTACTTTATTATAAAGCAGTCTCACTCATTAGAAGGCAATCTCTTTAGTTATAAGGCAGTCTCATTCATTAGAAGGCAGCTTCAGTCATTAAAAGGCAGCCTCATTATAAGACAATCTCACTCATTAGAATGCAGCCTCACGCATTAGAACACAATCTCACTCATTTGAAGGCAGTCTCACTCATTAAAAGACAATCTCGCTCATTGGAAGGCAATCTCACTCATTAGAAGGCAGTATCACTCATTAGAAGACAATCTCACTCATTAGAATGCAGCCTCACTCATTAGAATACAATCTCGCTCATTAGAAGGCAGTCTCACTCATTAGAAGACAATCTCACTCATTAGAAGACAATCTCACTCATTAGAAGACAGTCTCACTCATAATGTAGTCTCACTCCTTATAAGGCAGTCTCACTCATTAGAAGGCAATCTCACTCATTAGAATGTAGTCTCATTTATTAGAAGGCAGTCTCACTCATTAGAAGGCAGTCTCACTTCTTAGAATGTAGTCTCATTCATTAAAAGGCAGTCTCAATCACTGAAAGGCAATCTCAAACATTAGAATAGAGTCTCACTTATTAGAAGGCAGTCTCACTTATTAGAAGGCAGTCTACTTCATTATAAAGTAGTCTCATTCATTAGAAGGCAATCTCACTCATTAGAAGGCAGTCTCACTCATTAGAAGGCAATCTCACACATTAGAATGCAGTCTCACTCATTAGAAGGCAATAGCAGGCAATCTCACACATTAGAAGGCAGTCTCACTCATTAGAAGGCAGTCTCACTCATTAAAAGGCAATTTCAAACATTAGAATGTAGTCTCACTTATTAGAAGGCACTCTTACTTATTAGAATGCAGTCTAACTCATTAAAAGGCAATGCCACTCATTAAAAGACAGTGTCTTTAGTTAGAAGGTAGTCTTACTCATTAGGAGGCAGTCTCATTCATTAGAAGGTAGTTAGGCAGTCTCATTCATTAGAAGGCATTAGAAGGCAATCTCACTCATTAGAAGGCAGTTTTGCTCATTAGAAAGCAATCTCACTTATTAGAAGGCAGTCTTGCTCATTAAAAGACAATCTCACTCATTAGAAGACAGTCTCACTCATAAGAAGGCACTCTCAGTCTCACTCAGAATGTAGTCTCACTCATTAGAAGGCAGTCTCAGTCTCACTCAGAATGTAGTCTCACTCATTAGAATGCAATCTCACTCATTAGAATGCAGCCTCACTCATTAGAATGTAGTCTCACTCATCAGAATGCAGTGTCACTCATTAGAAGGCAATCTCACTCATTAGAATGTAGTCTCACTCATTAGAATGTAGTCTCACTCATTAGAAGGCAATCTCACTCATTAGAAGGCGGTCTCTAATTAGAAGGCAGTCTCACTCATTAGAAGGCAGTCTCACTCATTAGAAGGCAGTCTAAATCATTAAAAGACAATCTCAAACATTAGAATGTAGTCTCACTTATTAGAAGGCAGTTTCTTTAGTTAGAAGGCAGTCTCACTCATTAGAAGGTCAGTCTCACTCATTAGAAGGCAGTCTCTAGTTAGACCTCACCTAGAGTATTGTATACAGTACTGGAGACCCCATCTCCAGAAGGACATAGATACTCTAGAGAAAATTCAAAGAAGGGCTACTAAAATGGTGATTGGTTTACAGCAGTGGTTCTCAACTCCTGTCCTCAGGACCCACTAACAGGCCAGGATTTAATGATTTCCTTGTTAGAGTACAGGTGAGTTAATCAATGTGAATGAGTCTCTGATCACCACACCTGTGCTCTAGCAGAGAAATCCCTAAGTCCTGGCCTGTTAGTGGGTCCTGAGGACAGGAGTTGAGAACCACTGGTTAACAGGAAAAGAAATATCAGGAGACTAAAGGATCTGAACATGTATAGCTTGGGGGAAAGAACAGAGAGAGGGGATATGACAGAAACATTCAAATACATGAAGGGATTCAACAAAGTGCAGGAGGGAAGTACATTTCAAAGGAGTAAAAATGCTAGGACAAGAGGCCATAGTCTAAAACTAGAGGGACACAGGTTTAGATGTAATGTAAGAAAGTTTTACTTCACTGAGAGGATAGTAGATAAGTGGAATAGCCTACAAGCAGAAGTGGTAGAAGTTAATACAGTGACAGAATGTAAGCATGCATGGGATAGGTATAAGGCTGTCCTTAACTTAAGAAAAGACCAAGGACCAAAAAAGGTTTGAGGTTTTTACTGGCTGAAAATGGGCAGACTAGATGGGCCGAATGGTTCTTATCTGTCATCAGATTCTGTGTTTCTATTTCTCAGTCATTAGAAGGCAGTCTCACTTATGAGAAGGCAGTCTACTTCATTATAAAGCAGTCTCATTCATTATAAGGCAATCTCTTTAGTTATTAGGCAGTCTCACTCACTAGAAGGAAATCTCACTCATTAGAAGGAAATCTCACTCATTAGAAGACAGCCTCACTCATTAGAAGGAAATCTAACTCATTAGAAGGCAGTTTCACTCATTAGAAGGAAATCTCACTAATTAGAAGGAAATCTCACTCATTAGAAGACAGCCTCACTCATTAGAAGACAATCTCACTCATTAGAAGGCAATCTCACTCATTGGAAAGTAGTCTCACTCATTAGAAGGCAAGCTCACTCATTAGAAGGCAGTCTCACTCATTAGAATGTAATCTAATTCATTAGAAGGCAATCTCACACTTTAGAATGCAGTCTCACTCATTAGAAGGCAGTCACGCTCATTAGAAGGTAGTCTCACTGATTAAAAGGCAATCTCACACATTAGAATGTAGTATCACTTATTAGAAGGCAGTCTCACTTATTAGAAGGCAGTCTCACTCACTAGAAGGCAGTCTCACTCACTAGAAGGCAGTCTCACTCATTAGAAGGCAATGTCACTCATTAGAAGGCAGTCTCACATATTAGAATGTAGTCTCACTCATTAGAAGAAAATGTCTTTTGTTAGAAAAACAGTCTCATTCATTAGAAGGCAGTCTCACTCATTAGAAGGCAGTCTCACTCATTAGAAGGCCAGTACAATGTGTAAGTAGACAGCATGGGATGCACAGCAGTCTGGCTCTTTAGGCAGTCTCCACTCAATAGAGGACTGTCTCACTCATTAGAAGATTGTCTCATTCATTAGAAGGCAGTCTCATTAGAAGACCTGTATGGTGTGTCTACAAGCATAGTGGGATAGACAGCAGTCTGACTCATTAGCAGGCAGCGTGTCTCACAGACACCAATATCTAGTTATAGATGCTATATTAGGAAGACACACAGGCCTGTGTGCCCTGGGGCCGCCTGCATTACCTCCCCGAGTCTATATTAAGTCTCACCTTTCACTGCACACTTTCTATTCTCAGATTTCCAAGGCGGTTTATATCAGCCGAGGAGCAGACAATGGAATTAACCCATTCTTCTCTGTTCACGGTCTTTCAGTAACCTGCTGCTTTCATGGTAATTCCTTGTACAATTATGCTCTGTTTGAGTGCAACAATTCACATTGTCTCTCCTCCCTGCAGATGCTCTTTTAATTATTGTTATGTTGTCTGGATTTTTAATGAGATTACTTTAATACAGCTCATCATATGCCAGGGTAAGAGAACAAATTGGCCAAGCAAGTAACAAGATGCATATTGTCCGAGTGCTGTTCACTCCTCCTGGCAATCCCTGTTTTTTCACTTGCTCCTGTGAGAGTAGGCTTGGTAAAAAGCCCATAACTGCTCGGCTCAGACCCAAAATATGTATCTACTCATTTGGCAGTAGGCTGGAAGGCAACCCAGCTGTGTCTGGCTCAAAGAGCTTGCAGAGTTTCATGTGCCACCAGTGAGAAACTAGATCTCTTGTGAGGATAACTTAGTGGGGGAAGAGCACCTCAGTTCATGTTTGTGAAACTTCTCTGTGGTGGAATATCCCTATGTTCTGTAGGAAACAGCAACCAATAGGGGACTTGGTATGGCATAACATCTGACCAATCACATCTGCGCCAACAGCCCCATTGTAACACTTTGGAACATTCTCTCACCATCAGTGGCCAGTCTGGACAATGCATAGATTGCCATCCTGTTCTGTGGGATTCCCTGTGGCTTTTTTGCTCTGGGCCACTGGACCCCACTATTGGCAAGGTCTGAGAAAGGCTGAATGTCATCAGACCTAGTCTTCCATTGTGTATCAGACAGCCCAAGCCCTTTGTTCCTCTCACATCACCTCACTGATTGTACTACCTGTCTCAGTGCCCATTGTTACCACTCATTGTTTGACATTTGACTACTGTTTCCTGATCACCCCTTGTGCTTATCTACTCTCATTAGAAGGAACTTTGTGTGCATGTTCTGGACAGTATAAACCTATCAGCCAGACAGCCCCAGATCATTCACCCATGGACCCAAGCACTGGTGAGATAAGGACAAAAGATTGAGCTAAGCTCTGTCATCAAACAACAGAGGGCGCTTCTCCATTCAGCAAAACCCACATCAGTGGGGGCAGTCAGTCAGTGGACTCCATGGCATGGCTTCCAGCAGCAGCTGCATCCTTACCATAAAGTGGCCCCTTCCTGTCATTACATAGAGTACGAACAGGCTCCATGTCCTTTTCACAACCTGCTGCAGATTAAGTGACCGCTCATAGCCAGCACCCCTAATCTGGACTTTCTGGCCAGTACAAAGACTGTTTTCCCCTTTGTTGGGTAGGATGGATGTGATTTTCTGTGTGTGATGTTTATGAATAAACCCAATTTAGGATGGTGTTTATCCCCACCCTTGTTAAACTAGCTGGTTCTTTACACAGCCCTGCAGGTTACTAGGATCAAAACAGAGAACCCTTTCCTTCCAGACTGTAGGTCCTTTGTGTGCAGGAGGGGAACACAAGGGTTAAAAAAAACTGGGGACATTCTGGTGAAACACAATGGCACCATAGAAGACAAACTTTGCAGGTTTCATTGAAGTGCTCTTAACACCTGAAGTGATGGAGAGGTCTCCAACCTGCATTTTGTTGGGCATCTTTTTAGCACATAATGTGCTAAAATCAATGGTGACTGTTATTTCCAGCTGATGATGAAGTTTGTTTGATCACGAATAACCAGAAAAACAGGCGCAGTCTGTTCGCTGTCCCGGAAGAAGGAAAGAAACCCTTTCTGAAAAGCTTTGGACCAGTCTCAAGACAAAGTGACTGAGGTATTTCCTAAAGAAAATACGTCATAAAGCAGTGCACGACATTCATATTAACCACATAGATTGTATATATCTGGGAAGAACAAGACTATGTGCAGGGTGGAGGGTAAGAATTTACATCAAACTATATTCGTCTCTTAACACGGTTAGGTCTCTGTTATTACTATCCAGTAACATAGAGCGGTTATAAAGAAACGCTGTAACAAGCCTATATATTTAATTGAAGGGGATACCAGCTACACATATTATTACATTTAAAGGGATAGTAATACTTCGTTTTATCTTTATTTTATTTTGTAGGCATTAAAAAACATGAAGAACGATATAAGTCTTATCTCTCAAACCTTTATGGTTTAAGAGATATTCACAAGCAAAGTTTCCCCTCCCGCCTCTTTTACCTAGTGTAAGCCATCTCTTCTCAGATGTGGAATCCAGTCCATAGACCAGACAGATAACAGCAGGGGACAATCTTCTTCCTATGAGAACAATGAAGGCCCAGACCCCCTTGACAAGTTTTTCAGGTTTTTTCCTTATCTTAATTGAAGATTGTCCCTCTCTGCAGTCTACCTGGCCACCTCCCTTCTGATCTGGCTGAGCAGTGTTACATCAGTAAAAGGGGCGGGAGGGGATACTTTGTCATTGAATTACTCTTGAACTACAACTCTGACAGAATTGAAATAACACTCTCCAAGGTCCAAATACTATGAAGATTAATTATCTTATACTATTATTAAACATTACTATCCCTTTAAGACATATGGATGTCATATATACATTAAGCATCAACACATATTTATTACCTAAATTGTACTGAGGACTTTTTGAAATATTATTAAGTTCACTGCTCATCTTCATGTCATAGAAACATAGAATTTGATGACAGATAAGAACCATTCGGCCCATCTAGTCTGTCCATTTTCCTACTGTAAAAACCTCAAACCTTTTTTGGTCCTTGGTCTTTTCTTAAGTTAAGGACAGCCTTATACCTATCCCATGCATGCTTAAATTCTGTCATTGTATTAACTTCTACCACTTCTGCTGGTAGGCTGTTCCACTTATCTACTACCCTCTCAGTGAAGTAAAACTTTCATACATTAGTATTACAGAGCGCTGGGAGATGACATCATCTCCCAGCGCTCTGCATGAAGAGAAAAGACCGTGCGGGAGCGCATCAGGGAAGAGGTAGAAAATGGATACTGGGGGGGCAATGTGGATCTGATGGGGGGCAAGAGGGAGATGATGGCAATGTAGAGATGATGGGGCAAAGTATGTGAGGGTAAGTTGGAGCTGATGGCAATATGGAGCTGAAGGGGGCAATGTGAGGGTAAGTTGGAGCTGATGGGGCAATTTGAAGCTGATGGGGGGAATATGGAGCTGATGGAGGCAATGTGAGGATAAGTTGGAGCTGATGGGGGCAATATGGAGATGATGGGGGCAATATGGAGCTGACAGGGGACAATGTAACGGCAATATGGAGATGATGCGGGGCAATGTGGAGATTAGGAGCATTGTGGAGGTGTCCAGTGGGGGGGGGTGCTTCAGATTTCTGTTCCTACAGGTTCCTGAGATGTAAATTCTTTTCTTTTTTTTGTTAAATATATATTTAGAATAAATAATTATGAGAAGTGCCCTGTTTTCATTTGAGCCCCTGCCCCCCATAATGTCTGTGCACGTCCCTGCTGGTATAGACATCTTCCCTGTGGACGGCATGCTTGCATTTGCCGCCCACTTCCTTCAGTACCCTGTCAGGACCTTCTGCCTGCGGTATTGCCCTGCGAGGACCTTGAGATCCTCACAGGGCATTACAGTTGGCTGGCGGCGCCCGCAGGGAAGATGTCGGGTCCGGTGAAAGTAAGCATTATTGTATGTGAGCGGATTGCTTTGGGAGGAGGGAAGGTATCTGGCAGCCCTCTTTCTTTCTTCTTTTTTTTCCTTCATTGCTTCAAAAAAATTCTCATGTATAATACGCACCCTCCACTTAACATAAGGTGAAGAGGGCTAAAATTGTGCGTATATACCCGAGATTTTACAGTATTTTTTTTCATTCATTGCCATTGTTATGGGGTTTTTTTTACATATTGGTAATCTATACTGCTACTTTGCTTATTCAGCATGATTAACCCTTTGCGTGGCAGAGGGGTACGCAATGCGTCACGTACCCCTCTGGCACTCAAAGGGTTAATAAAGATAAAGAGTACAAAAATATAATAGTAGGAAGTACTACTATGAACTGAGATTAGAGCAGGTACCTATAGGGTTGAGTAGGTCATATACATATATAATGGGGTGGGGTGGGGAGATTATAGCATTAGATGGTCCAGGGGGGTAGATATTGGTAATCTATATTGTTAATGGTTGATTCATTATGAATAATATATTATTTCCTATCATTATATTGTTTTTTTATCCCTTACCCTTATTATTCATAATGAATAAGCCAGTTGATAGTATAGATCTACCCCCTTGATGTGAATTTAGTGATGCCTAGAACATGTAACGCGATAATCTCCCTATCCTACCAGATTTAATCTGACCTACACCACTCTATATATAACCTATCTGTTCTAATCTCAGTTCTGGATACTAATTCCTATCATTATGTTTTGCTTTTTATCATGTGTTTTTACATAAGCCCACCTACCTTCCTGATATGTGTGCATTTCAATGCGTGCTGCAGGTAATTTCAGGCATGTACCTCTCCCACTCCGAGGCTCTGGTGCCACGCTGCTCTGTGTGGAGACATCACTAGAAGGTGAAGCTGACCCAGGTCATGTGGTACCCACCTGGATAAATGGAAGTACCCTCCCTCGGTAGCCATATGCTTCCTTATGGAGCTCTCCTCTCTCTGCCTGTGCCATTAATGACTGAGTAGCACTGCTGTCAGCCAGGACCATCAGCCTGCTGTCCTGTCTCTGCTACTGGTTGCGTACCTCCATCATGGTGGGCTCCCCAATGAGAGAGGGCATTGGGCAAATGGACACTTTGCCCATTTACTAAAGCAGATTCTGCACGTTTCATTCATCATTTTGGGGATTTCCATAGCTGCACCTCTTAGTGGGTTCCGTCGGTTGTGTTTAGATGGAGAGATGCAGTAGTGGTTTTGTTCTAAGCAAAATAAACATATAAAATGTGAGAGGCTTCTGAGGATGAACAAACAGCACAATGGCCTCTTCTACAGCTAGTCACCGCTCAGAAGCATCATGTTTTAGTTCTCTAATGCCACTACAGAGGAGAAATTTCCACATACATATTAGACTAATCCCGCCGCAAAAGGTCAGTCCAGGTCCAAATTGATGGGCAAGTACCCTCTGCAAGGGAACACCAGCTAACCCCAGCTTTATGTTTCAGTCTTGATGGGCTTCGTCACGAGGTGCAGCTGGATTCCCCTAGGAACTGAGAGCAAGAGATCCACTTCTGGATTACCCTCCACCTTTAAGGAGACCCCCCGCTAAGAGTTTTCAAAATATACATATAAAATGTGAGAGGCTTCTGAGAACGAACACACAGCACAATGGCCTGTTCTTCGGCTAGTCACCGATCAGAAGCATCATGTTTCAGCTCTCTACTTCCATCATAGAGGGGAAATTTTCACATACATGGACCCCTTGGTCTCAGTGCCTAGGGAATTCAGCTGCATCTCACTGACGAGGCCCAACAAGACCAAAATATGTCTGAGGTTAGATGGTGTTCCAGCGCAGAGGGCACTTGCCCATAATTTTGGGACTGGACTGCCATATTGGGCTGGATAAGTCTAATATGTACGTGAGAATTTCTCCTCTGTAATGGCAATAGAGAGCTAAAACGTGATGCTTCTGAGTGGTACCTAACAGTAGAACAGGCCATTGAACTGTTTGTCCTCAGAAGCCACTCACATTTTGTATACTTATTTTGAATACTCTTAGGGGGTCTCCATAAGAGTGAAGGGTAATCCAGATGTGAACCCCTTGCTCTCAGTGCCTAGGGAATTCAGCTGCCCCTCACTGACAAGGTCCAACAAATCCGGAACATACATCTGGGGTTAGCAGGTGTTTGTGTGCAGAGGGGACTTGCACGTCATTTTGGAACTGGACCACCCTTTTGGGTGGGATTAGTCTAATATATGCGTGAAAATTTCTCCTCTGTAATGGCACTAGAGAGAGAAAACGTGATGCTCCTGAGCGGTGACTAGCCGTAGAACAGGTCATTGTGCTGTTTGTTCATCCTCAGAAGCCTCTCACATTTTGTATGCTTGTTCTAAGCAATTTACCAAATACAACTTTATTATTTATTGTATATAACTGATTTCTTTTGAGTCTGATGCCGCAGTAGAGGGTATGTTTTATATTACATTTGTATATGTTTATGTGTCATTTTTATTGACATTTTTATTAAACTCTACTCTTGGGTATTTGTTCTGTTTCAAGTTTTTTTCCACATATAGAGATTATTGATATACTTAATTGGTGCATCAAAAAGATGTTTTTAATTTAAAAAGTGTATTCGTCCTTTAACACCTTTAGGGCCAGAGGTGTGTGGATGCCACTCTGGTTCTTAAGGGATTAAAGTAATTTATTAGCCTAGGTATGGATTGCATATAATGGTAAAACTTTCATTTAACACAGGCCTGTTGGTACTATGTGGCCCTTAAATTTGGGCCTTAAAGAGATAGTAATGTTTCACAATAAAAGCAGCTCCAATTAATCTTTATAGTATTTGGCCCATGGAGAGTGTTATTTCAATTCTGTCACAGTTGTAGTTCAAGAGTAATTGAATGATAAAGTATCCCTCTCTCATCCCTTTTACTGATATAACACTGCTCCCCTCAGAGCAGCAAGACTGTCTGGATGGATCGCAGAGATGGATAATCTTCAGTGAACATAAGGGAAAACCAGTCAAGGGGGCAGGGCTTTCCTTATGCTCAAAGTAAGAAGATTGTCCCTTGCTGAGATCTGTCTGGTCCACATCCGAGAGGAGGCGGCTTACACTAGGTTAAAGGGGCAGGAGGGGTATACCTTATAGTTCAATTAATCTTGAACTACAACTCTGACAGTATTGAAATAACAGTCTCCATGGCCCAAATACTATGACGATTAATGGGAGCTGCTTTTTTGTGGAACATTATTATCCATTTAAATGTTCTCTTTCAGGCTAGTTTCACATTGATGACTTTAGTGCAGTGTTAATAATGATGCACTAAACTTGTCTTTGGGAAACTTGCCACCAATGTTGCTGTTTACTAGGTGTGGTTTCTATCTCACAGTACTTCCCGGAATGCTACAACTTGGATACACTCCTGAGCTGGCAACATCCAGGTTCCGGCATGTTTATTTGCATGGTGGCTTATGGGCTGAAAGCACAGATCATTCGCCAGCAGTTCTGGAGGATACAATGGCATTCGCATCCTCCAGTGATTGGCCAACCCATGTGCTCATTGGCCAATAATATATGGTCAGGGCCAGATTTACATCCCAGGCTCCCCTAGGCAAGGCAATCTAGGTGACCTTAGCTCCACCCATGGCCACATTCTCATTATTCATTTCACCCCACACCCGTTACCAACCACTGTTTCCTTGCACAGAAAATACCCTTGGCCTATAACAAGAAGGACAAACATAAAAAAGCTTTAACCCCTTGGTTCCTAGAGAGATCTCCAATGCATTGTAGAACAATCTCTCTAGCATCCAAGGGGTTAAATAATAGCATGTAAATGTGTGTATAGACTGGTGCAGGGACACCGATATTGCTCTGGCCACGCCCACATTCCAGAATGTGGGTGTGGTCAGCACAGTTGAGGTGCCCCTCAAAATGTGGAGCTCTACTCTGGCTATTGGGAAATCCAGCCCTGTATATGGCTATACCCATGTGGGTCGGCATTGTGATACACCTCCTCCATGCCCCCGCCCCCATGCAAGTGATTCATGGGTGGGGGTAATGTGGGACATTGGTGATAGGTTTGGCAGGTGTTAACACAGAGAGAAAACAAGTTTCTCATGTGAACTAAGTCTGATATGGCTCCTCCAGCATATACCACCATACATACATACGCACATACATCTACACAGGAACGTTTGTGCTTTCTATACCTGATTTCAGCTTCCTATATATCTCTAAGGAAGGGGTTTGATGTTGGCTTAAAGTAGTAGTAAAGTTTAAATATGGAAAATGTCAGCACTTCTATTGCTGGTAGATGCTTCATTCAAAAGTTATTAAACCACAAACTTATTTTTAATCAAAACTGCCCCAGTTAGTTTATTCTCAGTTCTGGTTCAAGTAGTTTATTCTCCTCTCTGGTACAGATACTTTTTCCCCTCTCTGGGGCAGTTAGTTTATTCTCCCCTCTGGTGCAGGTAGTTTATTCTCCCCTCTGGTACAGGTAGTTTATTCTCCCTCTGGTGTTACAGATTTACTCCAGTTATCTGTTGAACAAATGGCCTTTAGTAAATAGCAGTGGGAATGTCTTGGTGGTATACAGATGCAGAATTATCCCCCTGGATGATTTTGCAATTCAGCAAATCCTGGCTTCCCTCACTTTCATAGGTTAATAACATGTGAGAGGTTACCCAGAAACTAGACCTCAAGTTAATAATGTCAAGAGGAAAGTTCAGCGTGTGCAGCAATTGCTTCCTGTCTCTGGACTGTTGAGGCACGTGCTGATGTCCAGCAGTAGAACTTGTACATCAAGCATTGAATACACCCCTGTATAAAGGCATTACAGACGGTACATCAGGCAGTGAATATGCCCCCTATATAAAGGCAGTAAAGACTATTCATCAGGCATTGAATACACCCCTAGAGAAAAGTAGCCCCATTCCTCCTGGCATCCCCATGGTATGTCAACCCATGCCAGTGGGCTGGGAATGGGTGCTGAATACAGTAGGGATCTGCACTGTATTAAAAGATTAAATATATTTTAAGCGATTGAAGTAAACAAACAATGTGTTTTCTTAAAATTGTAGGCTTTGAGTAGTATTTTTTCTTTATTTCTGTACTTGGCATAGTTTTGTACAGTACTATCACTGAGATGCCTTTTTTTTAGTTTTTTTTTTTTTTTTTTTGGAAGAGCAGTAGATGATGTACACAGTATGAAAGTCCATAGTTTTCAAAGATTTCAGTATCCTTGAATTGGTGAAAATGTAAAAAATAGCCTTTTTTCTTTTTTTTTTTTGTCTTCAGGAAAATTTCAGTTGAAATGCTGTTATGTGCTGTTACCAATATAGGGCCTCAGGATGGACATGCATGTATTCACCTATAATGTTAGGAATCTAGACTGTGGTATTCATATTTCATTTTTATGATAAGCTTGCTTGAGATGTACAGTAAAAGAAGATTTTACTCTTACCTGTTAAATCCTTTTCTCTTAGTCCATATAGGTTACTGGTAACTTTGGGTAGGTGATCCACCCCTTTAATTGTAGGCAGGAACAATTCTAGAATTGTATGCAGGGGGTGGAGCCTACCTTCCCTCCTTGGCTGCAGCTAGCAAACCAGCTCCAGAAAGATTTGACACACTAACTATTGACTAGGTAGTGGAAGGGAAAAAAGACTCCTGTGAGCATGACCCCGAAGTACCTCCAATGTCTGCCGAAGGACAGCCAAGCATGGTCCATTGACAGGGGGGGAGACCAGTAACCTTTCTGGACTAAGAGAAAAGGATTTAACAGGTAAGACTAAAAGATTCTTTTCTCTGTCGTCCAATACAGGTTACTGGTAACTTTCGGATGTCCAACCATTGAGTTTCCCAGAGGCAGGAAGTAAGGTAAAGACCAATACAAGGCCCCCAAAGTCACCAGAGCAGATATGAACCATCAAATCAGAGATAGCCCAGCAACAAAGAAGACACTGAACCGGGGTAACAACACCCCAACTGTTACACAGCACACTGAACTAGAGCCAACGGGGCTCAAAAGTGAAGGAAGCACCAAGAACCAAAGAAAATCCTAGACAGGCAAAATTGCCTCCAGGATTTTCCTCCCAAAGCTGGCATCAGCCGATGCCAACACATCAACACGGTAGTGCTTCGAAAAGGTGTGCACAGACAACCAGGTAGCAGCTTTGCACAACTGATCAGCAGAGGCCTGTTTCTTGTAAGCCCAAGAGGCCCCAATAGATTGTGTAGAATGAGCTATGACCCTGAAAGGGACAGGCTTCTTCCTCAGCTCATGAGCCTTACGAATAATGGACTTGATCCAAGAAGCAATAGTCACTTTGGATGCAGGTCTTCTTGCCCTAGGACCCTCAGGAATGATGAAGAACACATCAGAATGCCTGATAGACTCAGTGCGATGTACATAAAACTTGAGACAACACACCACGTCTAACAAGTGGAGATCCCTCTCCTTGTCAGAGGTGGGATCAGGGCAGAAAGAGGACACCACAATCTCCTGATTGATATGGAACTCCGAAATCACCTTGGGGAGGAACTCCTGAGAGGTGCGAAGCACCGCCTTGTCCTTTTGAAACACCAAATAGGGTGGTTTACAGGACAGGCAATGTAACTCCGCAACACGGTGGACAGACACAATCGCCAGGAGAAAGGCCATTTTCCATGTCAACAGGTGTAAAGGAATAGTAGCCAAAGACTCAAATGGAGGGCGCAGAAGAACGCCCAAAACCAAATTAAGATACCACGGAGGAGCAGGATTCTTGAAGGCAGAACTAGAATGAGGAACACCCTGGAAGAAAACCTTGACATCAAGAAGGATGGCAATGCGCCTCTGAAAGAAAACAGAGAGAGCAGACGTCTGAACCTTAAGGGAACTCAAACTGAGGCCCTTATCCACACCGACCTGCAAAAAGGCCAGGACCGTAGGCAGATCAAACTCCTGAAAGAGGTCCTTATCGGCAGGGCCGGCGCCACCTATAGGCGAGTTAGGCGCCGGCCTAGGTTGCACATGTACTGGGGGACACAGGCATGCAGCAGAGAAGTGCTGCGCCCAGGACCGGCCGTTCCCGTTAGCAGGACTCCTCCGCCGGGCACTGCAACACAGTCAGGTCTGTGTAGCTACTGCGCTCCCTCGTCGAAGTCATCTCTTTAATAATGCAGAGCGTGCTGGGAGTCAACATCTCCCAGCGTGCTCTGCATTACTGAAGAGAAGACCGTGCGGGAGCTCCAGCAGCTACAGTTCTGTGATGGGGAGGCAAGTTGGGGCTGATGGGGGGCAAGTTGGAGCTGAGGGGGTAAATTGGAGCTGAGGGGGCAAAGTGGAGCTAGTGGGGGCAAGTTGGAGCTGATAGGGGGCAAAGTGGAGCTACTGGGGGGCAAGTTGGAGCTGGTGAGGCAAAGTGGAGCAGGTGCGGGCAAGTTGGAGCTGATAGGGGACAAATTAGTGCTGGTGGGGGCAAGTTGGAGCTGATGGGGCAAGAAAGAGGTGGGGTGTAAGTAAGTAGGCGGGGTATAAAGGGGTGGGACCCAAGGAGAGGCAAAATTAGGTTTTGCCTAGGTTTGCAAAAATCCTTGCACCAGCCCTGCTTATCGGCACACCAAGATAGGAAGGTCAACCAGACACAATTGTAGATCTTGGAAGAAACAGACTTGCGGGCACTGAGCATAGTAGCCACCACGCCAGAACAAAAAACCCTTTCTTCTTCAATATTGAGGATTCAATTTCCAAGCCGTCAAAGCTAGCTGATGAACATCCTCCATCCACAGGTAACCCTGTAGAAGAAGATCCGGACAGCAAGGGAGCTAGAATGGCTCCACCACTGACAGATCCAGAAGCTCTGAAAACCAACCTTGGCAAGGCCAGTACGGAGCAATCAGAATGACTGGACAACTCTCCAGTCATAATTTCTGTAACACCCGTGCAACATTGGGAGGGGAGGAAAGATGTAGGCCAGAGGAAATAACCAAGAAATGGACATGGCATCCACCGCCAGAGCTAGAGGGTCCCTCCATTGAGAACAGAACCTCAGACCCTTCATGTTGTGTCTTGTTGCCATCAGGTCGATGTAAGGAAGACCCCACTTCTGAACAATGAGGGTGAACACCTCTGGGTGCAGTTCCCACTCTCCGCTGTCCACTGTGTGCCGACTGAGGAAGTCCGCCATGACGTTGTCTACACTGGGAATGTGCACTGTGGATATGGCAGGAACATGTTCTTCTGCCCAGGACAAAATAGCCTTGACCTCTAACCAAGCGGCGAGACTTCTTGTTCCTCCCTGCTTGTTGATGTAAGCCATGGCCGTGGCGTTGTCGGACTCCACCCAGACTGGACAGTCTTCCAGCTGAGATGTCCAATGTCGAAGGGCATGAAATATTGCCCGAAGCTCCAATATGTTAATGGGAAGGAGAGATTCCTCCAGAGACCATCGACCCTGAGCGCTCAGGCGACCCAGGACCGCTCCCCAGCCGGAGAGGCTGGCATCCTTCGTCACCGTGGTCCATAAGGATCCTAGGAAGGACTTGCCCTTCAGCAGATTGGAGAGGTCTTGCCATCACGACAGACTCAGTTCCACATGAAGAGGGAGGGATACAGACACCTTCAGAAGGTCCGGCTGACCCCTGCACACCTGGATCACAAACCGCTGGAGTTCCCTGGTGTGCACCATGGCAAACGGTACAGCTTCTATGGTGGAAATGAATTTCCCCACTAGAGAGGACAGCTTTTTGGCTGGAACTGGATCCTGAGCCAGGACCGCAGAAACCCTGTGGGCGATCTGGTGAGCCACCTCGTCTGTGAGAAACACCATGCTCTCCTGGGTTTCAAAGAGGAGGCCCAGGAAGACCAGACGCTGGGATGGAACAAGATCTGATTTGTCCAAGTTGATGATCCACCCATGATGGGTGAGAGCATGGGAGAGTATGAATGCATTGCTGAACCTGCTGATGAAGAAGTTCTGTGTATGGAGTAACTCTGATGCCATCCCGGTGGAGGACGGACACTACAGCTCCCAGGACACGGTTAAAAACTTGAAGAGCTGTCGTCAGAACAAATGGAAGAGCTGAAAACTGAAAATGCCCCTGGTCGCAGGCAAATCGGAGATACTGCTGGCTTTGTGAATGGCGATGTGTAAATACGCGTCCTGAAGATCCAGAGAAGCAAGGAATTCTCCCGGGGCATGGCAGCAATCACCATACTTAGAGAATCCTGGTGATAATGAGTCCAGACGACAAAGAGGTTTGAGTAAAAACCCATACCTCTGTCCTGAACTGGAACCGGCTCTAAAACATCCTTGTCCAGAGGAGCCTGAATAGCGCCGCTGAACAGACGGTGTATCTTTGCGCCCTGAGGCGTATGAGAAGGAAAGAAGCGAAAGGGAGGAAGAAAGACAAAAGTGATCCTGTACCCTTCCATCATCACCTGTAAAACCCATGGATCTGCTATTGAATCCTCCCAAATGCTGTGATAGTGATGCAGATGACCACCCAGAGCAGAGTGCGGACCCGGGTTCGGTAAGTCATGCCAAAGAAGGCTTGGAAACCTTGGGGTTGGAGGAGACCTTGGGCTTCCATTGCTGTTTAGGCTTGGAGGAGGTACGCAGAGCTGAAGGAACAGTCTGGTTCGCCGAACATGTCTCATTCTGAAAGGACCGGTTACGCTTAAGTGGCATTTTCTTCCTAGGGACCAAGGGTAGAAAGATACTCTTTACTCCTGCGGCCTCACTGATCAGATCCTTAAGATCTAGCCCAAACAAAGAAGTGGCTTGAAAAGGTAAGGAGAGCAACTCTTTCTTGAAAGCAGTGTCAGCAGACCAGATCTTGAGCCAAAGAGCCCGTCTGGCAACCACAGACATGGTGGAAACCCTAGCCACCAAACGAATGGCATCAAATAAGGCAGCAGAAACATAGTACTGAGCCTCAGAAATTATGGAAAGGAGGCGCAACATATCCGAAGGAGGAGCACCCTGACGAACAGCAAGGGTGAGCTGTTCAGTCCAGACCACAATGGCCCGGTTCACCGATGCTGCAGCAAATGCTGGATGCATGGCAGTACCAGCAGTGGCAAAGATAGCCTGGAGATAGGAGCATCCACTTTGGGGGGATGAACCCACTGAGCACTCGCAGTCTCAGAGAAGGGATAAAGCTTGGCAAATTTCTTGGAGACAGACTGTTTTCTGTCTGGAGACTTCCACTCTTCAGACACAAGACGGTCAAGAGTGGGGTTAGGTGGAAAGTAAGTAAGGCTTTTTTTAGGCTCCTGAAGTACATCAGAAGGAACCTCCTACACTAAGGGTATGTTTAGCCGAGGGCTCAGGATCAGCCTCAAAAGGATCCCCAAAAAACTGAGAGGAGCCCACAGCAGAACATTCCTCAACATCTGAATCCACCAGCAGTTCTTCATCAGAGGAATCTGACACGTCAGATACACACTGAGGTTTTGGCAGGGAAGACTTGATGGAGGAGGGGGTCTGCCAAGAATGGAAGATCCCCTGTAACTGGGATGGAAAGAGTTGCAATGTGGACCTAAGGTCCCTAGGAGCAGCCTTGAACTTTTGCATCCAAACTGGCTCTAATGCATGGCTGGAGGTCCCTGGAAGACTCTCAGGGACATCAGAACATGCTGGGCATAATGACCTGAGAATTCTCTAGGTAACCCTGAATGACAGGAAGACAATGCGGAATAGGGGATACAGAGACTCCAGCATCCTTAGTCTTAAGTCTGGCCCCAAGCTCCAACGGTATATTCTCAAAGTGTATATAATGTTACAGTATAATAAATCACCCAATTACAATGTGAAGGATTAAAGTTTCACCCCAGAAATTGCTAATTTAGACTTATCTGGCAGGCGAAGGGTTAATCGGCAGAGGAGAGAAGAAGAGTCCAAGCCCTGCATAGGATACTCATTCTGGAAACAGCACAAAATGGCTGCTGTGGCAGGAGCCAATCAGAAACGAGCACGCAAAGCAAGCGCTCATGGGAAATGTAGTTTTACCAGAAAAAGTACCCCAACAGTGCCTGAAGGCCCCTGAGCCCCCAACACACTGGAAACATGAACTGGATGATAGAGCAAGGGCAGACAAGAAGAATGAGCCATCTCTGAAGTTGCTAGGTTAAACGGTTGCAGAGATATGTCCCAAACTGTACAGTCCCTTAGGAGTGAATGGAGCAATGGCGTCTATGCGGTAAAGCGCGCTTTTAACTCAAATTTTACAAAATTTAAGGTGTAATATTAAAAGACATGAAACATCACTAGAACATGTTAGGATACCCAAAAAAAACTGAACCAGTTGGAAAAGTGTGAGAACCCCCCCCCCAAATGAATGCCAAACCAGCAGCTAAAGGGTTAAGTACCACATAAACCTGCTCCAAAACAGCCAACAGACATACAGATAGACCCAATGAGTGCAGGAGTGTGCAATAGGAGCTCCAAGGAAAAACTCCTGTGCGGAGGGGCACTGTGGGACACGTGGACCTGCAGCACTCAAAGGGTGGCTCACCTTTCCTGCAGATCTTCTGTCTTCAGATTACCATGTTTTAAGAAGAAGTCTCAGTGGGCAACTCCTGAGGAAAGAACTTGTAGCCAAGATTTTCCCTCCAGGGCTTAAGGTCCACAAAAAGCACCTGGTCACTGAGCTAGCCACATATAAGGGCATTGTCAGTTATGGTAATCCACCTAATGGTGGTATTCCATTTCTAACAGAAAATTAAAAAAACTTCTAAAGCTATAGCAGAACTGTTCTCTTGCCTGTGTTATCTTCACCAAGGAACAAATCTTTCTGGATCTGGTTGGCTAGCTGCAGCCAAGGAGGGAAGGTAGGCTCCACCCCCTGCATACAATTCTAGAATTGTTCCTGCCTACAATTAAAGGGATGGATCGCCTACCCAAAGTTACCAGTAACGTGTATTGGACAACAGAGAAATTGTGACTTTAATGTAATTTTTGGAAATCTGTGTGAAAACCCCAGCTTTTAGTGAAATTACCTTGCTTCATCATTTTGTGTAGGAATAAATTTCAGTCACATTCTAATTCAAAAGGTGGACTGCTTTAAGGAAATATATGTTTTATAGAGTCATTGAGCTGTTTCCCGTGGCTCACCATGAAAAATCTGAATTTGTTCTGAGAAAAAGCGTTGTTTTCTATATATAATTAGAAAGTTACCTACATGAATTATACCTAAACCAAAGGATAGCAAAAATGTTGCAGATGTGTCTTGCTTCCAGGGTACAAACAAATTCCCCAAGCCTCTGGTAGTGGAAGAGTTAATAAAGACGAGGCATTGCTATGTACTACAGTGATCATACGCTCTAGTGCATACCCTGGAGTGCAGCCGCTGGTGTTGGAAACTGACATCTGTCACAAGAATAGATCTGCAAAGACCCATTGCATGGAAATCATTGTTTTTTCATTTAAAGGGATAGTAATACTTAATAATTACTAATTCCTATATTAAAGTCATATTAAAAAGAAATGTATTGCCCCGAGTGTCATCTCTCAAACCTTTATGGGTTAAGAGATAATCGCTCCTAAAGTTCCCCTCTCCCTGCCCCTTCCCCGTAATCGTCGTCCTAGCGGCTCTGCAGCAGAGCCAAGATCGCGTTAATAAAAAAAAAAAAAATCTTTCACTAAAACGGTCTTCTACGTGTGCTTCTAAACCAATCACACGTAGAAGACCATTTCAGTGAAAGATTTATTTTTTATATTAACGCAGTCTTGGCTGTGCTGCAGAGCCGTCTGACGGTCGTACGACAGGCATCCCTGCAGTCAGCTAGAATGCTGACTTCAGGAAGGGGGGTGAGAGGGCAACTTTAGGAGCGATTATCTCTCAATTCATAAAGGTTTAAGAGATGATACTGGGGGCAATACATTTCTTTTTAATATGACTTCAATATAGGGATTAGTAATTATTAAGTATTACTATCCCTTTAACCTTTCTCGGAAGAGCTGATCACTAACCTAGTGGGGCCATTGGATTTACCCAGGATTATGCCCGATTCCTTTTCCCTGTTGTTGGAGTTGAGTGTCTCCTTGCCTTTGGTACCCTGACCTAGCCTGCTGGCGGTGTTTGGGATGTAGAGAACACGGCCACCACCTGACCGGGGGACAACGGGATTTCCCTAGTGTCCTTGGAGCATCCCGAATCCATCAGGACCCACTAAAACTATAACCAGCGGGCGATTGTTCATACAGCATCCGATTGATGTGCTTTTTGCAG
This sequence comes from Rhinophrynus dorsalis, assembly GCA_037306005.1. Lineage (NCBI taxonomy): Eukaryota > Metazoa > Chordata > Amphibia > Anura > Rhinophrynidae > Rhinophrynus > Rhinophrynus dorsalis. The sequence continues at coordinate 513,142,122 of CM074721.1, forward strand.
GGGAGGGAGGCAATGGAGAGAGGCACCCGGGGACAAGCAGGATTTGGGGCCGCACACCTGGGGGGACCAGTAGTACCCTATTTCAGCCACTGGGACATTGCACCACAGGGTGCAGGGGAGGGGAATGGCGCCAGGTAGGAGGTCGGGTGATTGTCCTGGAAAGGACAGGGTATTGTGTTTACTAATTAGATGCTCCATTGTAAGTTGTGATCTTATCTGATGCTGCACAGTATAAAAACCTGTGGTGTGGTTCAATAGAGTGTTCCTGTTTTACTCCAGCATTGGTGTGGTCTGAAGCTTGGGCTAGATCATCATGCCCACCGGGTTTTGGGGGTTTCCAGAGCTGAGGAAGCAGTGTCTGACTGAGACACCCAGAAGGGCTGTCTGCGAGTACCGTCACAACATCAGTGCAGTTTTTTGGCGGATTTGTATACTCACCCCATTGCAAAGTGATGGATTGGAGACCACGCTAGCATTCAAAGGGTTAATACTTCATTTGCATAAATGTGGATTTTCACCTCCTGGTTTACCTGAGAATTACTCCAGTCTTTTTATTATCCATGTAAACCTTTGGGTGCTTTGCAATGCATTGTGTACTCCTCTGGCACTCAAAGGGTTAAGGGGTTAAAGGGACAATAATACTTAAAATGAAAAAAGATATATATTGTAGTGTTTATCCCCTTGAGTAGAACAAGGGCACTCCCACTGCTGAAATGTGTTTTATTCAAAAGTAATTACAGTTCAAACTTGAATTTTTTAGGTGCAATATCACAGTGGCCTGAAATTGTACAGTTGTGCTGTTGCTACACCATCCTATGGACAGATCTGGTCAATTGACCATAAATCTCCATAGGATGGTGTAGCAACAGCGCACAGTGCAATTTCAGGCAACTGTGATATTGTTCCTAAAAAATCAAGTTTGAACTGTAATTACTTTTGAATAAAACACCTTTCAGCAGTGGGAGTTCCCTTGTTTTACTCAGGGGGATAAACCCTACAACATATTTCTTTTTACATTTTAAGTATTACTATCCCTTTAAATCAGCCTCAGTGGGGCATTATGTACAAAACAAATGAGGAGCAATTCTGGAACAAATAAAAAAGATCCCCAAATTCCCATTTATTTAACACATTGACTGCTTTATAATACATTTAATGCCTCTCTAGTATTCAGAGTGTTAAAATTCCAAATTAAAGCAATGGGTGTTTCAATCCCCCCTCTCTCCATGGTACGACTGGTACGATCCAGACCTGCTGTTTGTTGTCTCGTTGTTTTTATTTATTTTTTTTTTTTTTTTTTTGTTCTTTCTGATCTGAATTAATTGTTGTGGTTAAAGAGAGGAATGTGGAACAGTTAAAAGAAAACTACCATTTACAAATGTAATTAGGCTTATATAAATACAAATGATTGTTTAGCAAGAACGCTAAAAAAAATGCTTTGCTTGTTGACATGTGAGATAAACAGCGTTTATGTAGGATCCCAGTAAATATACTAAATCTTTCATCATGTTCATCGATCCCAGTTTGCCCTCGTTCCCAGGAATACATAGGGCAGCTTCCGTTTAAAGGGATAGTAATGTTTCACAATAAAAGCAGCTCTAATTAATCTTCATAGTATTTGAACCATGGAGAGTCTTATTTCAATACTGTCAGAGTTGTAGTACAAGACTAATTGAATGATAAAGTATCCCCCTCTCTCCCCTTTAACTGATGTAACACTGCTCACAGGGCCGGACTGGCCTACCGGGATACCGGGAAAAATCCCGGTAGGCCGCCAGCACTGGGCTTCCCAGGGGCCGGCTGGGGCTTCTTCAATAAAAGTTTTAACGATCTTTCCAATCAACCGCGGCCGCAAGGTAACAGGCGGCCGTGAGATGTGAGCAACCGCCAGCCCGTCTACTGAGTGGAGGCAGGCCGGGCCTAGACCCAGTGACGTCAGACGCAGCACGGAAAGCACTGCGTCTGCACACCGGGTAGGCTGGCAGCTCCTACCTTAAACAGTGGTTTGCGGAGACAGAGGTAAGAGGGGGAAAAAGGCAAAAGAGGGATCAATAGCGGGTAAAAGAGGCAGAGGGGGGTCAAAAGGGAGAAAAAAAAGCAAAAGGAGGGGGGATCAGAAGGGGGAGAAAGCGGCAAAAGGTTGGAATCAAGAAGGGGAGAGAGAGATGCAAAAGGGGGATCAAGAGTTAATGAGGGTGAGAAAGAGGCAAAGGGAAGATCAAAAGAGAGGAAAGTGGGGGGAGGGGAGAAAAAGGCAAAAGGAGGGGGGTCAAGAGGGGGAGAAAGAGGCAAAAGGGGGGAATCAGGAAAGGGGGAGAGAGGCAAAAGGGGGGAATCAGGAAAGGGGGAGAGAAAAAGGCAAAAGGGGGATGAAGACAAGAGTCAAGGCTGGATTAAGGCAAAGAGGGGGATCAAGAGGAGGAGAATGGTGAAAGAAAAATCAAGAGGGGTAAAGAGAGGCAACTTGACAAGAGGGGGAATCAAGACCGGGTGAAAGAGGCAGAGGGGGGTCAAGAGTGGGAAAAAAGAGGCAAATGGAGGGGGGATCATGAGGCGAAAGGAGGAGCAATCAAGAGGCAAAAGGAGGGAGGGACCAAGAGGCAAAAGAAGGGGGGGGTCAGGAAGGGGAGAAAGAGGCAAGAAGGGGAGCGAGGCAAAAGGTGGGATCAAGAGTCAAGGAAGGGGTGAAAGGGGGATCAAAAGGGAGAGAAAAAGGCAAAGTGGGAGAAAGAGGCAAAAGAGGGGAATCGAGAGTCAAGAGGTGGTGTGTGTGTGTATGTGTATATATATATATATATATATATATATATATATAAATAATTCTCTATTGTTCTGGTGGCATTCAGATGTCTTTTAAAATGCATGTTTTCCCCTTTTATAAACAAGAAAAAAAATGCCATTATGCTATGGGACTGGTATAATGACGCAATGCTATGGGGCTGGTCAGCAATTTTTTCCAGGGCTGGTTTTTATTCCCAGTCCGGCCCTGACTGCTCATCTCAGAGCAGCAAGACTGTCCGGATGGATTGCAGAGAGGGAGAATCTTCAGTGAGCGTAAGGTAAAACCTGGAAAACCTGTCAAGGGGGCAGGGTTTTCCTTATGATCACAGTAAGAAGATTGTCCCATGCTGGGAGCTGTATGGTCAAGAGACCAGCTACCACATCTGAGGGGAGGTGGCTTACACTAGGTAAAAGGGGTGGGAGGGGATACTTTATCATTCAATTACTCCTGAACTACAACTCTGACAGTATTGAAATAACACTCTCGGTGGCCCAAATACTATGAAGATTAATTGGAGCTGCTGTTTTTGTGAAACATTACTATCCCTTTAAAGCTTATGTGCATATGAATGAATATTATTTCAGTAGACAGAGGTCTTGTCTCCTTCACTTGGGTGGTGATATCATCCATGTTGTCATGGGGCACATTGGTTGTGCTGGAAGTACTTACCTATGCATGCAACCCAGCAATGTATGGGTGCAAAAAGTTAATCTGATGTAGTTTTAAAGTTTTACTGAAAACCCCCATGTTATAGAACTTTCTTGCTAAGTAAAACATGGATACTCCCACCGCACCCAGAACTGAATAAAGTCTGGGATTTTATATTTCACAGAAAGAACCCAAAACAGACAATTATTAAAGGGATAGTAATGTCAGAAAAAGAATATTAACTATATGGTAGATACAATTAATAGAGAATACTTGCACTTATTCATATTTCTCAGACCGTTATGGTTTGAGAGATACAGGAAAATAAAGTTCTCTGGTCCCTCCTCTTTCTGCTTGACGAGCTGTAAAGCTGTCAGAAGCAGATTCTGGTTCCTGGATCAGACGGCGGCTCTTCAGCAGCACCGACATAGCGATACCTAAAAATACATACTTCATCCAAACGGTCAGCAACATGTGCCTGGTTTGCAAGCACATGTTGTAGACCATTCCTATGAAGTATTTATCTTTAGATATTGTTAATATCGGCGCTGCTGAAGAGTCACGTCTGGTCAAGTGACCAGAATCTGCTTCTGACAGCTTTACAGCTCGTCAAGCAGAAAGTGGAGGGAGCGGAGAACTTTATTTTCCTATATCTCTCAAACCATAACAGTATGAGAGATATGAATAAGTGCAAGTGCTCACTTTTAATTGTATCCACCATATAGTTAATACTTTGTTCTGACATTACTATCCCTTTAAGCTCAGAATTTCTGCATTTTCGTTCTACGTCCCTTCTCTCTTTCTTCCATCCTCCCCCCCCGCCTCCTTATGCACATTCCCATGATTCCGTCAGTTCCTCTGAGTCCCCGAGAGTACACGCATTATTGCCGACACAAACCCAGTACCTTCCAATACAGTGAGCCTTGCCCCCCACAGAGATTTTGAATGACTCATTCCTGCCTAAATTAGGCAGCAACCTCCTCCAAAAAACTACCTCAGTTTATTGACATAGGGTGCTGGCCCACTGTATTAGGAAGAAATAATTTTTACAGCAGGCAAGGGGGAAGCTATTTCCCCTTACACACCTCACTCTGCTGTATCTTGCACAGCAGAATACAGATCACTCTGCAGGAAGTGAAGAGTGCAATGGAAAATTGCTTCCCCATTAGTCAGAAAAACTCCACAAACAACACATGTAAAGGGAATGTATGTAATGTGGAAAAAAAATATATAGCAATATTTATAGAGTAAAGCAAGGGTACTCAAGCTGCTGAGATATGTTTTCTTCAAAGATTATTACAGCTCAAACTTGAATTTTTCTGGGGTGCAGTACTTCCATGGCCTGAAGACAGCTATTATTAGTGGCAATAACCCTCCATTCACTAACAATAGCACCACAGTATAATGTCAGGTCATGGAAGTACCTCACCCAGTAGGGCCAGCTTTACATCCCAGGCACTATAAGTGCCCTTAACTGTGCATATAGGCCACACCCCCACTCCTCACATGACCTCTGTAGAGCCATCTTTACATCCCAGGCACTGTAAGCTCCCTTAACTCCGCCCATGGCCACAACCCCCCTCCTCACATGACCCCTGCAGGCAGCTTTACATCCCAGGCACTGTAAGCTACCTTAACTCTTCCCATGGGCACACCCCCATATTCCTCACATGACCCCTGTTCAATCCACTGATTCCTGGCACAGAAAATACCCTTTGCCTATAACAAGCAACAAAGGAAAAAACTGTAACCCTTTGCTTGCTAGATTATTCTTGTGACGGTACCAGCGGACACCCAGCCTTGGTGTCCCCATCAATGGTCACTTCTTCCGCTACGAGCCAGATGGACATCCAACAGCATACCGCAATATACCCCAATCACCAGGCAAAACTAGTGTCAGGGTAACCAGCACACACACACTGCACACAGCAAGCTTTACCCCAAGCATCACACAACAACAGTGTCTTGGGGTTAGAATAACAACTGCCTTTATTGGAACAAGCCACACATATTTATACACAAACCGTGCATTGAAATACATGGGCCAACCATATACAATAGGTAAGTCACAGGGATAATACAATCACGACATACAAGACAAAGAACAAACAAAAAAAATGGTCCAAGCAATTACAATAACACAGACATGATTGAATTACTACACAAAAGGCTAGCAACAAATGGTACAACACAATACAAAGGGCCAGACGTGATTAAGTTAACGCACCACAGGGGGTCTCAGTACAGTTCACAAACCTACAATGACTGGAGTGGCTACAATACACACAGAACTTGGGTGAGGGTGAACAATGAAACAAAAGGCTTGAGGGACTGCAATATACATTTGCAGCATCCTTGGCCAAACTCAAATACTTAACCCCTAATGGCCCAGTCCCCTGAAAGCAGGCCATGATTTTTAGTCCTTTTGGCACAGTTGTCCGCCAATATAACGTCCCAAAGTTCTACATAGCTTGCGACACTGGGCTGGCAATCCGTACGCCTAGACAAGGGTTGTTTTAGGCATGACAGAAATGTCCACAGTTCCTTGGTGTTCCTGGGTTAGCAGTCTCAGTGAATGTCAGCCTGTTTGGGGAAAAAGTAGGGTTTTTTCTGCCAGCATAATGGTCCTCAGTAGTTGGTGAAGCGTGGTGCTCACCAGGTCAATAATCCAGACTTGCCAAAAACAGGGAATTGGTCCGGTTCCCATGACAATTCTCTAACGCATTGCTCTGTGTAACGGGAGCTAAGGACGCTGGGTTGTCCTAAGCCATCGATCCAGCAGCTACAGATGGATCGCTGGTTCGGTGAATGTAAGTAGCTTCCTGGAACATAGGGCTACTGAATGGGGGTCGGAGGGGACCCTTTAAACCATCCAGGAATAAATACAAAGGCCACAGTTCTTAGTCCAAAACAACTACCTCAGTTTATTGGGGAAACACAGGGAAATGTATACAGAAACTTTAAGGATACAAAATCGGTCAGATACAATACAACACGATAAAATACACAATGGGAGTGTAAATAACTTGTACAATGGGGTTGGTGGTGGATAACATAACACAATGAGCACAGTGTTTAGGTGTAAACAGAGGGGCAAAGGAACAATAGACATTGTAGAGCCTTTAGCTAATTCAATCTTGCCACTCCAATTCCTAGTCAATAGGAATTGGAGTGATAAGAATCAACCAACCAATCAAAAGGTTGCCTACCTTCTCAATGCATTTCTTAACAACATTTAAGATGGATGAGTAGGCAACCAATCAGGAAGCTGCCTACTCTGTACAGTACAGTAGGCAGAGAATCAGAAGGCTGCCTACTTTCAAACATGGGTGATGGGGAATTCTGAATGCCCAGACCTAGTCTGTGGCTGTCCAGCCACCCGGAGCTGAAACTTCACCCAGTGCCTTCCAGTCTTTTGTGTTTTTTTCATGGGTCTTAAAAAAGTCCTTAGTAACGGACTATGGTCTGTTACAATACTCCCCTTTTTGAGTCCCAAGCCAGTGGCAACACTGGTAGTCAGAGGAGTCTTTTGTCCTTGGGGCCCAGAGTCTGGGGGAGATTCAGGTAATCCAGTGTGGGGTGGGGAAGGCAGGAGTCAGCGGCCTGGCGCAACCTGAGGGGTTTTTCCTTCATTCTTGTCCCAGCCCCATAAGAGTGGGTGTGGCTCATGGGTCCAGCTGCCCAGGCATAGCCTGTATCAGTCCCTATTGGTTCTGGGGCCAGGGGCTCTGGATCCAGTACACATCTGTGGGGAAAAGTCATGTGATGCATAGGGGCCTCAGTATTAGCGGGAGAGCTGGGGGGACACCGGTTCTGGTTGCCCCTCTCCCAACATCAAGGATCCTGTTGCCAGACCCCCCACCAGTCAGTTGCTCCCCTTGCCAGGTTGGGGCCTAAAAGCAGGCTGGCGTGGGCATCAACCCCGCTCCTCAGGGCAGGGGCAACCGAGTCGCTGGAGAAGACGGTGGTCCCACTTTCCAGGGCAGGGACAACAGAGGCACTGGAGAGGATGTTGGTCCCACTCTCCAGAGTGGGGACAACAGGGCCGCGGGACAGGACGGTGGTCCCACTCTCCAGGTCAGGGACAACAGCGCCCCTGTAGAGGACGTTGGTCCCACTTCCCAGGGCAGGGACAACAAAGGGGCTGGTGAGCATCTCAGTCCCACTCACCAAGTATAAGGTATCAGAGCCAGTGGGTAGGATCTAGGTCTCACTTCCCAGGGCAGGGGCAACAGAACCACTGGTGAGGATCGCACTCTCACTCCCCAGGGCAGGGGAAACAGTACAGGCTTCCTTGAGTTCTCGGAGGTAGCACTGCTCCACTGCTGTCATAAGTCTGCTCACCATCTCATCTGACGGATTTCATCCCAGGAGGTGCATTAGTTTCCACGTTCTCCTTGCCACTGGGTCACTCAACACATTGAAGGGTGCCTTGACTTCAGGATCATCCTTTCCCAGCAGCGTCCACCACAGCTCCAACAAGTACCCTATGTGTCTCCAGTTGGGGCCAACAGAGCTCATGGATTCCAGCCCTGCCATATTTCACCGGTTGGATCCCAGGTGGTGGTTTGGATCCCTTAAAAGAAGAGAGAATCACACCGCTGCCACCAGTGTAATGGAAGCCGTGGATGTCGGGTTGTCCTAAACTGTTGTTCCAGGGTCCTCTCTCCTTGAAGTGGCTACAGATGGGTAGCAGGTTCGCTGAACGGAGGTAGCTGACTGGAACATAGGGCTCCTGAATGGGGGTAAGAGGGGACCCTTTAAACCATCCAGGAATAAAGACACAGGACACAGTTTTTAGTCCAAAATGACTACCTCAGTTTATTTATTTATTTTTTTAAGAATCCAATTCCGGACTCCCCGAACGGCGTGCAGCCACGGGGGGAGCCCTGAATTCCATGATGGTCATAGTACGTCATGGGTCGTTCAGTCAGATTTACCCATGACGTACTATGACCGTCAAGATTAGTTAAGGGGTTAAAAGAGCCCTTAGTAATGGACTATGGTCTGTTACACTCCGCAATGCATAGGAGATCTCGATAGCAGCCAAGGAGTTAAATAATATCCTGTAAAGCAGTATAAAACTGGGGCAGGAACATTGAAATTGCTCTGGCCACACCCACAATTCCAAATATGGATGTGAGTCAACCCTCAAAATCTGAAGCTCCGAGCAATTGCCTATTCTGCCTAATTGGAAATCTGACCCTGTCACCCAAAAACATGCAAGTCTGTAATTGAAATAAACATCTCTCGGCAGTTTCTGTATTTTGTTTTACTCTGCAGGATAAACCGTTTCATTAAAACGTTATTTAACCCATTGAATGCAAGACAGGTCTGCAGAGAAGTGTGTCACAATGCGTTGGAGGTCTCTCTAGCCGCCATGGGGTTAACCCTTTGAGCGCCAGAGTGGTACGCAGCGCATTGCGTATCCCTATGGCACTCAAAGGGTTAATATTTACAGCAATTATAAATCCAAGAATCGAATATGGTCTGTGATTTTATAGTAAGACCAAAGGAACCTAGAACTGGCTAATGTTCAGTTTTTTTGTGCATTTTGGGCTACGTTCCCTTTTTCTCTTCCATCCTCCCCCCGCCTCCTTATGCACATTCCCATGATGCCAGCAGTTCCTCTGAATGCCCCAGTGTGCGCACATTATTGCCAGCACACACTCAATATCTTCCAATGCAGTGAGACTCGCGCCCTGCAGAGATCTGGAATCGCGTCTTGCAAAGGAGTGACTCATTCTTGCCTAATTTAGTCAGCGACCGCCTCACCTCTGCTTGTTACCTGACATGGGGTGCCGGCCTACTGGTTTCAGATTAGCATTTCTCCTTTGTGCGATGGGAGTGCCGCTGTCTCAGTGGGGGAGATTTTGTTTGGAAGACGGCAGGAAAAAAAAATATGTTTCCTGTTTCATACTGGACAGTATTATCCCTCTCTCTCTGTGTCTCATAAACAATAAAGTCTCTGTAATGAGGAGAGGCTCTGTGTCAGGAATTACACTGAATTATCCTTAAGTGCTGATTAAATCCATGGGAGCTTCAATCCAGCTGTCTCTCTTATTCTGCTGCAAAAATAGAGTACATCTGTATGTGTAAGAAAGAGTTTGTGTGTTTGCACATTCTGCACTACACGGCTCTACCACTGAAGGAGTTAAAATCCACAATTAAATCAAATGGAGAATTTTATTTGTCCCGTATAATGATGTTGACTTGAGGGATAATTAGTTTCATACTACGTCAGCGTGTGTGCAAGTTTGTGTGCATGTAGACAGACAGACAGATACAGATAGATAGATAGATAGATAGATAGATAAATAGATAGATAAATAGACAGACAGATGGATAGATAGACAGATAGATAGATAGATAGATAGACACAGATAGATAGACAGACAGACAGACAGACATATATAAAGAGACACATAATTACAAACAAATTAGTTGTGACTATCTAATTTAAGAGCATGACTGCAATGATTTAGTCACACAAAATGGCTGTATCTCTCAAAAGATTCATTTTGTGACTCAAAATGTACTTGTTGCAGCACAGAACGGACTTTATGTCAAAAATCGATTTTGCTCAACAGAAAAAGTAGTTTGTCAAACACAATCCATTTTTGTTACACACACTAATTTCCCTCAGGATGTCCTTGGTAGCGCACCAAGAGAGAGAGACTAACCTCCCTAGGCAGGAAAGACACAAAATAAAAAATAATCTATAAAAAGACCTCCCATCTTCACCATCCCTCAGTGTTTTTACCTGTCCTCACTAGGGGCAGTGTGTGTGTGTGTGTGCTCACTTCTCCATTTTGTGTTTTAGTGAGGGACTAGCTGGATACCATTTCTGATTTGCACATTGCATTACTGAGGTAATTTATTTAGAGTTGGTTCCCCTTTGGCCACCCCCACATCCCCTTCTTCTATCTGGGACCCTGCTGGGTCAACTGTTTTGTTTGATGAAGCAGCAACATGTCTGCCACGATCGTGGATGCTGAATCTTGTTTCCCAAAGAAATCTACCATGGAGAGCATGCCATGTAAACATGTCTAAGACACCTTCGGTCTGTACATGTTCCAAATAGGGTGGGCCCCAGTTGATGTGGAAAGTCTTTTAAGCAGCATTGTAACATTGCTCTGCCACAGCCTTCCCTGTGGACAACTGATTGGGCCAGGCCAGGAAGGTTGCCATTAGATCCTGCTTCCTCGGCTGTAAGGGCAACGACTATCCACTGTTTTTTCTTGGGGGCCCTTGGAATTTTAGCTTTGCTGTTGCGAATCTAGCTTTGTGGTTTGGTCTTTTTATATGTTTTTCATATGGAGAATCCAAGGACTCCCTCTAGCCTGATCTGCAAACTTTCATTGGAAGATGGCTACCAGAAGAAGTTTTGACATCCTTCCTGCTCTCTGCTTGTGTCCCAGACCTTTCTTTCTCATGCCAGTATGGCTGACATGGCATCAATAGTGTCTCTTTTTACCTCTATAACTGGGGAGATACTGTGGTCTCTTAAAGTGGTAGAAGTTATGACAATTCCCTCCTGTTCTTCTCTTCCCAGAGAGGAATTTCCTGTACATAGAAGACCCATGGAATTCTCTGAATCAAATTCTAAAGAATCCTTTGGACAATGTCTGCAAGGAAGAGTCATATATATATTTCTGCTGGAGTGTGTGGATACCCTTGTCAAGAACATCAGATCATCACCTCAAGGATGATAAAAGCCTGAGGTCAGTGGCAGAAGAGATATACTAGGGAGTATAAGAAACACAAAGTCTTCTCAGCTGAAATGTAACTTCGAAGCTTAGTAAGCAGGAGTAGGTAAAGCCCAATAAGTTCTTGTTCTCTAGGAAGTTCAAATATCTTTATTTCAGACCCAAAAAGAGTCAGCATTTAGGGCTTGTATAAGGCAGATGAGCACATAGCCCACCTATCCAAGAAGACCACAATCCCAGTAAAAGACTGGTGAGAGTTCTTCAAAGAGACCTTATGAACTGCAAATTTGGAGGATCTGAGATAAAGAGAGACTAGCCAAATTGGGTTTGTTTATATTAAAAAAACAAGGAAATTGGGGTTAGGGGATAACCTTTGCAATTGGCTAGAAAGCTGGTTGAAGGATAGGGAACAGTGTGTGGTTGTAAATGGACAACAGTTAAAGTTGAGAGTGGAGTACCTCAGGTTTCAGTACTTGGGCCACTGATTTTTAAGATGGTTAAATTACCTGGAAATAGATAAAGAAAGCAAAATAACAATATTTGCAGATGACACTAAATTATGCAGGGTAATTAATTCAGAACAGGATAATTGCTCTCTACAGAGGAATTTACATAAAATAGCAGATTGGGCAAACAAATGAATATGAAGTTTAATGTGAGGAAGTGTAAAGTCATGCATTTGGGAGGAAATAACCCCAAGGCTACTTATAAACTTAATGGAATCATTTTAGGGGACTCGTTGCTAGAGAAAGACCTCGGTATCCATGTATCACGGTGCCCGTGCTTTTTTCTGTCACTCTCTGTGAGTTGCGCTCCCATTGGCTGAGCTTAGTTTGGCTCGCCCAGTATGGCCTTCTTATACCGGGCCTCTGGCACCTGTCAGGTGCCCTTTCGTGGTGTTCCTGTAGCAGTGCTACTGTTTACTGTGTTCCTGCGTTCCTGTGTACCAACTTGGCCCGTTTGACTACTACTCCTGGTTCCTGCTCCGTGATTCGACCCGGCCTGGCTGACGTTCCTGTTCCATGACCTGACCCGGCTTGTCTGGCGTTCCTGCTCCGTGATTCGACCTGGCCTGGCTGACGTTCCTGCTCCGTGACCTGACCAGGCTTGTCTGACGTTCCTGCACTGAGATCCGGCCCAGCTATTCTGCTCCTGTTCTCCGTGTTGCTTGGGCGAATTCTTACTTCCGCTTAGTTGGCCTAGCAGACTGAGTATCTATGTGGCCTCCGTTACTGCTGAGCATTCCGTTAACTCTTGCAGAGCACTGTTGCCTCCGTTAACACTGAGCCTTCCATTAACTCTTGCAGAGCACTGTTGCCTCCGTTAACACTGAGCCTTCCATTAACTCTTGCAGAGCACTGTTGCCTCCGATTATCACCGAGCCTTCAGTTATTTCCGCAGAGCCATTGTTGCCTCTGATTACCGCTCCGGCAGTAAGCCGTGGCTGCATTCCGTTAGCTCTTGCTGTGTATGGTTGCCTACGCTACAGCACCAGCAGGGTGCCATTGGCTCAATATTACCAGCTCTTGCAGAGTATTGTGCCTCCGTTACTGCACCAGTCGGGTGCTATTGGCTCAAGTCCGCCAGCTCTCGCAGAGTACAGTGTCTCCTTTACAGCACCGGTTGGGTGCCATTGGCTCAAGTCCGCCAGCTCTCGCAGAGTACAGTGTCTCCTTTACAGCACCGGTTGGGTGCCATTGGCTCAAGTCCACCAGCTCTTGCAGAGTACTGTGCTTCCGTTACTGCACCGGTCGGGTGCACGTGGCTCAAGTCTGTTCTAGCTCTAGCAGAGTATTGTGGCCTCCATTACTGCTACAGCAGAGGGTATAAGTCTCAGTCCTGCTTTGCAGACTTAGGTGCTTCCACATCCCGCACCACAGTCTCTTTATAACCATTACCATCATACTGGGCGTTGCCAACCCACCACATCAGAGACTGATTACTATCTATGAACTTTAACCCACGCTGTGCTGTATTTGCCTTGTTATGCCTGACCTGTGACAGTATCTAACCTTCTTCCATTGTATACTGGGCCTGTGTGGGCATATGTCCATGATTTATATTTTCCTGTCTATTCCACTGTGATACACTATAGCCCGCTGTGGGTATTCTCATTTTGTCTTTTAATGAAACTGTGTTTTATTCTAACCTACTGTGTCTGAGTGTCGTACAAAACCATTACACCTTGTCAACTACAAACTTGAAACAGTGACCATTGTCAAACAGCAGTAGCAAAGGCAAACAAAATCCTGTCTTGTATAAAAAGAGGTATTGAAACAAGAGTGGATAACATTATTTTGCCATTGTACAAATCTCTGGTAAGACCTCACCTTGGGTATTCAGTGCAGTTTGGAGCACCAGTTCTGAAAAACGGTATACTAGAACTAGGGTACAGCGAAGAGCAACAAAATTCATTAAGGGAATGGAGGACTTGACGTATGAGGAACAACTAGACAAACTTGATTTATTTACTTTCGAGAAAAGACGACTAAAAGGAGATCTTATCACAATGTACAAGTATATGAGAGGTCAATACAACGAACTCTGTGGTGAGCTATTAATTCCAAGGCCTGATAAAATGACCAGGGGACACCCCTTGAGATTAGAGGAAAGGAGGTTTAAACTTCAGCAGAGGAAGGGTTTTTTTACAGTAAGGTCTGTTAAGTTGTGAAATTCCTTGCCCAATGATGTGATAATGGCAGACACAATGGAAACATTTAAGAGAAGATTGGATACATTTCTTTCAAAAGGGAACATACAGGGTTATATTGTGTGTTAGTAGGCAAATCAGGAAGGTCTGATAAATGACTAACTTATTTGATAGCAGGAAAGCTATAGAATTCTCATGTCACCGGGGTATGAGGCAAAGGTTGAACTTGATTCAACCTAGTTTACTAGGTTACTATCTAAGGGGTGATATGATTACTTTTTACAAATATATTCAACATCAATACAAAGAACTCTCCAAGAAACTATTTACCAAAAGAACTGAGCAAAAGCAAGAGGTCTTCCATTAAGTCTAGAGGAAAGGCACTTCCAACTTAAACAAAGGAAGAGATTTTTTAGAATAAGGGCAGTAAAGTTATGGGATACGGTGCTTGCAGATTATTGTAGTTGCTTTCCAAAAAGTAATGGATTATTTTTCTCTCAGAACAATATTGAAAATTATGACTAGGGCTGCAACAACTAATCGATTAAATCGATAAAAATCGATAATGAGAATCGTTGCCAACGATTCTCATTATCGATTAGTTGTGCAGGGGGGAGCTGGTTGGCTGCAGTGAGTGAAGGTGCTTGGGTATCTCAGGCGCACAATGCAAGACGCGAGGTCAGGAGGCTCAAGAGGGTTCCGGAGAACTTCAGCTGGACATGCCCCCCAGCGGTCAGTGGTTCCTTGAGATCCTGAAGCTCCACCCCTCTTTCGCTGCTGCAAAACTGAAGTCGTCAATTTCTAGGCTGCAGCGAAACCCACGATTTAACACAGGTGAGAGTGTTTGACAGGCTCCCTCCTCTGCTGTGTGTTAAATCTAGATCTATAGTTAATGTGTATTAAAGGGATAGTAATGTTTCATAATAAAAGCAGCTCTAATTAATCATCATAGTATTTGGACTCTGGAGAGTGTTATTTCAATTCTGTCTGAGTTGTAGTTCCAGAGTAATTCAATGACAAAGTGTCCCCCTCCTGCCCCTTTTACTGATGTAACACTGCTCAGCCAGAGTAGAAGGGAGGTGCCCAGGTAGATTGCAGAGAAGGACAATCTTCAATTAAGATAAGAGAAAAACCTGAAAAGCTTGTCAAGGGGGGCAGGGATTTCATTGTTTTCATAGGAAGAAGATTGTCCCCTTCTGTTATCTGTCTGGTCTATGGACTGCATTCCACATCTGAGAAGAGATGGCTTACACTAGGTAAAAGGGGCGGGAGGGGAAACTTTGCTTGTGAATATCTCTCAAACCATAAAGGTTTGAGAGATAAGACTTATATCGTTCTTCATGTTTTTTTAATGCCTACAAAATAAAATAAACATAAAACAAAGTATTACTATCCCTTTAAGTGCAAAAGAATGATATGGTGAAAATATACCTCTCCTTCCTAACTTCAGCATAATCTTGTTGATCACGTTGGTATTTTTTCTTTTTCCTTCCAAAAAACTGTTTTTTCATAATTTACAATTCTCTCATTGATCATATCATCTAAATCTTTAAAAACTGGGGAGCTTGCATGGCTCTGCAGGGAATATCTTATTTTTTCTATCTCTTCAATGATTTCAGCCAGTTTATCTTCCCTATATTAATAAATCTCCTAATGAGATTGAAAGAACATTGATCTATTATATCTTGCCATGAATTCTTTAAAGGGATAGTAATGTCAGAAAAAATGTATTAACTATACGGTATATACAATTAAAAGAGAGTACTTGCACTTATTCGTATCTTTCAAACCTTTATGGTTTGAGAGATATAGGAAAATAAAGTTCTCTGGCCCCTCCCTTTTCTGTTTGACGAGATGTAAAGCTGTCAGAAGCAGATTCTGGTCGCTTGACCAGATGTGGCTCTTCAGCAGCGCCGATATAAAGATATCTAAAGATAAATACTTAATTTGGAACGGTCTACAAAGTGTTCCTGGCTTACAAGCACACTTTGCAGACTGTTCCAATGAAATATTTATTTCTAAATACTGTGATTTCGGCTCTGCTGAAGAGCCTCTGTCTGGTCAAATGACTGGGGCTCTGCAGCTGTCAGCTAGATGGCAGACTTGAGTAAAACAGCCAGGAAAAGATAACTTTAGCAAATTATATCTCTCAAACCATAAAGGTTTGAGCGATAAGACTTCCATCAATGTTAATCTTTTTTTAATGTCTACAATATTAAATCAACTTTAAATTAACCATTACTACCCCTTTAAATCAATATCATGGAAATCACAAGGTGTACAGAATTTTATATTGTTGGTACATCTGCACAATCCGTGTCCCTATATTTGACACAACGGATTTATATATTCAAGGAACTTTGTCCTATTGTATGCATGTCAGTCTGATAACACAAAGTGTATATACAGAGGGGACTTTTATATTTATATAGTTATTATAGATTCTCGGCACAGGGCACATTATAGCACTATTGTGTGGAGGAGCGCAGGGTTTGCACTTGCACTTTAAGCCTCGGTTTAAATTCTTTGGGGGCTGGAGAACCCTTCTAGTCCTTGCAGCCATCTATACGCTAGTTATTAATTATTTGCACTACATTAATCACATGGATCTATTAAGGTCAGTTAGCGCTTGGAGCTTTCTTCTTTTTTCTTGATTTAATAGATAAATGCTTTATTCCCCAGCTGTCAGTGGCATGGAGCGCGGACGTCTTGCCAGAATGCCGTCTGCACGCCTGCGCTGTCAGTCCCAGCCATAGCCGGCCGGCTCCTAGCAACGCCTCCTAGACCTTGCTGGGACTGACAGAGCAGGCGCACGGACGTCATTCTGACAAGATGTCCGCGCTCCGTGCTACTGACAGCTGGGGAATAAAGCATATATCTATTAAATCAGGTAATAATTCTGGCAACTAGCGCTACTAAGCAGCTAGTCGCCAGAAGGGGACTTAGTTAAGCTAAACATTTTGTGACATGGTAGTTCCACTTTAAGGGCAGATGTTTGCCATTGTCAAATGAAGTACAAAATCAGAGAGCTTCTTTTGTGTCTGTGAAACAAATGGTGAGGGATCTACATATCTCTTATGCAAAACTTTGAATACTGATTGATGGAAAGGCAACATTCTTTAGCTCTCCTGCTGCCAAAATATAATAGATAAGGCTGAAAAAAAAAGACATGCGTCCATCTAGTCCAGCCCATGCCAAAAACACCCTGTTGATCCAGAGGAAGGCAAAAAAAGCCCTCTGGAGCCATTTCCAATCTAGTCCCAAGTGTGTGTGGGGGGGAATTATTCCTTCCTGACTCCAATCGGTAGTGAATTAGTTCCCCGGATCAATATCCTATTTGCTTTGAAGCCATCTGTCATAGTACCGCCCTTACTGTAAAGAATCCCTGCCTTTGTTTTAGTCGAAAGCGCCTTTCCTCAAGTCTTAATAGACTTGCTCTTAGCTCAGCTCTTTTCATAAATAATTAATTGGCTAGTTATTTGTATTGACCTAGAATATATGTGTAAATGGTAATCATATCACCCCTTAGACGTCTCTTCTCTAATGTAAACAAACCCAGTTTGGCTAGTCTCTCTTTATAAATCAGATCCTCCAATCCCTTTATCAGTTTTGTTGCACGTCTCTGAACCTTTTCCAGTTCAGTAATGTCTTTTTTTTTTAGAACAGGTGCCCAAAATTGTACTCCATATTCTAATATATAATTAACCCTTTGAGGATCAGAAGATGACACAGGGCATTGCAAAACAATGCTTTTAAAATCATTCTGGTCCTTAAATGGTTTACCAGAATAGTATTGTACTCTGTTATTATGACTCCAGTGATCCAAGTTGCCTTAATCACAGTGCTCTGTTTAGAAGGCTCCACGAAATAGATGGCTCACGTTCTCCTGCTGTGCTCTGTGGCAGACTGAGATGAAGAGAGTTTGAATCCAACAGCAGTTGGAGGGCCAAATGTTGCCCATGTTTAATATTGTAGGGAAAGTGGGCAGAAAATATTTACTGCCTTCACTTCCTGCCATCATTGATCTTCCAATCTTTCTCTCCCTCACCCATATGCTAAAATTAAATGCACCATTATTCTGGAGCAAGGCAGACACACCATGGAACCAAATCAAAATTTCCAGTGATGTCAATGTTTCTAACCCCTTGAATGCTAGCATGGTCTCCAATGCATTGCAAAGCAATTCAAGGGTTTAAAATCCTTGTATAAAATTTTTGAAGTATGGGAATTTTTGTTTTCCCTGGTGAGATTTTCTTGCTCCAGAATTGGTCCACTTTCTTCAGTACATCAGCCTCACAAATATATGCACAGTGAGACCAGCGAGAGGTTTCCTAGGTTAGAAATGTCTTGAGGTACTTGAAACCTATGCTCTATGTATTAAAGGGATAGTATTACTTCAAAATCACTATCACTCATATTGTAGCCCTTAATAAACTGAGTTAAATGGCACCAGCGGCATCTCTCAAACCTTTATGGTTTAAGAGATAGCCGCTTTCAAAGTTCCCTCTCCCCTGCTGTCAGCGTTCTGCTGCCAGCAGGGGAATCCGGTCCCGGGACAGGCGGAGGCTCTTCAGCAGAGCCGATATCTCTTTATGGAAGGAAAAATTATTCATTGAAACAGTCTTCTACGTGTGCTTGGTTACCAAGCACACGTAGAAGACTGTTTCAATTAATCATTTTTCCTTCCATAACGAGATATTGGCTCTGCTTGAAGAGCCTCCGCTTGATTCAGAGACCGGATTCTCCTGCTGGCAGCAGAACACTGACAGCAGGGGAGAGGAAACTTTGAAAGCGGCTATCTCTTAAACCATAAAGGTTTGAGAGATGCCGCTGGTGCCATTTAACTCAGTTTATTAAGGGCTACAATATGAGTGATAGTGATTTTGAAGTAATACTATCCCTTTAAAACAAGTGTGGGTAATCTTGTGTTTGGGTTCATGTACCTTTTCAAATATAGCTTTTATAATGTCATAGGGGTCTATTCACACAAAGGTGAGTTGCAAGTAAATTGAACATTTTATCTCACCAGTTTATGTATACATTGTGCAGGGACAAACCTGGGGAGTTTGCTTAGTGGGGGAAACTCACCAGGTTTGTCCCTGCACAATGTATACATAAACTGGTGAGATAAAATGTTCATCTCACCTCATCTCACCTTTTAGTGAATAGTCCCCATAGTAAAAGAAGAACAATGACACATGTTAATGTAAATGTTAAGTTTTTTATTCTGCTGTTTGTTTTTAACACTCAGTTTGTTCATTAAATCGTTTTAAATAATGAACAATTAGCCTACTTTTTTTTTTATCCGATTAATTGAAAAAATAATTGGCCAACTAATCAATTATCAAAACAATCGTTAGTTGCAGCCCTAATTATGACCGTTGGTCTCGTAGCAAATGGCATGTCGATACAGGGAAATATCTGACTGCCACTTAGTTGGAAATGGCTTCAATGTTTTTTTGCCTTCCTTTGGGTCAATAGGGAAGTTATGGCATGTGCTGAACTTGATGGATGAAGGTCTTTTTTGGCCTCATCAAGTATTTTGCTCTGATCCAAAAGACAGAAAGATAGAGACAGCACTTCACAAGTATAATTAGACAAGTGCAGCTTCCTTTCATCCTAGTGTGGCTGCTACCCACATATCCAGGAACATGCATTTCTGGCATATACAACTGGAAGAGGACAGGATTAATAAGTTATGCTGTGAAGACTTGCTTAAGTCCATGCTTTGCCTGGATGCAGCCTTCATTTGTGATGCAACCATGGAGAACAAGACCTACAAGCTCTGCACAATGCCTTTTGAGGGAAAACTTCTATTTGGGAAGGAGCTTGAAGTAAAAACTAGGAACTTTGCAGCGGGGATCAGAGTGCTTGGCTTGACCTTTACTTAATGGTTGCTCTGCTTCCCAGGTACCAATGCAGTGTGATCATTAACAGTGTGTAGATACTCAGTACCATTATACAGTGCAGTGTGATCATTATCAATGTGTAGATACTCAGTACCATTATACAGTGCAGTGTGGTTATTATCAGTGTGTAGATACTCAGTACCATTATATAGTGCAGTGTGATCAGTATCAGTGTGTAGATACTCAGTACCATTATACAGTGCAGTGGGATCATTATCAGTGTGTAGATACTCAGTACCATTATACAGTGCAGTGTGATAATTATCAGTGTGTAGATACTCAGTACCATTATATAGTGCAGTGTGATCAGTATCAGTGTGTAGATACTCAGTACCATTATACAGTGCAGTGGGATCATTATCAGTGTGTAGATACTCAGTACCATTATACAGAGCGGTGTGATCACTATCAATGTGTAGATATCAGTACCATTATACAGTGCAGTGTGATCATTATCAGTGTGTAGATACTCAGTACCATTATACAGTGCAGTGTGATCATTATCAGTGTGTAGATACTCAGTACCATTATACAGTGCAGTGTGATCATTATCAGTGTGTAGATACTCAGTACCATTATACAGAGCAGTGTGATCATTATCAGTGTGTAGATACTCAGTACCATTATACAGAGCAGTGTGATTATTATCAGTGTGTAGATACTCAGTATCATTATACAGTGCGGTGTGATCATTATCAGTGTGTAGATAGTTTCATTATACAGTGCAGTGTGATCATTATCAGTGTGTAGATACTCAATACCATTATACAGTGCGGTGTGATCATTATCAGTGTGTAGATACTCAGTACCATTATACAGTACGGTGTGATCGTTATCAGTGTGTAGATACTCAATACCATTATACAGAGCAGTGTGATCATTATCAGTGTGTAGATACTCAGTACCATTATACAGAGCAGTGTGATCAGTATCAGTGTGTAGATACTCAGTACTATTATACAGTGCGGTGTGATCATTATCAGTGTGTAGATACTCAGTACCATTATACAGTACAGTGTGATCATTATCAGTGTGTAGATACTCAGTACCATTATACAGAGCAGTGTGATCAGTATCAGTGTGTAGATACTCAGTACCATTATACAGTGCAGTGTGATCATTATCAGCGTGTAGATACTCAGTACCATTATACAGTGCAGTGTGATCATTATCAGTGTGTTGATACTCAGTACCATTATACAGAGCAGTGTGATCATTATCAGCGTGTAGATACTCAGTACCATTATATAGTGCAGTGTGATCAGTATCAGTGTGTAGATACTCAGTACCATTATACAGTGCAGTGTGATCATTATCAGTGTGTAGATACTCAGTACCATTATACAGTGCTGTGTGATCATTATCAGTGTGTAGATCAGTGATTCTCAACCAGGTTGCCATGGCACTTTGGTGTGCCGCAGACATCAATTTAGGGTGCCTTATGTTTTCTATAAAGACTAACAAAAATGGGCCTCTAAATAAAGATTTATAGAAAATTAATATGTACAATATGTTTAGCTTTGCTATTAAGATTATAAGACATGATAATAACTGCATATTTGTGTATTGTATCCTTCATTATGACCTTGATAAATGACATTAAATATGATAGGGGTGCCCCGAATGTTCAAGATTTTGTGTTAGGGGTGCCCCGAGCAAAAAAGGTTGAGAAACACTGGTGTAGATACTCAGTACCATTATACAGTGCAGTGTGATCATTATCAGTGTGTAGATACTCAGTACCATTATACAGTACGGTGTGATCATTATCAGTATGTAGATACTCAGTACCATTATACAGTGCGGTGTGATCATTATCAGTGTGTAGATACTCAGTACCATTATACAGTGCGGTGTGATCATTATCAGTGTGTAGATACTCAGTACCACTATACATTGCAGTGTGATCATTATCAGTGTGTAGATACTCAGTACCATTATACAGTACAGTGTGATCATTATCAGTGTGTAGATACTCAGTGCCATTATACAGTGCAGTGTGATCATTATCAGTGTGTAGATACTCAGTGCCATTATACAGTGCAGTGTGGTTATTATCAATGTGTAGATACTCAGTACCATTATACAGAGCCATGTGATCATTATCAGTGTGCAGATACTCCGTACCATTATACAGAGCGGTGTGATCATTATCAGTGTGCAGATACTCCGTACCATTATACAGTGCAGTGTGATCATTATCAGTGTGTAGATACTCAGTACCATTATACAGTACAGTGTGATCATTATCAGTGTGTAGATACTCAGTACCATTATACAGTGCGGTGTGATCATTATCAGTGTGCAGATACTCCGTACCATTATACAGTACAGTGTGATCATTATCAGTGTGTAGATACTCAGTACCATTATACAGAGCAATGTGATCATTATCAGTGTGCAGATACTCAGTACCATTATACAGAGCAGTGTGATCATTATCAGTGTGTAGATACTCAGTACCATTATACAGTGCAGTGGGATCATTATCAGTGTTGCACAGTACTACACACTTGTTTATAAGGGATTATTTATATCATTGACAGCTTTTCCACTCTCAGTGTGAGATTTTGGTTTAAATCTACTACAAGCTGCTTAAAATATGTGAAATTAAATAATTTAACAGCAATGCTTTTTAAAAATGGAATATCGCTGCATGGGTTCATGATTGTGATGAAAAGGAAAGAATTGTAAAATCAAAATATTTCTTTTTTTTAAAAAATGGTATACAACATGAAAAATCCATGGAACTCAAATAAAAGAAGGAAAAAAGAAAGAAAGAAAGAAATCCTGCAAAAAAACTTAAATTAAACAGTTCTTCAGCTTTCCCATCTGCAAAACATTCAATTTCTTGTCTTGGAAACTGGCTAGATTGAATGGATAGATAATTATTTCTGCTAGTTCAGAGCCTGGAATTGATGGTCTATCAAACAGAACAATATTACTAAGTAATTCTGATCTGTTCTTTGATTTTAGGTTGCTTGGTGTATAAGAAGGAAAAATAACTATAGACTATGTTAGTTTTATCATTTAACCCCTTGGATGTTAGAAGCTCCTCCCCCGCAGTAACCCTTTGTGTGCCAGAAGGGTATCCAACGCTTTGCAAAGGGTTAAAGGAACACATACAATCTAGTAATAGGCAGAAAATTGTAAATGTACAGGGATTGGTTCTCCAAAATGAATCTTATTGGTTTTCAAAAATGACTCATTAACCCCCTTAAGGACCAATGACGGTCCTGTAGCATCATGGGATTTCAGGGCTCCCCTCTCGGCTGCACGCCATTCGGGAGCCCTGAACAGGATCGTATTAAAAAAAATAAATAAAAAAAAAAAAAGGTCCATGGTCTTTAAGTGCGTGGCCTGTCCTTAAAGTGATAGTAATGTCTGGTTTTATGTAAGTGTTATATTGTAGATATTTAAAAAATAAGTTAATTGATGTTAGTTTTGTCTCTCAAACTTTTGAGAGATTCACGATTATAAACTATCCCCCTCCCTCCCCTTCCACAGACGTCAGCCTCTACCTGACATCATAAGATTCTGCTCCCAGGACAGGATGGCGGCTCGTCAGTAGAGCCGAAATAGCACTACGTAAAAAGAAATACTTTATTGGAACAGTCTACAAAGTTTGCTTGCAATCCAGGAACACTTTGTAGACCATTCCAATTAAGTATTTATTTTTACGTAGTGCTATTTCGGCTCTGCTGAAGAGTGGCCTCCAGTCGGCCGACATGAATCTCATCTTGAGAGCTTGAGTTGACATCTGTGGAAGGGGAAGAAGGGGGGAAGTTTATAATTGTATATATCTCAAACTATAAAAGTTTGAGAGACAAGACTAACACCAATGAACATATTTTTTTAATATCTACAGTATAACACATAATACTAGACATTACCATCACTTTAAGGGGTCAATTAGTACTTGATTTCATGTCCATGGAGGCAGACATGATGCTTTGTTTTCAGGGCTCCAACATTCCAAACCCTTCCCACTGAAATCTCCTTAGTGGGAGGGGTTTGGTCTTCTAAAGTCTGACAGCAAAACACCCATGACTGGCTCCTTGGTCGTGATGTCCAGTACTAACTAAAGATTATTGGAGAACCAATTCAATCAGTCTTGATTCATAGTGGTCATTAGAGTTTCACACCCATTATTATAAGTATGGTTTATTAGTAGGAAGTGTTTGTTATGTTAACCCCTTAAGAACCCATGACGTGGCAGGACCGTCATGGGTGAACTTGTCCTTAACCCCTTAAGGACTGTTGTTTGTGCGCTTGGCCAGCACTGAAGGACCACAGAGCTTTCTTTTCTTTTTTTTTTTAATTTGCCGGATTGTGTTCAGGGCTCCCCCGAACGGCATGCAGGACCATCATGGGTACTTATGGCAAGTTCACCCTTAATGGTCCTGGTTAACCCCTTAAGGACCTATGACGTGCCAGGACCGTCACGGCTTTCCTGCACTTAAAAGGGATGTATCACCCCTATACAAGTTAGCCTTAATAGTTAGAGTATATAGTGAATAAGTGTAAAACTATATTAATTTCATTTTTTAAATCTCTATTTGACCCGGGTCAAACCCGCTCTCAAAACAAGCCTTACTGACTCAGGGCATTATCATTGGCTGTAGGCGGAAGGTCCTGCAAGCCCATTGATGGAAGCGGGCGGCAAAGGGAAGCGTGCCGCCCGCAGGGAAGCTGTGCAGAACTATTTATTTTGCCTCATCCACAGAAGAAGCGGACTTCAAGCTAGTAAGGCTTGTTTTGAGAGCGGGTTTGACCCGGGGGAGGGAGGGAAGAGATCGGCCAGCCTTTATAATTTTTTTAGCAAGGGGGGAAAACAAGGGTGCGTATTATACACAGGCACTCTTGTTTTCCCCAAAATCTTTGGTATAATATGCACCTGCGTATTATACACAGGTGCGTATTATACCTGAGATTTTACGGTATCTATTGGTCCCCTTGTGAAAGCTTTATCTAATACCTTTCATAATCCTTTAAAGGGATAGTAATACGTAATATGTACAAAAATATATATATGTTGTAGTGTTTATCCCCCTGAGTAAAACTATTGTACTCGTACTGATGAGAGAGATTTTATCCAAAACTTATTACAGCCCAAAATCTGAATTTTTTAGGTGCAGTATCACAGTGGCCTGAAATGTTACAGTAGCGCTGTTGCTACACCATCCTATGGACAGCTCTGGTCAGTTGACCATAAATCTGCATAGGATGGTGTAGCAACAGCGCCACTGTACAATTTCAGGCCACTGTGATACTACATGTAAAAATTCATGTTTGAGCTGTAATAACTTTTAGATAAAACACCTTTCAGCAGTGGGAGTGCCTTTGTTTTCCTCAGGAGGATAAACTCTTCAATATATATATTTTACATTTTTTTACATCTACATTAAAGAATTAAAATAAGAAGAGACAAATACAATGAATATAATTCCTCAGTCTGTCTCTGTCTACAGTTTGCTACAAACTGGTATGATTATGTGTGTGTGTTTGTGTATATGTGTGTGTGTGTTTGTGTACATGTGTGTGCTTGTTTATGTGTGTGTGTATTTGCATGTGTATATAATGTATGCGAGTGTGTGTACATGTGTATATGTGCGTGTCTGTAGGAACGTGTGAGGTGTGTGTTTGCGTATGTGTGTAGTATAGTGTTTCACAGCAATTCACTGGGCAACCATCTGACAGCAAAAGGTTAACCCTTTGAGTGCCAGAGGGCTATGCAAACGGTTAATTTTGTGTGTATGTAGGAGGGAACTCAAAGGGGGGATGTCATTTCGACGTATTCAAAAAGATTCAGAAGCATGTCAACTAAGATAGATGTAGGAATTATTGAAACAGAGACCAAGACAGGTGGAACTGAAAAATGAACTGACCAACCATAGAGTTTATAATTGATTTTGGACAGGCAATCATAAATGGCCATAGGGTGTTTGTCTATACCCCTTGACAGAAAAATACTATTAGAATATTAAGAAAAAGTGCAATCATTAACCGGATTACCCTTATATCCAAGTGGCCTAAAACTGGTATGGGATATGGGATAGCAAAGATATCAGAAGAGATGTGAAAAACGTTGCCAGTAAATAGAATATGAAGTATTTCTGTGAAGCGGTAAGAGGTAAGAATATATACTGAACTAGGAAAGCATAAGCCACAAGTGGAACCTAACAGATTGATAAAATAATGTATGAGGAGGCAGAAGAGGAAAGTG
Organism: Rhinophrynus dorsalis; assembly: GCA_037306005.1. NCBI lineage: Eukaryota > Metazoa > Chordata > Amphibia > Anura > Rhinophrynidae > Rhinophrynus > Rhinophrynus dorsalis. Next base: position 513,168,046 of record CM074721.1, read on the forward strand.
GGTAATAATATATTAGTGAGAGATAAGTGATGCCTGGGAGGGGCCAAAAGGGATTGATTGTGACCTTATAATCTTATACAGACTTTTAATTTAAAAATTGAGTCAGCTTAACTGAAATATAAGGAACTATGGGGAAGGGATGCATGTACATGTAGGTATATGTGTGTGTGTATGTGCGTGTCTTTATGTATTTGTGTGTGTCTGTATGTATATGTGTGTGTGTTTATGTGTGTGTTTGTGTCTGTATGGCTATATGTGTGTGTGTATATATGAATGTAGCTGTGTTTTTGTATACATGTACGTAGGTATATATACAGGGTTTTGTGCAGATCAACGTTTTGGTTATCTTTAGGTAACCTTCATCATGGATGCCAACATAGTGAAAAGACTCCCTTCTTATAACCCTGTTGAAGACATTTACCGCCAAAAGGACGCTGTGTGAGTGGATATTTCTTCGTATACAGTGACAGAATAATTAGTGATTGACACTTACATTGACCAGTAGATACACGTGAATCTAGTTTGGGGCAAAATAATGTAGCAGAACCTAATGGAAAATCAAAACGTAATAATCTCAGTCTAAAGGCTAATATTCTTAGCCATAAAATAAAGCACTTAGACTTAATAAAGTCAATCAATATATACAGAGCTTACACAGCTGCCTGGGAACCCCGTGCCCTGGGTACCCCATGGGGAATCGGCATTATCCCTATGTACTGCAGACAGATATTCATATGTAACAAATGATCCTGATATGTAGCAAATGGTAAATCTCAGATATGTGAGTATATGTATTTGTGGTGTGGTGTGTGTGTATATGTATGTGTTAGTGCATGTATGTATGTATGTATGTATGTGTATGTATGTCTATATGTATATGAGTGTAGTGTGTTTGTTTTGTATGTATGTATATGTATACGTATATATATATATATATATGAGTGGTCTGCAATTGTGTCTGTATGTGTGTGTGTGTGTTTGTGTGGTGGTGTGGGTGTATGTATATGTGTGTATATGTATATTAGTATAGCTGTGTTTTTTTGTCTGTATATATATGGAGTGGATGGAGTGTATCTGCATTCATTTCTGTTTCTATGTGTGTGTATACGTATGTGTGTGTATATGTTTGTGTGTGTATACGTATGTGTGTGCATATGTTTGTGTGTGTATACGTATGTGTGTGCATATGTTTGTTTGATGGTGGTGGTGGGGTGCTTGCATGTATATCTGTGTGTGTGTGGGTATGTATATGTGTATCTATATGCATGTGTGCGTGTATGTATATATGTGTGTGTATGTATATGTGTGTATGTGTATGTATATGAATGTAGCGTGTTTGTGTCTGTATGTGTATATATATATATATATATATGTCTTGATAAAGATCCCTGGTGTGGGATCGAAACGTCGATTTCAATAAAGAAAACATTGAGATTAAATGAGCAGACCTGTGAGTGCTGATGTGGACTATGTTTGGAGATAAATTATCTGGCACCCGGGCATTTATTCAGATATGTTGAGAGTGCGTTCTTGTGGCTAATACTATATATATATATATATATATATATGTCTGTGAGTGTATTTGTGTGTATTCATCCATATGTGTGTGTAGGTCTGTGTTGGCGCGTGTATATTTATATGTTTATATTATTGCAAAGTATCCTCTTTTTGCTCAGACCAAACATGGTTAAAAAAAATGATTGACTGTCTAAATATAGCCCTATAAATAGCCTCAATAAAAAGAAAAGGTGGCATTACTTTCCAGCAATAAACTGAGGCTGTGAAAGTAGAAAATTGAGTTAACTGTCAACCACTTGAAATCTACAGCAGCTATTGCCTGGCTATCTTATAGTTTATGGGTGAGAAGAATGACCAATAACTGTAATGAGGCAGGAAAGTGGCCTTTAATCCACGTGCACAGTGGGATTTATATTCGCAGTCTGTCATCCCATAATTCACTGTGAAGAAAAAAAAAAAAAGTGCCGTGGTCCGTGCCCGGATTGGACGGTCGTTAGGGGGGGTTAAGTAATTTTTTTAACTAGTAATCAAAGTAACAGGCACTGTATCTGTAGGCTCTACATCAGGAATGGACAATGCTGTATAATGCCTACTAGCTGCTGCCAGATTACAATTCCCATCATCCTCTGGTGGAGCATGATGGAAGATGTAGTCTGGAAGTAGCTAGAAAGGCATCATGGAAACCCCCCTTCCCCACTCACTCTAAATTATATTTATTCTTATTGCAGGATGTAATCAGGGGAGATCCAGATTTATGTCTCAGGCGTATTTAACCTTTCGCATGACAGAGTGGTGAGCAGAGCATTGAAAGCAATGTATTGCTCATCCCCTCACACTCAAAGGGTTAAAGGGATAGTAATACTTCGTTTTAACTTTATTTTATTTTGTAGGTATTAAAAAAACATGAAGAATGATATAAGTCTTATCTCTCAATCCTTTATGGTTTAAGAGATATTCACAAGCAAAATGTCCCCTTCCCGCCCCTTTTACTGATGTAACACTTTTCAGCCAGAGCAGAAGGGAGGTGTCCAGGTAGACTGCAGAGAGGGACAATCTTCAATTAAGATAAGGGAAAAACCTGAAAAGCTTGTCAAGGGGGGCAGGGCTTTCATTGTTCTCATAGGAAGAAGATTGTCCCCTTCTGTTATCTGTCTGGTCTATGGACTACATTCCACATCTGAGAAGAGATGGCTTACACTAGGTAAAAGGGGCGGGAGGGGAAACTTTGCTTGTGAATATCTCATAAACCATAAAGATTTGAGAGATAAGACATATCATTCTTCATGTTTTTTTAATGCCTACAAAATAAATAAAGTTAAAACGAAGAGGATTCAACTTCAGCAGAGGAAGGTGTTCTTTAGAGTAAGGGCTGTTAAACTGTGGAATCATCTGCCCTGGGGATTGGTAGTGGCAGATACAATGGATACCTTTAAGGGGATAGTAATACTTAAATTCAACTATAATGCATCTTGTAGCCCTTAAAAAACCGAATTAAATGACCCAGGTGGCGTCTCTCAAACCTTTATGGTTTGAGAGATATCCTCTTTCAAAGTTTCCCCTCCCCTGACATCAGCGCTCTAGCCAACTGCAGGGTAATCAGGTCCCATGATCGCGTTATGAAAAAAGAAATCCTTCACTCTGCGTGTGCTTGGTTTGAAAGCACACATAGAAGACCGTTTCAGTGAAGGATTTCTTTATCATAAACACGATCTCAGCTCTGCTGCAGAGCCGCTGGCCGGTCCCAGGACCGGATTCCCCTGCAGTCAGGTAGAGTGCTGATGTCAGGGGTGGTGGAACTTTGAAAGTGGATATCTCTCAAACCATAAAGGTTTGAGAGATGCCGCTGGGGTCATCTAATTTGTTTTTTAAGGGCTACAAGATGCAGTATAGTTAAATTTAAGTATTGCTATCCCTTCAAGAGAAAATTAGATTTATTTCTAGCACAAGGGAACATAATATACTGTATATTAGTAGGTAAAACAGGAAGTGCTGGTGAATAGATTAACAACCATCACAGATTTGGGAAGATTATGTAATTATAATTTTCTGAGTTATACTCTAGCAAGCGTTGAACTTGTGTCTTTTTCAACATAATTTACCATGTAACTATGTAACTGTAACAATGTAACTAATTGAAGATGTTATGTCTTAAACAAAGTCACAAGGGCAAAATGTATAGTAGCCATTAAGATTTTCTGGCTATAGTAAGTGTGTGTGTGTGTATATACTTATTATTTGTTTAATGTAAATATTATGTATACATTTATCATTGGAAGAGATCCAGTTAAAGGGTTAAAAGTCCCATTTAAAGAGATAGAAACACTTAATTTGTAAAAAAAAAATATACTGCTGGGTTTATCCCCCTGAGAAAAACAAGGTACTCCCACTACAGAGAGGCGCTTTATTCAAAAGCTATTGCAGTTCATATTTGAATTTTGTAGGTGAAGTATCTTAATGGCCTGAAATTGTACAGTGGTGCTGTTGCTACACCATCCTATGGACAGCTCTGATCAGGATGGTGTAGGATGGTGTAGCAACAGCGCCACTGTACAATGTCAGGCCATTGACATACTGCACCTATAAAAATTCAAGATTGAGCTACAATAACATTTGAATAAAACAGCTCTATGCGGTGGGAGTACACTTGTTTTCCTCAGGATGATAAAGCCTACAATACATATTTTTTACACATTTAGTATTCCTGTCCCTTTAAATCAATGCAACTTTGTATTTGACTTCTATGATATACTTAGTTTCCCCCACAATTGATCCATTTTATCTTACATCAGCGTGGGAGTGTTCTGATATATATTAGGGTGGATGTAGAATTCTGTCTGGTTAATGGCCGCTGGGGTTGAGGTTCTGGCACCCCACAGGCCGGCATCTCCATCTGTAATGGGGCCGAAATTCTGTCCCCCCGCCTCACAGAACCTCTGGCTGCCGCTGGGGAAGAGACTCTGCTGACACACATCCCTGTATCTATAGCTTCCGCTGGGGAAGAGACTCTGCTGACACACATCCCTGTATCTATAGCTTCCGCTGGGGAAGAGACTCTGCTGACACACATCCCTGTATCTGTCATTCGGGAAGAGACTCTTCTGACATGCATCCCTGTATCTGTAGCTGCCGCTGGGGAAGAGACTCTGCTGACACACATCCCTGTATCTATAGCTTCCGCTGGGGAAGAGACTCTGCTGACACACATCCCTGTATCTATAGCTTCCGCTGGGGAAGAGACTCTGCTGACACACATCCCTGTATCTGTCATTCGGGAAGAGACTCTTCTGACATGCATCCCTGTATCTGTAGCTGTTGCTGTGGAAGAGACTCTTCTTATACGCATCCCTGTATCTGTCATTGGGGAAGAGACTCTTCTGACACGCATCCCTGTATCTGTCATTGGGGAAGAGACTCTTCTGATACGCATCCCTGTATCTGTCATTGGGGAAGAGACTCTTCTGACATGCATCCCTGTATCTGTCATTGGGGAAGAGACTCTTCTGACATGCATCCCTGTATCTGTCATTGGGGAAGAGACTCTTCTGACACACATCCCTGTATCTGTCACTGGGGAAGAGACTCTTCTGACATGCATCCCTGTATCTGTATCTGTCACTGGGGAAGAGACTCTTCTGACACGCATCCCTGTATCTGTCACTGGGGAAGAGACTCTTCTGACACGCATCCCTGTATCTGTCATTGGGGAAGAGACTCTTCTGATACGCATCCCTGTATCTGTAGCTGCCGCTGGGGAAGAGATTCTTCTGACACACATCCCTGTATCTGTAGCTGCCGCTGGGGAAGAGACTCTTCTGACACACATCCCTGTATCTGTAGCTGCCGCTGGGGAAGAGACTCTTCTGACACACATCCCTGTATCTGTAGCTGCCGCTGGGGAAGAGACTCTTCTGACACACATCCCTGTATCTGTAGCTGCCGCTGGGGAAGAGACTCATCTGACACACATCCCTGTATCTGAAGCTGCTGCTGGGGATTCAATTCTGGCAACCCACAGGACGGCATTTCCATCTCCCATGGAGGACAACCCAGTTAAGTTATTTCAAAAAAACCCACACAAAAAGACAATTTAACCCCTGCATGCCCATGTAAAATTGTAGTCCAAATAATATTCTTAAAACAGGGGTCCAGCATTAGTTACAGGTATTAACAAATGCATTTGTAACAAAACAGAGGTCCATAACACTGTTGAATATACATTCAAGCATTTACAGTACATTATTAACAATGAGCGGTAGGCGGCCAATCACTGAGCTGCATACTCTTCAAAAAGGTAGTGGGGAAATTCAGCTACCTGGCCGCCAGGGCTCATGGAGGCCGGGTGGTTTGTCCATGAATTCAGTCTTTACAAAGAGTTCAACTTGTAACGGCCGTAAGGCCCGTTACACTGCCATAGCAGTGTCACTGGTGATAGAGTCCAATGCCATTGGCTGTATTTCAGGGTATGCACTAGGATGTATGATCTCTGTAGTGCAGACCGGAAGACGCATTTCGCTGTCATTGAGACCTTGATGGCAGCAAGCCCAGCACCGCCAGCACCATAACTTGAGCTGGAAAATGGCATTAAACACGACACAGAGAAGGAACACCCCGAAATACCCAGAGGCTTCCCAACTACCCTCACTTTGGCTCAGGCAGAGTTAAAGTGTTAGTTAAATTTAATATGTAAAAATATATATTTTACATGGTTTATCTTCCTGAGTGAGAGGTATTTCATTCAATAGTTACTGCTGCTCAGATGAATTTTTTAAGTGCTATATTCCCATGGCCTGAAATGTTATGGTGGCACTGTTGTTACACCACCATATAGACAGCTCTGGAAATTTTCAGATTTTACATATATCGCCTCCAAAGGATCGTGTAGCAACAGCTCCACTGTAAAATTTCAGGTAATTGAGATAGTGCACTTAAAAAAATCAAGTTTGAGCTGCAATAACTTTTGAATAAACATTTCTCAGTAGTGGGAGTACTATTGTTTTATTCAGGGAGATAAACCCTACAATATAATATATATATATATATATATATATATATATATATATATATATATATATATATATTTTACTGTCTCTTGAAGGTGAGAATTTTCTGTGTAAGTAGCTTAGTAAATTAGAGCTAGAAGATAGATTCTGTTTTTGCATACATTCCTCCACTGTCATTAACAAACACTCGGCAGGGGGTTCATTTAATAAACTCTTTGGTCTGTATGTTAAAGGGACAGTGATGTCCCAAAAAAAATTCTTCTTGTTTTGTAGAGGTTAAAAAAAATAAATGATGTGGCACAAATCCTGTCTCTCAAACCGCTATGGTTTGAGAGATATTCTCATTGAAAGTTTCCCTTTACAGCTGACAGCAGGTGACTCAAGTCGGCCGGCTTGAGTAGGCTCTTCAGAAGAACCGAAAATGCATTATTTAAAAAGAATTACTTCATTGGAATGGTCTACAAAGTGTGCTTGCAAACCAGGCACACTTTGTAGACCTTTCCAATTAAGTAATTCTATTTAAGTAATGCGATTTTGGCTCTGCTGCAGAGCCACCGACTGGTCCCCAGACCGGATCTCCTGTTGTCAGCTAGATGCTGACGTCAGGAGAAGGGGAGGGAGGGGGAGTTTTCAATGTGGATGTCTCTCAAACCATAAAGGTTAAGATTTGCTGCAAATAATTTATTTGTTTTAACCTCTGCAAAACAAGAATAATTCTTTATGGGACATTAGTGTCCCTTTAAAAGAATATTGGAGGGATTCTGGTGCAAACCATCTGAATTGTAGCAGACAAATAAGTATTCCCTTTGATTTAAAGGGATAGTAATGTTTCATAATAAAAGCAGCTCTAATTAATCATCACAGTATTTGGACTTTGGAGAGTGTTATTTCAGTTCTGTCAGAGTTATAGTTCAAGAGTAATTCAATGACAAAGTGTCCCCCTCCCACCCCTTTTACTGATGTAACACTGTTCAGTCAGATCAGAAGGGAGGTGCCCAGGTAGACTGCAGAGAGGGACAATCTTCAATTAAGATAAGGGAAAAACCTGAAAAACTTGTCAAGGGGGCAGGGCTTTCATTGTTCTCATAGGAAGAAGATTGTCCCCTTCTGTTATCTGTCTGGTCTATAGACTGCATTCCACATCTGAGAAGGTAAAAGGGGCGGGAGGTTTGAGAGATAAGACTTATATCGTTCTTCATGTTTTTTTAATGCCTACAAAATAAAATAAGGATAAAACGAAGTATTACTATCCCTTTCAGTGGAGAGTTTAACCGCTTGAATGCTAGGGAGGTCTCCAACGCAATGCTTTCTAGCACTGAAGAGATTACAAATCCCAATTAAAATGGAAGTTTGGGAAATGTTATTTATTCCCCTTAATGCATTTGGTTTCAAGCAAAATTCCTCTACTTTTCTATTGAATATGACCCTAAACTTGAGTGTGAGAGAATTCTGACTGACACTTAAACCTTCGAGTGCCAGAGAGGCACGCAACGCATTGCATACCCCTCTGGCACACATAGGGTTAAGGGATGAAAAAGCTGAATGAATGGCGGAACCATTCTGAGTTGTGAAGGCATAATTCAAGATATTTCAGGCGGGTTACGTGGGCACAGCTCACACTGAGGAGATGCTGATTATAGCAGATTTATTTTATTTATTTAATAATTTTTTTTTTCGTGGCTATTTATAACACTCATTTAGGGATTTTTTTTCCTCCTCTTTGTTTGCTGCCTCTCCGAGCCAAGAGCTGAAAATTAATCTGCATTTCTGCTGCTCCTTATATCTGAGTCACCTGTCAGCCCTGTGTACTTTGATATGCCACCGAATAAAATTACATTGAAGATAGCTTGAGGAGGACAGAGAACTAATATGGTTCCTTATTGGTGGAAAAAACAAATGGCTGTCAAAGGAATACATTACGGCCAGTATGCATAATACCTTGCCATAAAACAATTATTTTTCATACTTCAGAACCAATGCATATGTATTATAAAACAGCCTTTTTAAAGGGCAATTATCATGGCTTATTAACTCTTTGAGTGCCAGAAGGGTATGATACCCCTCTGGCACTCACAGGGTTAAATAATCCTATGAAGCAGAGTTAGTAAAAGCTTTGGACTGTGCAGCTCCTGTTAGCCAACCAGAAGAGAGGGGGTAGAAAATTAGCATCTTCGACTTGCAAAGGACTGGATCATAAGCACACGTCATGACCAGAGCCGGATTACAGGCAAGGCGCACAAGGCGCCTGCCTAGGGCCCGGTCCAATGAGGGGGCCCGGAGGAAGCCTAATTCCTGCACTCAACGAGTCCTCCAGGAACGCATGGGAATACCATTCCTGCTAGCAGGACTCCTCCACCGGTCACGGCAACACAGTCAGGTCTGTGTAGCTACAGTGCTCCCTCATCGCCTCTTTAGTAATGCAGAGCGCGCTGGGAGTCAACATCTCCCAGTGCGCTCTGCATTACTGAAGAGAAGACCACGCGGGAGCTCCAGCAGCTACAGGTTTGTAATGGGGGCAAGTTGGAGCTGATAGGGGGCAAAGTGGATCTGGTAGGGCAAGTTGGAGCTGATAGGGGGCAAAGTGGAGCTGGTGGGGGCAAAGTGGAGCTGGTAAGGCAAAGTAGAGCTGATGGGGGGCAAGTTGGAGCTGATGGTGCAAGTTGGAGCTGATAGGGGGCAAAGTGGAGCTGGTAAGGCAAAGTAGAGCTGATGGGGGGCAAGTTAGAGCTGATGGTGCAAGTTGGAGCTGGTGGAGGCAAGTTGGAGCTGATGGTGCAAGTTGGAGCTGATAGGGGGCAAAGTGGAGCTGGTAAGGCAAAGTAGAGCTGATGGTGCAAGTTGGAGCTGATGGTGCAAGTTGGAGCTGGTGGAGGCAAGTTGGAGCTGGTGAGGGAAAGCTGGAGCTGGTGAGGGAAAGCTGGAGCTGATGAGGGCATGTTGGAACTGATGGGGGCAAAGTGGAGCTGGTGGGGGGCATCTCTTACAGGAATCTCCATATCAGGGGCAGACTGGCCCAGGGGGCAGAGAGAGGACAAAAAATAAGTAATGTATCATGGGTTTCCTCCCTAACCCTGACTACCTACACAGTATTTAGTTTACACTACAGTTTTGTGGGCACAGGCACCCAAAGGGTTATCCAGTCATTGGATAATCCTTTGAGTGATAGTGGCCACAAAACTGTACTATATCCATTTGAGTGCCTGTGCCCACAAAATTGTAGTGTAAACTAAACAATGTGTAGGTAGCCAAAGTTAGAGAGGAATGGGGGGGCCCAAATTGATACCTTGCCTAGGGCCCCATGGAGTGTTAATCCGGCTCTGGTCATGACCTATGTGTTGGGCTTAAAAGTACTTCTCTAAAATCTATGGGGGCTGTGAGCTCCTTCTAACAAAAGTGAACTGTAAGACTTTAAAGGGATAGTTATACTACAAATGTAAAAAAAAAATGCTGTAGGAGTTATCCCCCTGAGTAAAACAAGACTGTTCCCTCTTCTGAGAGGTTTTGTATTCAAAAGTTATTATTATACTTTAAAGGGATAGTAATGTTTAAATGTAAGTTTATTTAATATTGTAGGCATTAAAAAATAAGTACAACGATGTAAGTCTTATCTCTCAAACCTTTATGGTCTGAGAGATATAACTGGCTAAAGTTCTTACCTCTAGGCTGTTTCAGACAAGTCTGCCATCTAGTGGACAGAAGGAGATTCCAGTCCCGGGACCAGTCGGCGGCTCTTCAGCAGAACCGAAATCGTGTTATTTAGAAATAAATACATCATTGGAACGGTCTACAAAGTGAGCTTGCAAACCAGGCATGCTTTGTAGACCATTCCAATTAAGTATTTATTTCTAAATAGTGCGATTTCAGCACTGATGAAGAGCCACCGGCTGGTCAAATGACCGGAATCTGTTGCTGTCCCATAGAGCGCTGAAACAGCCTGGCTCTTTAGCCAGTTTTATCTCTCAAACCATAAAGTTTTGAGAGATAAGACTTACATCGTTGTACTAATTTTTTAATGCCTTCTATATTAAATAAACTTAAATTTAAACGTTTCTATCCCTTTAATTTTTTAGGTGCAGTATCACAGTGGCCTGAAATTGTACAGTGGCGCTGTTGCTACACCATTCTATGGACAGATCTGAGCAATTGACTATAAATCTCCATAGGATGGTGTAGCAACAGCTCCACTGTACAATTTCAGGCCACTGTGATACTGCACCTAAAAAAAATTCATGTTTGAGCTGTAATGACTTTTGAATAAAACACCTTTCAGCAGTGGAAGTACCATTGTTTTACTCAGGGGGATAAACACTACAATATATATTTTTTTACATTTTAAGTATTATTATCCCTTTAAATTTTGTATTTCCATCTCTCTCACTCTCTATGGACCAATGAGAAAGCATCGGGGAGAGTTCTCTCTTCTGATATCATTCATTTTATTGACTGATACACTGCCACTCACAACTGAGACCCAGATTCTTTAGCAGATTTATCGAAAGAGAACTCTCCAAGTGATAGAGGCTCTTTAACCCTTTGAGTGCCAGGGGATCTCAATGCGTTGGGTACCGCTCTGGCACTCCGAAGGTTAACACCTTGAATTTTGGAGAGGTCTGTAATGACTTTTTTCACAAAGCATTTGTAGACATCTCTAGCATTCAAGCAGCCCAAATGTATCCCAAAACAATTGAAAACAGGTTTATAGAGAAATTAAATGGTCATATTACATAATAAAGGATCCTGAGAGCTTCTACACAGGGTATTCAATATGTTTTATCGATCATACACACCGGGGGGATGAAGCGAAAATAGCAATAGGCTCTTTATTGGATTCCTTGGATGTTGGTCAGAGCCTTAGTTTGTAACCGTACTGCCATCAGAACAGCAGCTTTAACCCTTGGAATGCCAACACACTGGATTACAATGCATTGCTTCCATCCAGCACTGCGACAAGTCCTGAGAACTCACGCACTGCCACCAAGAAATCATATCGAGCCCATGACTAAAACCAAAAGTCTTTATTGGGAATCATAAAAACATACCTTACAAATCTTCTGGCCAACACAAGAGCTAATGGGGAGACTTAGAAGCAGAGGGTACACACAGTTAGATGTAATAAAATGACATCTCGGATAGATCCACGCATTTCGAGTGCAGGATGTTTACTCATGATATCTCCCTTCAGCACTCACAGGGTTATTTTTTACCCAGCTGAACATCAGGAAGTAATGATTAACATGAACTTCCTCTATTCCAGTGGTTCTTAATATTTTTACGCTTAGGGTACCCCTAAAATGCAGTCTGGCATCTTCAGGGCACCCCTAACATTTTATTTGTCATTTATCAAGGGTGCTACGATGGGTATAAATAAGTAATATACAATTATTCTTAGCGCTCTCAGTCAAAATAACAAACACAAACATATTGTGCTTAATAATTTCCATAAATATGCATATGAAACTCAACATTCACATTTTTTGTCAAATTCTTCATAAAGAACATGAGGCACCATAAGTGGATGTCTGTGGAAGACCAAAGTGGCAGAGCACCCTGGCTGACAATCACTGCTCTATTCAAAATAACCTTCACAGTGTTTCTGCTAATCAGGAACAGAGGAGTTAACACAATGGACCAATGAGAATCACTGTCGGGGTTTGGCTGATTGGACTACTGACCGATCACAAAAACATCCACACTCTGCATAAACTGCTACCCTATCACATGACTATTTTAATCTAGGTTTTACAGTCATCATGCTCTATTTTGACTTTGAATAGAAGCATTTTTTACTCAGTAATAACAGTGTAGACTCTAAATTAAAGGTTTTCATTGTTAGGGCCAGACAGACATCTGAGGCTCCCGTAAGCAAGGCCTCTAGGTGCCCTTAGTTCAACCCATCATCACTCCCCACTCTTCACAGGACCCCATCCTCTGTATTCTTTCTAATTAAGTAAGGTCCATATTCCAGATGAGATCTTGCCAGAGATTCTTGACCCGTGCATTTATACCCCTTTTCATACATAGCATCTTATGTGCTTGTCAGGCAGCTCACTGACACAGTCTGAAAAGAAAATACATTCTGGAGCAAACCAGCTGCGCCATAGGGGACAAAGGAAAAACCCCTGAAATTCCCATTGATTGAAATGGGGCTTTTAACTTACACACAGTATATGTTGGAATCTGTGACTACCAGCGGGCAGTGGAACAAGGCTGGGGTATCAGAGAGTGTATGTGGGGATCTGTGATACAACACCCAAGCAATCCTAGTTCCACCTAAACATCACTAGGTAAGTCCCAGACTTCAGGGTTGTCGTAGACCAGGTTCTGTCACACACCCATTCACTCAGTTTATCCAAATCGTTCTGCAGTCACAGAGCAGAAACAAAGATCCTTGGTCTTACCAAGAATATATAGGAAAGAGGCCTTCCTAAAGGCCTGGGGGAATATCCTGAAGTAATGGTGGTTGGGCACACACTGTTTGGGCTTAGGTACGTAATCAGCAGGTTTTTGGGCTTCAGCTATAATTAGCAAGTACTACACTTCACCCATCATGTCTATTGTGAGAGGCTAGGTGTTTAACATGAGGAAGAAGAACAGAGAGCTCGTACAAATATTATAGTTGTATAGTTGTTTCAACACATAATCCTGAATATAGAATATTCTAGGATCTTTCCCACTATGGATGTCAAACTCACAAGTCTGTAATTACCAGACGCATGTTGTCTACTTTTTGAATATTGGATCTTCACCTGCTTTCCTCCAATAACATCTGGTCAGGATTAGCCTTATACCTTTGTTTAAATAAGTAAGAATATCCCAAATACATCACCAGTTGTGGGGTGAAGGGAGGGAAGGTGTAGAAAGCCAGAAACAGTGCAATTTAAAGTGATAGTTATCTTTATAATAGTAAGCCAACATTTCAAACTACTTTCTAGGGGCACTTTCCTGCTGGGCAGCCACACACCAAACAGATGGCAATAATAGCACAGGGTAGAATGGCAACTACAGAGCTTACACAGAGCTGTATGTCTGCCCACCAAAATACTACATTATCGGTGCAGTGCTGGAAGAGTTACAGGTCTGGAGTCAACTAACTGTACCATACGGGAGAAATGAATTCTCAATGATTTAAAAGGGGCATTGGAGACCTCTCTACCATTCAAGGGTTAAAAGCCACATTTAAGTCAGTGGGAATTTCTGGAATGTTTACTTGTTCCCAGAGTCACGGATGATTTTTTCCAGAACTGAGCTTCTTAATCTTCCACAATAGCAATTCATATCTCATAAAAATGCAATTAATAAGCAGGGATAAAAATGTGACATAGCTGGGAGAAACACAGTCTATTAACCCTTAAAGGGATAGAAATGGCTTCCTTTATTGAAGATTAATATTGTAGATGTAAACAAATAAATGAATTTATATGTCCCACCTCACAAACATGTATAGTTTGAGAGATATAAGCTTATAAAGTTCTCCCCTCTCACCCCTTTCATAGATGTCAGAGCTGTAGCTGACAGCAGGAGATTCTGGTCCCGGGACCGGCCGGTGGCTCTTCAGCAGAGCTGAAATAACGATATCTAATAAGAAATACTTAACTGGTACGATCTATAAATTTTGCCTGGTTTGCAAGCACACTTTGTAGACCATTCCAATTAAGTATTTATTTCTAGACAACGCTATTTCAGCTCTGCTGAAGAGCCGACGGCCGGTCCAGGGACCAGGATCTCCTTCTGAATACCAGCCAACTGTCCTGATTTACTCGGGATAGTCCCGGTTTTAGGGCCCAAACCCGTTGTCCCGCCCGCATACCTGTTTGTCCCATTTTTCCTGGCCTGTTCCAGTTCTGCCTACACACTACTGATCCAGAAGCCTAAAACGCATGACACGCTGATCATGTGACTGTGTCATAATCACACCTATTCATTGTGCACATGCGTGCAATCGCGCCATACTCCGCCTGCTACCCTAAGACGTGAGTGTGAGGCTGAGCAGCTGAGAGAAACAGACTCGCCAGTGCCGCGCCAGACAAATTGAAGAACTTAATCAAGTGCTCCATCGATCTACTATCCTGTCTAGCTTAGGTACAATAATAATGAGCACAGCAGCGGCAGTAACGCTGCGACAGTACTCATCTCCCTCCCTCAGTCAGTGCCTGCTGTTTCTTTCCTGGCCTCCTCCAAGTTACAATGGAGGCATGATAAGGCTGCCAGGAGGAGGATAGCTTAGCCCAGGCTGTGGCATTGGTGTTCAACTGCACAATCAGTGCTTACTTAGCGCTCACATTCTAACCATCTGAGAGACTGCCAGCGTGTGTTGCAGTGAGCGTGGAACGGAGACCGGAGGTGTATGTCTGTCCCACTTTGGCAATGTCAAATGTTGGGAGGTATCCTTCTGTCAGGCTGACGTCAGTGAAAGGGGAGGGAGGGCGAACTTTATAGTCTAATATTTCTCAAACCATACATGTTTGAGAGATGAGATTTATATCAATTAATTTATTTTTTTTATATCTACAGTATTACTCTTAGATAAAAGAACATGCACAGAGAATTTCCCATATAGGGTATGAAGATTAAATAACAGTTTAAATCCCCAGGAAAATGCCAGGATATTGGGACATGACTGTACAATGAGGGAAAAATTATTTGATCCCCTGCTGATTGTGTACGTTTGCCCACTGACAAAGAAATGATCAGTCTATAATTTTAATGGTAGGTTTATTTGAAGAGACAGAATAACAACAAAAAAATCCAGAAAAACGTATTTCACAAAAGTTATAAATTGATTTGCTTTTTACTGAGTAAAATAAATATTTGACCCCCTATCAATCATCAAGATTTCTGGCTCCCAGGTGTCTTTTATACAGGTAACAAGCTGGGATTAGGAGCAATCTCTTAAAGGGAGTGCTTCTAATCTCAGCTTGTTACCTGTATAAAAGACACCTGTCCACAAAAGCAATCAATCAATCAGATTCCAAACTCTCCCCCATGGCCAAGACCAAAGAGCTGTCCAAGGATGTCAGGGACAAGATTGTAGACCTACACGAGGCTGGAATGGGCTACAAAGCTTGGTGAGAAGGTGACAACAGCTGGTGCGATTATTCGCAAATGGAAAAAACACAAAATAACTGTCAATCTCTCTCGGACTGGGGCTCCATGCAAGGTCTCACCTCGTGGAGTTTCAATGATCATGAGTATGGTGAGGAATCAGACCAGAACTACACGGGAGGATCTTGTCAGTGATCTCAAGGCAGCTGGGACCATAGTCACCAAGAAAACAATTGGTAACACACTACACCATGAAGGACTGAAATCCTGCAGCACCCGCAAGGTCCCCCTGCTCAAGAAAGCACATGTACAGGCCCGTCTGAAGTTTGCCAATGAACATCTGAATCAGGGCTCAAAATTTCCACTCGCCAATGGCGAGTGAAAATTTAGCCCTGACAAGTAGAAATTCAGCCCTAGTGGGTATGTTATGGCTTGCAGTGGCGAGTAACTTTTCAGGTCCGGCTAGTAGCAAAGGACTTAAAATTATAAGCCCTGATCTGAATGATTCAGAGGAGAACTGGGTGAAAGTGTTGTGGTCAGATGAGGCCAAAATCGAGCTCTTTGGCATCAGCTCAACACGCTGTGTTTGGAGGAGAAGGAATGCTGCCTATGACCCCAAGAACACCATCCCCACCGTCAAACATGGAGGTGGAAACATTAAGCTTTCGGGGTGTTTTTCTGCTAAGGGGTCAGGACAACTTCACCGCATCAAAGAGACTATGGAAGGGGCCGACCTTGTGAAATATTAACTCTTAGCACTCCCCATACAGTAGACCATGTACAGTAAATAAGTGATATGTTATTGTTGCTGTAACCCACAAGAGTTCCAGTCAGTCCTCAATTAACCAGTACAATGCTGTGATGTGGATATATAAACAAGACCAGCAGGACTTCTCCCTCTGGTACAAATAGCCTGCATAAAAAAGGTGTAGATGCAAGGGATGCTAATATTATCCTACCTCTGTATAAATCCTTGGTTAGGCCTCATCTAGAATACAGAGTATAGTTTAGACACCAGTTCTTAAGACATTATTGAACTGCAGAGATGTGCAACAAAACTGATAGAGGGACTGGAGGATCTGAGTTATAAAGAGAGACTAGCCAAACTGGGTTTGTTTACATTAGAGAAGAGACGTCTAAGGGGTTATATGATTACCATTTACAAATACATTCAAGGTCAATACAAAGAACTATCCAATTTATTATTTACACAAAGATCTGAGCTAAGAACGAGAGGTCATCACTTAAGACTAAAGTAAAAAAGACAGGGATTTTTTTACAGTAAGGACAGTAAAGCTATGGAATTCTTTGCAGTGCTGTACTTGCAGATACTGTAACTGCTTTCAAAAAAGCAATGGATGCCTTTCTAGAACAGAACAATATTGAGAATTATGACAGGTGGCTTCAATGCAGCCAGGAAGGGATATTTTTACCCACTTGGGGCTTAACTGGAAAAGGCTTCAGGGTTTTTTTTTGGCCTTCCTCTGGAACAACAGGTGGTTTTGGCATGGGCTGGACTTGATGGATGCATGTCTTTTTTCAGCCTGGTCAACTATGACACTATGTATGTTACTATGTAATTTAGAGACTAAAGAAACAGTTACTTCCCCAGATCATATGTAACAGGTAGCACTGGACTGTCTCATCCTGAGAATTTTGCCCTTTATCCTCATGTTTAAGACAAAACCCTGAGTCATCTGCTCAGACCATGAGAGTTCTCAGGTATGGACATGACTTAAAGGGATAGTAATGTTTCATAATAAAAGCAGCTCTAATTAATCATCATAGTATTTGGGCCTTGGAGAGTGTTATTTCAATTCTGTCAGAGTTGTAGTACAAGAATAATTGAATGATAAAATATCCCCCTCCCGCCCCTTTTACTAATGTAACACTGTTCACCTCAGAACAGCAAGACTGTCCAGGTAGACTGCAGAGAGGGACAATCTTCAATTAAGATAAGGGAAAAAGCTTAAAAACTTGTCAAGGGGGGTAGGGCTTTCATTGTTCTCATAGGAAGAAGATTGTCCCCTGCTGTTATTTGTCTGGTCTATGGACTGGATTCCACATCTGAGAAGAGATTGTTTACACTAGGTAAAAGGGGCGGGAGGGGAAACTGCTTGTGAATATCTCTCAAACCATAAAGGTTTGAGAGATAAGACTTATATTGTTCTTCATGTTTTTTTTAATGCCTACAAAATAAAATAAAGATAAAACGAAGTATTATTATCCCTTTAAAGGCTGGAAGTGTTACAGGAACACCTCATATTGCTCCAGGAATCTATTCCGTCCACAACTCAGGGATGACCGACCAGGCTTGTTGGACTACAGCTAACACCAGATGGACATTGAAGTCCAGCAACAGCAGGAGGCTAGCAGATTGTGTATACTAGGCTTACACATTGCAATCAAAATAGTGGTAATTATTTACAAATCATCCCATAATAAATATGTTTATACTTATAATACTTCATAACACAAAACATTGACAAAACACATGAGTTTTTCTATTTCTGTGTCTGCTTTGTGTGCAGGTACTGATAATACAGCCTCCCACCTCCTGATCTCCTTTGTCTGCCTCTCTACCAGAGAACCGGTTGTCCTCTATAGCATTAGCTGCAGGTGTCTGTTGGTAACAAACACACAGAATGTGGGATGAGCGCTAATAAATATTTTTGTGTTGCCTCGGTACAAAGGGCGTATTATGTGTGTGCAAATTGTAGGGGACAATCAGAAGACTGCAGTCTCATTCTTTGTATGTTAGCGTTTAGACTTTGTAGATTATAATGTAAGCTCTGCAAGTCATGATTCCCTTTTCCCGGCTCTCTCTGTATTGTACCTGTGTCCCTCTGTATATTACAGTGTAAGATCTACAGGACAGGATTCCCTTCTCCCAGTGGTTCCTCCTCTCCCTGTATTGTACCTGTGTCCCTCTGTATATTACAGTGTAAGATCTACAGGACAGGATTCCCTTCTCCCAGTGGTTCCTTCTCTCCCTGTATTGTACCTGTGTCCCTCTGTATATTACAGTGTAAGATCTGCAGGACAGGATTCCTTTCTCCCAGTGGTTCCTCCTCTCCCTGTATTGTACCTGTGTCCCTCTGTATATTACAGTGTAAGATCTACAGGACAGGATTCCCTTCTCCCAGTGGTTCCTCCTCTCCCTGTATTGTACCTGTGTCCCTCTGTATATTACAGTGTAAGATCTACAGGACAGGATTCCCTTCTCCCAGTGGTTCCTTCTCTCCCTGTATTGTACCTGTGTCCCTCTGTATATTACAGTGTAAGAGCTACAGGACAGGATTCCCTTCTCCCAGTGGTTCCTCCTCTCCCTGTATTGTACCTGTGTCCCTCTGTATATTACAGTGTAAGATCTACAGGACAGGATTCCCTTCTCCCAGTGGTCCCTCCTCCCCCTGAATTGTACCTGTGTCCCTCTTTATATTACAGTGTAAGATCTGCAGAGCAGGATTCCCTTCTTCCAGTGGTTCCTTCTCTCCCTGTATTGTACATGTGTCCCTCTGTATAGTACAGTGTAAGATCTGCAGGGCAGGATTAACTTCCCCCAGTGGTCCCTCCTCTCTCTGTATTGTACCTGTGTCCCTCTGTATATTACAGTGTAAGATCTACAGGACAGGATTCCCTTCTCCCAGTGGTTCCCCCTCTCCCTGTATTGTACCTGTGTCCCTCTGTATAGTACAGTGTAAGATCTACAGGACAGGATTCCCTTCTCCCAGTGGTTCCTCCTATCCCTGTATTGTACCTGTGTCCCTCTGTATATTACAGTGTAAGATCTGCAGGACAGGATTCCCTTCTCCCAGTGGTTCCTCCTCTCCCTGTATTGTACCTTTGTGCCTCTGTTTATTACAGTGTAAGATCTGCAGGGCAGGGTTCCCTTCTCCCAGTGGTCCCTCCTCTCCCTGTATTGTACATATGTCCCTCTGTATATTCAGTGTAAGATCTGCAGGGCAGGATTCCCTTCTCCCAGTGGTTCTCCTCTCCCTGTATTGTACATATGTCCCTCTGTATATTCAGTGTAAGATCTGTAGGACAGGATTCCCTTCTCCAAGTGGTTCCTTCTCTCCCTGTATTGTACCTATGTCCCTCTGTATATTACAGTGTAAGATCTACAGGGCAGGATTCCCTTCTCCCAGTGGTTCCTCCTCTCCCTGTATTGTACCTGTGTCCCTCTGTATATTACAGTGTAAGATCTACAGGACAAGATTCCCTTCTCCCAGTGGTTCCTCCTCTCCCTGTATTGTACCTGTGCCCCTCTGTATATTACAGTGTAAGATCTACAGGAAAGGATTCCCTTCTCCCAGTGGTTCCTCCTCTCCCTGTATTGTACCTGTGTCCCTCTGTATATTACAGTGTAAGATCTACAGGACATGATTCCCTTCTCCCAATGGTCCCTCCTCTCCCTGTATTGTACCTGTGTCCCTCTGTATATTACAGTGTAAGATCTACAGGACAGAATTCCCTTCTCCCAGTGGTCCCTCCTCTCCCTGTATTGTACCTGTGTCCCTCTGTATATTACAGTGTAAGATCTACAGGACAGGATTCCCTTCTCCCAGTGGTCCCTCCTCTCCCTGTATTGTACCTGTGTCCCTCTGTATATTACAGTGTAAGGTCTACAGGACAGGATTTCCTTCTCCCTGTGGTTCCTCCTCTCCCTGTATTGTACCTGTGTCCCTCTGTATATTACAGTGTAAGATCTACAGGACAGGATTCCCTTCTCCCAGTGGTCCCTCCTCTCCCTGTATTGTACCTGTGTCCCTCTGTATATTACAGTGTAAGGTCTACAGGACAGGATTTCCTTCTCCCTGTGGTTCCTCCTCTCCCTGTATTGTACCTGTGTCCCTCTGTATATTACAGTGTAAGATCTACAGGACAGGATTCCCTTCTCCCAGTGGTCCCTCCTCTCCCTGTATTGTACCTGTGTCCCTCTGTATATTACAGTGTAAGATCTACAGGACAGGATTCCCTTCTCCCAGTGGTTCCTCCTCTCCCTGTATTGTACCTGTGTCCCTCTGTATATTACAGTGTAAGATCTACAGGACAGGATTCCCTTCTCCCAGTGGTTCCTCCTCTCCCTGTATTGTACCTGTGTCCCTCTGTATATTACAGTGTAAGATCTGCAGGACAGGATTCCCTTCTCCCAGTGGTTCCTCCTCTCCCTGTATTGTACCTGTGTCCCTCTGTATATTACAGTGTAAGATCTGCAGGACAGGATTCCCTTCTCCCAGTGGTTCTTCTCTCCCTGTATTGTACCTGTGTCCCTCTGTATATTACAGTGTAAGATCTACAGGGCAGGATTCCCTTCTCCCAGTGGTTCCTCCTCTCCCTGTATTGTACCTGTGTCCCTCTGTATATTACAGTGTAAGATCTACAGGACATGATTCCCTTCTCCCAATGGTTCCTCCTCTCCCTGTATTGTACCTGTGTCCCTCTGTATATTACAGTGTAAGATCTACAGGACATGATTCCCTTCTCCCAATGGTTCATCCTCTCCCTGTATTGTACCAGTGTCTCTCTGTATATTACACACTGTCCCTGCATTGTATCTGTATCCATCTGTATATTACACACTGTCCCTGTATTGTATCTGTGTCCATCTGTATATTACACACTGTCCCTGTATTGTATCTCTGTCCATCTGTATATTACACTGTCCCTGTATTGTATCTGTGTCCCTCTGTATATTACACACTGTCCCTGTATTGTATCTGTGTCCCTCTGTTTATTACACACTGTCCCTGTATTGTATCTGTGTCCATCTGTATATTACACTGTCCCTGTATTGTATCTGTGTCCCTCTGTATATTACACACTGTCCCTGTATTGTATCTGTGTCCCTCTGTATATTACACACTGTCCCTGTATTGTATCTGTGTCCCTCTGTATATTACACTGTCCCTGTATTGTATCTGTGTCCCTCTGTATATTACACTGTCCCTGTATTGTATCTGTGTCCCTCTGTATATTACACACTGTCCCTGTATTGTATCTGTGTCCCTCTGTATATTACACTGTCCCTGTATTGTATCTGTGTCCCTCTGTATATTACACACTGTCCCTGTATTGTATCTGTGTCCATCTGTATATTACACACTGTCCCTGTATTGTATCTGTGTCCCTCTGTATATTACACACTGTCCCTGTATTGTACCTGTGTCCCTCTGTATATTACACACTGTCCCTGTATTGTATCTGTATCCATCTGTATATTACACACTGTCCCTGTATTGTATCTGTGTCCCTCTGTATATTACACACTGTCCCTGTATTGTATCTCTGTCCCTCTGTATATTACACACTGTCCCTGTATTGTATCTCTGTCCCTCTATATTATCTTATAAGCCCTGCAGCTCAGTTATGTTCAGAATTAAAGAGAAAAGATTGATTTTATCAATATCGTTGCAAAGAAATGTCATTCTTACTCCCCTCCCACACCACTCTCTACCATTTGCCCTTCGGTATTATCCAGGATTCATTTTTTTAATAGAGAAAAATTTATTTGAATCATTAACCCCCTTAAGGAACAGAGGGGTGCACAAAGCATTAAGTTGCACACTCCTCTTGTCCCAAAAGTCTTATTTAAAGAGGAACTGTCACTTAGTATAAAGTCGCCCTCCAATAATTAAACATATGGTGACTAGCTTCATAATACGTCTAGTACCTCTCAGAAGTACCAGATTCTAAAGTAATCCTTAACCCTTTGAGTGCCAGAGGGGTACGCAACACATTGCAGAACAATGAGTTGCGTACCCCTCTGGCACTCAAAGGGTTAATCTTCAGAGACTGGAAGCCAGGCATCAGCTCAGACATCTTGTCTTAAAGATGTCTACTCGCCTGCTCTGTCAGTCCCTTCCGGTGCCTTATTGCACAGTGCAGTGCCTCCTAGAGGAGACCAGGACTCACAGTGCAGGCGTCTCTAAGACAAGATGTCTGCTCTGATGCCTGGTTTCCAGTCTCTGAAGATTAAGGATTACTTCAGAATCGGGTACTTCTGAGAGGTAATAGAAGTATTATGAAGCTAGTCGCCATATTCTTAATTATTGGAGGGCGACTTTATAGAAGGTACAAGTTCCGCTTTAACTCAATAATTATTTTGGGGCGTCATTCTTCCTGATAGGGAAGTTCTTTTCCTCTACAATTGCTGCGTTTCTCAGAAAGTCAAACTGGAAGTGTCTAGGGCCAGGTTTCCCATGAGGCACAGTAGGTAATCACATAGGGTGCTGGATTGTAAGGCTGTGGCCAGCAAAATCCCAACACCCCTGCACTAGATGCCTGTTCCTGGTTTTGGGAGATTGTTTATTTATCATACTTTATATTTGGTATAATGTCCAGTTTACATTCTGTTTTGATCAGTTTATATATTGGTGCAATGTCCAATTTATGTATTAATTTGACCAGTTTATTTATCAGTTTTTATATTGCTGTAATATCCAGTTTGTATAGTAATTTGACCATTTTGTCACTTTGTATACTGCACTAATTTGTAATTTATATACTGTTTTCACCACTTTATTTACCAGTTTACATATCGCTGTAAAGTACACTTTATAGACTATTTTGTCCTGTTAGTTCAACAGTTTACATATTGCAGTGATATCCAGTGGTGTCCGTAGACATTTTTCCAGGGGGGTGCAAAGCCTTAATATGACCCCCAGGCCAGCCCATCTAGCCCCTTTATTTATATGGAGGGGGGTAATTGTAGGGGGGGGGGCAAGTGCCCTCCTTGCCTCCCCCCGGACTCCCATGGTGATATCCCATTTATATATTACTTGTCCTGTTCATTTATCAGTTTATATATTGCTGTGATGCTATGTGCAGTTTATATATCAGTTTATATACTACTTTAGTCCAGTTTACATACTAACGAGGTTAGTTTATTTGTCAGTGTAAATATTGCTGTAATGTGCAGCTTATATACTGCTTTAGTCCAGTTTACATACTAACGAGGTTAATTTGTCAGTGTATATATTGCTGTAATGTGCAGTTTATATATCAGGCTATATACTGATTTAGTCCAGTTTATATACTAATGAGTTTGGTTTATTTGTCAGTGTATATATTGGATGCAATGTCTAGTTTATATCATGCTTTAGTCCATTTTAAATACTAATGAGGTTGGTTTGTCAGTGTATATATTGCTGTAATATACAGTTTATATATACTGCTTTAGTCCAGTTTACATACTAATGAGGTTGGGTTTATTTGTCAGTGTATATATTGGCGTAATGTGCAATTTATATATCAGTTTATACACTTCTTTAATCCAGTTTACATACTAATAAGGTTCATTTGTCAGTGTATATATTGCTGTAATGTGCAGTTTATATACTAATGAGGTTAGTTTATTTCTGTGCATATATTGGTGCAATGTGCAGTTTATATATCAGTTTATAAACCGCTTTAGTCCAGTTTATATACTAATGAGGTTGGTTTATTTGTCAGTGTATATATTGGTGAAATGTACAGTTTACATATCAGATTATACACTGCTTTAGTCCAGTTTACATATTAATGTGATTTATTTACTTATCCTTGCAGAGCCGGATTAACACTCCACAGGGCCCTAGGCAAGGTACCAATTTGTGGACCCCTCCCCCATATAGTAGCGGCCCCTTTATATCTCCCTAACCCGGGCTACCTACACAGTGTTTTAGTTTACACTACAGTTTTGTTGCCACAAGCACTCAGTGGGTTATCCAATCACTTGATCATCCTTTGAGTGTCTGTGCCCACAAAACTGAAGTGTAAACTAAACACCGTGTACATAGCCAGGGTTAGGGAGGGAGCCAAGGATACATTACTTGAGAGATGTATGCAACTAAAGATATAGGGCCATATGTTCAAAGGGATAACGACAAAAAATTGAATGACAAAAATAAGTCATTGAATGCATATCGTATACTCTCCTATAGAGTATACGACAAAAAACTAGTAATGTCCATTGTGTACGACACAAATCCAGAACTGATGGGCAAAGGGGCGTGGCAAGGGTGTGGCTTAACTATTCTCCAGTGTCGTATAGAGGAAAAGAAAATTTGTCGTAACTAATGACAAAAAAATGTCTTTCAAAAGACAAAATTTGTGCGTTAAGAAAAAAGCGGAGGGAATGTGTTCTGAATGTGAGAATTTTTATTTTTAGTTAAGATATTTTTGTCGTTAGTTAAGACATTTTTTAAGACATTTTTGTCCTTAGGACATTTTTAAGACATTTTTGTCATTAGTTAAGACTTTTTTTGTCGTTACATACGACAGTTTCAGTCAGGACAAATGACATATTTCCAATCATAACCGACACTCTCTGAAAATATTAAAGGGATAGTAATACTTAAAATGTAAAAAAAAAATGTTGTAGGGTTTATCCCACTGAGTAAAACAAGACTACTCCCAGTGCTGAAAGGTGTTTCATTCAAAAGTTATTAATGTTCAATTTGAATTTTTTAGGTGCAATATCACAGTGGCCTGAAATTGTACAGTGGTGCTGTTGCTACACCATCCTATGGAGATTTATGGTCCTGGGACCAGACCTGTCCATAAGATCATGTAGCAACAGCACCACTGTACAATTTCAGGCCACTGTGATATTGCACCTAAAAAATTCAACTTTGAAAACTAATACATTTTGAATGAAACACCTTTCAGCAGTGGGGGTACTCTTGTTTAACTCAGGGGGATAAACCCTACAACATATTTTTTTTTACATTTTAAGTATTACTGTCCCTTTAATGATCCCAACGATACTGTACTTTGAAATGTCGTTACGAACGACAAAAGCTATTTCACTACTTCTTTGAACATATGGCCCATAGTGATTATAACATTCAAAGTTACTCACTAATAAGGCTAGTTCAGTATTGTAATCTCTTATCTGTCAATGGGCAGTCAGTCTAATATTTAACCTTTATTAAACTAGAATAAATGATAAAACCATAATCACTTTGTAATCTCATACAGGAATATCTGTGTCTATAAAAACAAAGGATTTGGTTTTTATAGACACTCAGATATTTATATATGAGATAAAGTGATTTTGGTTTTATTCTAGTTTAATAAAAGGTTAAGTATTTGTTTTTATAGACATTCAGATATTCATATGAGATTACAAAGTGATTTTTTGCTTTATTCTAGTTTAATAAAAAGGTTAAGTATTAGACTGACTGACCATTGACAGATAAGAGATTACAATGCTAGCCTTATTAGTGAGTAACTTTGGATGACATATCACAATCACTATATCTCTTAATCATTGGTTTACTTTACTTTGTTGTTGTAGACTTGCACTAAACTATGTACCCTCAGCTTTAGATATAATGGCAGCATCTGTGACTGTATTCGTTATGGGCCAGCAGGCCTGTCCCTTACCATGTGCACCCGCTGCCCCCGATCTCTAATGCCAATGTACCTCCAAAATGAGCAGGCCCGGATTTACATCTCAGGAGCCTGTAGGAACAAAAATCTGAAGCCCCCCCCCATTGGCCATCTCCACTGGACACCTCCACAATGCTCCTAATCTCCACATTGTCCCCATCATCTCCATATTGCCCTCACATTACCCCCCAACAGCTCCATATTGCCCTCACATTACCCTCCAACAGCTCCATATTGCCCCCATCAGCTCCAAATTGCCCCATCAGCTCCAGCTTGCCCCCCATCAGCTCCATATTGCCCTCACATTGCCCCATCATCTCCACATTACCCCCATCATCTCCACATTGCCCCCATCATCTCCATATTACCCTCACATTGCCCCCCCCGTATCCGTTTCCTGCCTTCCTGGTGGTCCAGGGGCAGAAGATGTCTGTGCCTCCTTCGGCACAGTCCTGTAGCTGCTGGAGCTCCTGCGCAGTCTTCTCTTTAGTAATGCAGAGTGCTGGGAGATGATGTCATCTCTCAGTGCCTTGCATTACTAAAGAGCAAACACGGGAGCTCAGCAGCTACAGGACTGTGCCAAAGAAGGCACAGACCTCACAATGTGGTGGGCGGCGGGTTACTGTTACGCCACTGCACACAGCGAGGATATAAAAAAAAAAAAAAAAATAGATTCCAATGACAGGTGCCCCTCTGTGGGGTGCGCCTGTAGGCAGATGCCTAGTCTGCCTTATGACAAATCCGGCCCTGGCTGGGAGCTCATCTAGTTTATAGCTCCACCGGGTTACGAACGTGCTGCGTATCCCTCCTCATATGCGCATGTGCCAGGAGAGCAGGGAGTCCTGACACATGCGTACTTACAATGCCTCTGTTCTGAGACACATAATTCCTGGAGGCAAGCCAAGAGCACAGCCTGAGTAGAGTTAGGTCAAGCAGGGACCAGGCCCTAGACAGGTGCCTTGTGTGCCTTGCATGTGATCCGGCTCTGGATATAGTAATTGTAACATAACATTCAAAGTTATTCACTAATAAGGCTAACATTCTAATCTCTTATCTGTCAATGGGCAGTCTGTCTAATACTTAACCAGTGATTTTGGTTTTATTCTAGTTTAATAAACATGTTAAATATTAGACTGACTGCCCATTGACAGATAAGAGATTACAATGCTAGCCTTATTAGTTAGTAACTTTGAATGACATTTCAATCACTATATCTCTTAATTGTTGGTTTACTTTACTTTGTTGTTGTAGACTTGCACTAAACTATGTAGCCTCATCTTTAGATATATTGGCAGCATCTGTGACTGTGTTCATTATGGTCCAGCAGGCCTGTACCTTACCATGTGCATGTGCGGCCGCTGCCTCCAGTCGCTTATGCCAACGTACCTCCAAAATGAGTGAGCCAGCGGGAGCTCTTCTATTTTATAGCTCCGCCGCTAAGTGACCAACGTGCTGCATATCCCTCCTCATATGTGCATGTGACGGGAGAACAGGAAGTCCTGACACATGCGCACTTCCAATGCCTGTGTTCTGAGACACATAATTCTAGGAGGCGAGCCGAGAGCATGGCCTGAGTAGAGTTAAGGGGAGCAGGGATGAGGTTGTAGCTGGGTGCCCTCATTTGACCGGGCCCTAGGCAGGCACCTTGTGTGCCTTGCCTGTGATCCGGCTCTGTATCAGTGTATATATTGCTGTAATCTCCACTTTATATATTAATTTGACTTTATCTATTGCAGAAATGCACATAATGTGCAGTTTATATACTATTTCACCACTTTATTTACCATTTTGCTTATTACTGTGAAATCCAATTTATTTGACCAGTTTATTTACCAGTTTCCATATTGCTGCAATGTCCAGTTTATACACTAATTTTGGCTGTTGATTTATCCTATATAATAATTCTCTAGGATGTTTGTCAGAAGCCGTCATGCGCAGTAGAGACTACCCAAATGCACAGAATGCTGGGAGCACGGAATGTTGGGAGGTGTAGGAATGTTGGGAGGTGTAGGAATGCTGGGAGTTCCGTGCTGGGAGCATTCTGTGCTTTCAGGCAGTCTCTACAGTGCATGACTGCATCGGCGGCAGGACACAGAGCAGGACTGGCCTCTTAACCCTTTGAGTGCCAGAGAGGTACGCAACGCATTGCAAACCCCTCTGGCACTCAAAGGGTTAACATCACCTGGACCTTGGCTCGTGTACACGGGATTTTACACTAGTTTATATTTTGCTGCAATGTACAGTTTATATACTAATTTTGCATGTTGATTTATTAGGTTATATTTTGCTGTAATGACCAGTTTATATACTAATTTAATCAGTTTTCAGTTAGTATATTGCTACAATGTCCAGTGTGTACACTTATTTTACACGTTAATTTATTAGTTTATACTTTGCTATAATGTTCAGTTTATATACTAATTTAATCAGTTTTTCAGTTTGTATACTTCTATAATGTCCTGTTTATGTACTAATTTGTTATTTATGAGTTTAACCCTTTGAATGCCAGAACGTTACTCAGTGAATTAAAAAGCAAAGCTTTGCATACCCCTTTGGCTCTCAAAGGGTTACACATTGGTGTAATGTCAGGTTTGTAAACTATTTTCCCAGTTTATATACTAAATTTGTCAGTTCATTTATCAGTTTATATATTGCTATAATGTCCAGTTTATCTATAAATGTCTCCAGTTTATTTCTGTACTGTCCAGTCTATTGGTGTGATGTCCAGTTTAGTTTCTAATTTTGCCAGTTTACATATTGCTGTAATGTGCATTGTATATCCAGTATTACCTGTTAATTTATCAGTTTGCATATTATTTATAGAATAACTGATGTACATAAACCCTTTGATGCTAAACATAACCAAAGACATATTTAGCATCCAAGGGGTTAAGGGATTTTTGTGTGTGTAATAGACTAAGGGTATACCATATTTTCTGTGTGTCAGGCAACAGTGAACGGGTCTAGGGAGGAGTCATGTGAAGAGGGGGTGTGGCTATGGGCAGGGCCAGGGGGTACTAATGTTGCCCTTCTTAGGGGAGCCTGAGATGCAAATGCAGTTCTGCACAGTTCAATTGCGATATGGAATTTCAACACAGATAGCACAATCTGGATCTGCCAAGGTAGAAGTTTTATCCGATAATAATTCTGGAATTTCATTTGTTTCTGCCCGGGCCAAGTTAAAGGGGAACAATCACCTCTTAAAAATTTTTTTACCATAGGTTTAATTAATAAAGTAGTATTAGGCAAGTTTTTTTTTTTCTAAATGTACCTACTTTTCAAGATATTTCATCTTCAAGCTGTGCACTTTCGCATAATAGGCACAGCACAGCTCTTGTTCACTTCCTAATTCTCCTCCCACCTCCCTCCCAGCTGCCCCAAGGAGCGCGTTCACGATTCCCTTCGGTGTGGTGTGAATGTCTTCTATCGTTACATCAAGCTCCAGCTAGCATTATACTGAGGTTACTTGATGGACTTGTGTCTTTATTCAGCCTAATTTACTATGTTACTATGTAACCGGAGCTTCATGTAACGACAGAAGACATTCATACCACATGGAAGAGAAGCGTGAATGAACTGGAGCTTGATGTAACGATAGAAGACATTCATACCACATGGAAGAGAAGTGTGAATGAACTGGAGATTGATGTAACGATAGAAGACATTCCTACCACACGGAAGAGAAGTGTAAATGAACTGGAGATTGATGTAACGATAGAAGACATTCATACCACACGGAAGAGAAGTGTGAATGAACTGGAGATTGATGTAACGATAGAAGACATTCACACCACACCGAAGGGAAGCATGAACGTGCTCCCTGGGGCAGCTGGGAGGGAGTTGGGAGGCGAATTAGGAAGGGAACAAGAGCTTTGCCGAAGATTCAGTGTGCTACATTATGCTGACCAGCAAAGCTTAAAGATGAAATATCTTTAAAATTAGGTGCATTTAGAAAAAAAACAAAACAAACAAACAAAAAAAAAACACCTTGCCTAATATTACTTTATTACCTGAACCTGTGTTAAAAAAATGTTAATAGGTGATTGTCATACCTGGGAACTTTTCTTCGAGGGTTCACCCGGAGAGGGGAGTCCTGTGGTGCCACCAAGGTAGATAACAGACACAAATCGTGTCAAAAGGGGCGGGGCTTAATCACAAGTGGGTTGCGGGACTTTCAAAACTTCAAAATAATGTTAACAAAAGGCTGGGGGAGGAGCAGGAGCGGGTGGGGAGTGGGAGGAACACACTGTCAACACAAGATGTGGGGAGTTTTATTAATTAACTCCCCACGTCGGGAGAATTAGCCTCTGCCCCGGAGACCCGGTAATTAGCTGCCAAATCCGGAGAGTTCCCAGCTATGGTGATTGTTCCCCTTTAAATACCTAGTGGTCCTAGGGTTGAAAGTTATGATGAGGCCTATTCTACTTAAAGAGTGCAAGGGCCCATATTTATATGGGGTTATTCTGGAGTAAACCACCTGCACCATAGGAGGCAAATAAATTAAACTGAACAATGCTTTGGGAAGCATTGCATTGGAGATATCTCTGGCATTTAAGGGGTTAAAAAGCTCTATTCAAGTGCATGGGAATTTTTATTTCCCCCCTATGGTGCAATTGGTTTATTCCAGAACGTATACACACGGGCCACTGTTCTGTAGCTATGGCTTTGAAGATGGCAAAAATACAGCACTTGTTTAAATCTTTGCGTGCCAAAGGGGTACGCAACGCATTGCAAAACAATGTGTTGTGTACCCCTCTGGCACTCAAAGGGCTAACCTTTCAAGGACCCAATGCGTTTAATTTTTAGCTAATTTTAGCTAGTGTGATGATGGAAAAAAAACCTTAAAAAAACAGTAAAAAAAATAGACAATAATGAACCCATGATTAGGTGTGTGTTTTTTGGATTATATTGAGAATTTAAAAATAACAAAAATGCCTGTTCAATCCTGGCTGGAATAATCTTAAGAATAATGAGTAATATTCACAACGGGAGGTCCGAACAACTAATGGCAGCCTTCTGATGGTAATAGCGTAAAATAAATAGAGTAAAAGTAAGAGGCAACACAAAAAAAAAAAATGATGGCGGCAGCCTGTGGAGAGTATTATTACTTAGAATCGCCTTGGACATAAAGGGTCATTAAAATGCTTAAAATCCAGTTGTGCTTATATTAACCCCTTAAAGGGATAGTAATGTTTCATAATAAAAGCAGCTCTAATTAATCATAATAGTATTTGGACTTTGGAGAGTGTTATTTCAATACTGTCAGAGTTGTAGTTCAAGAGTAATTCAATGACAAAGTGTCCCCCTCCCGCCCCTTTTACTGATGTAACACTGTTCAGCCAGATCAGAAGGGAGGTGCCCAGGTAGATTGCAGAGAGGGACAATCTTGGAGCGGTCTATTTCATGCCCTATTTTTACTTACAGCGCTCCCGGTAGAGCGCTGTAAGTAAAAAGTACGTGACGTACCATGACCGTCATCGGTCCTTGAGTAGTTCAAGGACCGTGACGGTCCTGGTACGTCAAGGGTCCCTAAGGGGTTAAAGGGATAGTAATGTTTCATAATAAAAGCAGCTCTAATGAATCATCATACTATTTGGACTTTGGAGAGTGTTATTACAATTCAGCGAGGGACAATCTTCAATTAAGATAAGGGAAAAACCTGAAAAACTTGTCAAGGGGGGCAGGGCTTTCATTGTTCTCATAGGAAGATTGTCCCCTTCTGTTATCTGTCTGGTCTATGGACTGGATTCCACATCTGAGAAGAGATGGCTTACACTAGGTAAAAGGGGCGGGAAGGGGAAACTTTATCATTCAATTATTCTTGAACCTAAACTCTGACGGTATTGAAATAACACTCTCTATGGCTCAAATACTATGAAGATGTATGGTCTACGGACCAGAGCTGTCCATAAGATGGTGTAGCAACAGTGCCACTGTACATTTTCAGGCCACTGTGATATTGCACCTAAAAAATTCAAGTTTGAGCCGTTATAATGTTTTAATAAAATATCTCTTAACAGTGGGAGTGCCCTTGTTTTATTCAGGAACATAAACCTTACAGCATATATTTTTTTACATCTTAAGTGTTACTATCCCTTTAACCCTTTAAGCGCCATATGGATGTGTGTATTGCTCACCCCTGTGGCACTCAAAGGGTTAGAAAAGTACACCAACCAGTACACAATCATTCCCTCAGTTCTGTATCATAGTCATATATGTTGTACACTGTTATTTAGTGACCTATTCATATCTTTATGTTACTGAATACATGATTTAGAGGACTACTGTATTTTATTTACACAAACTATTTTATAAACACATATTCAGCAGTTTATACAAACATTAATGTGAGTTTTATTGCTGTGGAGCAATGTAATACACTTATTTATACACCACACAGTCTGTGTTCCTGATGGAATGTGTTAAAGTTGCAGTACACTTGACTTTGGTGCAATGACACAAGACTATAATCACCAGTGTGAAAGGCACCATAGCTCATCCAGTTACCTTACACCCATACCTGGGAACTCGCCAGATCTGCCCCGGAGACTACGTTTTTGAGACTGAATTACCTTATCTCTGGGGACAGAGGCTGATTCTCCTCCGGTGGTGGTGAGTTTCTTCTCCTTCCCACTCTGTTCTGCCCACTTCCCGCCAACTTCTCCTCCCTCCCACCCTGTTCCTCCCACTTCCTCTCCTTCCCACATTGTCCCTCCCACTTCCCAACCCTTTCTCCTTCCCACCCTGTTCCTCCCACTTCCAGCCCACTTCTCCTCTTTCCCACCCTGTTCTGCCCACTTCTCCTTCTCACATTGTTACTCCCACTTCCCACCCACCTTTCCTCCTTCCCACCCTGTTCTGCCCACTTCCCACCCACCTTTCCTCCTTCCCACCCTGTTCTGCCCACTTCCCACCAACTTCTCCTCCTTCCAGCTCTGTTCTGCCCACATCCTGTCCACTTTATGATACAATTATGCCTAAGCCTTTCCCATCCAATTAAGCCCTACCCTTTATGAAGCAAATTGTTTCTCTGACATCATCTTGTTGGCAGCACAGGAGCCCTGCCTGGGTCTCAAAATAAGCAAGTTCCAGGTACGCTTACACCACAGGCAGAAGATCCAATGCAGCATCACTGCATCTGTGGTGCCCGTACAAAAGGGACATTTAGGTGACAGGTCCTGTTTAATGGCTTAATTCTCTATTGCTTCTAGGGGTGCACCGAAATTTCGTTAGTTGAAATGTTCGGCAAAAAGCCGAAATAAAAAAAATGGCCGAAAATCCATAGAGGCGAGAAAATACCTTCACCGAAGCTGTGGGCAAGCCGGCAAAAAAGTGTTGGCAGTTCAGGCATATCACGCAGCAGTTGATCCGGATGACATCCGGATCTGTCATTCTCCCCATCAGAGGTCATGTTCCGGTTCCCGTCTCACCTCTGGTTCCAATATAATATAATTATCTCAAAAACTAATTTAAAAAAGGTGGGTGGAAAAAAAAAGTAATTTTCGTTTTTTCGGCCAAGTGCATCCTGAAGTTTTGTTTTCCGTTCAGAATTTTCATTTCGGTGGACCCCTAATTGCTTCTTAAACCCCCCCCCCCCAAAAAAAAACCCTCTACTGAATTTCTACTTCAAAATTATAGGAGTTTTATTAAATTCTGTGCATAATATTCAGTCGAATAAATAAATAATATATTTTAGAGCAGCAGATATCGTAAATTTGACTTTTAACCCTTTGAGTGCCAGAGTGGTGTCAATGCATTGCATTGCGTACCACTCTGGCACTCAAAGGGTTACAAGTCAAATTTGCTTTGCAATGCATTGCGTACCCCACTGGCACTCATAGGGTTAACACCTTGAATGCTAGAAAGGTCCCCAATGCATTGCAAAACGATTCATTACAGACCTCACTGACATTGAAATGGTTAAAAGCCCCATCTGAATCAATGACAATTTGGGGGGATTTTTCGATGTCCCCCTGCGCTGCAGTTGTTTTGCTCCAGAATTGTACTTCTTTAGTTTCATGAATAAAACGCTAAATATTTTAACTCTGTTTAAAAAAAAAAAAAAACAAACCTTGCTGAATTTCTACTTCTTAATTAGAAGAATCTAATAAAATTCCCATCACAGTAGTCAGCTGAATAGAGTATTAAGTAACTAATTTATTTCTGTGTAGCCTGATAAATTTTGCAGAACTGAGTGGCCTAGTGATGTTCGCTTGCTGTGATGTGTAATGTCATCAGTCGCTTCGTTCCGATGTTGAGCTGTTCCCTTATAACTGTGTGAACAGAAGAATAATTTTATTTCCTTCATCTGGAAGACAAGTCAGTTCTTTCTCTCTTCAGTGAGTTTACAAGCTTCTCTGTTATGCCCAATGTTGATCAGACATCTCTGCCAAATGCTTGTCTGTACACTGGGCATTTTTATCACCGCAATATGTATTTTCTTCTTTATCTCAATGCCATTCTGGGTTGGCTCTATGTTCTATGCTCCCCTCATCAAGGTAGATTAGACTGTCTTATCCTAGTCATAAGACACACCAACACCACACACTTCACCCTGCCCCCAGGCACCATACACTGCTGTATAGCACAGAATATACACATTTCCTAGAACATACAACCACAAATAAATCTTTTAACATTTTTGATGCTAGGTACATCTCCAACATATGGCTTCTCAATGCCTTGGAGACCTCGTCATCACCTAAGAAGTTAAAGGAACAGGAATTTTTTTTCTATGAAAAATATACATTATAGGGCCTTTCCATGTGAGTGAAACAAGGGTTTCCATTTAAACTTTAACCTACAATTTTCTATTTTGATCTGTGATAATCCTGCAAAATCCTTAAGAGTACACGCATTATCATCCATGAACCCGTCCTTTAATCCCCATTTCCATAGATCCTGCTTTCTTTCACAAACCCAGATTCACCCCTCTGACACTGCAGAAGTTGGGAAACCAATCTGACCAATCCAAATCCAACAGTGCACTGAGAGGTATCAACCAGCAAATCAGGAGATCGACAAGGCTGCCATCAGTTTGTAACAACCAATGGGCTTGCCTCTGACAATGTCCTTGTGAGTGCAGTCTGAATCGTATCCAGGGGTGTTCCTAGACATTATGTTCCTGAGGTGAAGAAATGGCAACCCTCCCCCAACAAATTAAAGAGTTTACCACCAATGCAGAAATAACTGGTACAACCTGTATACAATACTGAATGTACCCAAAAGAGACTGTAATGTATTGATACCTCTTTAGCCCCAATGGTCAAAAACTTAAATCAATGGAAATCTTTGTTCTATATAGTGCACTTGTTTTGCTCAACCTTGTTCCACTATCCCACTGGTCTCCATAGACCCACACATACTTTGTCTGCTTCCAAAGCTATGTTTCACTGCCCGTCAGTAGCCACAGAAACACGCATACATTGTTTGCTTCATCATCCTTGTTCTACGCTCCACATACACTGTCTACTTCTACAGCCTCATTCCCTTGTTCAGTGGTATCCATATAACCACACATACACTGTCTGCTTCTACAGCCTCATTCCATTGTTCAGTGGAATCCATATAACCACACATACACTGTCTGCTTCTACAGCCTCATTCCATTGTTCAGTGGAATCCATATAACCACACATACACTGTCTGCTTCTACAGCCTCATTCCCTTGTTCAGTGGAATCCATATAACCACACATACACTGTCTGCTTCTACAGCCTCATTCCCTTGTTCAGTGGTATCCATATAACCACACATACACTGTCTGCTTCTACAGCCTCATTCCCTTGTTCAGTGGAATCCATATAACCACACATACACTGTCTGCTTCTACAGCCTCATTCCCTTGTTCAGTGGTATCCATATAACCACACATACACTGTCTGCTTCTACAGCCTTATTCTGTTGTTCAGTGGTATCCATATAACCACACATACACTGTCTGCTTCTACAGCCTCATTCCCTTGTTCAGTGGTATCCATATAACCACACATACACTGTCTGCTTCTACAGCCTCATTCCATTGTTCAGTGGTATCCATAACCACACATACACTGTCTGCTTCTACAGCCTCATTCCGTTGTTCAGTGGTATCCATATAACCACACATACACTGTCTGCTTCTACAGCCTTATTCCCTTGTTCAGTGGAATCCATATAACCACACATACACTGTCTGCTCCTACAGCCTCATTCCATTGTTCAGTGGAATCCATATAACCACACATACACTGTCTGCTTCTACAGCCTCATTCTGTTGTTCAGTGGAATCCATATAACCACACATACACTGTCTGCTTCTACAGCCTCATTCCCTTGTTCAGTGGTATCCATAACCACACATACACTGTCTGCTCCTACAGCCTCATTCCGTTGTTCAGTGGTATCCATATAACCACACATACACTGTCTGCTTCTACAGCCTTATTCTGTTGTTCAGTGGTATCCATATAACCACACATACACTGTCTGCTTCTACAGCCTCATTCTGTTGTTCAGTGGAATCCATATAACCACACATACACTGTCTGCTTCTACAGCCTCATTCCCTTGTTCAGTGGTATCCATAACCACACATACACTTTCTGCTTCTACAGCCTCATTCTGTTGTTCAGTGGAATCCATATAACCACACATACACTGTCTGCTTCTACAGCCTCATTCCCTTGTTCAGTGGTATCCATATAACCACACATACACTGTCTGCTTCTACAGCCTCATTCCATTGTTCAGTGGAATCCATATAACCACACATACACTGTCTGCTTCTACAGCCTCATTCCCTTGTTCAGTGGTATCCATATAACCACACATACACTGTCTGCTTCTACAGCCTCATTCTGTTGTTCAGTGGAATCCATATAACCACACATACACTGTCTGCTTCTACAGCCTCATTCCCTTGTTCAGTGGTATCCATAACCACACATACACTTTCTGCTTCTACAGCCTCATTCTGTTGTTCAGTGGAATCCATATAACCACACATACACTGTCTGCTTCTACAGCCTCATTCCCTTGTTCAGTGGTATCCATATAACCACACATACACTGTCTGCTTCTACAGCCTCATTCCATTGTTCAGTGGAATCCATATAACCACACATACACTGTCTGCTTCTACAGCCTCATTCCCTTGTTCAGTGGTATCCATATAACCACACATACACTTTCTGCTTCTACAGCCTTATTCTGTTGTTCAGTGGTATCCATAACCACACATACACTGTCTGCTCCTACAGCCTCATTCCGTTGTTCAGTGGTATCCATATAACCACACATACACTTTCTGCTTCTACAGCCTCATTCCCTTGTTCAGTGGTATCCATATAACCACACATACACTGTCTGCTTCTACAGCCTCATTCCGTTGTTCAGTGGAATCCATATAACCACACATACACTGTCTGCTTCTACAGCCTCATTCCGTTGTTCAGTGGTATCCATATAACCACACATACACTTTCTGCTTCTACAGCCTCATTCCATTGTTCAGTGGAATCCATATAACCACACATACACTGTCTGCTTCTACAGCCTCATTCCCTTGTTCAGTGGTATCCATAACCACACATACACTGTCTGCTTCTACAGCCTCATTCCGTTGTTCAGTGGTATCCATATAACCACACATACACTGTCTGCTTCTACAGCCTCATTCTGTTGTTCAGTGGTATCCATATAACCACACATACACTGTCTGCTTCTACAGCCTCATTCCCTTGTTCAGTGGTATCCATAACCACACATACACTGTCTGCTCCTACAGCCTCATTCCGTTGTTCAGTGGTATCCATAACCACACATACACTGTCTGCTCCTACAGCCTCATTCCGTTGTTCAGTGGAATCCATATAACCACACATACACTGTCTGCATCTACAGCCTCATTCCCTTGTTCAGTGGTATCCATATAACCACACATACACTTTCTGCTTCTACAGCCTCATTCCGTTGTTCAGTGGAATCCATATAACCACACATACACTGTCTGCTTCTACAGCCTCATTCCGTTGTTCAGTGGAATCCATATAACCACACATACACTGTCTGCTTCTACAGCCTCATTCCCTTGTTCAGTGGTATCCATATAACCACACATACACTGTCTGCATCTACAGCCTCATTCCCTTGTTCAGTGGTATCCATATAACCACACATACACTGTCTGCTTCTACAGCCTCATTCCATTGTTCAGTGGTATCCATAACCACACATACACTGTCTGCTTCTACAGCCTCATTCCGTTGTTCAGTGGTATCCATATAACCACACATACACTGTCTGCTTCTACAGCCTCATTCCCTTGTTCAGTGGAATCCATATAACCACACATACACTTTCTGCTTCTACAGCCTCATTCCGTTGTTCAGTGGTATCCATATAACCACACATACACTGTCTGCTTCTACAGCCTCATTCCGTTGTTCAGTGGTATCCATATAACCACACATACACTGTCTGCTTCTACAGCCTCATTCCGTTGTTCAGTGGTATCCATATAACCACACATACACTGTCTGCTTCTACAGCCTCATTCCGTTGTTCAGTGGAATCCATAACCACACATACACTGTCTGCTTCTACAGCTTTATTCTGTTGTTCAGTGGTATCCATATAACCACACATACACTTTCTGCTTCTACAGCCTTATTCTGTTGTTCAGTGGTATCCATAACCACACATACACTGTCTGCTTCTACAGCCTCATTCCGTTGTTCAGTGGTATCCATATAACCACACATACCACTGGTGGTCGCAGAAGCAAGTATACTGTCTGACAGCAGAATTATTCTACTGTCCTGTCCACTGGTAGTAAGAACCACACATACACTGGATGACACCCTAGCTGTGCGAAACTGTCCACTGGTAACCATAAAACCACACACACACACACACACACACACACACTTCCTCAGCCTTGTTTCCAGTAGCCACAGAACCACACATAGACTGATGCCCCAGCCTTTTTCCACTGTCCACTGGCAGTCACAGAAGCAAACACATACAGTCTGACATGGTAGCCTTAATCCACTGTCCACTGGTAGCCACAGAAGCACACATTCACTGTCTGCTTCCTAAGTCTTGTTCCTCTGTCAACTGGCAGCCACAAATCCACCCATACACTGTTTGCTTCCCCAGCCTTTTTCCACTATTCACTGGTAGTTACAAAACCACATATGCACTGTCTGAGACCCCAGCTTTGTCTTGCTGATAGTACGCCCAAGAACATACACATAATAAGATGCTGAAAAATAACCCTGTGTGTGCCAGAGAAATATCCAACATATTGTACACATTTCTGGTATTGAAAGGGTTAACGTGTCATCAGCTCCAGTAATTGTGTACAACATTGCTCACCCTGTGTGTTAAACAAGTGATGGACAATCAAAACATGTGCCATGTGCAGACCTGTTCACCTGAGCGCTGTGATGATGTCACGAAGCAGACAGGGGCACCACTTGATCCAGAGACACGTTTACCAAAGCTGATGCCATTTTAACCCTTTCAGTGTGTGTGTACGAGGAGCAGCAATGTTTCGGACACCGCTCTGGAACTCAAATGGTTATTTAGGGAGATAGATAGCCTGCTCTTCCTGACTCCACTTAATCCTACTGACCCTTTGATTACCTAAGGTGTGTCCCACCAGACACAGCTCTGGTGTACCCAAAGAGTTAACTGGCCCTCTCGGTACAAGCTGTCTGATTAGCCAGTGTGAAATGAGCATGGGATCATGTCCTGTTTTCCATCCGATGCCTCCAGTACACATGTAGAACTGCTCTTCCTGGAAAGTCCCTCAGTGTGTCTAAATGGAAATAATGCACATAGTATTAGGATACATACTAAGAGACTCCCCAGTGTATGCACAAAGAACTGAACAATGCAGTGGAGGCTTCAGATGGATAGCAAAAGCTGGTTCCATGTTCCTCTACCTTCAATTAAGCCTGTCTGGGCAGGTAGCTTGTATTATGACCGTCAAGGGCTCATGAATGAAGGGAGAGGGGTCAGTTCAGTGGGCCCCTTTAAGCAGTGGATCCTGGTGCCTTGTACCGACACAAGAAAGACGTTCCGCTCCTGGTCTCTAGCGTGCATGCAAAAAAATCCTGCACTAGCCTGTTTCCCTCTCTATGTGGTACTGGCACCCTCCACAGGTCAGAGCCACACTGGTCTAAACTCTACCTGAGTTACTTTCACTGAGATGACAGGAAGTAACCCAGCAGTGTGTATACATAAATGTGGAGAGGTACAGTTCTGGGGCAAACCTACTTCACCATAGCGGACACATAAAAATACAAAATTCCACTTGATGTACATTAAATTTTTAACCCTTTGAATGTTTCTCCCAAACAGTCTCTAGTGTATTTTTAGATGCACACGCACACACACACACACACACACACGCACACACGCACACACACATATGCATACAAGCAAGAAATATCCCATACAGCAAGTGAGCTAAAAGACACTGCACCCTGGATAGTAGCAGTCATATAGATGAATGAACATGTGCATATACATAGTGGCACAAGTGTACTCAGTGCCTTACAATTTACGGCTTTAGACAATACAGGGTTACAAGTGCCTTGTAGAGTGAAACATTGGGTGCGAGGTCCCTGCCCAAAAGCTTACAATCTAAAGTGGTAATGGGAGACATGCAGAGCACATAAGGGTCCAGTGCTGAACACAGTGCTAGAGTTCTGGTGATGATAGGGCACACAAGTAAAGTAAATCATTTATAAGAGGGTTCTTTGTACAACATCAGTGCCTTCTAGCATGTTAAGGTTTTATTCAGGAGATGTAGTTTCAAACATGACTTGAGAGGTGCAGTGGTGCAGGTTGGATGGTAGAGCATTCCATAGATATGGAGCAATGAGAGAAAAAGGTTTGATATGTTACAGGGCTGTAGACACAAAAGGAGCTGAGAGAAGACTGTTATTGTCGAACATAAGTGGCGGGATGGAGTATAACGGGAGATCAGAGTGGAAATGTAAGGAGTAGAGGAGAGTAGTGTCTTGAAAGAGAGAAGTAAGATTTTGTAAGATATCCGCAGTTTGATAGGCAGCCATTGGAGAGATTTGAGGAGGAGTGGGGCAGGGACAAAACTAGGTGACAAAAAGAGTAATTTGTGCTGCAGCATTCTCTATAGACTGAAGTGGATGGAGATGAGAGGCAGGAATGCCAGACAGCAGAAGTCCATGTGGCTTGTATAAGAATTTTAGCTGTGGAGGAATAGAGGAATGGACATAGTTTAGCAATGCTATGCATGAAAAAGCAACAGAATTTAGGGATGGTGTTAATATGAGGACAGAATGAGATAGACATGTCAATTATCACCCCTAGACACCATGTTTCCGATACTGGATTTATGGTAGTGCCATTTACAGTCACCAGGAAGGGTGCTACTGGGCCAGGCCTAGGTGGAATGAGGAGTAGCTCCGTTTCAGACATATTGAGTTTGAGGTTCCTATGAGCCATCCAGTCTAAGATAGCTGAGATGTAATCTGTGACTTTAGCTTAAATATCAGAAGTCAGTCAAGGTGCAGATAAATATATCTGGGTGTCATCTGCATAGAGGTTATATCTGAGACCAAAGGAATTAATAAGATCACCAAGTGTTATTGTGTAAAGAGAGAACAGAAGCAGTCCTAGAACAGAACCTTGAGGAACACCAACAGAGAGATGGACAGGAGAGGATGAAGAGGTGGCAGAGTAGACACTGAAGGATCAGTTAGTTAGATAAGAGGAGAGCCAGTCCAGTGCTGTGTTATGCATTCCTAAGGAGTCTAAGTTTAGCTGCTTCTCTCATAAGAGAATAATTGCCTGACACTTTGGGCTGGACCATTATCTGGGCAGGACCAATATGATGTGCTTCAGAATCTTTCTTCTCCATGTATGGCACTTGTGAGCTAAAAGAGAGTGTACCCTGGGTAGGATGCCAAACCTACAGAGCCTGCTACATACCCTGGCAAGCTCATTCCTAGCTCAGCATCTCTGAATAGTTCCTATCCATCTATCTATCTGAAAGGTTAGGGCTGTTTTTGAAGACCGAGCTGGTTTCTGGATCAGTGGCAGACACACCCCTGGGCTGGGTTAATGAGAGTGGGTAGCGAATGAGATGTGTTGGGGCAGGGCTTACAACAGTGTCTGTGTGTCTCTCTTATGCAAATACAGTGTGTGTGTGTGTGTGTGTGTGTCTCTCTCTCTTTTTCCCTCTAACCACACAAGCAAAGCCGTATTAGTACTGCTAGTATATATATATATATATATACTTACTAGCAAACAAATACAAACAGCATTATTATTCAGCATTATTCTTAACACTAACTTAAATGTGTACCGTCTCAGGGACCTTAATGGACTGATACCTGCAAGGCACACATTATTCAGAACCAGCCAGGAGACCTGTGTCCCCCTTTGCTGGCAGTGCCTGGGTTGTTGCTACATTCTCTACCCACATATCTTACTGTATACATATTAGCAATGTATCATTGCATTCTTAGTCATATATCAGTTATGATGTCGTCAGCAGAAAAACTGTGCTGTATTCCAAAGTGACACTACAATTCCATTCTCTCTTTCTTAGACGCTGCCGTCTGTTAGTGTTTGAAATCAAAACAAATATTACAGAAAACATAAACACAAAGCCGCCTGCCACGTACTCTCCCCGTTTCGCTGCTTTGTATTTGTTGGCAAAAATCCCTCTAATTATTCCCGTTAACAGGTGTCACTATATTTTATGCCACTGACAGAAACTGGCTGGCAGAGAAAAAGAGGGAGAGAGAAAACAAGAGAAAGGGAGAACAAGAGGGGGAGAGAACAAGAGGAGGGGAGAGGGAGAAAGACAACAAGAGGGAGAGAATGTGAAAACAAGAGCATGAGAGTTAAGGGAGAGATTTAACGAGAATGAGAGTAAGAGAGGTTCCACTTAAAGGGATAGTAATACCTGGTCCGAGTCTTTATATTTTTTGTAACACATAGCGCTATATTTAACACTTACAATTTTGTAGTCCAAGTGCAATTCAAGCAGAAAGGATCCCCCTCCTGCCCCTTTCCCTGCGTCACTGTTCCTTTCTGTCTGGTACGGATGGAGCGCTGTGAGGGACAATCTTCAGTAAGCAAAAGGAAAATCCTGCTCTCCTTCATGGGGGGGGGGGGTCAGGGTTTTCCTTATAGTTACTGTGTAAAGACTGTCCCTCGCTGTATCTGTCCGGTCCAACGACTGGATTCTAGATCTAATGGGAGGAGGTCAGAAGGGGCAGTAGGGGGATTCTTTCAACTTGAATAGTGCTTGGACTACAAAACTGTAAGTGCTAAAATATAGTGCTATGTGTTAGAAACAATATAAAGAAGACTCTGACCTGAACTTTGATTCAAGCATTGCTATCCCTTTAAATCAGTTTGCCAATCTGTCTAGAATCGGCTGGCTACAAACAGACATACTGTGGAATCTGTTGGTGACATCTAACACTGAAGGGTTAAAAGCCAAATTAGATCAATATTATGTTTGGAAATGGTTAACGTTATTCCCAACAGAAATGAGGAGCAATTCTAGAGCACAACAACTGCACCATAGCGAAGAATTAACTATCCACAAAATGGCCACTGATTTAAATGGGTCATTCAACTCCTTGAATGCTATACGGGCTGCTTTCTAGTTTGTTCGGTAGCTCCGAAATGTGTTGGAGACCTCTCTATCATTCAAGGATTAAAAAACCTTATTTAAATCAATGGAAAGTTTTGTTTGTCTTCTATGGTGTATCTGGTTTGTTACAGAATTACTCTTCATTTTCTTTGTGAATAATGCCCCATGTGTGGCAGATCCCATTCACAACACTAGGTGGAGCTGTGGGAGACTAGTATGCATCCCAACTTCTGCTGGCCTCCCAAATACCATGTATGTGCTCCTGCCACCAGCTCTTGACAAGACTGTCCCCATCGTGACATGCCTCGTTGTGTATGGACAGGGTGCCGGTCCAATACAGGCAAAGCCAGGCAGAACCAGATTTCCCATTAGGCAGAACAGGCAAATGTTTAGTGTGCCAGATCTTGAGAGTGGCATCACCTGTGTTGGACACGCCCAACATTCTGAGTTTTTTTTGTGACCAGAGCAATCCCAGTGCCTCTGAGGACACCCTTACTTTTTTGGAGGCCAATTTACATCCCCCCTTACATTGGAAGCCTCTCAAGCACCTTAGGGCTAACTCTTTGATTGTCAGAGGGGTATGCAATGCTGGAACTCAAATGGTTAAGAGCTTTTTGTGCCTTCAAGTGGATGTGTCACCTATTTATAACATAGCCTAACTATGGGTAGCAGGTTTGTGAGCATACTTCATGAAAGCTACATGTCACAAATGGTGGAAGTGCCGACAAGAAATCCTATATAATAATTCGCCAAGTTGTGTGTAACGCCAGACATGCGCAGTAGACACTGCTGCGCGCGTGGCACTCATGAGCAGTA
The DNA here is from genome assembly GCA_037306005.1 of Rhinophrynus dorsalis. Lineage (NCBI taxonomy): Eukaryota > Metazoa > Chordata > Amphibia > Anura > Rhinophrynidae > Rhinophrynus > Rhinophrynus dorsalis. The sequence goes on from CM074721.1 coordinate 513,212,446, forward strand.
GAGACTGCCCGTGCCGCGGCTGATACAGAGCTGGGAGCTCCGAAGGAGCGTCCAGCTCTGTATCAGCCGAGGCGCGGGCAGTCTCCACCGCGTGTGACTGCCCCGCGACCGGCTGCCAGAGGCTCTGTATCAGCCGAGGCGCGGGCAGTCTCCACTGCGTGTGACTGCCCCGCCACCGGCTGCCAGAGGCACCGTGGCCCGTGTAACGGGCTGTTCAACTAGTAACAATATATTGTGATAAGTGATAAGTGAATAACACAGAAATGGTATCTAATATTAAGGTAAGCGAACATTTGGGAAACAGTGATCACAACATGGTTACATTTGAGATCAGTTTGGCAGAGCAAAACTGTATAGGTTCAGCCAAAACTCTTAATTTAAAAAAAACTAACTTCAAATTATTAAGGGCCTCAATGCAACACGTAGACTGGGATACATTATTTAAAGACAAAAATACTGAGGTTAAATGGTCAGAATTCAAATTTAGGTTGTGGAAATGTACCCAACAGTATATACCAATGGGGAACAAATGCAAAAGAAGTAAGTCACAGCCAATGTGGTTAAGTTCCCCTTTAAAGGGATAGTAATACTTAAAATGTAAAAAAAATATGTTGTAGGGTTTATCCCCCTGAGTAAAACAAGAGTACTCCCACTGCTGAAAGGTGTTTCATTCAAAAGTTATTAATTTTCAAAGTTGAATTTTTTAGGTGCAATATCACAGTGGCCTGAAATTGTACAGTGGCACTGTTGCTACACGATCCTATGGACAGCTCTGGTCAGTTGACCATAAATCTCCATAGGCTAGAGATTTTAGAGACTTTGCAAAGGCATTTGATACAGTGCCACACAGAAGGCTGGGGTATAAAATAAGGAATTCGGGGCTAGGAGATGACCTTTGCAATTGGATACAAAACTGGTTGAAGGATAGGGAGCAGTGTGTGGTTGTAAATGGACAATTCTCCAATACAGTTAAAGTGGAGAGTGGAGTATCTCAGGGTTCAGTAATAGGTCCACTGCTGTTTAACATGTTTATAAATGACCTAGAAATAGATATAGAAAGCAAAATATCAATATTTGCAGATGACACTATATTATGCAGGGTAATTAATTCAGAACAGGATAATTGCTCTCTACAGAGGGTTATATATAAAATGGCAGACTGGGCAAACACATGGAATATGATGTTTAATGTGGGGAAGTGTAAAGTAATGCATTTGGAAGGAAATAATCCCAAGGCTACTTATAAATGTAATGGAATCATTTTAGGGGAATCATTGCTAGAGAAAGACCTCGGTATCCTTGTCAACTACAAGCTTGGAAACAGCGACCAGTGTCAAACAGCAGTAGCAAAGGCAAACAAAGTCCTGTCTTGTATAAAAAGGGGTATTGAAGCAAGAGTGGATAGCATTATTTTGCCATTGTACAAATCATTGGTAAAACCTCACCTTGAGTATGCAGTGCAGTTTTGGGCACCAGTTCTGAAAAAGGATATACTAGAACTAGAGAGGGTACAGCGAAGACCAACAAAATTAATTAAGGGAATGGAGGACTTGACATATGAGGAACGACTAAACAAACTTGCTTTATTTACTCTAGAGAGAAGACGACTAAGAGGAAACCTTATCACATTGTACAAATATATGAGCGGTCAATACAAGGATCTCTGCGGTGAGCTATTTATTCCAAGGCCTGATCAGATGACCAGGGGACACCCCTTGAGATTAGAGGAAAGGAGGTTTAGATTTCAGCAGAGGAAGGGTTTTTTTACAGTAAGGTCTGTTAAATTGTGGAATTCATTGCCCAAGGAGCTGGTTATGGCAGATACAATGGATACATTCAAGAGATGATTAGATACATTTCTTTCCAAAGGGAACATACAGAGTTATACTGTTTATTAGTAGGTGGATCAGGAAGGTCTGATAAAGACTAACCTATTTGGTAGCAGGAAAGATATAAAATTACTGGGGTATGAGGAGAAGGTTGAACTTGATGGACTTGTGTCTTTTCTCAGCCTAAGTTACTATGTATTTAGGCTACATATCGAATACCTCTAAAACATTAATCTTTTTTTTTTTTTTTTTTGAGTTTTATTTTGTTTAAATTTAACTTACAAAGTCTGTCCCCAGCTACTTCTGCATAGACTGTTCTGTCTCTGCTCTCCTCCCTCCTCCAATGAAGGAGGCTTCTGTCTGTAAGCTGGAGCAGTCTCATTGGCTAGAGGAGGAGGGAGGAGGAAAGCAGAGGCAGAGAGACGGACTGCGGTTACAGAGCAGGTAGCCGCAGTCTATGCAGAAGTTGCTACAGCCCAGACTTTCTAAATCAAATTTACAACAAATAAAATGTAAAAAAAATAATAACGTTTTAGAAGTATTCAATATGTAGCCTAACTATTTAGGCTATGTTATAAATAGGTGACACATCCACTTTCATGTTATAGGATAAGGGTATTTTCTGTATAAAGGATGGGTCTGGGGGAGGTAGTGGGTGAGGTCACATTGCCTAGGGGCTCCTACAATGTAATATTGTCCCTCAGCCCGCACGCTCTGCCTTCCAGCCATTCTTTTATGAATGTGATCCAATCCTTCTCCCTACAGTCCACTACTCATGATACTGTATGCCACCTGACTCACGATAATGGCAGAGGCTGTGTTACAGCACCATGGAAGGGCACAAGCGTCCTTCTGCAAATGCAGAGAATGTGGCACAGCGGGGTATCCTGAACACAAGGGCTCAGACACCAGCCAGTCTGCACATAAAGCAAACATAATGCTATCTCTGTGCACATGCCGGGTCTGCTGTAGAACCATGGGAGTCTACTGACAGACATGGCAGCACTCCGGAGAAGTCTGGCCATGGCTCCTTTCACATAGGTGGCCCAACACCAGGGCTGAATTTTCATCCCAGGTGCCCATAGGAAAGGCATTTTAGGCATCCTTATCTCTGTCCATGGCCACACCCCACTCATCATATAACCCTGTCCCCTATTTTCTGGCAAGGAAAATACCCTTGTCTCATAATAAGCAAGAACAGAAAAAAAGGAACATTTTTAACCCTTTGAGTACTAGACAGTTATTGAACGCATTGTAATTTAGATTTTCAGTACTATCACACAGTGCAGTGTGATCATTATCACAAGTACCATTATACAGTGAAGTGTGATCATTATCAGTGTATAGATGTAGATACTCAGCAGTAGCATTAAAGTGTAGTGTAACCATTATCTATGCGTAGATACTCGCTATTATTATATATAAAAGTGTGATCGTTATCAGTGTATAGATACTCAGCTGTATTATTAAAGTGTAGGGCAATCATCATCAGTGTATAGATACTGACTATTATTATACATTGAAGTGTGATCGTTAGCTGAAGATAGCTAGTATAATTATACAGCGCTGTGTGATTATGATCGTTGGGTAGATACGTAGTGTCGTAATAATTTGTAGTGTGATTATTAGCAGTGTATACTCAGTATAATTATACAATGTGCATTTTGATAAGCATATACATAAATTATTAGTATTATATAGCGCTACCGGTTCTCCGGAGTCTAAGCAGTGCACTTTACTATCAGTCTGTGCAAGCTCGGCATCGTCATTGCAACGCGCTTCATTTCCTCCCGTACTCAAAGGCTTAATATACAGTATCATTATATACGGGAAAAAACATTATCCATCAGGTCCCTTTAAATACAAATGCTAGTTATTTCTTCTCTAAAAACCCACGTGTTTCCAAAGGGGCGGGCTATAAACATTCTGCGGTTATTAATTGGCTCATTTCTATACTCTCCCGCGTCCAGCAACCAATCGTAGGAATCAATAGGGGAGGAGACAATGTCAGTGAAGCAGGCTGACGGGAGGCGGGAGACACCTGGCAGAGCTCAGTCAGTCGCCCAGCAGTCTGGGCTCAGGAAGGTGGGGAGGGTGCAGCTCCCTCTGTTTGCTGAGGAAGGCTATTGTCACAGTAAGAGAGAAATGGATGGCAATATGATGAAAGAAGCTGTTTCTCCACTTCTGGGAACCTCCAGCAAACTAACTCCGTTTCTGTCAGTGCAGCTTTGGAGAATCTCTTGCAAGGCATAGGACACGCATCAAGAGATAAAGCAATAATTTTCTGGTAGAGGAAAAGACAAGCAAGGTGTTTTCACTGCAACTGTTACATTAGATTTTGTGTGGAATTGTCATAGGAAAACGTGTGCAGTGAGTTGAACAGAAGAGAAGTAAAGAAGAGATACTATTTTTATTTGAGGGGCAATCTTTGTTAAGAATCTGGGCTCACACATAGGAAAAAGCCAGAACCTGTCTATGATCCCACATTTGGATACAGGGGATCTGTCTGGGGAGCTGCTATCTAGTTTAGTGGGTAGCTGATTTGCTAAGGAATCACATCCACAAAACGGGGTTTATTTAAACTGCAGAATCCAAGGAAATACCCAGATGCTTCAGCGAGAAGCTAATAATTAAAAAGTCATTCGGAGTGTTAAACATTATCTGTTCGCCCTGGGGAGAAGAAGGATTGTGCAAGTTGTGCACAGCTATTTAGTGAGGCATAGACAGCTGCAAGGATTAAATCCTGTTATTTCTGCACTAAATGACAGTTTATAATATCCACATGGAATCGGGATCTGGGTTTTTCCTGCAAAGCTGTTGTGATGCTAGTGAAGTAAACTCATTTTTTGTGCCTGCTCTTTAAATGCTCTTTTGCCTCACAGGATATTTTTATGAGGTTCTTTTCAGCCAAACATCTGAATTTTGTGTATTTAATTTCCTGATTTGCAATAACCTGAGCAATAATTTCTTGAGAGAAGAGATGATCAGACTTTAAAATCAGCTGTTAGTAGGAAAATCAAATGGGGATTTGTGTGCGTTTCAAAAAGGCATATTGTAGACCTGCTGGCTCTCTATTCATGCTTTGTGTATATGTATAGATATATTTATTTGAAGATAAGCTTATGAAGATTGACACACAACAAAGGATTCGTTTATACCACGACTGGAAGCCATTTGAACATAATGCAAACAGTAAAAAGAATCCACAATATACACATTAATATTTTCTTTTCTACGGACAGTTTCTAGACATATTGGAGGACTGACAACCATCCTGTAATAAGTAATATGTGGATTATTTTGCAGTCAGACTTATAGCATTGCTTAGTTTAAAAAATCAGCTGATAAATATTATTGCTAAATGTTCTAAAATAATCACTATCTGCCTTTATTTTTCTATATTTTTGTCCCTCAAAGAAGAATTTTATTTGATCATCGTCAACAGAACCTTCATAATAATGTATCAAGTATATTTATTTTTATAGCTTATTTTATATGTTTTGGATTTAAACCAGTTTAGCTCTAATATATGTTTTAACAATGATTTGCCTTTTTCTTTAAATTACTATTCTAAGATCGTTATATGTGATCAGTTGCAATTAATAGAGTAGAAGATCATATTATTTTTTTATATGACAAAAGAACATTGATATTTTTTATCATTGTAGATGTTTTAGGCTTGAAAGAGGTTGACACAATTTTTATTTTTGGAGATTGTTTTATTTTTGAGCTCTCTGTCGTGTTTTGAAGATTTTATTTGCACTATGATGGAAGTACCTACTTGCTCAAAGAAAAGTCTTTCGCTGTCTCTTCCCGTACCCCGGGAAGGACAAGCCACCTTGAAGCCTCCTCAACATCTCTGGAGACAACCAAGGACACCCATAAGAATCAAACACAGGGGTTACTCGGACACTGATCGCCACCCTCACCGGCAGATGGAAAGATCAGATGCCATGGACACCAGTGACCGCCCTGGACTAAGGAAATCTAGAATGTCCTGGCCTTCGTCTTTCCATGGGACCACCAGCAACAGCCATCCAAGCCATAAACAACGGTAGGCTTTGAGTGTTGGATGGAGGTTCATAGTGGTCTTTCTAGATCACTGTATTCAGAGGTAGTCAATTGTTGTACCACCAGTTGTTGGGAGCAACAACTCCCATCACCCCTAACAAGCCATTGGCTAGTTGAGGATGATGAGAGTTGTCCAACAATTGTCTACCCCTGCTGTAAAGTATATTGAAATATTGCCGGTCTGTTACATTAATTTTCAACCAGCTAATGTCCATTTGAAGGTGAAATCTACAGTACTTTTATGAGATCTGAGTGATAAGTCATGAATTGAAATCCAGTTTCTTTGGGGTGCTGAGCACACTGGTTGGAGATTCATCTGTGTTGGACCTCCCTGATCTTTGAAATGTTATAGGTGCTACCTAATGACCAGGTTATATTATTTAGGATAGGGAACTGAGTTTGGTTGAGGTTTTTCTGAATTCTGCCAATTTAGAATAAGATACAAGGGTGATAATGTGTGACTGCTAGTGAATGGTATTAAGAGCAAAATTATAAATAAGTAGTGACTTCAAATGAAGCTTGGGAATCCAGACTACAGTATACAATACATGACCGCTGATCACCTAATGTTGCTGGATATGGTAATTATTTAATTATACACTAGTGCTTTTGTCAGGCTTTAATTATAATCTGAGAAATTGTGAAGCAATAATTTGGAGACCTCTGGCATCCTACGGTTGAAGCTTGAACCCTTTTTGTGACTGGGGATATATTACATGTGGAGATGAATATGGCTGAGGGTCACTGGGCAGTGATATTGCCACCTGTTGTCTTACTGATTTAACTCCTTAAGGACCAGCACAGCACTGCGTTGCTCACCCCTCTGTTTCTTAAGGAGTTATAGGTAGGTAAGCTATGCAACAAAGCCATAGGGAAAGGCATTAGGATATTAGGCTGCATAGAAAGACAATAGCAGCAGGAAAATAAAATTCATAGTTCCGCTGTATGGATCACTAGTTAGACCTCACTTAGAGTACATTGTGTACAGTTATGGTGACATTGGGGTTAATATGCATAAGCAATTCTGCTCTGAAACAGGCGCTGAAATCAATTTGCAAACCTTTTTTGGCTGCTTAATGCCAATTTATTAAGCTTCTTACCCCAGAATTTCCCCTCTTAATGTTGCTTGCACCATTGGGAGGGCAGTGGTTTAGTCTGGGTGTTTTGGAGCATTATTTTCCTGTACATCTTGGTTAAGGGAATATACTAGACAGGCGTAGAGAAAATGGCATAATTTATATCCCATTTCCTTGGACATGCTATACGACTGGCGTATGTGGGCTTGCTGGCATTAAAGTCCTAATGTTTGGGAAGGGTCTCTGTCAGTATGCACTGTTGTGATCATACACTGTAATGCATACCCTGAAGTTCAGCCAGTGGCTAACGCCAGTGGAGCTACATTCACAAATTTGTACAGTCAGTTAACACCCTGTTTGTCGTGCAAAGTGTAGCAGGATCTTCTGTTTACTTGAATCAGCTGATCAGCAGATAGTCCACTGTTGACTTCAAACAGCTTATCTGCCTGTTCATGTAAAGGCAGAACTAGCAGAAAAGATATAACATGTAACAGCTTCTCTGCCAGTTCTCTATGTATTTGAAGGATATATGAAGCAGGGTAGGAGGTTCTTTATGTTTATAAGGCAGGGGTGTTGCTTCCTCTGTTCTCCATTAGAAGCAGTAAATTATCCTCTGTGAAAACTATGTGGAGTTTGAACTGCAGACTCCCAACAACATAGGCAGATATTGGAGCTTAATAAATGTGGTAAACAGCCTTCGCACTTCCAAGCCACAGTGGAACACTCGCTCGATAGTGACTCGAAAGATGCAGGGGGCGCTCATCCAAATGACACCATGAAACCAACAAAGGCACAGAGTGATATGACTACTCACCAATTGAAACAGACCAGCATGTTGAAGAACGGACTCTGCTGGTCAGAGAGCTTGTGGAAGCAATAAACGCACTTCCACTTGCGCAACTCCATGTAGGGCAGATGCACATCAACAGATCTTTAGTAGATGTATTACCTATTGGTAAATAGTCATTATCTCACTCTTTGCCTTTATTAGTATCATGGTGTTATTTCAGTGAACATACCTTGCTTCTTGTTACGTTGACTAAAAATACACCAACAAGGAATACGACAATATCTTAATAAGCTGCAGTTCAATATGCAAATGAGTCATTGTCAAAGTAGACATTGCAACACTGTAGACCTGGTGGAGACATGGAGAAAGCATGTTGGTGTATCTGTGACATATTCACAGGGATATGATGGCTAATACATCTTAATGCATATGGCAAGATGGAATTGGTACAAATATACCACAATGTCACCAACGTTGACCCTTATTGAGTCTTTTGCCATCTCCCCAAGATCTTCAGAAGGACATTTGTAAATTAGAGAATAATCAAATAAGGGCCACTAAACTGGTGAATGGATTAAAGGGATAGTAATATCTAAATGTTATAAAAAGTAATATTGTAGTACATAAAATAAAAATCCATCGGCGCTATCCCTATCTCTCTCACCTTTATGGTTTGAGAGATAGAGCGTTCTAAAGTTCCCCCCTCCCTGATGGCAACTATAAAACTGACAGATGGAGATCCTTGTCGGACAACTCAAGGAGGCTCTTCAGCAGAGCTGAAATAGCGCAAATTAAAAATAAATACTTCTTTGGAACGGTCTAAAAAGTGTGCTTGCAAACCAAGCACACTTTGTAGACTGTTCCAGTGAAGTATTTTAAATCGAGCTATTTTGGCTCTGCTGAAGAGCCGCCTGTCGGTCTCCAAATCAGGAACTCCTGCTGTCAGCTTAGAGCTGACGTCAGGAGAAGGGGAGGGAGAGGGAACTTTAGAACGTTCTATCTCTCAAACCATAAAGGTCTGAGAGATAGGAATAGCACCGATGGATTTCTTACTTTCTGCACTACAACATTACTTATTATAACATGAAGACATTACTAACGCTTTAAATAACAAAATGTGCCAGAAAATACCCCAGGATCTTAATATGTGTAGCATGGAGGATAGAAGGGAGAGGGATAATGACTGAAACCATGAAATATATTATAGGATGTATTAATGATCGGGAGAGAACAATTATTCAGAGTGAAAGGACATGTCCTAAAATTGAGGGTTGAAAAAAATAAGAGGAAAACCAGCATATGAAAAGAGTGATAGATACAGGAAATGGCCTCTCAGCAGATGCAGTAGAGACTAATACATTAAATGAATTTAAAGGGACAATATCGCAAAAAAAATTAAAAGGGCTCAACTACATTAACCCTTTGAGTGCCATTGGGTATGCAACGCATTTTTAAGCAATGCATTGTGTTCCCCTTTGGCACTCAAAAGGGTTAAAGGGTTAGTAATCAGGGCTTATAATTTTAAGTCCTTTGCTACTAGCCAAACCTGAAACGTTACTTGCCAATGCAAGCCAAAACATATCCACCAGGGCTGAATTTCTACTCGCCAGGGCTAAATTTTCACTCGCCATTGTAGATGTTAAAAAAATAAAGTATATGAAGAAAGTCCTCTCTCTGAAACCTTTATGGTTTGAGAGATATTCACGTCTAAAGTTCCCCCCTCCCTCATGTCAGCTGTAAAGCTGACAGCAGGAGATCCGAGTCGGCCGACACGAGGAGGCTCTTCAGCAGAGCCGTAATAGCGATAGTGGAAAACAATTACTTGATTGGAACGGTCTACAAAGTGTGCTTCCAAACCAGGCACGTTTTGTAGACCATTCCAAATTTTGCTATTTTGGCTCTTCTGAAGAGCCGCCGGCTGGTCCCAGGACTGGGAACAACTGCTGTCCGTAGAGCGCTGACGTCAGGAGAAGGGGAGGGAGGGGGGAACTTTAGCTGCGAATATCTATAGGATTTTCTTCATATAATTTATTTTGATAACATCTACAATATTTAATAGACTTAAATTTCGACATTACTAACCCTTCAAAACATTATACTCCTAGACAGCCATTTTTTTCCTTTGGTGAGAAAGTTTTAAATTTATAGAAAATAAAAGGTAAAAGTGGCCGTTTTCAGATTTTTTTATTTTAATGAGTCTTGTTAAAGAACTAAAATCATAAACAGCGATTAATTGTCCTGAGATCCAGACCTACCCTGTTCAATTCACTGAAGCTCATCTGTTATTTATTTGTTTCCTAAATCATGTCTTACATTGCCCTTATCACTTGTATAAACCACGACGGCTAAAATGGTCATGCACAGCTGCCTCTAGATCAATAGGAAACACATTATAATATACTTTGCAGTTCATGCACCTAAGAAATGATTTTTACAAATGCTGGCTATGACTACGTGATATTTAAAGGGTATGATCTCTATTAATGTTTAATTGATAATGGGGGGAGATGCATAAAAATGATTCTTTGTGTATCACATTAGAAAAACTTATTACCGTATGTTTTGTTAATAAACGTAATAACAGGAAAGCTGGTTTTTTTTTTTTTTTAATCTATATTATATCTTCTGTGCTTTGCACTTCAGCATAATGCGCACAGCACAGCTCTTCTACACTTTCGAATTCTCCTCCCACCACCCTCCCATCTGCCCCAGGGAACGTGTTCACGCTTCCATTTGGTGTGCTGTGAATGGCTTATAGTGTTACACCGCGCTACAGTTAGCATTAAAGGAATAGTAATACTTCGTTTTATCTTTATTTTATTTTGTAGGCATTAAAAAACACAAAGAATGATATAAGTCTTATCTCTTAAACCTTTATGGTTTGAGAGATATTCACAAGCAAAGTTTCCCCTCCCGCCCCTTTTACCTAGTGTAAGCCATCTCTCCTCAGATGTGGAATTCAGTCCATATACCAGACAGATAACAGAAGAGGACAATCTTCTTCCTGTGAAAACAATGAAATCCCTGCCCCCCTTAAAAAGCTTTTCAGTTTTTTCCCTTATCTTAATTGAAGATTGTCCCTCGCTGCAGTCTACCTGGGCACCTCCCTTCTGATCTGGCTGAGCAGTGTTACATCAGTAAAAGGGGTGGGAGGGGGATACTTTATCATTGAATTACTCTTGAACTACAACTCTGACAGAATTGTAATAACACTCTCCAAAGTCCAAATAGTATGATGATTCATTAGAGCTGCTTTTATTATGAAACATTACTATCCCTTTAAGCATTATACTCTCAGGTTGCAACCTCAGTATAATTCTAACCGCAGCGCGGTGTAACACTGGAAGCCATTCACAGCACACCGAAGGGAAGCGTGAACGCGCTCCCTGGGGTAGCTGGAAGGGTGGTGGGAGGAGAATTCGGACGTGCAGAAGAGCTGTGCCGAAGAATCAGCGTGTCCCATTATGCTGATCGGCAAAGCTTGAACATATAATGTCTTTGTAAGGACTTAGATTAAAAAAACCCAAAACAGCTTTCTTGTTATTACGTTTATTAACAAAACATATGGTAATAAGTTTTTATAAGGTGATGCATCCCCTTTAACCCTCTGATTGCCAGAGAAGTACGCAACACAATGCTCTGCAATGCATTGCGTACCCCTCTGGCACTCAAGGGGTTAAGAATTGTCACTAGAATTCTCAATGACAGGTTTTATTTTTAAAGAAGTAGTGTCAATTTTAGAAATATCTCTGAGAAAATTCCCACAAAATTAGCTAATGAGAATGTTTTTTCACTGACACAGGTGATGCGGTATCATCGTGTGCTTCCATTAACCCTCTGAATGCCTGAGAGTTATCCAACGCATTGCTTTGCATTGCATTAGATACCTCTCTGGTGCTCAGTGGGTTAAGAACAGGTTATAATCGTTAAAATTTTGGCACGATTAGCAAATTACTTCATACTTAACGTTGCGTCACAATTTTTATTTAACATAGTTAAACATAGTAACATAGTAACATAGTAGATAAGGCTGAAAAAAGACATGCGTCCATCAAGTCCAGCCCATGCCAATAACACTCCTGTGGATCCAGAGGAAGGCAACAAAAAAGCCCTCTGGAGCAATTTCCAGTGTAGGTGTGTGTGTGTGTGTGTGTGTGTGTGTGTGTGTCAAATAGTTCCCCGGCTCAATATCCTATTTGCTTTGAAGCCATCTGTCATAACTGTCAATATTGTTCTGTGCTAGATAGGCATCCATTGCTTTTTTGAATGCAGTTACATTATCTGCAAGCACAACATCCCGAGGCAAAGAATTCCATAGCCTTACCGCCCTTACTGTAAAGAATCCCTGCCTGTGTTTTAGTCGAAAGCGCCTTTCCTCAAGTCTTAATGGATGACCTCTTGTTCTTAGCTCAGCTATTTGCATAAATAATTCTTTGGATAGTTCTTTGTATTGACCTTGAATGTATTTGTAAATGGTAATCATATCATCCCTTAGACGTCTCTTTTCTAATGTAAACAAACCCAGTTTGGCTAGTCTCTCTTTATAACTCAGATCCTCCAATCCCTTTATCAGTTTTGTTGCACGTCTCTGCACCTTTTCCAGTTCAGCAATGTCTTTTTTTAGAACAGGCGCCCAAAATTGTACTCCATATTCTAGATGAGGCCTAACCAAGGATTTATACAGAGGTAGGATAATATTAGCATCCCTTGCTTCTACACCTCTTTTTATGCAGGCTAGTACTCTATTTGCTCTTGCAGCAGCTGAGTGACTCTGCACACTGCTGTGAAGACTATTGTCTATCAGTACACCTAAATCTTTCTCTAATGAGGATTTCCCAAGTTGTTTCCCATTTAGAGTATATGTAGCAAGTTTGTTTCTACAACCCAAATGCATAACCTTACATTTATCTACATTAAATGACATCTGCCACTTTTCTGCCCATTCACTTTTATTCACAGTTTATCTAAATCCTTCTGTAGGGAAAAAACATCGAAAAACATTTGGATTTAGGGAAAATGTCGTTAACCCTTTGAATGCCAGAGGGGTACGTAACGCATGTCGGTTTGTGACAATTTTACAGACGCTTTCTATTCTGCTCCAGTTTTAAACATCACACCCCAAATGTTCCTTTAATAATTATTGGGATAGATATATGGCTGTTCTGTGGATTTAATCCAGTCAGTGCTTTGTAATAAAGGGAAATGGGTTAACTAGATCGGCTGATTGGTTATGTGCCCTCTATGTTTCTGATGTGCTATACAGGATAGTATGTCACACTATTGTCTCCAGGATTTACTTTCTATACAGGGTTTAGGAGTCTCCTCACTTTAGTACATGTGGGTCAGTCTATTGCTCAGTCATGAAAGATCCATCAGTTTTCATGAAAGCACCACCTATAATCAAGCAAAGAGATCCAAGGGGTGGAGTGTTGGATGGCCAGCCAACATCAGTGTAAGCTGCACTTGATTGGCTGACATTCTCATGGGCCGACCGCTGATTGGATGTTGCGTCGAGGACTGCAATGTCCTAGTTGTCCGGATGAATGATGTGCATGGGCCATTATGCTGATTATCAGTGCTGCTTCAACTTAAACACCTCCTAATAGCTTATTATGGCCAAATAATTATAATAGCCTTGATAAATTTTCCCCTTGTACCTTTGTTCAAGAGATGACATCTCCAATCAGTCCTGGATGTTGCATCCATGGAGGTGGACATGACGGTTGCTAGCAGTACCGCAGGACCTCTCCTCTCTGTACGAGGTAATCTTAACCATTTAAGAACCAGAGGAAGGTGCAATACTTTGCATAGCCCTCTGGTCCCTAGAGGTTTAAAGGGATAGTAATGTTTCACAACAACAGCAGCTCCAATTAATCTTCATAGTATTTGGGCCATGGAGAGTGTTATATCAATACTGTCAGAGTTGTAGTTCAAGATTAATTGAATGATAAAGTATCCCCTCCCTCCCCTTTTACCCAGTGTAAGCCGCCTCCCCTCAGATGTGGAATCTGATCTTAAGACCAGACAGCTGACAGCAAGGGCCAATCTTCTTACTGTGAACATAAGGAAACCCTGCCCCCTTGACAGGTTTTTCAGGTTTTCCCTTGTGATCACTGAAGATTGTCCCTCTCTGCGATCCATCCAGACAGTCCCTACTTATCTGAGGTGAGCAGTGTTACATCAGTAAAAGGGGCGGGAGGGGGATAATTTATCATTCAATTACTCTTGAACTACAACTCTGACAGAATTGAAATAACACTCTCCAATGTCCAAATACTATGATGATTAATTGGAGCTGCTTTTATTATGAAACATTACTATCCCTTTAAGTAGGGTCCTGCACGCATGCTTCAGTTTGAAACAACTGACCAGCATCTGTTATGTCCACCTCCATGGTCACTACATCCAGGACTGATTGCAAATATTATCTTTTGAACAAAGGCACAACAGCAGAATTCATAGGGGCCATGAGTATTTTCTAACGCCGTAGTAATGTAAGTGGGCAGTTATTGTTAGGTGGTGTTTTATTTCTCCCTTTGAAAGCAGTGGATGTGAATGTAGTTGCCCTGGGCTTCATCATGCGATTGGCCATTTTTGCCTCAAAATAATATTGTAAAATATGTGTACTCGGGTGTGAAGCCCTTTGGTGGTATCTCATGTTGGGGGAGATTCACTAAGCAGTGATAAAGAGGTGATAAAGTGCAGATGACTTCTCTAGTTTATCACTTCTCCAATTCCTATGTTATTCTATGGAGCCTATTCACTCAGATTTCTTTAACTTTGGAGATCTTAGTGAACAGGCTCCATAAAATAACATAGGAACTGGAGAAGTGATATCACTGGAGACATTATCTCTGCTTTATCACCCCTTTATCACACCTTAGTGACTCTCCCCCCTTGTGTTTGAGTCCTGTACGCTGCACACGTCAATATGAGCAAGGGAATGTGTGTGAGGGTGTGGGATTTTTATACTAAGGATCATATGCACAAAACAACACAGGAGCAATTCTGAAGAAAACCAACTGCACCATAGGGTGCAAATAAACATTGATTTAATAGAGTTTTAAACCCCTGAATGCTAGTGAAGTGTCCAAGACAGTGCATTGCAATACAATGGAGACCTCTCCATCATTCAATGGATTAACCCTTTGAGTGCCAGAGAGGTATCCAATGCATTGTGTTGGATTCCTCTCTGGCACTCGAAGGATTAAAAGCCAGTGTTTAAATCAATGGGAGCATTTATTTTCTTTCCCCATGTGGTGCATTTGGTTGGCTCCAAAATTGCTCGTCATTTTTTTTGTGCTTATGACCTTTTGGGCGTTAAAAGCCCGATTTAGTCAGCAAGAAATGTAAAATGGTTATTTATGGTGTTTACAGATTTGTGTACACAGCTCCGAGTGCAAACCTGTTCCCATTTAGACTGCAGGAAGGTAATGAGGGTTTTAAAAAGGCAAAACATTTTAAAGCGGAACTGTTACTAAAATTAAAGTGCCCCACAAATCATTATGCACATAGCAATACGCATATCAATACTAGTATGCTACTGAATAAGTCTGGTGTTATTGAGAAATCCCACTCATTCTGAGACAGTCAGGCAGGCGTCTTGCTGTACCGGCATCTGTGCTCCTGTGCCGTCAGTCCCTTCATGTACCTTAAAGGGATAGTATTACTTCAAAATGATTATCCCTCATATCCCTTAAGGCGGAGGCTCTTAAACAGAGCCGATATCTCGTTATGGAAGGAAAAACGATTCATTGAAACAGTCTTCTACATGTGCTTGGTTACCAAGCACACGTAGAAGACTGTTTCAATTAATCACTTTTCCTTCCATAACGAGATATCGGCTCTGCTGAAGAGCCTCAGCTTGATTCAGAGACCGGATTCCCCTGCTGGCAGCAGAACGCTGACAGCAGGGGAGAGGAAACTTTGAAAGCGGCTATCTCTTAAACCATAAAGGTTTGAGAGATGCCGCTGGTGTCATTTAACTCCGTTTATTAAGGGCTACAATATGAGGGATAGTCATTTTGAAGTAATAGTATCCCTTTAAGGTACAAATCAATGCCTCGTAAAGGAGACAGGACAGACAGCGCGGGCACGCAGATATCTCTTTGGCAAGATGTCTGCACTTATGTCTTCCTGTCCGTATGGGAACGAGTTGGATTTATCAATAACGCCGGACTTATTCAGGGTAATACTAGTATGGATATGCCTATCTCTATATGCATAATGATTTGGGGGGCACTTTAATTTGAGTTATAGTTCTGTTTTAAGGCTTGTATATTAATACTAAAGTGTACTTTTATCTTTTCTTAGTATATAAGGACCAGATAGACATAATGCAGTGGCAGGAGGGGCATACTTTATCAATTACTCTTGAACCACAACTCTGACAGTATTGAAATAACACTTTCCATAGCCCAAATCCTATGAAGATTAATTGGAGCTACTGTTTTTGTGAAACATTACTATCCCTTTAACCAAGGGCTCAGTTTCCCGACCCCTTAATGAATTTCTAACAGCTAGAAATGATCATGGGTTATACATACACTTATAGTAAATACCCTGTACTCCAGACTAGCCTCTGTAAATATTATCTAGTTTTATGAGGCCTATAATCCAGTCTTATATACGCTTTGTGGGGGCTCTGATTTGTTCTATTTGTAGGGCTCCCATTGCCATAGCAATAGTGTCTAAGACATGATTGTTCTATATTGTTTTTAACTGGGCTGAGATAAGGTAACACCCTCTCTGTAGAGGAGAACAGTGGGTGCTGATCTCAGTACATTCACAGTATTATCTCTGTGCCAACTAGTAACCCACACACACCAGTGACTCTCAATGGTCGTTTTCCACAGAAACAGGCAGGTCATGTTTTCAATACACGTCTACTTGTTCACAAGTGAATTATCCTGCACAATATTTGCGATTGCACTAATTGTGCGTAATTAGGGAGATCCTGAAACCCTTTGAGCGCCAGAGGGGTATGCAATGCATTGCTTTGCAATACGTTGCATACCCCTCTGGCACTCAAAGGGTTAAAACCCGACCTGTTGTTGTGTCCCAAGACCCAGAGCTATGGGTCACTGGTCTACAGCTTAAAAAATGCAAGTTTAGGATTAGACTTTAGGGACCTAACATTACATAACTACATTTTATTTTACAGCTGCTCATTTAATTTTTTTTTCCCAGAGTCTATCTCTCAAAGACTGCAAGATCAGTAAGAGTGCTGCAGTGTAAAAAGACATGACCCTAATGCAGCAATTCTCAGTTCTAGTTCTCAAAAGGTCAGGTTTTCAGGATATCTCTTGATAAACGCAGGTGGTTCGATCACAATGAATGAGCACTGATTTACTCACTGGTGATTAAGTAGGGATATCTTAAAAAGCCGGCTTGTTGGTGTGCCCCAATGGCTAACTCTGAGAAACAGCAGAATACTGGTAGAGTGAAAGTGCTACCTTTATTGGATAACTAAGTGGTCTACGATGCAAGTTTTCAAGACACCTTAGGTCTCAAGGCTGAATACAAAATACACAACAGGTTATACACTCATGCAAATTGTTTTTATATTTGAATTCCGCTGGAAGTGAATTCCTTATCACCGTTGTCTTGTGTAAATCATTCCCTATGTTCCAGCAAGAGGCATCCCTTTGTAGTTGGCTAAGAGACCGCTCCAGCTTATATGCAGAAATCCTTTTTCATTGGAGGAGGCTGATTCGTAGGAGGGGAGCAGTGGAAGACTGACAGACTGCAGTACAGAGCTGGTAATTGCAGTCTGTCCAGAAGGAAGCCGCAGGGTAATCTTTAGATGTTTAATTTAGGCAAAATAACAAATATTTTTAAAAAATGAAAACAGTTTTCAATCTAATCTCTATATACAGTCACATTTTAGACAAACACGTATAGCGGTGATAGATCCCCTTTAAAGTAAAAAAAGGAGGGTGGCTGTCACCTTAAACCTTTTTTGACTTGTGATCAGTGTTTCAAGACTATGCATTCACACGTGCCCTTAGTTTCCAGGCTTGGGATGCAATTTTCCAAAGCTCTTGACGCTGGATCTGATCCACCATCATACTGCAGTTATCAGCTGCATTCCATGGAAAGCAAGAAGAAACAGTATATACAGTGCAAGCACAGACCTACTAGTTATGTATTAAAGGTGCAATACACTTTTATTATCATAAAAAGCATATTATTCAGGATTTTCCAACTAAGGAAATCAAGCACGCTCACTCCAACTGCTGGTTTCTTCATTCAAACATTATTACAGCTCAAACTGTTGTTTTATTATATTAAACTGGTGTTCAAAAGGCTGATGTAACTAATGTAACACACTGCTCACCTCAGAACAGCAAGACTGTCCGGATGGATCACAGAGAGGGACAATCTTCAGTGATCATAAGGGGAAAACTTGTCAAGGGGGACAGGGTTTTCCTTATGATCACAGTAAGAAGATTGTCCCTTGCTGTGACCTGTCCGATCCAGTGACCAGATTCCACATCTGAGGGGAGGCGGCTTACACTAGGTAAAAGGGGCAGGCGGGGGATACTTTATCATTCAATTATTCTTGAACTACAATTCTGACAGTATTGAAATAACATTCTCCATGGCCCAAATACTATGAAGATTAATTGGAGCTGTTTTTTTGTAAAACATTACTATCACTTTAAGGCTAGCCCTGTCTTAATACTGGAAGAGCAGCACATGTGGGTTTGCACTAAAATATTTGTACATACCCAGAGGTGCAAACATGCCTTTTTTCAGCTAACATATAAGCTCAGAAAATTAATTGCTGTGACAGATTGATGCATTCCTCCCCACTGTCCACTTCCTGGTGTAAGCGACCTTCCCCTGACCTGGTGTCCCCTTTAGGAAGTGTATGACTTCTGTGGCTGTCTCTTAGTGTATCTTCTCAACACTTTGTCCAATGAATGTTGGCTCCTTGGGGAGATAACATTACTGTATACCAGTAAGTTCAAGGTCAGTTCATAGAAGACTCTGGGGAAATATTTAGTCACAGGGCTGTTAAGAAGACGTAAGAGCATCCATCAACCCTTTGAGTGCCTAAGAGGTATCAACACGTTGCAGCGCAATTAAAGGTGAACTATCAATGAGACAGGTCTTCTTTTTGTCAGTCCTTTTTTCCCGTAAGAGTGGGCCTGCTGATCTTGCAGTGACTATGTAGTACAAGCCATCTGTACAGCCTGACAGAAGTCTGGAGTCAGGAAACTGATAACCATGACTTTCTCCTACCACACATGGCATATTTTCCAGGGGAGCCGTATTTAGGGGAAAAAAGTGGACCAATTCTTGGGCAGACTAACTATACCATAGGGGAGAAATAAAAATACCAAACATTTTCATTGATTTTAACCCTTTGAGTGCCAGGGGGACGCAACGCATTTCAAAGCAATGTCCGTGTGTCACTCTGCCTCACTGTCTGGTCCGGTGGGAGCGCAGTGAGGGACAATCTTCAGTAAGCAAAAGGAAAATCCCGCCCTCCTTCGTCAAAGGGGGTCAGGGTTTTCCTCATACTTACTGTGTGTTGATTGTCCCTGGCTGCATCCGTCCAGTCCCACGACCGTATTCCAGATCTGATGGGCAGAAGGGGCAGGAG
Source organism: Rhinophrynus dorsalis (assembly GCA_037306005.1). Taxonomy (NCBI): domain Eukaryota; kingdom Metazoa; phylum Chordata; class Amphibia; order Anura; family Rhinophrynidae; genus Rhinophrynus; species Rhinophrynus dorsalis. Next base: position 513,231,826 of record CM074721.1, read on the forward strand.
GTGAATCCTTTCTGATTGAATAGCGCTTGGACTACAAAACTGTAAGTATTCAAATATAGCTCTATTGTTAAAAAAAACATAAAGAAGACTCGGACCTCAAGTATTACTATCACTTTAATTTATGATTCCGTGTTATTACTTCAGCTCTTTGAATAAAGACTTTGCTGGAGAGTCACTGGTTTGCTGTGGTGTGAGTGGCACCTATGTCCACACAGGCTGGCATTTCGCTTCAGTCTGCACACCTCTCTATGTAAGGATTTTGATGGGGATGTCTCTCTCACAGGACAAAGGCAAGTCTAATCATTTGCCAGTGCCTAGACCTTTTGACTTGTTTGAGCATAAGCTAAAGCAGAGGTGTCCAAACATTTTCCCTCAAGGGCCTGATTGAGAGAAGACCAACTAAGAAAGGGTCAGCTGCCAATAACTAAAATGAAGACAAGAAGAAATAAAAATTGGGGCTCTCCTAGTGCATTCATGTGACCTCCATCGAAAAACCTTTATTTAGCTACTACAAAGAGGTGAAATTGGCATATGGGGGACTCACATTGCCCACATTCAATGATTATTCAATGTAGAGTATAGAAGAAAGAGAGAGAATATAGGAGCAGATCACACTATACACAGTAAGTCAATTAAAACATTCACTCACATAATCCAAAATCTACTGGTTGATAATCATCAACCTGTCTTTCCCATGGTAGGTATAGACAGGACCTGTTGTTAATCATGCATTGATATTATTAAAAAAATATATAATAAGGGCCAAGGTCTGAATAATGTTAACCCCTTGAGTGCCAGAGGGGTACGCAACACATTGCTTTGCAAATCAGTTTATATATTTTTTTGTTGTTATTCTGTCTCTCACTGTTCAAATAAGCCTACCATTAAAAATATAGACTGATCATTTCTTTGTCAGTGGGTATATAACTGTATATATATATATGTATATACACACACACACATATATAGATATATTAAATACATAAAAACCAGTGACTCAGTTCGGGACCCTACATCTTTCTCAAGAACACTAGTCAGAATACAATCAAGCCAACACACACAAAATGTGAGATTACGCAGAGCATTGTGTGAACTAGATTTTTGACTCCTTACTAAAGATCAAAAAACAAACACAGCTAAGTATGAAAGCAGGCTACCTTTAATGTTAACTATTAACATGTCATGGTAGCCAGGTTGGGCCAGATCACCTATGTAAGAGGCCCACAAATAGTCCCAGGGCCCTAGAACATGTCATGGTAGCCAGGTTGGGCCAGATCACCTATGTAAGAGGCCCACAAATAGTCCCAGGGCCCTAGAACATGTCATGGTAGCCAGGTTGGGCCAGATCACCTATGTAAGAGGCCCACAAATAGTCCCAGGGCCCTAGAACATGTCATGGTAGCCAGGTTGGGCCAGATCACCTATGTAAGAGGCCCACAAATAGTCCCAGGGCCCTAGTGTGGACATTTCTGGCCTAAGGAGAACTGTCAGTGATAATAATGTATGGACTTCTGTCTTTTTTCAAACCCCATCAACTATGTATAAACACTACTATTACTGGAACATTAGTCCTTTTGTTATCTCACAGATCCTCCACAGACTCAATAGATTCTTTAGTTAAGAAACGTGTCAGAAATGTTTATTACGCTCACAAGATGTTCTGAAATATTATAAGAGCATATGTTCTTTTGATACCAAAACATTTTCTAATCTGAAGTATCTATTACTTTTGTGGGGAACTGATCATGCTGTGTTTTCTGACGTGGTTTTAACATCTTGGTTTCTAGAATGCAATGCAGTGAGTTGGAAACCTCTAGCATTCACAAGTTTAAAGGAGCAGTAAACTGTTTTTTATGAAAACATATATGTGAGCTTTTTCTGCTGAGTAAAACAAGGGCATTGACCAGTGTCTGCTGTTTTATTCAAAATGTATAACAGTTCATATAAACAGGAAGATAATTTACTGTGTTTTTACTTCCTGAAAGTTCTAACTGACAGGAAGTGACTCAGCACAGTCTCTATCACATTCTATAGAGAACTGTATTCCATTGACTTTCCTCTCCATTAGAATGTAACAGAAAAAGTAGTTGGAATTTGACCACTACAGGGCATTGCTAATGTAAAAAAACATGGGTTTAAACTGTGAGTACTCTGGAAATATGCATCTCTGGTCAGTAGAATTACTCTTATTTTATGCCACAGAAAAATCCCTACAATATACATATTTTTCATTAAAAAAAGTTTACTGCTCCTTTAACACAGTGGTTCCCGATAGGTAAGTTACACATTTCTCACAGCACCAAGTTTAATTCTTTTGAATGCCAGTGCATTGCGTACCCCTCTGGCATTCAAAGAGCTAATTTATCACACCTTTTCTAATAAATTCATTAAAATATTTAATGTTGCAAGACATTAACATTTTCAGCTAAACCACTGGTTAATAGATGCTCTGCTTATCGCATGATTCGGTCTGTGATATCACAATAATATGACACCTGGACCTTCCTGTTTTTATTTAAACACACTGAACAGGATGTTATAATGATATCACTTAGTATAACAGTAACTTAAAATAGTGTGAATCATAACAAGTGCTTCAGAAATGAACTGGAAACACGTTTCAGTAATTTAGTGTATTTCCTGAATTTGTAACTGACAGAACTGACTGAGGAGGCTGTTGAAGTCCCGTTATAAATGTACTTGCTGTGTTTTTTTATTCTGTAAAATATTATTTTCTGATGACAAATTATTAATTCTATAGAAAAGTAACATATAAGAATTTTGGCAAGGGCACTATTCCTGTAGGAGTGAGATGCTCTTAAAGTCTTCTTTATATTAAAATGAATACAATGCGCTATGTGTACATTCTTAATGTTGTTCAAAGGTTATGAATAAAGATCCCTTGTCCGCACCTTCTGTCCATGTTACCAGATGCTGCAGTCTGTTCCGGACGGCTGCAGCCAAGGACAAACTTCAGTAACCAAAGGGAAATCCTGTCCTCCTTCATCAACGGGGGTAGGATTTCCCTTATACTTGCTTACTGAAGTTTGTCTCTCCTACAGCCGTCGAGTCGCACGACCAGATTAGAGATTCAGAGGGAGGCGGGCAGAAGGGGCGGGGGGGATCTTTATCTCTTCATAACTTTTGAACTAAACAACAGTAAGAACTTAAAAATAACACAATGCACCATGTGTAATATAAAGATTACTCAGCAAAAGACTTTTCAATAGACATTACTATCCCTTTCAAGGGATAGTAATACTTAAAATGTAAAATAATATATGTTGTAGGGTTTACCCCGCTGAGTAAAAACAAGGGCACTCCCACTGCTAAGAGATATTTTATTAAAAAATTATAACAGCTCAAACTTGAATTTTTTAGGTGCAATATCATGGTGGCCTGAAAATTTACAGTGGCGCTGTTGCTACACCATCCTATCGACAGCTTTGGTCTGTAGACCATAAATCTCTATAGGATGGTGTAGCAACAGCGCCACTGTACATTTTCAGGCCACTGTGATATTGCACCTCAGAAATTCAAGTTTAAGCTATTATAATTTTTTAATAAAATATCTCTCAGCAGTGGGAGTCCCCTTGTTTTACTAAGCGGGGTAAACCCTACAACATATATTATTTTACATTTTAAGTCTATTGAAAAGTCTTTTGCTGAGTAATCTTTATATTACACACTAGTTGAACAGCCCGTTACACGGGCCACAGTGCCTCTGGCAGCCGGTCGTGCGGCAGTCACACGCAGCAGAGACTGCCCGCGCCGCTGCTTATACAGAGCTGGACGCTCCTTCAGAGCGCCCAGCTCTGTATGAGCCACGGCGCGGGCAGTCTCTGCTGCGCGTGACTGCCGCACGCGCAGCAGTGTCTACTGCGCATGTCGGGCGTTACACACAACTTGGCGAATTATTATATAGGATAGCGCATTGTGTTATTTTTAAGTTCGGGGACATAAACCCTACAACATATATTTTTTACATCTTAAGTATTACTATCCCTTTAAACAATTACTGTGCCATTGGTGCATGTTAACCCCTTAGTGACGGCCGCGTGCAGACGCGGCCGTCACTTAACGTCCGTCTAACATATTTTTTTTTTTTTTAAAAACAATCCGGAGTCCCCGAACGGCGCGCAGCCGCGCGGGGAGCCGGATTTCCGGGACGTACATGTACGTCCTCTGTCACTAAGTGACAGCCACACAGGACGTACATGTACGTCCTGTGTCGGGAAGGGGTTAATGTGTTTAACAGAATGATTTTCGTAGGTAGAGGGGCTGTTACATAGTTGTGTATGTATGTACACTACCGTTCAAAAGTTTGGGATCACTTAGAAATTTCCTTGTTTCTGTTATGGGAGCAGCTTGACTGTATGGTACGTAAGAAGTGCCCATCAAGCCAATCCAGATTGTGGGAGGTGCTTCAGGAAGCCTGGGGTGAACTCTCTTCACGTTACCTCAGCAAACTGACAACTAGAATGCCAAAGGTCTGCAAGGCTGTAATTGATGCAAATGGAGGATTCTTTGACAAAAGCACATAGTTTGAAGGGCATAATTATTAATTAAATTAAAAATCCTTATTTCTAACCTTGTCAATGTTTTGACTATATTTCCTTTTCATTTTGCAATTCATTTGATGGAAAACAAGGACATTTCTAAGTGACCCCAACATTTTGGACAGTAGTGTATGTATGTATAGGCACCAGCAATATCAATTAGAAAACCCACAGAAAAGCCCTATCCACATTCAGTAGGACAATAAAAGAATAGGATCAATTATGAAATGCCATTTTATCTTCAGTGATAGTCATCAACATGGTTACAAATCCACAGAAAGAGTCATACCTGTTTCTGGTTCCGTGGCAGTCGGACCCCTGAGCTGCAAGTGGGCGGAGTAATGCATGCAGGGCGGAGGGACTGTGGTAAAACAAACTCGCAGAGGCAGGGAATGGATTGGCTAATTCATGTAGGGCAGGGTTCTCCATATATTAGCCCACCCATTCCCTGCAAATACCTGTTCATACCCTGTAGAAACAATAGAAAGGAGAAAGAACAACAAGGGGGGGGGGGAAGGCTGTGCAGATCAACAGGAACCGGCACCCACCTAATAGATGTTCACAAAATTAATGGCTGGAGGATCGTATATACCATATATGGCCATAGAGCATCTGGGATAAATAAGTGCCCCCTGGTACAGTGTCTAAATAACTCGGATATTAATCTGTGGCTGCTCTCTTCCCACTCATTCTCCTCAATGACACAAGTATAGGATATGTAGAAAAAGAATAAACAGGAGTGGTACTCACGAGGGATGTGGACAGATTGGTGGTATCATCAAGTGTGGCGAGAGAGAATAAGTAGGTACATTTTATTTTAAATGTAACATTTAGCAAATAAATTATGTTTTATGAGGACGTTCTGCCGCTAGTTTTTTATTTATCTTAGTGTATTCTGAAGATACAGACTACCTGAATGGAGACAGGTCCAGTTTTCTCTGTGAGCTTTCTCGTCAGACTTGATGATACCCCCAGTCTGACCACATCCCATGTGAATACCTGTTTATTCAATGTCATTGTACTCACAGTGTTAAACCATTGGGCACTTTCTTTTTCTACATATCCTGCCCATACCCTGTTCATGTCCCAAACACCTCAGTCTGCTAACCCTTCCAGTCACTTCAATCAGCCCTTCATGTAACCACCACAGCTCTCCCCAGTGGCCACTATAGGTGCTAAACCAACGTCCTACAGCAAATGTTTTTTCCCTAAACTGCCTCGTGCCCCAATATCACTTGCAAGGCTTTCTCATGTCATGCTGACCTGCGTCTTGCCCCTTCTGCCTCTTCATATTGCTACTTCCCTTACTAACTAAGCATAGTAAAGTATCATCAATTGCTGCTTTCCCCATTAGTGTCCTCACTCGTTTCTTTTGTATGTGATTCCAGACTAAGGTCCCTCAACTGCTTCTGCAATAATCACGGTTTTCAATGCTTCTTATATTTTTCACCACTTTCTGCATTATTGTAGATGTCCTCACCTGCTTTTCTCATTTGTAGTCCCACACTGAGCTTTCTTCACCCATGCTGTGCACTCATTGCATCTTTCACTCTTTCATTGGCTGTGCACCATCTGAGACAACATATAAGAAAAGCCAGTGAGGATACTCAGTAATGAGGGAGCGGGAAGGGGTGTGTGTGCAATGCAATTAGATCCAGTAGTAATGTATCCTGCATACATGTAGTTACAGCCTTTCCTCAGTGCCTGGAGAAGAGGCTGTTTCATTGTGTCTGAGAGCATTAATTCCTGCTTATGGTATTAATAGGAGAGATTGCTGTCAGACACATTGAGACAGCCTCTTCACCCGGAAGTGACTTATCACCAGGAAGGCAGCTGACAGTACATAGGGAAATGTCTCCCCGCATGGAGGAGACGTTACTGCTGGACTGGAGTTAATTGCTTTGACACCTAGGAGAGTGGAGAAGGACAGTACAACTTGGGGATGTAATGTTATTAAATGGCTGATGATAAAGTAACAGGTAAACAGGGGATTCCTGTAAAATGTGGCCATGATTGTCCCTGATTCCCCTAAGACTTCTCCCCAAGATCCCACATGCCTGCTCCATTCAGCACCTTCCATAAGGACAGCTCAGTTCTGTCCCATTTAGAACAAACTCCTGGATAGTTCCTTAACCCAGTAGGGCATATGGGCTCCATCATGTATTTATGCCTATGCATATGTCCCATGCCTCCCACTTGGACCTGTGGAGGGCATTAATAAAGGTTAAGTCCACTCTTCAGTGTCCGTCTGGGGTAGGCAGCCCTGTTCAGTGTTTCCCTGGTCCCCTGGAATGACATTGCCTCCAAAGATACACAAGATAAATTACTACCAACTAGTCCTTATATTAAATATATTAAGAGCTATAGATTTTCTTTAAGAGTTAGTTCCCTCCTAGGTGTACTGCTGGCAATCATGTAATCAGGGGTCTGTGTTACCAGGGACAGAGATGTGCTAATGGCAGCGACCTATTGAAGAGGTCTGCCCTTCCTAGCAATAAAGTGCCCTAATGGCAGTGAAGTGATTAAGGTCTTTGTGTTTCCAAGAGCTTTAGGGCCTTATACACAAAGAAAAAGATGATCATTTCTACAGAATGCCAACTGGACCATGGGGGGACAAAAGAAAATTCCCATAGATTTAAATGTTGTGTTTTTTTAACCCCTTGGATAAGAGAGGTCTTGAATGCATTATTAAAATCCCCATTTAACCATTTGAGTGCCAGAAAGGTATCAGTTGAATACATCACTGGTACACAAAGGGTTAAGTCAATATGTCCAGTTGGTTTGCATTCCAGAACTGGTCATGTTTTGCCTCCTGCAGAAGAGCTTAAAAGCATACCTCTCAGGTGTCCATCTTTAGGAGATATTAGGGGTCTATACCTCTCAGCTGGCCCTCTTTAGGAGATATTAGGGGTCTATACCTCTCAGCTGGCCCTCTTTAGGAGATTTCAGGGCTCCATGCCTCCCAAGTGTCTCTCTTTAGGAGATTTTCAGAGTTCATACCTCTCATGTGTCACTCTTTAGGAGATATTAGAGGTCCATACCTCCCAAGTGTTCCTCTTTAGGAGACATTAGAGGTCCATACCTCCCAAGTGTCCCTCTTTAGGAGATATTAGGGGTCCATATATCCCAAGTGTCCCTCTTTAGGAGAAATTAGAGCTCCATACCTCCCAAGTGTTCCTCTTTAGGAGACATTAGAGGTCCATACCTCCCAAGTGTCCCTCTTTAGGAGATATTAGGGGTCCATATATCCCAAGTGTCCCTCTTTAGGAGATATTAGAGCTCCATACCTCCTAAGTGTCCCTCTTTAGGAGATATTAGAGGTCCATGCCTCCTAAGTGTCCCTCTTTACGAGATATTAGAGGTCCATGCCAACCAAGTGTCCCTCTTTAGGAGATATTAGACGTCCATGCCTCCCAAGTGTCTCTCTTTAGGAGATATTCAGGGTATATACCTCTCAAGTGTCCCTCTTTAGGAGATATTAGGGGTCCATACCTCCCAAGTGTCCCTTTTTAGGAGATATTAGAGGCCCATATCTCTCAAGTGTCCCTCTTTTGGAGATATTCAGGGTGCATACCTCTCAAGTGTCCCTTTTTAGGAGATATTCAGGGTGCATACTTCTCAAGTGTCCCTTTATGGAGATATTAGGTGTCCGTACCTCCCAAATGTCCCTCTTTAGGAGATATTAGGGGTCCATACCTCTCTAGTGACTCTCTTTAGGATATACTAGGGATCCATACCTCCCAAGTGTCACGCTTTAGGAGATATTAGGGGTCCATACCTCTCAAGTGTCCCTCTTTAGGAGATGTTAGGGCTCCATACCTCCCAAGTGTCCCTCTTTAGGAGATATTAGGGGTCCATACCTCCCAGGTGTCCCTCTTTGAGACCCAAATCCCTCTTTCCCACCCTGGTGTCCCTGTGTTTAGGCAATCAGACTGTGTGGTATGTATAGAAGTGTATCACCCTGGTGTCCCTGTGTTTAGGAGATCAGACTGTGCGGTGTGTATAGAAGTGTATCACCCTGGTGTCCCTGTGTTTAGGAGATCAGACTGTGCAGTGTATATAGAAGTGTATCACCCTGGTGTCCCTGTGTGTAGGAGATCAGACTGTGTGGTGTGTATAGAAGTGTATCACCCTGGTGTCCCTGTGTTTAGGAGATCAGACTGTGTGGTGTGTGTATATAAGTGTATCACCCTGGTGCCCTTGTGTTTAGGAGATCAGACTATGTGGTGTGTATATAAGTGTATCACCATGGTGTCCCTGTGTTTAGATCAGACTGTGTGGTGTGTATAGAAGTGTATCACCCTGGTGTCCCTGTGTTTAGGAGATCAGACTGTGTGGTGTGTGTATATAAGCGTATCACCCTGGTGTCCCTGTGTTTAGGAGATCAGACAGTGTGGTGTGTATAGAAGTGTATCACCTGTTTGGTGTGTATATAAGTGTATCAGCCTGATGTCCCTGTGTTTAGGAGATCAGACTGTGCGGTATGTATATAAGTGTATCACCCTGGTGTACCTGTGTTTAGGAGATCAGACTGTGTGGTATGTATATAAGTGTATCACCCTGGTGTCCCTGTGTTTAGGAGATCAGACTGTTCGGTGTGTATATAAGTGTATCACCCTGGAATCCCTGTGTTTAGGAGATCAGACTGTGTGGTGTGTATATAAGTGTATCACCCTAGTGTCCCTGTGTTTAGGAGATCAGACTGTGTGCTGTGTATATAAGTGTATCACCCTGGTGTCCCTGTGTGTAGGAGATCAGACTGTGTGGTGTGTATATATATATATGTATCACCCTGGTGTTCCTGAGTTTAGGAGATCAGACTGTGTGGTGTGTATATAAGTGTATCACCCTGGTGTCCCTGTGTGTAGAAGATCAGACTGTGTGATGTGTGTATATAAGCGTATCACCCTGGTGTCCCTGTGTTTAGGAGATCAGACAGTGTGGTGTGTATAGAAGTGTATCACCTGTGTGGTGTGTATATAAGTGTATCACTCTGGTGTCCCTGTGTTTAGGAGATCAGACTGTGCGGTATGTATATAAGTGTATCACCCTGGTGTACCTGTGTTTAGGAGATCAGACTGTGTGTTGTGATATAACTGTATCACCCTGGTGTCCCTGTGTTTAGGAGATCAGACTGTGTGGTGTGTATATAAGTGTATCACCCTGGTGTCCCTGTGTTTAGGAGATCAGACTGTGTGGTGTGTGTATATAAGTGTATCACCCTGGTGTCCCTGTGTTTAGGAGATCAGACTGTGCAGTGTGTATAGAAGTGTATCACCTTGGTGTCCCTGTGTTTAGGAGATCAGACTGTGTGGTGTGTATATAAGTGTATCACTCTGGTGTCCCTGTGTTTAGGAGATCAGACTGTGTGGTGTGTATATAAGTGTATCACTCTGGTGTCCCTGTGTTTAGGAGATCAGACTGTGTGGTGTGTATAGAAGTGTATCACCCTGGTGTCCCCGTGTTTAGGAGATCAGACTGTGTGGTGTGTATAGAAGTGTATCACTCTGGTGTCCCTGTGTTTAGGAGATCAGACTATGTGGTGTGTATAGAAGTGTATCACCCTGGTGTCCCCGTGTTTAGGAGATCAGACTGTGTGGTGTGTATAGTAGTGTATCACCCTGGTGTCCCTGTGTTTAGGAGATCAGACTGTGTGGTGTGTATAGAAGTGTATCACCCTGGTGTCCCTGTGTTTAGGAGATCAGACTGTGTGGTGTGTATAGAAGTGTATCACCCTGGTGTCCCTGTGGTTAGGAGATCAGACTATGTGGTGTGTATAGAAGTGCATCACCCTGGTGTCCCTGTGTTTAGGAGATCAGACTGTGTGGTGTGTATAGAAGTGTATCACCCTGGTGTCCCTGTGTTTAGGAGATCAGACTGTACGGTGTGTATATAAGTGTATCACTCTGGTGTCCTTGTGTTTAGGAGATCAGACTGTGTGGTGTGTATATAAGTGTATCACTCTGCTCCACAGTAATAAAACTCACATTAATGTGTGTATAAAAAGTGTGTGTATATATGTTTATAAATTAGTCTGTGTAAATAAAATACTTTGGTCTTGTTTTTAATCATTTATTCTGTTAAATAAAGAGGTGTCAGTAGATCATGAAATAACCTAAAACTTCACAGGACTGTCCCACCCACCAGCAACACAGCCTAAAACTAAAGTGTCCCTCTTTGTTCATTTGAAATGTTGGGAGGTATGTAAGAGCTGTATTCAGTAAGGTTAAGAGGTGCAATTGTGGAACAAATCAACATCACCATTGGAGATAAATAAACATTCCCAATTATTTAAATGGGATTTTAACAGCTAGAATGCCACATAGGTCTTCAACACATTTTGTCACATTACTCTGTCATTTGGTTTGGTCCAGAAATGCACCTCTTTCGCTTATTGAATATTCCTCTAAATTTACTAGTTGTAGTGACCTTTCTAAGGGATCTTCCCTTCCTAATGGCAGTGACAAGATTAAAGTCTTGATCTCACTTAGGACCAAAGTGAACACTTTTAAAGGGAACCTGTCACATCACGGATAGACCCCACTCTTATGTCCTTACACTGATAAGGTTGATGTAGGATACAGGGAAGAAAATGCTTCCACGAAAACCACTTTCATTCTGTGTTTTCCAATCAAATCAATGTGCAATTAATTTGCAGAGACCCCGAAACAGCCTAAGTCTTTGCGTTTGGAATGCTTACATTTGTTCAAGCATGTCAGTAAGATTGGCACATCGTTAACTGAAGTATATTAAGTTATTAAGTGCTATTTTGTTTGATCTAGAAGTGATTGCATCTCACGCATCATTGCAGTTCCTGTTTTACAAACCACTTTAATCGCTGTTTCTGGGCCATTTGACCTTGAAAACATGATGGAGGTCAACATCAATCTTAGAAGACAAGATATGTGTAAAATTCTCAGTAGAGTGTGTGTAGACGTATATGAAAGTGATGCAACATCTGTGGTTCTACAGAAAAATGTTTCACTTTGAAATACTATTTTAAAGCAACAGTAGACCATCCTACCTTAATCTAACAAAAAATGCTGCCTATGTGCCCCTGACTACCATTAAAGGGATAGTAATACTTCGTTTTATCTTTATTTTATTTTGTAGGCATTAAAAAAAACATGAAGAACGATATAAGTCTTATCTCTCAAACCTTTATGGTTTGAGAGATATTCACAAGCAAAGTTTCCCCTCCCGCCCCTTTTACCTAGTGTAAGCCACCTCTTCTCAGATGGGAAATGCAGTCTATAGACCAGACAGATAACAGAAGGGGACAATCTTCTTCCTATGAGAACAATGAAAACCCTGCCCCCCCCTTGACAAGTTTTTTAGGTTTTCCCCTTATCTTAATTGAAGATTGTCCCTCTCTGCAATCTACCTGGGCACCTCCCTTCTGCTCTGGCTGAGCAGTGTTACATCAGTAAAAGGGGTGGGAGGGAGATACTTTATCATTGAATTACTCTTGAACTACAACTCTGACAGTATTGAAATAACACTCTCCAAAGTCCAAATACTATGAGGATTAATTGGAGCTGCTTTTATTATGAAACATTACTATCCCATTAAGTTGCTTTGGTAACTCAGGCGTTGATACATAGAGTTGCATAGCTGATCTTGCTGTTCTGCCTTAAGAATATGAAGAAGGACCCTCAGCTTCCTGTATGTGATTGGCATCTAATGCCACGAGAGGGTCTCAAGATGAGACTTGCATCTTAATTAAGAGCAAATTAGTGGTAGTCAGGGGTACATAGCCAGCGCTTTAATTGGTTTAGGGTAGGAGGGTTTACTCTTCCTTTAAAGCATTATTATACATTTCTATTTTTAAAAGTTGAATTATTTTTATATTTATATATACAGTGTCTCCTGTCAGATTTGTTATTTTTCTTTTAATCCTCCTATCCTCGCCACTTAAACTTCCTCGCACCCTCCCCTTCACCTTATTACTGTCTCCTCCTCCCCTTCACCTTATTACTGTCTCCTCCTCCCCTTCACCTTATTACTGTCTCCTCCTCCCCTTAGCCTCATTACTGCCTCTTCCTCCACTTTTGCCTCATTGCTTCCTTCTCGACTTCACCTCTTCAACTCCTTCTATATGGCGAATGGTAGAAGCAGGTTATGAGGCAATGGGAAGAAAGTGTAGTGGAGATGTGATGGGTGGAGGAGGGAATAAGGGCGAATGTGATTTGAAACTGAGGTAGCAAAAGGAAAGCTTGTAGTGACATAAGGTGAGACAAATGCATGAGTATCAATTTTATTCTTACTCTTTTTAAAATCAGATTTCGTGGTGGGGCACGAGGATCCCTCCTGATGCCCTCCCCTCCCAACTACTGATCTCCTAGCCGATTTGGCCATCAAATCAATAGAGGTGATAAAGGGGAGCAAAAGGTCCATTCTACCCGTACTACCACTACCCCGGTCCTGCCCACTCCTGTCTGGTGATTCGGGTAGGATGTATGCAGGGGAGCCATACAGATGAACATGAAATCTTTGAAATATTAACCCATAAACATTACCATAATGTAGATTTTATGCAAAATGAAGGACTTTTCTCTCTGCCTTTTTGGTACAAAATGGCACCAGTTTAGACACTAAAGAAACGTTTACTTGGAGGGAGATCATATAGTAGGTAACGCAGGCTACTCTCACCCTGGGAACCTGGACCTTCATCCTGAGATCTGAGACAAAACCCTAATTTTCAGATTGAAACCCTGAGAGTTCCCAGGTATGTTAATATTCATTTAAAAGAGAAACAATTTTGGACTCAATCAGCTTCACAGTAGGGGGCAAATAAAATTCCCCTTGGTTTGAATATGGGTTTAACACCTTAAATTCTAGAAATATCTTCAGCGCATTGCCTTGCTATGCCTTGGAGACCCTAGGTGCAGACCTGCTGATGATACCAGGGCTAATGTGAGTCCCAATAGACTAACAGGGAAGCAGGACAATGGTCTGAAGTAAGACTTCCAGTGCTTCCTGTCTGGCATCACTGGAAGAGACTGGACTGTACAAGTCTCACAGCTCAGTCTCTTTGAGCAGCACTTGTAGCCACCGTAGACATTAGTGTTTGGCTTCCAAGCCTTACATGGAGTGTCTTAGGAGAATGGACACACAACCCATGTTATTTGTAACGGAGAGTCATAAGGAGTTATGCAGTAAAGAATGATAAAGTGGAGATGACTTCTCCAGTGATATCACTTCTCCAGTTCCTATGTTATTCTATAGAGACTATGTACTAAGATCTCCATAGTTGGAGAAATCTTAATGCATTGGCTCCGTAGAATAACATAGGAACTGGAGAAGTGATATCACTGGAGAAGTCATCCCCACTTTATCACCTCTTTATCACCTCTTTATCACACCATAGTGAATAACTCCCACAGTGTTCCAACCAAGGTCTTTGGTCCTCTGACTCCTCATACAACTGACACACACCATTTTGGGGATACACAATGCAGTCCCAGGATTTGTACTGTACAGAATCGGTAAACGACGATCATTTCCTTTTAAATCAATAGGATTTTTAATTTGTTTGCTATGGCGCCGAGCTAAGAATTCTTGTCACTGTATGCCGGGTTCTAATTGGGTAGTAGAAGTGCTAACGTTCTATTCGCCATTGTATGTGTTTCTCTGTGTCAAGGTTGGGCAACAGGAGGCCCTTCAGCTGCTGCCAAACTACAACTCCCATCATCCCCTCTCCAGCCAATGGCTGGCAGGGGGATGATGGGACTTGTATTTCGGCACCAGGCTGAAGGGTCTCACATTGCCCACCCCTGCTCCATATTTTTTCTGCACATTTTAATTCAGTGAAGATCTTTGGCACACACAGCGCAGCTCTGCTTGCTGCACAGATGGATCAACTTCACTGTGAAATGAACAGCAAAAATATGTTGGAGTTACATCATTGTTGTTGTCCTCCAGCTTCCTTTGGCATAGCATGTGGCGCTGACACTGAGAGAATTAAAAGGTATCCGTTAACCCATTGAGTGCAAAGAGTCTAATGAGGACACTGCACTAAGAGAGATCACCATCCAGAAATAGACATATTATTAGATCCTAAACCAGTGTTATATGTTCTGACTCATTTATTTGTTGTGACAGCTTATATTCTTGTAGTAAGAATTGGAGCAGTTCTGGTGTAAATCAGAATTGCTCCAGTTTGCCCCCTAGGGGCCAAAAATATAATCCCACTGATTTAAAGGGACAGTTAACCTCATTTTTGAGCAATAAAGAAACTGAAGCAATTTTGGGGCAAAGCAAATGAACCATAGGGGAGAAATAATGTATTTCATAGATTTAAATGCAGCTATGGACCTTGAATGCCTTCTCTAGTATTTGGGTGGTTAAGATGCCATTTAACCCTTCGAGTGCCAGAGGGGTACGCAAAGCAATGCGTTGCACACCTCTGGCACTCAAAGGGTTAAATTGCTGTAAATGTTATCATTTTGTGTTGTCCCTTGTGGTGCAGTTGGTTTGCCCCAGAATTGCTCTATTTTTACTCTGTATAGTGCCCAAGAAGAGGAATAAGCAATGTACATGACAGGTTTCTTGTTTTGTTAACCCTCTGAGTGCCATGGAGATGAGAGAAGTGCTGCCTGCCCGTTTGGCTCTCAAAAGTTTATGTGCGTAACTGGTACAGATATAACTTCTGAGCTTGAGCCTATTGTACTGCTGAGTCCCTAACATAAGCAGGAGGCCATTACAGACACCTGTGCCTCACTCCTCTTTACATTACAGGCCAGGTAGACTGAAACGATTCATCACTTTCCCTTCCTCCTTCGACAAATACAGCTCCCCCTGCTGCTAAATGAGTGAAGTATTGAGGCAAACACTATAAATTGATTGTGTGACTGCTTGGAAACTGGTTTGAGTTTTAAAGGCTTTTTCTCTCCCTCCCTGGAATCTTGGTGGGTAGCTTTGCTATGTCTCCATGGTTCCTGTGTTCAACAGTGAACAACAGAGGAAACAGGATTTTTGTGTGTTTAACGATAAATCCTTTTCATTTAGTCTGTTTGGAACACAGGACTTCCATCCCAGAGAAAAACAAGTTGTTGGAGTTCCAGCAACGGGGGGGTCCTTTGGGTTCTCTGAAATGTCTGCACACTAAGGGTGTATTGTCAGACAAGTACAGTAGAAAAAACTGAAGATGTTATGGTATATGAGAAGAGGAACCAAACTAAAAATAAAATGAGATGTAGACACATTGGGGGAGATGCACAAAGAGATGATAAAGAGGAGATGACTTCTCCAGTGATATCACTTCACCAATTCCTATGTTATTCTATAGAGAAATCTTAGTGCATAGGTTCTGTAGAATAACATATGAACTGGAGAAGTGATATCACTGGAGAAGTAATCTCCTCTTTATCAGGATTTAGCGCATCTCCCCCAAGATGTGTGGCTTTTGTGACAAGGGGTTCAGCACAACAGATGTTAATAATAACGGACAGTGGAACAAGGCTGGGGTGACCATTAGCCTGTGTTTGTTTATGTGACTTCTGATGGGCATGTATAAGATTGGAATATTGTGTACAGTGAAGTTACTGTATGTTTTCTGTTACATTTCATGTAATAAGCACTGTAACTGAGGAATTTAAAAGAAAAAAATGTGTATATCCTATATAGCCTATTGGTAGCTGTTGTCATATATTTTATCCGCAAAATGTATTTTGAGTAGTGCTAGTAACATTCTACCCCTTTTAGTTAACCAGGGGTTGAACAATCCCAGTAACATTTTGCTTCTGGCTCCTACATTTTTTTTTATTTATTTTTGGGGGGGTGCGGTTATACATCTGTGTACATACAACATTATACTGTTTCATAACACCCTGGCAAACAAAGGGTTAAAACTATTGTCTAAAAATTGGCTTCTTGGTCATTAACCCTTTGGATTTCCATGTGATGCACCATACTGTGTTGATCAACTCAAAAGACAACCAGATCTGCATGGTGACCTATAGTTCTATAAACATATTAAATCGGAACTTTCAGATAATAGTAAGTCACTATGCATTCATTAAATGCATGGCGACTAGCTTGAAAATAGATGTCTTACCGTAAAAAATAGATGTGTCTAAAGGAATCAATCCCGTTTGGAGACCGGAACCCAGGCTAGAGTGCAGACATCTTGTCTGTGTGCCTGCGCCGTCAGTCCCGGTCTCTATTGAATAGACTGCAGTGCACCATATGGTCACCAGAAGGGACTGACGGAGCAGGCGAACAGACCACACTAACCTGCCCGTCAGTCCCGAAACGGGGCGGATTCCTTTAGACACATCTATTTTTTTGGTAAGACATCTATTTTCAAGCTAGTCGCCATGGATTTAATGACTGCATGGTGACTTGCTATTATCTGAAAGTTCCGCTTTAAATACCAGGGCGGTATGCAATGCATTGGTTTACAATGTATTATTCTCCGCTCTGGTCCTTAAATATAATAATCAGTATTTCATAATAATTAAACAAAAGGCTGCATTCAAGCTTGTTTTGGTTTAGAAGGTGATCCCCAGCAGGCTTGATTTCATGCACCATGCTTTATAAAGCCCTCTTCACCCTTGAAAAATTGTCTTTTAATTTGTTTAATAGCAGAACACATTTAGGAATGTATCCTTCATACTTGCTGCTGTATGAACAGTGACATTTTATGACCTTTAGTTTGCCATGACCCTTTAGAAACTTGGTTGGTGCGCTCTATCTTTCAGTGTTTAATCTCATTCCGAGTGATAAGGTCCATTGTTTGTTCTAATGTGTTGTATGATAATACTGTTTGTATCCTGATGAAAAGGATACATGTAACCTTGGAATGCGTTTATTACAGTTTATACTATACACAAACCTATTTTTTAGAGACTTTTGTTTCATTATTTTTATTGTATTGTAATAATCCCATTGATTATCTATCAGCTACGTGTCAACCTTCATTTCCTTTGGGAACTCGATCAGGACGATTTTTAATTCCCCTGTTGTGTATGCCGGTGAATGGAGGAATCCTCACCGGCTTTTCTTCTAGGTGAGTATCATCTGTACGTTACACACCGACTCCTTGATATTAGCGCCCTCCTTTTGTGTGTTTTGTGGCCTTGCCATTTTGTTTCTTCTCTCCTACTTTGCGGTGGCTGCTTATCGATGCCATATTGAGATTTGCGTGGAGGTAGATTTAAAGGGATAGTAATGTTTAATAATAAAAGCAGCTCCAATTAATCATCATAATATTTGGACTTTGGAGAGTTTTGTTTCAGTTCTGTCATAGTTGTAGTTCAAGAGTAATTGAATGATAAAATATCCCCCTCCTGCCCCTTTTACTGATGTAACACTGCTCAGCCAGAGCAGAAGGGAGGTGCCCAGGTAGATTGCAGAGAGGGACAATCTTCAATTAAGATAAGGGAAAAACCTGAAAAACTTGTCAAGGGGGGCAGGGCTTTCATTGTTCTCATAGGAAGAAGATTGTCCCCTTCTGTTATCTGTCTGGTGTATGGACTGGATTCCACATCTGAGAAGAGATGGCTTACACTAGGTAAAAGGGGCGGGAGGGGAAACTTTGCTTGTGAATATCTCTCAAACCATAAAGGTTTGAGAGATAAGACTTATATCATTCATGTTTTTTTAATGCCTACAAAATAAAATAAAGATAAAATGAAGTATTACTATCCCTTTAATATCTTCCCCCCACTATTGTGCTACATATACATGTGGCCATTTATTTTGTGAGTATATCGTGTGAAGATTGCTGTATATTAAACTTTTATTGTCCAAACGATACTACTCTGTGCAGTACCCTCTCTCTTTTTCAATTGTTTAGTGTTTAAAGATGAAACTAAGTAAAGACCTAAAATGGAGTAAATAAAGGCCGACCGCAGATACTATGCAAAATTATATATAAATAGAGATTAACGACTGCAATGTCCAAGACTACTCCCTAGTTTACTACTGAAATGTCACCAGATATTTGGCAACCATGACAAGGGTGACATCAGAATGTCGCCCACATCAAAAGGGTGACATTCTGATGTTGCACGCTTAAGAGTCACCAAATATTTGGTGACATTTCAATAGTATACGAAATAGTAATGAGAATTCTTCTCCCCGGGTGGAAGTAAAGTTAATGCTGGGGAGGAGGTCTCAGCCAGCACACAGCCCCACAGGAGGGACAAGATCCACTTTAAAAGTGCTTTAAAATCACCTGTTAACCCCTTGGTGCTACACTCCTGTTGCAGGTCGGGCGATTCAGGGCGAGCTGAGAGCCGAACCGGTTATACACGTTAACCCATTGATGACCATAGGGGTGTGGTTGACACACTTATTACTATAGGTATGAATCAACTTCAGTTTGTGTTTCAAGGAACAAAGGGAGAAATGTATAAAACTGGAGTTATTAAGTTAAAGCACGCAGTCCTCGAGCAGTATAGAATTCTCAATAATGCGGTAATAATTCTGGCAACTAGCACTATTGAGCAGCTAGTGGCCAGATGGGTAATTTTTTGGGGCAAAGTTTACAAGGGGTGGTAGTTCCACTTTAAGCTCTTCCAACTTAACTCCAGTCCCCTGTTGGACTTCTGTAAAACATGAGTATAATACCTGATTATTTTACCTCTGCAGACATCTGCCAGTACAAGCAAATCAGACTAGGGACTGGGACTGTAGGGAAGAGGTGGTTATTAATACATCCAGATAACCTGGGGGTGTGATTTCTGGTTGCAGCAGACAGATAGTAAATAAGCAAGTGAAATGGGGATGTTGAATGTATAGAATAATAATGAAAGGATCTTGGGACATGAATGCTGAGATGTATTTTGAATAGTAGAGGCAGCAATAATCTTAAATGTTGGTGCATGCTGGCTGATGATAACGTTGTGGAAACAGTGGTCAACGTCCAATGGGATTGTCAGTGGAAGCAGCAAGACCACTGCAGGTGAAAGCAGTAGAGAAGTCAGGATCTGGTCCAAGAGTCTAGGGCAGGAGGCAGTCCAAAAGAAATGTCCAAGTCTGAGCAGGTCATCTGTACACAACAAAGCAGGAATTAACAGGAATACAACAAAACACTGCAAAGAGGCTTGTAAAGGAAGAGGGATGACAGGAAAATTCCAGCACGTCCTCATAGTATACAGGGACAACTACAATACTCCAGCGACTTCTCACAGTAGCCAGCGATATCTAGAAATTCCACACACAGCAGGTGGAGTGAGTTTGCACACCTTCATCCTCAGGTGCTCCTGTGCCTATCCCATTGGCCTTCCAATCTTAGGGCTCAGCCCCTCGGGATGATCATGTGCATGGGTGAAAATCTACAAGCCCTGAAGCAGTGTCACGGTTCCCCAGAGATGTTCAGGAGTCAGTACGGTATAGTTAAATGCAATTTATTAAAATATAAGTAACGTAATACACAATAGTAATATAACAGGAACAAGCAGATGGTCACAGCCATCTACTATCAGTAATAGTAGGCTGCCAAGATTGACCACACTGCTGGAGACTAGGCTGAAGCCACTGGTAGTCTCAGCTGGAAACAGGAGCTGGAACAGGAGCAAGAAGCAGAGCAGGAATAGGAACACGAAGTCTTGATCCGATGAACGAGGAATACTTCTGACTCACGCCTGCAGTCAGTATAGCGAAAGCGGAAACCTGACTCACGCCTGCAGTCAGTATAGAGCTAGTCTACCAGAGCCCCAGGACTGCACCAGACTGGGTGTCTGCTAGGTACAGGGAACAAAGAGAATAGTCAGACAAAGCCACAGGTCAGCACCAGAGAAAGTAGTCAGACAAACCAGGTCATACACAGTTCAGGTAGTCAGCCAGAGCCACAGGTCTGCACCAGACTGGGTGTCCATTATAGGGATAAGGCAGGAGAATAGTCAGACAGAGCCACAGGTCAGAACCAGACTGGATGTTCAGACTAGCCAGGTCATACACAGAGCCCAAGGACATAGAACTGCTTTGTACAACAACGCAAGGGCAACTGAGTCAGGACTCAGACTGCCCTTTAAACCCCTCCTCAGGAAGTAGGTAGGAGGAGCAGGCTCAGAGGAAGGAAGTAGGTAGGAGGAGACTACAGGAAGCATGGCATAAAACAGAGGCCTGCTACACTCTGAAGCCTCGCGCCTGCAGATAACACATCTTGCTCTGATGCGTCCAACCGCTGCCATCTTCCTGCGTCATCCGTGTGGCATGAACGGTCGCTGAAAACAAGGTAAGCTGTGACAAGCAATCAGATACATTTTATTACATTATATTTCATGTAGACATTTTCAGTATATATGTTTTCTAATCTATATTTCCACTGCTGCTGAATCGTTACAGAAAATGCAAAAAAATGCTTTGTTTGCAGTTTCCATCTGAGTATGATAATACCAAGGGCACATGCCCAATAATCCCTTTAGTAAAATTGTGACATTGTCTAGAGATCAGAGTATCAAGATAGATTATATTGCCACATGCATCCTATTGCCTTAGGCGGCTGCTACTTTGCTTATTCTTAAAACTGTCCCAGCAGGTTTGCAAGATACTAAATTATGTCAAAAAATCTGCATCTGTCCATTTAACTTCCATGGTATTTTGTATGGATTTTACGAACGCTTACCACATTAGATACAGGTCTTCACTGGGTGGGACAGGCTGGCTGACTCTGGACACAGCTGAACCCTTTGAGTGCCAGTGGGGTATCCAATGCACTGCTTTGGATATCCCTTTGGCATTCAAAGGGTTAAGTCCTTCATGGTGTATGTATGACACTCTCTGCACTGATCGTCTATCTCTTGTCTATCTCCTATAACATTTTAAAACAGCAGTACATTTAAAGGAGCAGTAAACTTTTTTATGAAAAAATATATATTGTAGGGATTTTCCTACTGAGTAAAATAAGGGTACTCCCACTGCCCAGATATTTATATTTCCAGCGTTATTACAGTTTAAACCCATGTTTTTTTACATTAGCGGTGCCCTCTAGTGGCCAAATTCTAATTAGATTTTCTGTTACATTCTAATGGAGAGGAAAGTCAGAAAAGTCAGAGACATGCAGTTCTCCATAGAATGTGATAGAAACTGCCTGTCACTTCCTGTCAGTTAGAACTATCAGGAAGTAAACACAGTAAATTCACTTCATGATTATTTAAACTGCTATAAATTGTGAATAAAACATCTGACAGCGATGGGAGTTACCTTGTTTTATTCATCAGGAAATGCTCTATAAAATATGTGTTTTAATATAAAAAAAAGTTTACTGCTCCTTTAAAGGGACAGTAATGTCCCATAAAAAATGCTTAGAGTTTTGTAGAGATTAAAAAAAAATAAACGATATGCCACAAATCCAATCTCTCAAACCTTTATGGTTTGAGAGATATCCTCTGCTAAAGTTCTTCTGTAAAGCTTACAGAAGGAGATCCATGTCGGCTGACACAAGTTGGCTCTTCAGCAGAGCCGCAATAGCGCAATTTAAAAAGAAATACTTAATTGGAACGGTCTACAAAGTGTGGTTGCAAACCAGGCACACCTTGTAGACAGTTCCAAAGAAGTATTTCTTTTTAAATCGCGCTATCGCGCCTCTGCTGGAGATCCGCTTGTTGGTCCCCAGACCAAGAACTCCTGCTGTCAGCTTACAGCCGATGTCAGGAGAAGGGGAGGGAGAGGGGAACTTTAACAGAGGATATCTCTCAAACCATAGCGGTTTGAGAGATAGGATTTGTGGCATTTAACTTATTTTTTTAATCTCTACAAAACTCTAAGGATTTTTTATGGGACATTACTGTCCCTTTAAAAACATTATATGACTTTTCTATATATGAGTAAAACAAGGGTACTTCCACTGCTGATAGATGCTTTGTTCCAACGCTATTACAGAACAAACTGTTATTTTAACCTGTTAGCAACAGGGCCACCTGGTGTTTAGACAGTTACACAGTTGTATAGTTAGGTTGAAATAAAAGGTCTGTATGTGGTAGTCAGTTGCCTTATCTCCAGCTTTCGCAGACTAAATCTCCCATCTTCCCCAACCAGCTAGGAGTAATATCCATGGTGGCTGACATGACAGTTGCTTGTAGGACCACAGGACACAGACTTTGTTCACTGCACATGGTAATCTTAACTCTTAAGGACCAGACTGATGTGCATTGCTTCTCAACGCATTTCACCCCCTATAATTCTTAAAGATTTAACCCCTTAGTGACAGGCCTCCCGGCTAAATTTTTTTTTTTTTTTTAAATGATTCCAGAGTCCCCGAATGGCGTGCAGCCGTGTGGGGACCCGTATTTCCGGGACGTACATGTAGGTCCTCTGTCATTAAGGGACATTTTCTCGTGACGTACCTGTACGTTCTTGGGCGTTAAGGGGTTAAATAAATGTATGCATTTTGACAGCTTCAGTTTGAAAAAAACTGCTAGCAACTGCCTCCATAAACATAAAAATGGATTATCCACACTCAAGACGTCTAGCACCAAAAAGCAAGTCTTTATTCACAAGTAAGTACCACATTAAACCGGTCATATCTGACCTGAAGCGTTTCAATGTTTTGTTTTGGTTGATCACAGCAATGTTTTTTATTTTTGTACTGTTTTGTCAGTTTTTATTTTATTTCTGCTTATTGAGTCAAAGCAGGGATTACAAGACAATTTACATACATACATACACTGAGGATTAATCCTATATAATAATTCGCTAAGTTG
This sequence comes from Rhinophrynus dorsalis, assembly GCA_037306005.1. Classification (NCBI taxonomy): domain Eukaryota; kingdom Metazoa; phylum Chordata; class Amphibia; order Anura; family Rhinophrynidae; genus Rhinophrynus; species Rhinophrynus dorsalis. The sequence continues at coordinate 513,255,038 of CM074721.1, forward strand.
TGTGTAACGCCCAACATGCGCAGTAGACAATGCTGCGCGTGCGGCAGTCATGCGCGGTACAGACTGCCCAGCCGCGGCTGATACAGAGCTGGGTGCTCCGAAGGAGCGTCCAGCTCTGTATCAGTCGTGGCGCGGGCAGTCTCTACTGCACGTGACTGCCCCGCGACCGGCTGCCAGAGGCACTGTGGCCCGTGTAACGGGCTGTTCAACTAATATGTAATATATTTTGCCATTACCCATAAGTTTGAGTGAGCGGATGTCAAGGATGGAGAGGGGTGTCAGTACTTTATGGAGAGGGGTTTTGTGTGTATAGTTGAGTGGTCCTGGTAGTGACTATGTATGGTGATTAAAAGTGGGACCGCCTAGCTAAATGCATCGTATCAGATATGACCAGTTTAATGTGGTGCTTACTTGTGAATAAAGACTTGCTTTTCAGCTTATCGCGGCGGATCATCCATTTTTGTGTCTGATTACTGGTCCCAGCGGATCATCCATATTTGTGTCTGATTACTGATCCCAGCGGATCATCCATAGTTGTGTCTGATTACTGGTCCCAGCGGATCATCCATATTTGTGTCTGATTATTGAGGACTGGGGGGAACGTCCTCGAGATTCCTGCACCATAGAAGGCCCATAGAACTAAATCTGATAATCCTGTGAGCGAATGCTGTTGGCTGCACTAGCGGCTCCATTCCTTTCCTTGCTCCAGCCTCTGTGAACATGACATCCATGATCGATTGAAGATTTTATCTGTGCATCAAGGCACAAGGGCAACATTCATAGGGGTCATTAGGATTTTCTAGCCATAGAAAGGCAAGGTTGCTATTAAGAGGCAGTCATTCGCCTTTAAAGTCAATGTTTATTAGTCATTTACATTGTATGGGAAATAATTGGCATCCAAAAGCTTTAAGGGATAGTAACACTTAATATATATTAACATATATATATATATATATATATATATAGAGAGAGAGAGAGAGAGAGAGAGAGAGAGAGAGAGTAGGGTGTATTCTCCTGAGTACAGCAAGGTCACTCCTGTTGCATTTTATTCAAAGTTATTGCAGGTCTAACTTGAATTTTTTAGGTGCAGTATCACAATGGCCTGAAATTGTACAGTGGCGCTGTTGCTACACCATCCTATGGAGGTTAATGCTCAACTGACCAGAGCTGTCCATAAGATGGTGTAGCAACAGCGCCACTGTAACATTTCAGGCCATTGAGATACTTCACCTAAATAATTTGAGTTGTAGCTGCAATAACTTTTGAATAAAACACATCTCAGCAGTGTGAGAGGTGTTTTTATTCAAAAGTTATTGCAGCTAAAACCCTTGTTTTAATCAGGAGGATAAACTCAACTATATATTTTTTTTATTTACATATTTGGGGTTACTATCCCTTTCAATAAAATCTATTTTGAATCAAAATCAAAGGGAATTTTATACCCCCCCCCCCCCCGGGGTAGTTGGATTGCTCCAGCACTGCTTTCTGCATAAGGCCCGTGATTCTGTGTTTTTATTACAGGTGTATCTGTGCGCAACATAATTATACACTCATGTGATTGCAATAAATCTGTATTGATCCTTGCGCTCAGAAGTAACACAGCTTGCATTGTGTCTGTATCGGGGGTTAGCTATATTTGGAAAAGAGATGAAACAGATAGAAATCAGACAAAGATTAAACTGAACATGAAATCCTCCAGATACGAAGCTCAGCGTGCTCATTTTTGATCCCACTTAGAAAACCTTCTGAAGCTCCTCAGTTGAGCGAACATGAACAAGAGTGAGATGGAATGATCCCTTTCCATTCATCTATTTTTCATTGTGACATTTATCCCTTCACTGCAGTGGGAGCTAGAAAACTGTCGACACTGCTGTTTTTATAAGTACGTTGGGGCAAATCATCAACAAACACAAAGAACAAATAAAAATTCCCATTGATTTAAATAGGGATTTTTTATTTTTATAAAACTTCTTAAGTTTTCATGGAAGAAACCAATACATTCACCAGTAAGAGGGATGAAGACATTTGCAGACAGAGAGTATAGTCTAAGCGCTAATATGTTGTAATTATAGGAATAGAGTCTGGTCAGTTATGCAAGGTACCAGCACTCAGCTAGGCGACATATTCAATGGACCATGATATCCCTCCAGCTGGAAGAGATTATCTAGTCGATTTCAGCCATCTTCACTACTGATGTGGCTTTGTACAAAAGCCATAAAAGGGAGACATCAAATCCCCCAAAACCTATACAGATAATAAGCCTAAAAGTCATACTGCATCCCCAGTATGAATCCCCTGGACTGGGCCAGCCGGCGCAGCAGGACCCATAAGGGTAGCCCCCATTGCCACACCACTCTGAGTCTAAAAGCCAGGAGAACCCCACTCCCAGCAGACCACAGCTTTTGACAAGCTGATAAGATGGATAACAGCCTAAAACATAAACCATCCCTAACTAGAAACTCCCCCACCACCGCCAGCCCCCACGGGATCCGCGCCTTCCCCACCTGGAAGTTGTAGTTCAGGAGTATTTGAATGATAAAGTATCCCCCGCCAGCCCCTTTTACTGTTGTAACACTGCTCACCTCAGAGCAGCAAGACTGGATGGATGGATTGCAGAGCGGGACACTCTTCAGTGAGCATAAGGAAAAACCTGTCAAGAAGAAGATTGTCCCTTGCTGTGATCCGTCTGGCCTGAAGACCAGATTCCACATCTGAGGTGAGCAGTGTTACACTAGGAAAAAGGGGTGGGAGGAAGATACTTTATCATTGAATTACTCTTGAACTACAATTCTGACAGTATAGAAATAACACTCTCCATGGACCAAATACTACGTAGATTAATTTGAGCTGCTGGTTTTGTGAAACATTACTATCCCTTTAAAGGAACATGTTGTGGGACTAGTAACATGTTTTATAACAGTTTAGTTTTTAAACTCATACAAAATAAAATAGCCAAGTAAATATTAATAAATATTGGTACATAAAAAGAACAAGTGTGAAATCTTTGCATTGAGTAGTATTATTAATTCCACATTCCTTCCAGTTAACTAGTCAGTGGGGAATATCGATTTGGCCAGTTTCGTGAAAGGGGTTAAGACACTGTATATAGATTTGTACACCAGTCCTTACAGCACTGTCCCAACGCATTTTTGTGTAACCAGTACCTCAAGGGTATCAACTTATCTACCATTCCTATCCCAGTATATACACCTATGGATACATAATAACCTCATAGTTAATTGGATGATACTATCACATTACTTATTGAGTACAATTTGAACAGTGCCGTATTCATAAAACATTCATTCATAATATGATACAATATAATAATAGTAAAATTAATTACATTATTACTTTAAAAAGCAGTTACAGTCTCTGGATACAGTAACACTTTGAGAGGTATCCAAAGCACAGCGTTGCAAGGGTTAAACCAAGGAGGGGAGGGTTAATATTTTAATCTATAAATCCACTCTATCCCTTTGTGTGATACCCTATTTCATAAATGACTTCCTCTCCGCTGTTGATCAAAATGATCTATTGCAATAAGTGAGAGCTGTGTGGTGTCGTTTTCTTGATGTAACCAGAAATGTTCTGAGACGCTGTATGTTATTTTCTCCTACCCTGGTACTAGCCCACCTTATAGTGCCCCCGACATACTGTTTGTCACGCTCATATTCTAGTAATTATGATACCGTCTTACTCTTACAGGATACCTGTAACCCTACAACATAGTTTTTTTTTTACATTTTAAGTATTACTATACCTTTAAATAAATGTTCTATGAATAGGTCAGTTTACATGTTAAAAAGCACATTTGGGGTTACATTTTGTAGATGTAACGTATATGTAATTCACTTTTACACACGCTAGCTGTAAGTACTGAATATGGTAACATATCATTCTATTTCTTTTTAAGTGTTACTGTTCCTTTAAAAGCCCGTTTTACAATAATAGGAATATGAGAATTGTATTTGTTCCATGTGATGCGGATGGTGTCTTCCAGAGCTGCACCATTTTTCTAGTACATTAGTCTCAGTTGTTCTGGCCAGTTGAGAGTCATGAAACTTATTTTCTAACAGTAACTGAAATGCCACATTGTTTCCTTAGTTCAATGTTGCTTTATTCCACTCCCCCACCTATACAGCAGGTCTGTCTCCCTCCTGGTAGATCTTGTCTCCTACAGGTGATGGACAATGGGTCTGTCACATGCCCTGGAGCGGTGACAATTCCCAGCCATTCGGCTTCACTCAGAAATCAAAATAATGATCACAGAAATTGTCCCAGCTCACTGCTGAAGGGTAAGTCCTACTCTGGTCTGTGCAGTGTGAAAACAAGGGATGTATCAGTACTAGCTATGAAGTGCGGTCACACTGAACATGTTATGAGCATACCTCCCAAGTGTCTGTCTTTTGTTGGGACAGATCTTCTTTGAGACCCTAATCCCTCTGTCCCGCTTTCCTACCCTGGTGTCCCTCTTTTTTAGGAAATCAGACTGTGTGATGTGTATATAAGTATCTCATTACTCCACAGCAATAAAACTATTCACATCAATATTAATACCTCTAGAGGGAGTTAAAGTGATGGAGGCAGGTTCATATAGATGCGGGTGCATAACCCCTCCATCAAGTTATTCTGCATCACACCAACTGCACCATGGGAGAGTAATACAAATTCCCATTGAATTAAATTGACCTTTTTTTTTGTTTTTTTTAAACCCTCTGAGCTAATATTCAAGTAGTTTTATAAGAATCGTCTATTAATCCCCCCCTTGTCTTTCATTCCTTCATTTTGTTCATTCTCTTGATATTCCTCTGCCGTCTGAGTTTTTGATCTATCCACCAGCTTAAAATACAGTGTCATGCAATGACCAGTATAGATCTTTATACTTTGCGTACAGACCTCTCCAAACCACTTTAAAGGGATAGTAATGTTTCAAAATAAAACGGCTCAAATTAATCTTCATAATATTTGGGCCATAGAGAGTGTTATTTCAATACTGTCAGAGTTGTAGTTCAAGAATAATTGAATAATAAAGTATCCCCCTCCCACCCCTTTTAGCGATGTAACACTGCTCACCTTAGAGCAGCAAGACTGTCCGGATGGATCACAGAGAGGGACGATTTTCAGTGAGCGTAAGGAAAAACCTGTCAAGGGAGCAGGGTTTTCATTGTTCTCACAGTAAGAAGATTGTCCCTTGCTGTGAGCTGTCCGGTCAAGAGACCAGATTCCACATCTGAGGGGAGGTGGCTTACACTAGGTAAAAGGGGAAGGAAGGGGAAACTTTATCATTCAATTACTCTTGAACTACGACTGACAGTATTGATATAACACTCACCATGGCCCAAATACTATGAAGATTAATTGGAGCTGCTTTTATTGTGAAACATTACTATCCCTTTAAGTGCTTTATTTCATGTGATTCCCCTGTACTCTTATCCTGAAGAATGAATACATTGTTCACTACAAAAAAAAGGATCACCAATTACAACCCACTTGGTTTTCTCTAGGACTAATCTGGCAATTACTACATTGTGCAAGAAACTCTCAGAAAAATGGCATCTCTAAAAATGTCTGAACAAGAAAAGGTTTTTCCTTATATATTAATCAAAAGGGATTTCATAAAACCTGAGTTTTGGACAGTATAAGAGGAGTAGGTCATTGAAAGAGTTAATTCAATTATATGTAGTCCTCCGCCGCATAAAAAACTGAAATAATTTCACAGCTTAAATCTGCTTTGATATACGACGATGAAAGACTGGAGACGTTTGAAGATCCTCACTCTCTATTTGAACAGCATTTATGCTATGCTGCCGGGACTCTAATTAGAAAGTGACTCTCGGGGCTGCTTGTAACGCTGATCTGTTCTCGGTCCCCTAGAAAGCATGCATAGGTATCTGATTTTTACCCCTTGAATGCCAGAGAGGTCTGCATTGCATTTCGAGGAAATGAGTTGGAGATTTCTCTACCATCCAAGGGGTTAAAGCAGAACTATCATGGTGCATTGTACCTTAAGGTACAGGAAGGGACTGACGGCGCAGACGCACAGATGCTGCTGCAGCAAGAAGCCTGTCCGTCAGTCTCCGTAAGTCTCTTCCTGTACCTTAAAGGGATCGTAATACTTCGTTTTATCTTTTTTTTTATTTTGTAGGCATTAAAAAAACATGAAGAACGATATAAGTCTTATCTCTCAAACCTTTATGGGTTGAGAGATATTCACAACCAAAGTTTCCCCTCCCGCCCCTTTTACCTAGCGTAAGCCATCTCTTCTCAGATGTGGAATCCAGTCCATAGACCAGACAGATAACAGCAGGGGACAATCTTCTTCCTATGGGAACAATGAAAGCCCTGCCCCCCTTGACAAGTTTTTCAGGTTTTTCCCTTATCTTAATTGAAGATTGTCCCTCTCTGCAGTCTACCTGGGCACTTCCCTTCTGATCTGGCTGAGCAGTGTTACATCAGTAAAAGGGACGGGAGGGGGATACTTTGTCATTGAATTACTCTTGAACTGCAACTCTGACAGAATTGAAATAACACTCTCCAAGGTCCAAATACTATGATGAATAATTAGAGCTGCTTTTATTATGAAACTTTACTATACCTTTAAGGTACAATGCAACTCCCCTTCACAATCCCAGAAGAGACCAGGAGAGACAGTACAGACACTGAGTGACAGTTCCACTTTAAAAGCTGAGAATCATGACTACTATGCTCTGTACACTTGCTACTTACTCTTTTTTGCGCACATTTATTCTTTGAATCCTTTGAATAACAGAGGGGGATGCAACTCATTTTGAAGCAATTCCTTATGCACCCCTCTGGCATTGAAAGAGTTGATAAAGTTTTATTAACACCCCTCCCCCTCAAAAACATTTTCCTCCACACTCTTGACTTCCTGTTTAGGAGGCTGTAGTGGAATGGGAAAGAAATGGCATCTCACAGCCTGGGCACGTTCAGTGTTATACAGCTTAGATTCTGTCACATTATAGAAATAGTTTACATATTTAAACGTCATACCTCTCTAATCCAACTTTCATACTTCCCAAGTGTCCCTCTTTAGGAGGGACTGTCCCTCTTTTAGACCCAAATCCCTCTGTCCCTCTTTCCCACCCTGATGTCCCTCTTTTTACATCAGATATAAGTGTATGACATTGTTCTACAGCAATAAAACTCACATTAATGTTTGTTTAAATGTCAGTATATGTGTTTATAAATCAGTCTGTGTAAATAAAATACTATGATCTTGTTAGGTCATTTATTAGGTTACACAAGGAGGTGTTGATAGGTCATGAAATAGCCTAAATATTCTCGGTAATGTCCCGCCCACCAGCCACACCCCCAGCCACACCCCCTAAAACACAAGTGTCCCTCTTTGGCAATTTGAAATGTTGGGAGGTATGAACTTTCTATAATCCAATGATTTCTTTAAATCTGTATGATTTTTGAAAGCTCATTTTAGTACCGCACAGATGTCCTTTGTCTTAAAAGTTAGGTTACATAGCGACTAGGTATTCATTTCTTTTTTAAAATCGTTATTTGGCCGAAATTAAGCAAAATTAAGTCCGGAAGAGTGACAGGCTGCGGTACAGAGCTGTAACCACAGTCTGTCTAGAAGTAAGAAACAAGGCATTCTTTACACGCTTAATTTCGGCCAAATAACTATTTTAAAAAAGAAATTAATACACAGTATTCCACCTAGTCGCTATATAACTAACTTTTAAGACAAACTTGTATAGGGGTGATAGATCCTCTTTAATGCGCTTGTAGTAAAACCCTAATTGCAGTTCATCCTTTAACCACTAGGGTGGCAATCCATGGAGACCATAGGAACACAAGGGGTTTACATCTAGCCTGTGATCTGTGTCTTGCAGTCTAAAATGTCCTGTGATAAACTGGAGCAAACTATCTGCTCGCTATGTAATAATGTTACATTCCCATTAATTTAAATAGGGCTGAGGAGGTATTTAAAGCATTGGTTCACAACAACAAGGGAACTCCCACTACTGAGAGGTGTTTTATTAAAAGTTATTTCAGCTCAAACTTGAATTTTTTAGGTGCATTATCACAGTGGCCTGAAATTGCACAGTGGCGCTGTTGCTATACCATCCTATGAACAGCGCTGGTCATTTGACCATAAATCTCCATAGCATGGTGTAGCAACAGCGCCACAATAAAATTTCAGGCCACTGAAATATTGCACCTAAAAATTTCAAGTTTGAGCTGTAATAAGTTTTAGTACAGCTGGACTGTAAGTGTCTATGGAAGCTCCATGTGTAACTTAAAGAGTTTGTGGCTTTAAGGCAAGAACTTCTGGGTTGTGTTGCAGCCCCCTAAATGGTTGACAACATCTTTTTTATGTGTCTGCCCAAGGCTGTTTACTAAACATTTTTCAATAAGAGCAGCCTTGGTAAAACATAATTGCATTTTAAACGGGACCTTTAAACCCTTTAAACTCAGGAGGTGACCAAACATGACATTTCATGTCTCCTATTAATACAGAAACTCTAAAGTTGTTATCATCCTTCCCTACCTAGTTTATTGTAACTTCCTCCTAACTAATTTCTCTTCCTTACAACTAGGAGGACACTTAGTAAAACTTACTAAATGTGATTTCCCCTAATATTAGACTCTAGCGAGGTCTCAAACCTAACCTTTCTTCTGCCCTCTTAATACTTATACTCTAGGGTACTGTCATCCTCTCCTGCTTAGTTTATTGAACTTCCTCCTAAATAATCTCCTTGTAACTGGGAGAAGACTTAAAAAAAGTACTAACATTTGATAATTGCCCATTATATTGGATGCTAGAGAGGTCTCCAAACTTGACCTTTCTTCTGTCCTGTTGATGCTTATACTCTAGTGTACCCTCATCCTTGCTTACCCAGTTTATTGTAACTTCCTGCTAATTTATCTTCCTTACAACTGGGAGGAGACAGTAAAACATCCTATATAATAATTCACATGCACAGTAAAGGCTGCTCGTGCTGCAGTCATGCGCAGTAGAGACTGCCTGGGCTGCAGTCATACGCAATATAGAGAGCCCGAAATGGAGCGGGCCACTAAGAATTCTGTATGAATTCAGATTGCCCCTCTCCGTATCAGCCGCAATTTGTTCGGGCACTCAGTACTGCTCATGCCTGCAGCACGGCTAGTGAGCAGAGAGGCTCCCGGCACCAGCTGACACTACTGGGTCGCACTGTGCCCGTTTATACTGGCTTTTAAAGTAGTACAAAAATGTGACAATTGCCCCAATATTGGACTCTAGAGAGAGGTCTCCAAACTTGACCTTTCTTCTCTCCTGTTAATCCTTATACTCTATGATACCGTCATCCTCTCCCCTTTAAACTTGGGAGGCAGTGGCATACCAACAGGAGTCTCAGGGGTCACAACTGCGACTGGGCCTGTCAGTCCAGGGGCCTGGTCGCCCCCTGCTAGCTCGCTGCCCGCAAGAAGCTGCTGAGGTCTGTGCCTTCTTCTGCACAGATTCTATTAGCATCTCCCTCTCTGTTCTGGCAACTCTAGTAATGATTTCATCTCCCAGCGCTCTGCATTATTGGAGAGAGGACTTCGTGATAGCTGGTGATAGAGGTCTGTACAGAAGCCGGCACAGACTTCTCGTGCCACACCGTATGCTGCTGTACCACCAGGGGTGAGATGCCCCCTTGCCCCCTCCTGAACCAGCTAAGGATATGAAAGTGGGCATTGTGGAGGTAGTCAGTGGGGGCATTGTGGAGGTGGTCACTGGAGGTATTGTAGAGGTGGTCACTGGGGGCATTGTGGAGGTGGACAGTGGGGGCATTGTGGAGGTGGACATTGGGGGCAATGTGAAGGTGGACAGTGGGGTCCTTGAGTCGGGGGGCAATGTTTGCACCAGGGCCCGGTGGTTCCTAGTTACGCTTCCGTCGGGAGGTGCCCAAACTTGACATTTTATTGTATCCTGTTAATATTGAAACTCTTATTACGTTGACATCTTTCTCTCCTACCTAGTTTATTGTTACCTCCTCCTAACTAATTTCTCTTCCTTGTAACAGGGAGAAGACTTATTTAAACTTAGTAAAATGTGATAACTGCTCCTAAAATTGAACTCTGTAGAGGACTCCAAACTTGACATTTATTGTGTACTGTTAATACCTATGCTCTAGGGCACTGTCACCCTCTCCTGCCTAGTTTATTGTAAATTCGTCCTAATTTTTCTTCCTTGCACCTTCCAGCCATGCACAAACACTATTGTCTTTCTCTCAGTTTACTCTATATTTATAATTTATTTCCTAAATATCTAATAGAATTCTACCTTTCGCTTGTACGACTCAGCAAGGAAAAATATTTCAGTTTTTCCTCATTATAGAGAAAGAAATGTATTAAATATTTATTCCCTCCCAGTTCCATAAAAAGCCATATAACATTATATCTGATGACTGGTCCACGTTTCCCCTGGAAAAAAAAACCCCAAGAAGGCTTAAAAACTGTGAATTTAATTACCAGGAACGTGAAGCTGTAATGAGCAGAATTAATTAAACGCCAGCACAGAGATAAATGGTTCTAACGTTCAAAAATTGTAGCTAAAGCTTACATTAACACCTGCACTCTCCAAAGGCAGTGCTCTTCACTGGGAGTAACAATTCATAATACTGCCGGACAATAAATGGAGAAATTGTCATTATATAGAGCTGCCTGCTGCTCTGCTTCCCTTCCTATGATATGATCTGACCAGAGGCACTTGTGGATAGATTTGCTACATTTCATAGGAAGGAGTAGGAGCGCTATGAGTTAAAGGGATAGTAATGTTTCGTAATAAAAGCAGCTCTAATTAATCATCATAGTATTTGGACTTTGGAGAGTGTTATTTCAATTCTGTCAGAGTTGTAGTTCAAGAGTAATTCAATGACAAAGTGTCCCCCTCCCACCCCTTTTACTGATGTAACACTGCTCAGCCAGATCAGAAGGGAGGTGCCCAGGTAGACTGCAGAGAGGGACAATCTTCAATTAAGATAAGGGAAAAACCTGAAAAGCTTGTCAAGAGGGACAGGGCTTTCATTGTTCTCATAGGAAGAAGATTGTCCCCTGCTGTTATCTGTCTGGTCTATGGACTGGATTCCACATCTGAGAAGAGACGGCTTACACTAGGTAAAAGGGGCGGGAGGGGGAAACTTTGCTTGTGAATATCTCTCAAACCATAAAGATTTGAGAGATAAGACTTATATCGTTCTTCATGTTTTTTTAATGCCTACAAAATAAAATAAAGATAAAACAAAGTATTACTATCCCTTTAAAGAAAAACATATATAGGTAGGTTTACCTTTAATGATGGAGAATGATTATAGAGAGCAGGGGTGGGCAAGCTGAAGTCCATCACCTTAAGCTAGACGCCAGCTAAGGCTGTTGAGAATTGTAGTGTACAACAGCTGGAAGGCCTCAGGTTTAAAACTTATATAGACAAATTGGAGAAGTTATAAAGAGGGGAAATATATGGAGTAATAGGTGGAGTTAGAGCGAGAGGAACAATGGGAAGAGTTATATGGGGACGTTACATGGAATAATAGGGAGGAGTTATATGGAACAATAGGTGGAGTTATAGGGAGGAGTTATATGGAGTTATAGGGAGGGGTTATATGGAACAATAGGAGGAGTTGTAGGGAGAGTTTATATGGAGCAATAGGGGGAGTTATAGGGAGGGGTTATATGGAGTAATAGGAGGAGTTAAAGGGAGGGTTATATGGAGAAATAGGAGGAGTTATATGGAACAGTAGGAGGAGTTATAGATAGGACTTATATGGAACAATAAGAGGTGTTATAGGGAGGAGTTAAATGGAGCAATAGGAGGAGTTATTGGGAGGAGTTATATGGAGCCATAGGAGGAGTTATAGGGAGGAGTTATATGGAACAATAGGAGGAGTTATAGGGAGAGGTTATATGGAGCAATGGGAGGAATTATAGGGAGGGGTCATATGGAGCAATGGGAAGAATTATAGTGAGGGGTTATATGGAGCAATAGGAGGAGTTATAGGGAGGGGTTATATGGAGCAATAGGAGGAGTTATAGGGAGGCGTTATATGGAGCAATAAGAGGAGTTATATGGAGGGGTTATATGGAGCAATGGGAGAAATTATAGGGAGGAGTTATATGGTGCAATGGGAGAAATTATACGGAGGGGTTATATGGATTAGTAGGTGGAGTTATATGGACAGGTTATATGGAGCAATAGGAGGAGTTATAGGGAGGGTTATTGGGCCAATAGGAGGATTTATTTGGATCAATAGGAGGTGTTATAGAAAGGGGTTATTTGGAGCAATCGGAACAGTGATATGGAGAGGTTTATTGAGCTATAGGAGTTATAGGAGGGGTTATATAGAGTAATAGAAGGATATATACGTAGATATGGTGCAGTAGATAATATCATAGTCCAGAAAATGAGCTTTGTCAGCAAACTTGTACATTTCGCCATAATATTTTTTATTTAATGCAACACAAGGAATGTAATATCCTGCTTTGATAAGTGTCTCGGAGTAATAAGTGGTACATGGCTGTGCTGATCGCATTAGCCGATGTGCCATGGACAGATCACTTATCAGGGAAATGCCTGCTTTACATTTCCAATCTGCGTCTTCTAGTGTGGGTGAAAAATCACATAAAATGCAGATCTTTTTACAGTTGGAAAACCCTGGAACTGAGACAGCGCAATAAAACTGAGTATTTCTACACACCAATAATGATCACACTGCATTGTATAATGGTACTGAGTATCTACACACTGATAATGATCACACTGCACTGTATAATGGTACTGAGTATCTACACACTGATAATGATCACACTCTATAATGGTACTGAGTATCTACACACTGATAATGATCACACTGCACTGTATAATGGTACTGAGTATCTACACACTGATAATGATCACACTGCTCTATATAATGGTACTGAGTATCTACACACTGATAATGATCACACTGCTCTATATAATGGTACTGAGCATCTACACACTGATAATGATCACACTGCACTGTATAATGTTACTGAGTATCTACACACTGATAATGATCACACTGCACTGTATAATGGTACTGAGTATCTACACACTGATAATGATCACACTGCACTGTATAATGGTACTGAGTATCTACACACTGATACTGATCACACTGCACTGTATAATGGTACTGAGTATCTACACACTGATAATGATCACACCGCACTGTATAATGGTACTGAGTATCTACACACTGATAATGATCACACTGCACTGTATAATGGTACTGAGTATCTACACATTGATAATGATCACACTGTGCTGTATAATGGTACTGATATCTACACACTGATAATGATCACACCGCACTGTATAATGGTACTGAGTATCTACACACTGATAATGATCACACCGCACTGTATAATGGTACTGATATCTACACACTGATAATGATCACACTGCACTGTATAATGGTACTGAGTATCTACACACTGATAATGATCACACTGCACTGTATAATGGTACTGAGTATCTACACTCTGATAATGATCACACTGCACTGTATAATGCTACTGAGTATCTACACACTGATAATGATCACACTGCACTGTATAATGGTACTGAGTACCTACGCACTGATAATGATCACACTACACTGTATAATGGTACTGAGTATCCACACACTGATAATGATCACACTGCACTGTATAATGGTACTGAGTATCTACACACTGATAATGATCACACCGCACTGTATAATGGTACTGAGTATCTACACACTGATAATGATCACACTGCACTGTATAATGGTACTGAGTATCAACACACTGATAATGATCACACCGCGCTGTATAGTGTTACTGAGTATCTACACACTGATAATGATCACACTGCGCTGTATAATGTTACTGATATCTACACACTTATAATGATCACACTGCACTGTATAATGGTACTGAGTATCTACACACTGATAATGATCACACTGCACTGTATAATGGTACTGAGTATCTACACACTGATAATGATCACACTGCACTGTATAATGGTACTGAGTATCAACACACTGATAATGATCACACACCGCTGTATAGTGTTTCTGAGTATCTACACACTGATAATGATCACACTGCACTATATAATGGTAATGTGTATCTATACACAAATAATGACCACACGGTTGTATACAGTGTTGTGCTGCATGTCTCTCTTTCTCAGGGAGAGTTAAAACTTTCCTTGTCACTAGGTCTCTGCAGTCTGGTCTCCTCTGCTCTTGTCACAGTGAATGACAGGAATTCCCGCATCTCTCCCTCACTAATTGTTCAGTCTCCCTGTGCTCGCGCCACAGAACAACGCTTCCTTCCCTAGTGTACTGGTCGCCTGCTGCTAACACTGCTGGGATTATCAGCAGTACAGACCCAAGGCATGCTGAACAGGAGACATGCACTACTCACACCTTCCTGTCCTTAAAGCAGAACTAACACCTTCTAATAATAACAACTCCTCACTTATCTTACTATGACCAGAATGTCCAAATGGCCCAGATTAATTTTTCCCTTGTGCTTTTGTTCTACCTATTTATTGAGTACACAATGTAATGTCCATGGAGGCAGCCACGACAGATCACAGGATGCAACTTCTGTCATCTGTAATTGTAACCCCTTTAAGGACCAAAGGGGTGTGCTGTACGAAGCGATCTTCTGGATACCCTTCTGGCACTCAAAAGGTTAATGCATTCTTCATAGCCAATTTGTTATATGTTTATCCACTTAAACGGATCATAATGTTTCATAATAAAAGCAGCTCTAATTAATCTTCATAGTATTTGGGCCTTGGAGAGTGTTTTTTCAATTCTATCAGAGTTGTAATTCAAGAGTAATTGAATGATAAAGTGTCCCTCTCCCTCCCCTTTTACTGATGTAACGCTGCTCAGCTTAGAGCAGCAGGCAGTGTCCAGGAAGATTGCAGAGAAGGATAATCTTCAATTAAGATAAGAGAAAAAGCTGAAAAACCTGTCAAGGGGGTCAGGGTTTTCATTGTTCTCACAGGAAGAAGATTGACCCTTGATGTGAGCTCTCTGGCCTATGGACTGGATTCCATATCTGGGGCTTACACTAGGTAAAAGAGGCAGGAGGGGGATACTTTATCATTCAATTACTCTTGAACTACAACTCTGACAGTATTGAAATAACACTCTCTATGGCTCAAATACTATGAAGATTAATTGGAGCTGCTGTTTTTGTGAAACATTAATATTACTTTAACACAATTTGCCACTTTAACAATGTTTTTGCAGTTAAGCATAAGAGACCAGGGACAGTAACGTCCCATACAAAACATTTTATAGTTTTGTAGAAGAGAAGAAAATACGCTGAATGGCACAAACCCTGTCTCTCAAACCGCTATGATTTGTGCCATTCAGCTTATTTTCTTCTCCTCTACAAAACTGTAAAAAGTTTTTATGGGACATTACTGTCCTTTTAAGTGAATGAGAATTTATATTTGTCCCCTATGTTGAAATCGGTTGTGCTAGAATTGTTCTCTACATCTGACTTTGTAAATGTGACTCTCGCTCTCCCTGCAGGACCTTCTGCCTCTCATTCCCCTCTCACTGTGTTCCTCACGCTCCCTCTTTTTTTTCCCTCCCACGCGTTCCACTCTCCTCCTTCAATTACATCAAAATGCACACACAACACTACATCAGTCGTTGGCGGTTGTAATTCCCCTTTTTAATTCATTTTACAAACTCCTGTATATTTCACAGCAAGAGCAAAAATCTGGCAGTAAAGCACTAGAACATGAAAAGGTCTCTGATCCCCAGCCAGCTTTTTATTTAAGGTCAGATTGTGATTGCCAACGCATTTAACAGCCTCTAGGTATTATGCATAGGAATTTTTTTCCCTTGTAAACCTCTGCGTGGTATATCATTACTGAAAGCACTCCATCCTGCTGGGCTGTAGGGGATACAGGGCTAGTTCAACAGCATTTTATTTTAAATGTGTTAAAAACCTTAGTCCTTGCATTGTACAATTACTGGGCTTTTTCACCTCTTGAGCTGCCCTCCCCTGCTGAGTACCTTATTAATGGAAGTATTGCACTGTGTTGCCTGCTGAGGCAGAGCATGTTACAACAAACAAGGTTTCCCTTGTGAACTTTCTATGTCATGCTTATTGGCCTTGTTACAAAGAAATGTGGAGATACCTTAAAATAACAAGCTGGTTAATTTTCTTTGACTCTTTGAATGCCAGATGGGGACGTCCGCATACATTTTTCCAAGTGGAGTGGGGCAAAGCATCATATGACCCCCAGGGCAGCCCCCAGTTTCGGGCCCCCTCCAGAAGCCCATGTGCCAGAGCTAGGGCTAGATTACACATTTCACCTTCTAATAACCACTCCACTTACTTTACTATGATGAGAAAATCCTAATGGCCCCTATAAAATTTCCCTTTGCTCATTGGTTGAAAAGAAAATTCCTTTAAACAGTTATGGATGCTATGAGCATGGGAGCGGACATGACAGTTGGTAGATGGACCCCAGAACCTCAAACTCTGGTCACTGCACATGGTAATCTTAAAGGGATAGTAATACTTCGTTTTAACTTTATTTTGTAGGTATTAAAAAAACATGAAGAACGATATAAGTCTTATCTCTCAAACCTTTATGGTTTGAGAGATATTCACAAGCAAAGTTTCCCTTCCCGCCCCTTTTACCTAGTGTAAGCCATCTCTTCTCAGATGTGGAATGCAGTCCATAGACCAGACAGATAAAAGCAGGGGACAATCTTCTTCCTATGGGAACAATGAAAGCCCTGCCCCCCTTGTCAAGTTTTTCAGATTTTCCCCTTATCTTAATTGAAGATTGTCCCTCTCTGCAGTCTACCTGGGCACCTCCCTTCTGATCTGGCTGAGCAGTGTTACATCAGTAAAAGGGGCAGGAGGGGGATACTTTGTCATTGAATTACTCCTGAACTACAACTCTGACAGAACTGAAATAACACTCTCCAAAGTCCAAATACTATGATGATTAATTAGAGCTGCTTTTATTATGAAACATTACTATCCCTTTAAGACTTAATGGACCAGTGTAGTACATTGTTTGGCAATGCATTGGTCACCCCTCTGGTCTTAAAGTAAACTCATAAACTGAAGAGATGTGTATTATTTTGAAGGCAGAGAAGGATTCTAGTTATTTTGTCAAGGTGTCTGCATACCTGGGAACTTTCAGGGTTTGACCCCGAGACGCAGGATTTTGACCCAAATCTCAGGTTCTCAGGCTGAAGAGTCAAAATCTAAGGGTGAGGAGAGTCCAGGGTTATCTACTACATGATCTGTACCATATAACTGCTTCTATTGTCTTTAAATTGGTGGTATTTCTACCAGAAAGGAAGAGAGAGAAGTCTTGGTTGTGTTATGTGTGACTAGCAGTGATGTCTTTAATTTGAAGCATGTTAAAAGTTCCTTGTGAACTGATCGTATCACCTCTGGATTAGAGCACTTATGGGCATATTGCCAAAAATGTACTTTCTGGGGAACGTAAAGGGTTATAATTTCAATTATCTCAGGGTCAACCCATTTTGAAAGTTCCCAGGTATGGGTATCTGTGTTCAGATTGTCCTCATTTTTGTGATGTCATACACTTTCACCAGGGGTATTGTGGGAATACAATGACAGTGCTTGTGTTCTACTCTCTGTATCAGGCCTAGCAAACCTTTTTAGCTTTCCAGATGTTGGAGATGACATTTCCCATCATCCACAACCAGCTGTTGGCTGGTTGGGGTTAATGGGAGCTGTTGTCTCCAACAGCTGGAGAGCCAAAGGTTGTCTTCCCTTGCGCTCTATAATATCTTAAGCTTTCACTGGAATGATTTGGGGAGATTAGCTAGGAGGGTGTATGCATTGATCCCTGTAATGCAATTACTTTTCATTCAATGATTTCTGTGACAGCTGTTCTTCCAGTTTTCTATGGATACCTGAAGTCATAATTTGTGGTGGGTTTTTTTTATACATAAAAAGGTTTAATTAACCCTTTGAGTGGAAGAGGGGTACTCAACGCATTGCAAAGCAATGCGTTGCGTACCCCTCTTCCACTCAAATGGTTAATGGGTCCCCCTTTACATTCCTCCTCTTTGCGTCTTTCTTGTTAGTCACTAAGCTAATGGAGAACAATTCTGGGGCAAAGCAACTGCCAGAGAGAGAGAGAGAGAGTGCTGTTTGGGGATTGTAATACTTCAGGGGAGCGCAAAGTTTTGGGAAGGGTGACAAAGGGTAGAACGTTTTGTGTGTAGAAGGGGGTGGAGGTAAGACAGTGGTGTGTGTAGAAGAAGGAGGTGGAGGTAAGACAGTGGTGTGTGTAGAAGAAGGGGGTTGAGGTAAGACAGTGGTGTGTGTAGAAGAAGGGGGTGGAGGTAAGACAGTGGTGTGTGTAGAAGAAGGAGGTGGAGGTAAGACAGTGGTGTGTGTTGAAGATGGAGGTGGAGGTAAGACAGTGGTGTGTGTAGAAGAATTGGGTGGAGGTAAGACAGTGGTGTGTGTAGAAGAAGGAGGTGGAGGTAAGACAGTGGTGTGTGTAGAAGAAGGAGGTGGAGGTAAGACAGTGGTGTGTGTAGAAGAAGGAGGTGGAGGTAAGACAGTGGTGTGTGTTGAAGATGGAGGTGGAGGTAAGACAGTGGTGTGTGTGTAGAAGAAGGGGGTGGAGGTAAGACAGTGGTATGTGTAGAAGAAGGGGGTGGAGGTAAGACAGTGGTGTGTGTAGAAGAAGGAGGTGGAGGTAAGACAGTGGTGTGTGTAGAAGAAGGGGGTGGAGGTAAGACAGTGGTGTGTGTAGAAGAAGGAGGTGGAGGTAAGACAGTGGTGTTTGTTGAAGATGGAGGTGGAGGTAAGACAGTGGTGTGTGTAGAAGAAGGGGGTGGAGGTAAGACAGTGGTGTGTGTAGAAGAAGGGGGTGGAGGTAAGACAGTGGTGTGTGTAGAAGAAGGAGGTGGAGGTAAGACAGTGGTGTGTGTAGAAGAAGGAGGTGGAGGTAAGACAGTGGTGTGTAGAAGAAGGGGGTGGAGGTAAGACAGTGGTGTGTGTGTAGAAGAAGGGGGTGGAGGTAAGACAGTGGTGTGTGTAGAAGAAGGAGGTGGAGGTAAGACAGTGGTGTGTAGAAGAAGGGGGTGGAGGTAAGACAGTGGTGTGTGTAGAAGAAGGGGGTGGAGGTAAGACAGTAGTGTGTGTAGCAGAAGGGGGTGGAGGTAAGACAGTGGTGTGTGTAGCAGAAGGAGGTGGAGGTAAGACAGTGGTGTGTGTAGAAGAAGGAGGTGGAGGTAAGACAGTGGTGTGTGTAGAGGAAGGAGGTGGAGGTAACACAGTGGTGTGTAGCAGAAGGGGGTGGAGGTAAGACAGTGGTGTGTGTAGAAGAAGGAGGTGGAGGTAAGACAGTGGTGTGTGTAGAAGAAGGGGGTGGAGGTAAGACAGTGGTGTGTGTAGAAGAAGGAGGTGGAGGTAAGACAGTGGTGTGTGTTGAAGATGGAGGTGGAGGTAAGACAGTGGTGTGTGTAGAAGAAGGGGGTGGAGGTAAGACAGTGGTGTGTGTAGAAGAAGGAGGTAGAGGTAAGACAGTGGTGTGTGTAGAAGAAGGGGGTGGAGATAAGACAGTGGTGTGTGTAGAAGAAGGGGGTGGAGGTAAGACAGTGGTGTGTGTAGAAGAAGGAGGTGGAGGTAAGACAGTGGTGTGTGTAGAAGGAGGTGGAGGTAAGACAGTGGTGTGTGTAGAAGAAGGTGGTGGAGGTAAGACAGTGGTGTGTGTAGAAGAAGGAGGTGGAGGTAAGACAGTGGTGTGTGTAGAAGAAGGAGGTGGAGGTAAGACAGTGGTGTGTGTTGAAGATGGAGGTGGAGGTAAGACAGTGGTGTGTGTAGAAGAAGGGGGTGGAGGTAAGACAGTGGTGTGTGTAGAAGAAGGAGGTGGAGGTAAGACAGTGGTGTGTGTAGAAGAAGGAGGTGGAGGTAAGACAGTGGTGTGTGTTGAAGATGGAGGTGGAGGTAAGACAGTGGTGTGTGTAGAAGAAGGAGGTGGTGGTAAGACAGTGGTGTGTGTAGAAGAAGGAGGTGGAGGTAAGACAGTGGTGTGTGTAGAAGAAGGAGGTGGAGGTAAGACAGTGGTGTGTGTTGAAGATGGAGGTGGAGGTAAGACAGTGGTGTGTGTAGAAGAAGGGGGTGGAGGTAAGACAGTGGTGTGTGTAGAAGAAGGGGGTGGAGGTAAGACAGTGGTGTGTGTAGAAGAAGGAGGTGGAGGTAAGACAGTGGTGTGTGTAGAAGAAGGAGGTGGAGGTAAGACAGTGGTGTGTGTAGAAGAAGGAGGTGGAGGTAAGACAGTGGTGTGTAGAAGAAGGGGGTGGAGGTAAGACAGTGGTGTGTGTAGAAGAAGGAGGTGGAGGTAAGACAGTGGTGTGTAGAAGAAGGGGGTGGAGGTAAGACAGTGGTGTGTAGCAGAAGGGGGTGGAGGTAAGACAGTGGTGTGTGTAGCAGAAGGGGGTGGAGGTAAGACAGTGGTGTGTGTAGCAGAAGGAGGTGGAGGTAAGACAGTGGTGTGTGTAGAAGAAGGAGGTGGAGGTAAGACAGTGGTGTGTGTAGAAGAAGGAGGTGGAGGTAACACAGTGGTGTGTAGCAGAAGGGGGTGGAGGTAAGACAGTGGTGTGTGTAGAAGAAGGAGGTGGAGGTAAGACAGTGGTGTGTGTAGAAGAAGGGGGTGGAGGTAAGACAGTGGTGTGTGTAGAAGAAGGAGGTGGAGGTAAGACAGTGGTGTGTGTTGAAGATGGAGGTGGAGGTAAGACAGTGGTGTGTGTAGAAGAAGGGGGTGGAGGTAAGACAGTGGTGTGTGTAGAAGAAGGAGGTAGAGGTAAGACAGTGGTGTGTGTAGAAGAAGGGGGTGGAGATAAGACAGTGGTGTGTGTAGAAGAAGGGGGTGGAGGTAAGACAGTGGTGTGTGTAGAAGAAGGAGGTGGAGGTAAGACAGTGGTGTGTGTAGAAGGAGGTGGAGGTAAGACAGTGGTGTGTGTAGAAGAAGGGGGTAGAGGTAAGACAGTGGTGTGTGTAGAAAAAGGAGGTGGAGGTAAGACAGTGGTGTGTGTAGAAGAAGGAGGTGGAGGTAAGACAGTGGTGTGTGTTGAAGATGGAGGTGGAGGTAAGACAGTGGTGTGTGTAGAAGAAGGGGGTGGAGGTAAGACAGTGGTGTGTGTAGAAGAAGGAGGTGGAGGTAAGACAGTGGTGTGTGTAGAAGAAGGGGGTGGAGGTAAGACAGTGGTGTGTGTAGAAGAAGGAGGTGGAGGTAAGACAGTGGTGTGTGTTGAAGATGGAGGTGGAGGTAAGACAGTGGTGTGTGTAGAAGAAGGAGGTGGAGGTAAGACAGTGGTGTGTGTAGAAGAAGGAGGTGGAGGTAAGACAGTGGTGTGTGTAGAAGAAGGGGGTGGAGATAAGACAGTGGTGTGTGTAGAAGAAGGGGGTGGAGGTAAGACAGTGGTGTGTGTAGAAGAAGGAGGTGGAGGTAAGACAGTGGTGTGTGTAGAAGGAGGTGGAGGTAAGACAGTGGTGTGTGTAGAAGAAGGGGGTGGGGGTAAGACAGTGGTGTGTGTAGAAGGAGGTGGAGGTAAGACAGTGGTGTGTGTAGAAGAAGGAGGTGGAGGTAAGACAGTGGTGTGTGTAGAAGAAGGAGGTGGAGGTAAGACAGTGGTGTGTGTTGAAGATGGAGGTGGAGGTAAGACAGTGGTGTGTGTAGAAGAAGGGGGTGGAGGTAAGACAGTGGTGTGTGTAGAAGAAGGGGGTGGAGGTAAGACAGTGGTGTGTGTAGAAGAAGGAGGTGGAGGTAAGACAGTGGTGTGTGTAGAAGAAGGAGGTGGAGGTAAGACAGTGGTGTGTGTAGAAGAAGGAGGTGGAGGTAAGACAGTGGTGTGTAGAAGAAGGGGGTGGAGGTAAGACAGTGGTGTGTGTGTAGAAGAAGGGGGTGGAGGTAAGACAGTGGTGTGTGTAGAAGAAGGAGGTGGAGGTTAGACAGTGGTGTGTAGAAGAAGGGGGTGGAGGTAAGACAGTGGTGTGTAGCAGAAGGGGGTGGAGGTAAGACAGTGGTGTGTGTAGCAGAAGGGGGTGGAGGTAAGACAGTGGTGTGTGTAGCAGAAGGAGGTGGAGGTAAGACAGTGGTGTGTGTAGAAGAAGGAGGTGGAGGTAAGACAGTGGTGTGTGTAGAAGAAGGAGGTGGAGGTAACACAGTGGTGTGTAGCAGAAGGGGGTGGAGGTAAAACAGTGGTGTGTGTAGAAGAAGGAGGTGGAGGTAAGACAGTGGAGTTTGGGAGTCGGCACATACTTTCAGCCAAGACAGAAGCGAGGAGGAAGTAGCTGTGGATTTGTGGTGTCTCCATATGCATTTTTCTACCCTTTCCCTGTCGCTCTACTTATTTGTCGGCTGTTGAAACTCCCTCTGACGGTGGTCACTGTTAGACATGTGGGGGCTCCAGTCCTGAATATCTAAAATTTTGCCAAGTAGTAGGCATTTTGAATATTTAGCCTGGGCTTTGAATAAGGGTTGACCTCTGGTTTTCAACATTTCAATAGTGACTTTATCAGGTCCAGCTGCTTTGCCATTTTCATTGATTTTATTGCAGCTTCTCCTTCTTCAACCAAAACCTCTGGCACAGCTTCAGCCTCTGGCACTGCATTCAGTTGTTGTCCTTCACCCTTATAAACATTTGAATACAATTCTTCCACTCGTATTTGTTGTTGAGTTTTTGCTGTTGTACCATCTTCAAGATTTAAAGGGATAATAATGGTTCACAATAAAAGCAGCTCCAATTAATTATCATATTATTTGGGCCATGGAGAGTGTTATTTTAATACTGTCAGAGTTATAGTTTAAGAGTAATTGTATGATCAAGTATCCCCCTCCCTCACTCTCTATGGCCCAAATAATATGAAGATATATATATGAAGATTAATTGGAGCTGCTTTTATTTTGAAACATTACTATCCCTTTAATGCAAACATTTTGTGGCCATCTTTTGTTCTGATTTCTTTAGCCCTTGATTTTCTTCTTTAATATAAACACACATACACCAACATTTCATCCCAGTAAGGATGTTCCTCAGTAAGGCCTACACATCCTTAAACCCTGTGTGTTCTTGGATTTGTTTGCATTCATACATCAGATTATCACCAGAATCCAGTCACTTCTCTTTTCTCTTAAAGCGTACATGTTATGTTTAAACATCAGTGCCCCCATCTCTTTTTCCCCTGCTATGGTAAATAAAAACCTAATGGAGAGGGCACATGGAGAGGGCAGCCATCTTGATGGTGTTCTTCTTGACTGACAGAATTCTCCCTCTAAGGAGCTGCCAATCAGCAATGGAAAGCTTACGCTTTCTCAACAAGGCTGGCTGTGTGTGTGGTGGGAATGTTTGGGTGTGATTTAACCCTTTAAGGACCCCCTCGATATGTCAGGACCAAATGACAAATGACGGTCCTGGCCAGTCATGGAATTCGGGGTCCCCACACAGGCTGCACACCTTCACGCAAAAAAAAAAAAAAAATATGACCCATGGTCCTTAACTGACAATTACGCTCTGCTGTGGCTGGTCGATAAGGGGTTATGTAGAAAGGAGATGGAACAGAAAGCAGTGTGGTACAGCTTATACCATACTTTCCCTCAAAGATACGCCCCAAGGTACAGTTTTAAATACTGATTACTTTTGAAATAGTCCAGTTTTTTTTATTTTTTTTTTAAAGGTTCAAATATATTAATACTTTGAGTGCCAGAGGGGTACGCAATACATTTTTTGTTCTCCCCTATATTGTAAATGGTTTGCCCCAGAGCTCCTCCAGTTTTCATTTCTGCATACGGCCCTAAAGGTCCATCATTTTCCTTTCTGCCTGAAGCACATATGGAATAGATTTTTCAGTTTTCTCTGTATCAATCTGATCTCCCACACAAAATAATAATAAGAGTACGTTGTTTTTACTTTCTTTTCTACACACAATATTCATCTGCCCGAAGGTAGACTTTATCTGTGTGCAAGAGGTTATCCGACCGCAAAGGAGATTAACTCCTTGAAGACCAGAAAGGTGCACAATGAATTGTCACTCCTCCTGTGGTCAGGGCAATAAGTAGGCTAAAATTCTCCAATATACCTCCAAAATAAAATTACTGTCATTGGTTGCAAGGGAAGATCCCAGTGTATTGAAACACTTATTATAATACATTTTTTTACATAAAAAAAGTTACTTCTCCTTTAATACCTTAGAAAAATAGCAACCATAGAGGTCACGGTGATGCCAGAAGGTTTAACGATTTGAGAGCCAGAATCTAAGGTTACAGTGATGCCAGAAGGGCACATGATTTGAAGGCCAGAATCTAAGGTTACAGTGATGCCAGAAGGGCTCATGATTTGAAGGCCAGAATCTAAGGTTACAGTGATACCAGCAGGGCTCATGATTTGAGGGCCAGAATCTAAGGTCACAGTGACACCTGCAGGGCTTATGATTTGAGGGCCAGAATCTAAGGTCTCAATGATGCCAGAAGGGTTCATGATTTGAAGGCCAGAATCTAAGATCACAGTGATACCAGCATGGTTCATGATTTGAGGGCCAGAATCTACAGTCACGGTGACACCAGCATGATTCACTATTTGAAGGCCAGAATCTAAGGTCAAAGTGATACCAGCAGGGCTCATGATTTGAGGGCCAGAATCTAAGGTCACAGTGATGCCAGCATGGTTCATGATTTGAAGGCCAGAATCTACGGTTACAGTGATAACAGCATGGTTCATGATTTGAAGGCTAGAATATAAGGTCACAGGGCTCATGATTTGAAGGCCAGAGGCAGAAGTCCCCATTGCACTTGAAAAGTCAACCTTTTGAAGGCCAGTGAGGTGTGAATTGCAACAAAAATTATAAATGATCAGACTTTTCCTGCTAAGTATATCAAACTGTAGTATAAGTAACATAGTAACATAGTTGATGAGGCTGAAAAAAGATGTGTCCATCAAGTCCAGCCCATGCCAAAAACACCCCTGTTGATCCAGAGGAAGGCAAAAAAAAAACCCTCTGGAGCAAATTCGTTCCTGACTCCAAATGGCAGTCAGATATTTCCCTGGATCAACATCCTATATGCATTGAAGCCATCTGTCATAATTTTCAATATTGTTCTGTGTTGTTAGCAAGTACAACATGCCGAGGCAAATAATTCCATAGCTTTACCGCCTTTACCGTAAATAATCCCTGCCTTTGCTTTAGTCGAAAGCGTCTTTCCTCTAGTCTTAATGGATGACCTCTTGTTCTTAGCTCTGCTCTTTGTGTAAATAATTAATTGTCTAGTTCTTTGTATTGACCTTGAATGTACTTGTAAATGGTAATCATATCACCCCTTAGACGTCTCTTCTCTAATGTAAACAATCCCAGTTCGGCTAGTCTCTTTATAACTCTTTATCAGTTTTGTTGCAAGTCTCTGCACCTTTTCCAGTTCAACAATATCTTTTTTAAGAACTGGCGCCCAAAACTGTAGTCCATATTCTAGATGAGGCCCAACCAAGGATTTATATAGAGGTAGGATAATATTAGTATCCTGTGCATCTACACCTCTTTTTATGCAGGATAGTACCCTGTTTGCTCTTGCAGCAGCTGAGTGACACAGCACACTGCTGTGAAGTCTGTCATCTATCAGTACGAGGATTCCCCAAGTAGTTTCCCATTTAGTGTATATGTAGCATGTTTGTTTCTACAGCCCAAATACATAACCTTACATTTATCTATATTAAATGACATCTGCCACCTTTCTGCCCCTTCACTCAGTTTATCTAAATCCTTCTGCAGAGAAAAAACATCCAGCTCTGTACGTATTTCCTTTTTTCATACTAAGTGACCACAAAAGAAAATTGTAATTTGATGAATAAGGTACGTTTGATCTGTAATAAGTTTTAACCCTTTGAATGCCAGAAAGGCATACTGCCAGAGGTGAAGCAATGTTTTGTGCACCCAACTGGCCTACAAAGGTTTAAAAAAAAAACACATCTTCCAATGGTGGGAGTTCCTTTGGTTTATCACCAATACAAGAAAGGAAAAAGAATATGTGCACTCAGATCACAGCAAGGGACAATCTTCTTACTGTGAGAACAATGAAAACCCTGCCCCCTTGACAGGTTTTTCAGCTTTTTCCCTTATCTTAATTGAAGATTGCAGAGAGGGACAATCTACCTGTACACACCCTACTGCTCTGAGGTGAGCAGTGTTACATCAGTAAAAGGGGAGGGAGGGGGATACTTTATCATTCAATTACTCTTGAACTACGACTCTGACAGTAATGAAATAACACTCACCATGGCCCAAATACTATGATGATTAATTGGAGCTGCTTTTATTATGAAACATTACTATCCCTTTAAAGATCAAAATTAAGTTGATTGTCATTTATAGTTAGGAAGGCAATGGAAGATATCATCACTCTTACCATCAGCTGTTTTACAAGACACAGTTGCTTTATCAAGGCAATAATTCTCCTATATAATAATTCTCTAGGATGTTTGTCAGAAGCTGTCATGCACAGTAAAGACTGCCCGCGTTCGGGCAGTCTCTACTGCGCATGATGGCATCGCATGAATGAGGCGATATAAGACTGCATCGCATGGAGCGGTGACGTAGCGGCCGCTTAACCATTTGAGTGCCAGGGGGTTACGCAACGCATTGCAAAGCGAACCTTGGCGCAGTTGGCAAGCTTTTACCACCTTTTTGGCCAAAAATGTTGGCACCAATGCCAGTGTTATTATATATGCCTAATACAGGGTGCACTAGTCACACGTATACTGGAGGAGCGCAGGTTTATTGTCCGTTCTATATAATAGCATGTGTCTATACATCTTGTTGTCTTGATAAAACAACTGTTTTATCCTCCCCAATGAAATGGTCATAGAGAGGTCAAGAAAGACTTACAGGTTTTAAGAAGTTAGATGTTTTATTGTTTTTATGTCTGTTCTATATATATATATATATATATATATATATATATATATATATATATATATATAAATTTAACCCAAGGTTTAAGGGGAAAACAAAAGTGTCCATGTATAATACGCACCCTTGTTTTCCCTCTATCCACCAAAAAGGCATTACCAGATCCAATGCATAGACCTCTGCACGCTGAAACTACAGTAGTGCCCTGTGAGGACCTTCAGTTCCTCAAAGGGCATCACCATTATTTTGAATTAAAACAGGTCCTCACAGGGGGATACAGGAAGAGGGCTGCAAATGCAAACATACCGCCCACTGGACAGACATCCCAGATGCCTCCAGAGGAAATGAGTAGAGGGAGGGGATGGTGGCAGCATATTTAGGTGGTTGGAGGAAGTGAAGCAGACATGTGAAAAAAAAAAAAAAAATATATATATAGATATATCAGGGCTGAAAATTTCCATTTTCCACTAGCCAATGGCGAGTGAAAATTTAGCCCTGGCGAGTAGAAATTCAGCCCTGGTGGGTATGTTATGGCTTGCAGTGGCGAGTAACTTTTCAGATCTGGCTAGTAGCAAAGGACTTCCAATTTTAAGCCCTGGATATATATATATATATATATATATATATATATATATATATATATCCAAACAAACAATAAGTATAAGTAATGGCGCCTATCCAGATACGCTGAAACCCTTATGAAAAAAAATAAAACACTGTCGCTGCAATCCTCGTTCTGGAGGTGGACAGAATAAATAACTACAAAAAAAACAGTAATAAGAGGAGAGCGCTAGTGAAATAGTTAAAGACAATTTAATACATGAAGCCTAGGATACAAAATATCCCTGAAGAAGTATCTACAGATACGAAACGCGTCGGACCTTGTTGACCCCATTGTGCTTCTATATAGTTCTTATTTCATTACATCTTTTATACAGTCTCATGAATACTTGGAATTTTATACTCCTATAGCCGGGAGGTGCTGTGGATTGTGGTTTACAGACCAGCCTGATTGTGCTCACCTGGCAGTATCAGCTGCTGTCCACTGCTTCTGAGACAGACTTCTGCTGGGATTCAGACATTTGGACTTACAGCCAGGGAGCACTGACATATGTGCTTGAAAAACGTACACCTCTGCCCGCTGCTGAACAAGTAAGATCCTTATATTTTGGAAATGGATCCCTAATGATACAGCCGTGAAGACGGGAGAGATTCAGTATATCAAGTGTGAATATCATCTATTAAGCACCTGCCCGCCGGATATTAGCTTATTTACGGTACCGTTTTTTATACATCAGACCAAGTTTTGAACTCTGCACATCAAGGGGTTAATGTTTTTTTTAATTTTTTGTTCTTTTATTATTACTTTTATTGTTATTAGTGAATTCACTAATTTATCCTAGTTTCACTAGGATTGTTTATTTTATGAAGTTGAATGTTATTTAGATATTTTGTATCCTAGGCTTCATGTATTAAATTGTCTTTAACTATTTCACTAGCGCTCTCCTCTTATTACTGTTTTTTTTATATATATATATATATATATATATATATATATATATATATATATATAGATAGTAGTATTAAAGCCCGTATCCACAGGCTAAAGTGCCACCCAGCGGCCTCGGCTGCTGCCCCGGAGCCGAGAGTACAGACAGGCGGTGAGCCTTCCTGAGCTCCCCGCTCCAGATCAGCGCATTTGGCCAGTCTCTACTGCGCATGACTGCATCTTCCCTGCAGTCTCTACTGCGCATGTGCATTACGCACACAGGGAGCTTTGCAGGCTAGCGCTTTATGTTATTTTTATATATATATTTTTCTTTTTTTTCTTTTTTTTTTCTTGTGTATAATACACCCCCACACACACTTCACATAAGGTGCAAAGAGGCAAAACTGCAAGTATTATATATATATATATATATATATATATATATATATATTATACACACAGTACTGAGCAAAAGTCTTAGGTGTAAAAATATGATGTAAATATGATTTTTCTTCTGTTCGCTTACTGTTGGGGTACTTTTTCTGGGAAAATTACATTTCCCATGAGCGCTTGCTTCCTGCGCTCGTTTGTCATTGGCTCCTGTCGCAGCAGCCATTTTGTGCCATTTCCAGAACGAGTATCCTACGCAGGGCTTGGAATCTCCTTCTCCCCTCTGCTGACTAACCCGTTGCTTGCCAGATAAGTCTGTTTTATCGATTTCTGGTGTGAAACTTTAACCCTACACACTGTAATTGGGTGATTTCTTATACTGTAACATTTTTGACACTGTGAGAATGTCTAATCCGTTGGAGCTTAGGGCCAGACCTAAGACTAAGGATTCTGGGGTCTCTGTATCCACTATTGCGCATTGCTCTTCCTGTCATTCAGGGTTACCTAGAAAATTCTCAGGTCATTTATGCCCAGCATGTTCTGATGTCCCTGAGGGTCTCCCAGGTACCTCCAGCCATGCGTTAGAGCCAGTTTGGGTGCAAGAGTTCAAGGCTGCTACTAGGGACCTTAGGTCCACATTGCAACTCTTTCCATCCCAGTTACAGGGGGCCTTTCAGTCTTGGCAGCCCCCCTCCTCTGTCAAGTCTTCCCTGCCAAAACCTCAGGGTGTACCTGATGTGTCAGATTCCTCTGAGGAGGAACTGCTGGTGGATTCAGATGTTGAGGAGTGTTCTGTTTTGGGGTCCTCTCAGTTTTTTGGGGACCCTTTTGATGCTGATCTGTTAAATCCTTTTCTCTTAGTCCATACAGGTTACTGGTATCCCACCCTGTCAAGGGACCATGCTTGGCTCTCCTGTGGCAAACCATGGGGGTCCTTCGGGGTCATGCTCACAGGAGTCTTCCTTCCCTTCCACTATCTAGTCAATAGTTAGTGTCTCAAATCTTTCTGTAGCTGGTTGGCTAGCTGCAGCCAAGGAGGGAAGGTAGGCTCCACCCCCTGCATACAATTCTAGAATTGTTCCTGCCTACAATTAAAGGTGCGGGTCACCTTCCCAAAGTTACCAGTAACCTGTATGGACTAAGAGAAAAGGATTTAACAGGTAAGACTAAAAGCCTCTTTTTTTTGTACTAGAGTTTTGGTGCCGTCCACTGTTTCCTATGAGTAAAGTTACAATTGACCCACACACAATGGATAAATTGTGATTTTTTTAATGTATTCTCTGGTCTTTCTTTATTGTATTTATTGTTATATATCTGCATTTTTAGAGAGAGGTGCCTGGGGAAAGACAGATCAAGTCTGGTTCTATATTAATCAAAACCTTTCTCTAGATTAAAGCTACCAGCCCCTTTAGCATAAAATTGTTGTTCTCCAACAAGGATTGAGCTGAATACACCATAAAGCAAAACCAAGCGAGGGGCACCAAATAGTGTTATATAATCAAGACAATTCAATGATGAAAATAGAAAATTAACTAATATATATTGGTAGTCATAAAGGGAATGCTCCAACCTACTGACAAACATGCACATGGAGAGACTATCCCATCACTGTTCCGGTGTCTGTGGCCACTGGATAGGATGCTCAAGGAAAAAGGACAGCTCAAAGAATATAGAGTTACAAATCAAAATTTAATAAAAGCTAATGCTTATAAAAACATTGACAAATATAATAGCCTGCATACACGTTTCATGGTGAATAACACTTTTTTTATCAAAGCTAATGGCTTGTCTACAAGAGAGCGTCTGCTTTCATCGGAAATATAAATACAATCAAGTCACATCCAATTCGGCAATACACCACAGAAACATAGAATTTGACGACAGATAAGAACCAATTTGCCCATCTAGTCTGCCAATTTTCCTACTGTAAAAAACTCAAACCTTATTTGGTCCTTGGTCTTGTCTTACGTTCAGGACAGCCTTATGTCTTTCCCATGCATGCTTTACATTCCGTCACTGTATTAACCTCTACCACTTCTGCTATTCCATTTATCTACTACCCTCTCAGTGAAGCAAAACATTCTTACATTACATCAAAGGCTCTGTACCTCTAGTTTTAGGCTCTGGCCTCTTATCCTAACATTTTTACTCCTTTGAAATGTACTTCTCTCCTGCACTTTGTTGAATCCCTTCATGTATTTGAATGTGTCTATCATATCCTGTGTCTCTCTTCTCTCCTCCAAGCTATATATATTTAGATCCTTTAGTCTATCCTGATGTTTCTTTTCCTGTAAACCATTCACCATTTTAGTAGCCCTTCTCTGAATCTGGCAAAAACTGGCATCTCTCACCTGATTGGACTATGGGAACGAACCCTTGGTATAGCAGAAACGAAAAATAACAAAAACCTCTATGGTCCTAAACTATAACTATATCTACTACCAAGGTTCTTTCCCAATTTCTAAATGGTGCACATGATCACAACTAGCCTCATATTAACATCAGTTTACAAGCATCCAATTCACTTATAAAGCAACACAAATGAACTTTCCTCTTCTGGGCAATATGGTAAAACTTCCTGTTACATTAAGTTGCTCACTCCTGTTGGAAAGTTCTCACCCATTTGGACAATGGGAACAAGCTCACAGTGTATAAAAACATGCATCCAAATAATCTCAGTAATTAGAAAATAATAGACTAGAACTGGATTAATAGTAAGGGCTAGTTCCCATTGTCCAAGACATACATCGTGACAACCATCCCCATATTGACATAAATTGCCAGTTTTCGTATAATACATTATATACACACACACACATACTTTTCCTTTCTGTTGTACAATGTTTGCAAGCTCACAATATAAAAAAATATCCATACGCATGAAAGTATATTGCTTAACAAGGACTGGTCCACAGTGCCCTAGAAAGTGGAAATTATAACTGAATTCTTCTAACTAATAAATGATTCATACAATAATAATAATAATAGATTAATAATAATAGGGAAAAAAGACCTTTGGCCATAAGCAGCAAAGTATCATCAGGTAATGCAGTACCTATCAATGAAGTCTCAAGAGGGAAGGGAAGTCACTACATAGGAGTTTTCAGCAACTCATACAAACCCAATGGTGAGGGGGTGGATAGATAAAAAATCCCCAAATATTCCCTGTTGATTAAACAGTGCAGACGATCATAGCTGTTACATGGTCTAATTAATTCAATAGTGGTCACTTTTAAACACTCTGGTTTCTTATTATAACACAAAGAAAAATGTTGAGCGACACCATGGGACTGAAATCCATTTATGATATTTCTCTTGTGTTGGCTACACAAAACACGTAGGTTTTGGGTGGTCCAACCCACGTATTGAAGGCCACCAATACATGTCAGGAGGTAGACGACATAACTAGAACCGCAGTTCATATAGTCCCTAACAAAAAGTGTCAGAGGTCATAAAAGAAGCAAAATTAGAGACCATGTGAGAAATAAAGGGACAAGACAGACATCTACCCCCTGAAAATCTATAAGATCCCCTTAATATAACAGAAGAATTGAAACTGGAGGAAGTGCATGAACTATTGGAACAATAGCCCAAAGTAGATTGACAGACTACTGATTACTATGAGATCTCTTAAGATGATTCTAAGAGACTACTCTGAGATGGTCTGGAATTTCTCAAAAAAGGATCTTGTTTTATAATACTGCAATGTTTTCTACAATGAGAAAAATGTAATCTAGTAACAAATAGGGGCATATCATGAAAAGCACCATGAGGAGTGTTTGTATTATTGGTATGACTGAAGTCATTATTCTCCAGAAACCTGGTGGCCACGCTAGCTCTCTGATAAGAATCCAACACCAGATCTTCCGGGTAAGATCTGTCACTGAATTCCACAGCTTATTTGTCATAATAATTCATAGAAGATCAGTTCCGGCAGTGGAAATGGCTGTAAGGAATATTCTTTAACCATGTGCTCAGTGTGTGGAACTAATTCTATATGAGGTACCATTGTTTTACTAAGCAGGAAAAGATCTAAAACATATATATATATATATATATATATTTTTTTTTGTTTTTTATAAAACAAAAAGTGTGCTGCTCCTTTAGAGGGATAGTAATGGATCATTTTCAGTATATTTATTATTGTAGATAGTAAAAAAAATAAAGTAATTGAGGCCAGTCCGATCTCTCAAACCTTTATGGTGTGAGCGATATATGATTACAAAATTCCCCCCTCCCTCCCCTTGCACTGACATCAGGCTGTAGCTGACTTCAAGAGATCCTGGTCATGGGATTGTCCTGCAGCTCTTCAGCAGAGCCAAAATAGCACAGTATAGAAAAAAAAACTTCACGGAACGGTCTGGTTTGGAAGCACACTTTGTAGACCATTCCAATGAAGTATTTCTGCTCTGCTGAAGAGCTGCAGGACAGGCCCGGGGCCAGGATCTCATGATGTCAGGTAGAGTGCTGATGTCAGTGAAAGGGGAGGGAGGGGGCTTTGTAATCGTATATCACTCAAACCATAAAGGTTTGAGA
Source organism: Rhinophrynus dorsalis (assembly GCA_037306005.1). NCBI lineage: Eukaryota > Metazoa > Chordata > Amphibia > Anura > Rhinophrynidae > Rhinophrynus > Rhinophrynus dorsalis. Next base: position 513,288,384 of record CM074721.1, read on the forward strand.
GATCGGACTGGAATCAATTACTTTATTTTTTTACTTTCTACAATATTAAATAGACTTAAAGTGATCCATTACTATCCCTTTAAAACCTGTACAATATGACCGTCTCTCTCTCTTTCTTTCTGTCTCTCTCTCCCCCTTTCTGTCTGTCTCCATTCCTCTCTCCATCTCCCTCCCTCTCTCTCTCTGTCTTTATCTCTACCTCTCTTGTGTTTTGGATGCTTTCACACATACAGTTTTTGATTTATTTAATTTTTAATTGTGCTGGAGGATGTGGATTATGACAGCAGGCAGAGTGAGATAAAAGGGTGTGATATTTTAATGAGGTCACTGCCCGTCTGCGGAATCCCTGCAGTCCTCTGGGTTTCCACGTGCTGGGCTGTTGTGCCAGACATGTAACAGGTTACACGTAGACTGATCGTTCGCTGCTGTATTTTTGCACGTTCAGAGGAGTCGGTGAAGGACAGTCAGCGGGGGTCTGTAACTTCTGGCACCGAAACAAATATTAGAGCTAAACTGATGTTGGTTTAGAAAGCCTAACTACACCAAAACACACACACAGATATTATTCTAGATTATTTAACCCATTGAATTCTAGAAGCCTCCAGCATCCAAAAGCTTAACCTTTTGAGTGACAGAGGGGTGAGTAACACATTGTGAACACCATTCTGGCATTCAAAGACTTAAAGGAGAAATGCACTTAAACTGACAGGCAGCATTGTTTCTTGACTTCACAGTCTTCAAGTGCATGAAATCTAAAGTTAAATTGCCTGTACTTTTTCATAATAATTTTTTTTTTATCTTCACCTATTTTTTTCCCACTTTTATGTCCCCTACAGGGAGCTGTCTGAATTTTTTTCTAGAGAGCTTTCTGTAAAAGGGTCTCCTTTTAAAAGGTTGTGTTTTAATATTGTGCAGCTGAACACCTCATTAAATATACTGCATGGATGAAAAGGGGGACATGAGAATCTCACCCTGCTTATAACCGTGAGATTCTCATGTCACCTCCTTAAAAGTCGCATTGCATGCATACCTGAATTTGGCTTTAAATCCCGCTTTACACAGTTGATCTATTGAAACAGTGCTTCAAGACTCACCGACTCAGGCTGTTTTTGGGAGCTGACATCATGACCCTTCACTACAAGGGACTTGTAGATGGCTCATGGACTGCCTTTGATTTCCTGGTACATAATTTCATTTTTTTTTTGTGGCATTAGAAAGGTTAAGCTACATATCGAACAAAGGATTAAAATCCTAGATATGTTTGTTCGATATGTAGCTTAACACTTTGAGTGCCACACAAAAAATGAAATGATGTACCAGGAGATCACAGGCAGTCCATCAGCCGTCTAAAACGCGACCAACAAGTGGTACAGAAGAAATTTAATTTTCCTGCTTTGCAGACAACATTTTAGATTCTCCCTCACTATTTGGTTATTAGCATGATCTCCATAAACTGGAACAGCACTTGCTACACGGATCCTGCTATGCAGCTTTTACGGTGGAACTTTCATCAACATTATACTTAGCCCCAAATCCTTAATAGGGTAACGATATACAAAGAAATACTTTCCATTTGCAGTGTAAGTGCGGCATAAGTAAGAGAGAGAACGTTTTCGGCAGGCAGCAGAGGGGAACAGCACAGACATCTTTCAGAGCCAGCATCTCTGCTTCTGCACTGTCTGTCCCCTTCAACTCCTCGATTGGTGAGTTGGAAGCCTTGTGCCTTAAGGCACCGAAAGGGACTGACGGTGCAGGCGCAGAGAGCAACTCCTGCAAGATCCCAGCCATGCTTGCCGAAAAACGTTCTCTCATTTTTGCAAATGGAAATTATTTCTATGTATATCGCGACCCTATTAAGGATTTGGGGCTAAGCGTAATATTGGGGCTATGTATAATGTTAGTGAAAGTTCTGTTTTAAGGAGGGACATGAGAATCTCACGCTTATATGCATGGCGAGATTCTCATATCGCCCTTTTCATCCATGCGACATGTATAATGCAGTGTGCGGCCCCACAATACTTAAAACGCGACCTTTTAAAAGTGAACCCTGTCAAAGCCTGTGATACAATGTTGAACTATCCCCGCAGCAGAGAGATCTGCCTGCACTATATCATTCGAGGATTAAGTGCCGCCAACAATAGCGGTACATTGTATCCCTATCTCTGATTTCACTGTTACTGATACAAAAACTCATTAGAAACAGAAATTCTGTGAGATTCCTGTCAGGATTATAAAATTAGAAATATATTGGGGAAGATAAAAAAAAATAAAATAAAAGTGCAGGAAGTTTCACTATACATATTAAGCACTTGTAAAGTCAAAAAGGAGGTTGACTGTCAATTTAAAATGTTTCCAAATGTTTTCCAAAAAGAGATTTGCCGATAGAAAACTCAGGGGAAATGTATGAATCCACAAGTTCAGTTAATTTTTTGTGCTACATTGTATCCTGAAAATCATGTGCATGCACTTCAGGGTATGTATTGTTGCAGGAATAGTCAATTTTTTTGACCTCCTGCTTTTGGGGGCTCTGCAACAAAAAGTCTTATGTATGGACTTATGCTTTCCCACCTGGATTATTGAAATGCTTTACTTTAGAGTGTACCTGCTACCCATATCTGTTCTCTTCAATTGATTCTTAACTTGGCCACCAGAAAATGAATCCTCTCATACAAAACAGTACTTACCCCTAAACTACTGAATTCGTTGTCATGGCTTCCCACAAAGCAATGTGTAACATTCAAAAATCTTCCTCATTACCTTAAAGGCTCTCCAATACTGGTCCCCTTCCTATGTGTTATCTTTGACATTCCGCCATATACCTGCACGTCCTCTACGCATAGTGGATTGCTCTATGTCTTTGAGCATGTGCAGTAGCCCTCAGGACAATGACCACCACTCCAGTGGGTCATCTGTTGGGTAGCGTGGGAAAGGGGAGATAGGATTAGACATTCTGTGCTGGTTATTGTTGGCAGACTCATTAGGTTGTTTCTAACAGAGTCTTGCAGGCAATTCCCACATTGGCTGATTCGGATCTCCTTGGGTGTTACTCTACCCTGGATTGGTCATTAGACATCTGGGGGAACCCAAGCCGGTGGCCATAGGGCAGTACCATTTATATGGGGAGGGGTATATACCCATGTCCCTGGTGATGTTCTGTGTTATTGTGCAGGTATGAATACAAGCTTCAGTGGTACTCCATCGCCTCATGGTATTACTTCAGGTCCTGAACAAGCATCTAGTTCGTAAATATCAGACCAATGTGAAGTCTTTCCCGGTGATGGTAAAATTACTTACAACAGAGTTCCATTCACGCAAGGGACTTTAATCTCATGGGGAAAAAAATTAATAACCTGTGATTTAAATAGGGCTTTTTTTGTGACGGCATAATACCAGGAAGGATATACTGAGATGTCTCTACTTTTCAAGTATGTACTGGACACACATATTATGTAGCTCAGAAGGGTGAAAGGCTGAGTTGATGTTGTCAGGACTAGAACCTGAGACCGTGATGTTCGAACAGATAATACAGCTGATGTAGTGATGAACTGACCTATCTCACGCCTTGAAGAGTCAAGAGGTATCTTCTCAATGTATTGGAGGTATCTCTAGCACTCAAGGGTTTAAAAGCACCATTTAAACAAATGGTATTTATGTTTATCCTTTATAGGGAGATGGTTTTATCCAGAATTACTTCATTTTGTACGTATCCACATGGCCCACTGTAGTTGAGTGTAGCAGGGCAGGAAAGTGCTAATAGAAGCGTACATCGAAGATGATGGGGGAGATGCACTTAGGAGTGATAAAGAGGTGATAAAGCGGAGATGACTTCTCCAGTGATATCACTTCTCCAGTTCCTATGTGATTTTATGGAGCCAATGCACTAAGATTTCTCCAACCCTGCAGACTGTATACAATAACATAGGAATTGGAGAAGTGTTATCAGTGGAGAAGTCATCTCTGGTTTATCACTTCTTTATCAAGCCTTAGTCCATAACCCCTGATTTGTGTATGATGAGGGTAGTCAGCTGTTGGCCCTCAAGATATCATTAACTACAGTTCCCATCATCCCCAACCCACCAATGGCTGGTTGGGATGATGGGAGTTATAATCACCAATAGCTGGAAGTCCAACAATTGACAACACCTGCAGACATGTACAGGGCACGTGATGTGCAGGAATGAAATTCTCCTGAAACCTACACGATAGCTGATGTTATCCAGCAATAGACGGGTTAATCAGAGACCCACTTATATGATTCTTGAGATTTCTGGAGGCTCTAGAAGTCAGATAATGTCCCGCAGGATGTGTACATGCTGGCAGCCTGCTGCATTCTGATTTACCATGCATTAGTCAGATCTTTCCTGAGATGCAGAATAAGGAATCACCCACGGCTGGAGATCATACAGACAGTGCTCAATCAATAGAGATGTCTCCTTTACTGATCATCAGAGTGCTCAACTGTGCTGCTCTGTACAACGGCACTGAGTATCTACACACTGATAATTATCACACTGCACTGTATAATGGTACTGAGTATCTACACACTGATAATGATCACGCTGCTCTGTATAATGATAGTATCTACACACTGATAATGATCACACTGCACTGTATAATGGTATTGAGTATCTACACACTGATAATGATCACACTGCTCTGTACAACGGCACTGAGTATCTACACACTGATAATGATCACACTGCACTGTATAATGGTACTGAGTATCTACACACTGATAATGATCACACTGTACTCTATAACGGTACTGAGTATCTACACACTGATAATGATCACACAGCACTGTATAATGGTATTGATATCTACACACTGATAATGATCACACTGCACTGTATAATAGTCCTGAGTATCTACACACTGATAATGATCACACCGCACTGTACAACGGCACTGAGTATCTACACACTGATAATGATCACACTGCACTGTATAATGGTACTGAGTATATCTACACACTGATAATGATCACACTGCACTGTATAATGGTACTGAGTATCTACACACTGATAATGATCACACTGTACTGTATAATGGTACTGAGTATCTACACACTGATAATGATCACACAGCACTGTGTAATGGTATTGATATCTACACACTGATAATGATCACACTGCACTGTATAACGGTACTGAGTACACTGATATCTACACACTGATAATGATCACACTGCATTGTATAATGGTACTGAGTATCTATACACTGATAATGATCACACTGCACTGTATAATGGTACTGATATCTACACACTGATAATGATCACACTGCACTGTATTATGGTACTGATATCTACACACTGATAATGATCACACTGCACTGTATAATGGTACTTAGTATCTACACACTGATAATGATCACACTGCACTGTATAATGGTAATGAGTATCTACACACTGATAATGATCACACTGCATTGTATAGTGGTATTGAGTATCTACACACTCATAATCATCAAACTGATGATATGGAGTATATCCGGATGCCCGGGGATTACATTTTTGCTTTTTGGGACTCTCTAAATCCCGCAGGGAGATAAAAGACCTCTCTATTCTATTCCAGACACAGTTTCTGGCCTTCATGAGGGGAAATCCATGCAGAATACTAAACAAGTTTACACAAAGCAAGCTTGCCTGTAACTGATGTGACATTGGCAGACACCTAACTCCTCCTGTCTATATCTGCATTTTAATTCTGTCTCTTTATAATTTATTAATGGCGGAATTTACACGTATCTAACTTCTGAGAATGTCGATTTTCTACCTTTGATTGGAACCGTAGATCTGTGAATAGACTGTTATGGCACTGTCATTGTATATATATGCCTTTAACTCCATGAGTGCCAGATCTTGCTGGCATATATATATATATATATATATATATATATATATATATATATTTGTATTTTATTTGTACTTATGCCTCATGAATCATTTGGTATGACTCTTTTGCAGGGGCAGATTGTCCTGCTGGGGCATCGGGCATCCCCCGGTGGGCCGCCCAGTCATAGGCCGGTAGGGATACAAGGGGTTTATTACTGATAATTTATTTCATACAGTAGGTTAAGGGGTTAATAGATAAGCACTTATGCCTCTTTAGAAAAGAAAACACAGTTGTATTTAACCCTCTGAGTGCCAGAGGGGTGAACGGTGCATTGCTGAGCAATGTACTGTGTAAACCCTTCCCCAGTGGGCCAGTTAAATAAAAAAATCCCCCGGGCTGGTACTGCACCACAATCCGCCCCTGCTCTTTTGCATATAGGGACCTATATTTGTTAGTGGAAATTATATTGAAAACAAATCTGTGGGCATCGGTCTGTCTATCCAGCTCTCCAGACTTTTTATTTTATGTAGCTGTTGAGGTTGAGGGAAGATCAGAATCCATCAGGTTGAATTAACCTTTCACAAATCCTGTTTCGTTTAATCCAGATGAATGCAGGAAACAATAGAAAAAAATAAAATAAAACCTTGAAGTCATTTCCAATTTTGTCTCAAAGGGAGAGAAAATTCCACCCTGACTTCAGTAGGCAATTGAATTTCTTCCTGGATCAGCATTTTACACATACATGCATACATATATATATATCTACATTGCTATAACCCCTGTGACCCGCTCTTCTACAAAGTAATCTTACCCCTTCAAATTACATTCCTGCCAGAGTAGCAGACTCCGATCCGTGCTATTGGGAAAATGCAGAGGAGGATGAGTTAATGAATGTCTCACAGTGTAGAACTTGACAAGAATATACCAGTCATGAATGGAGAATTTTATTCACCTGTGAAATGGGCAGGGCTGGAGTTAACCATTTGAGTGCCAGAGGCGTATCCAACGCTTTGCTTTTAAAGGGATAGTAATGTCAAATAATCCTGTATAATAATTTGCTAGCATGTTTGTCAGAAGCGGTCATGCTCAGTAGAGACTGCCCAAACACACTGAATGTTGGGAGCACGGAATGCTGGGAGTTCTGTGCTGGGAGCCTTCTGGGAGGAATGCTGGGAGTTCTGTGCTGGGAGTATTCTGTGCTTTCGGGCAATCTCTACAGTGCAAGACTGCGTCGGCGACAGGACGCAGAGCAGGGCTGGCCTCTTAACCCTTTGAGTGCCAGAGGGGAACGCAACGCATTGCAAAGCAATGCGTTGCGTACCCCTCTGGCACTCAAAGGGTTAACATCAATCCTACAATTGTTCCTTTTAATTTTTTATAATGCATTTTTAACCCCTTAACGACACGTGACATACCAAGACCATCATGCATGTCCGGACATCAAGGGCCGGTGATGGTCCTGGCATGTCTTGGAATTCTGGGACAGCAGCATCTCTGCATGCCGCTATGCCATCTCAGAGTGCTGTGGTCCTCTAGCACCGTCCATCACCATACCTTGTGGTCCTTAATGCGTTAAAATAATTTCCAGTTAAAATATTGCCCCTCCTGTCCCTTTCCATTACATCATGAAGAGTTCCCTCAGATCCAAAATCCGGTCCGGACGAATTGCAACGAGGGACAATATTGTGTCAGTATAAGGAAAACCGTGCCCTACTTTGTCAAGGGGAGGGTAGTGTTTGCCTTAAACTGACACAGTATTATCCCTCATTGTGATCTATCCATTCAAGCGACCGACTTTAGGATCTGAGGGATCAATGACCAATGTAGTGGAAAGGGGAGGGAGGGGGAATCTTTTAACTGAAGAGAAGGATGTACAGGTAAATTATTTTAAAAAGAAGCTGCGCATTATAAAGAATAAAATGGAACAATTGTGTATCAGTTTATTATTTGAATTACTATCCTTTTAAAGGACAATAATAACCTCAACTTAAAGGGGAATTATCACTTTATATATGTTGCTCCAATATGAAAATGGAAGCATGGAGAATGCTAAAAAGTAATATCATTTTTGTTTTTTTGTTTTATAGTTATTAAATATTGAATTCATACATCCTCCTTACATCGCTGGCTTCGGCACGGTGGCGCCACTTGTGGGCATGTATGTCTGCCCACCCCCTTCCCCTTTTTCTCCAGCAGTTTGTCTAAATAGCTGCCTGCTGGAAGCATCGACATGAAGGAGCAAGCCGGGCAATGACTACACATTAAACAGCAATGTCCTGCACTGTTAAGTACATTGATACACTCAGGAAGTTGCTTTTTACGTTGTACTCATTGCCCGGCTTGCTCCTTCATGTCAATGCTGCCTGCAGGCAGCTGTTTAAACAGATTGCTGAAGAAATAGGGAAGGGAAATGACAGGGATATCGCAACACGTCATCTTAGACGGAGGAAAGATGGCTGCACTCTTCCTTATCTCGGATCAAGATTTGGCTTACAGTTTTACCTACAGTGAAAAACTATAGTATGTAAAGTAGCCTCTTTATTAAATGTAATATATAAGCAGTTGATTGGGGGGGGGGGCGTTCTTATTTGGTGACAATTCCGCTTCAACTTTTTATGCTCATAAAATATTAATTGTGACGTGAGTCCTGGTACTAGAGGTCAGTACCACCGTCACTTCTCTGCTTCTGCTGCACCAACATCCCAATCTCCATCATTCATTCAGCATAACCCCTCCAAGAACCAGACAGGACCAGTTTGGAGGGTAAAACAAGAACTGTTTATTGAACAACTCTTTGGGCTTATATACCCAGTTAATCACAAGAACCAGACAAAGCATACAAAAGACTGAGACATATGGCAATTACACAGTACAAAGGGTCAGACATGATTATTTTAGCTAGACAAAGGATGTAATAATGGATAAACACTGGGACAAAAGGTTGAGGGGCTTGAATACACATTTCTAAACAATGGCCAGGGGGTTGAAGCATCTTTGAATATTCCACTTCAGCCCCTGACCAATCTGGTGCTTAGAATTGGCTGACCAATCCTGGCTGCGCTAGTCATGGCTGTCTCGGCCAATCAGCCCATGTGGGCAGGCAGCAGACTGACCAATCCCTGGGTGGCCTACTTTCCCCCATGTTAACCCTACAGGGGACCTTTAAACCTGTCACCCAGGGCTTCAGCCAATCCGGAAGCCGCCTACTTTTCCCATGTTGTCAATGGCGGCTTGTCGTAGTTCTGCCGGCCGTCCTCTGCCCCGTGAATTTCACTCCTTAGCAGGAAAAACTATCTGTTTCCCAGTCCTATTCCCCAGGCAAAAGTGTTGCAACGACCCCACTCCCCTGAAGAATGTATTAGTCCGGCACACGTAACACTAATGACCCCTCTAGTTTTACCTTGATTTAAAAGGTAACATCATCAATCATTACTAATTGTCAATTGCATGGAGGCAGGCGGTTGCCAGCAGGACCACAGGACATAAATGTCACCCACTGCACATGGTATTTTACCCTTTCTGTAGAGCAGAGTTGTGTACAACACATTGCTTTTCAATATGGTGCACACCCCTCTGACCTTAAAATTTTAAAGGGGAACTATCACTCCAAATAAAGTCCACTCCCCCAACAATTACCCATCTAGCGAGAAGCTTAACAATAGTACTGTTATCCAGCATAATTACCTCATTAGTGAGAAACCCTCTTGAGAGGAGACTGACAGCTAGGCAACAGCGCAGACATCTATGCTTCCCAGTCTCCTCTAGGTGGTGGTGCATGGTACCTTTAGGTACCAGAAGGGAGTGACGGCGCAGGCGTGCAGATTCATCTAAAGCAATGTTGCCGGACCATCAGTCTCTGCAGAAGTAGGATTTCTCAATAATGTAATAATTATGCTGGATAATAATAATATTGTTATGCTTGTGGGTAGTTGTTGGGGGGAGACTTTATTTGGGGTGATCGTTCCCCTTTAAGCAAAAAACTGCCGGCAACTGTCATGTCCACCTCCATGAACATGACATCTAGGACTGATTGACACTTTTATGTCTTGATTAGAGGAGCAAGGATTTTGTGTCCATTGTAAGATGGAGGGGTTATTATTAGGAGGTGTTAACTTCCACTTTAATTCCCTGGAACTCCTAATCAAGTGCAATCAGAGAAAAAGAAGAAAAAAACAGGAGGCGCTCCAGGTGCATTAACAACAAATACGGATCAGCACACCAGCACCATAAGGACTGTACTCACAGAGGCAATGGCTGGAACAGCATATATGTGTTGATCAGCAGTCAGAGCGGTGGGGAAAGAATTACACCTCCTCCCCTCATGTTGTGGCCTTTAAGGATGAAAGGGTGGAAGAAGATATGCAGAGACAACAAAAAAACAAAGGGTGGTGCCAATAGTGCCTTTATAAGTAAACCAGCTAATAAGTATGTAAAATACACACTCACATTTCATTATTTTTGAGAGACCAGCATATACCTGCAGTCGACAAACAAAGCACATTACCCGTCCCTGCTTGGGTGTCTTGTCTTGGCAGCTCTCTCCGAATCATCCATCGGTCCAAAGTATCAACTTGAGGTAATATGAAATCAAATGAAAGCCTTTGTAACGTTATCTATGTAATATACATATTTATTAAGTAGACTTAAAAAAAACTTAAACAGGCTAAATAGATTATGCGTTTCTTGGATATTTTTGCCACTTTATCATATCAAAATGAAATTTTGTCTGTAGTACAAAGTGCACACTTAGACCCACCCAGAACCACACCTCCAAATCATATGTCTCCGCCCCCAGCCCCATCCATCCTTGGTCAGTAACAAGGAAGCTGAAGAAAAGTACTGAACCCCTTCATTGGTAGAGACATATCCAACACATTTCAGTGCGTGGAACAGAGATACATAAAATGATAAATAAGTTGACTAGCAGGAACTGGTGTCTTGGGATTGCCGTGGCCACACCTAGAATATGGACGTAACCAGCATAGCTGAGACTCCTCCCCTCAAAATACAGCACTCTAGGCAATTGCCTGCTTTGCCTATTGGGTATTCTATCTCTGGAAATGGGAGACTACGCTCTATTTCACCCCTTGATTGCCAGAATGATGTACAACGCATCGAGAAGCACCACTTTGGCATTTAAACCTTTGAATTAAATACCTCTCAGGCACTCCAAGGGTTAAACGAGAAAAGAAACAGTAAATGAAGAACAAACGTTTTATGAAAAAATATATATCAGTTCATTCTGTGCTGCGTAATCTTGCTGTATAGATTTTTTTCATTTAAAAAGTTATTACAACTGAAACTTTGTTACTAGAGCTGCAATTTTGTGTTGTGCTCACCAGATGGTGCTGTCACTGTGACTGTGGAGAGCAATGCAGATAGGATGTTGATCCGGGGAAATATCTGACTGCCATTTGGAGTGAAGAAGGAATTTTTTTTACCCATGTGGGGCTAAATTAGAAATGGCTTCAGAGGACTTTTTTTGCCTTCCATTAGATCAACAAGGGTGTTTTGGCATGGGCTGGACTTGATGGATGCATGTCTTTTTTTCAGCCTCATCAACTATGTTACTATGTAATAGTCTATGACTCAAATTCTCTCATAGAGTTTATTACTTAAAAATGGCCCAAGGGCAGACTATGTAGATTCGTATTGCATTAAGAAGAAATGCCCTGATCTCTGATCTGCTTATTACATTCACAGACAGATTAGAATGTGCATCAAAAGTAATCACTACCAATTCCCTGATAATTTAAGCTCTTATATTAACCCCTCAAGGACCAAAGGGATGTGCAAGCCATTGCTTCACCCCTCTGGTCCTTAACCCCTTGAATGCCAGAGAGGGGTTTAATTATTAAAAATGAATGAATAAACAATGTCACTAGTATTTAAAGAGGAACTTTCAGTTCACACTTAGTCGCCATGCATTCGTTAAACGCATGGCTCCTAGCTTTGAAATAGACGTTTTACCTTTGAAAAATAGCCCAGTGTAAAGGAATGCTTCCCGTTTGGAGACAGGAACTCAGGCTAGAGTGCAGACATCTTGTCCACGCTCCTGCGCTGTCAGTCCCGGTCTCCATTGAGTAGCACTGCAGTGCACCATATGGTCAGCGGAAGGGACTGACGGCACAGGCGAGTGAACCGGACTAACCTGCCCGTCAGTCCCCAAACGGGAAGGATTCCTATAAACTGGGCTATTTTTTAAAGGTAAAACATCTATTTCAAAGCTAGTCGCCATGGGTTTAATGAATGCGTGGAGACTAAGTATGTACTGAAAGTTCCACTTTAACTCGTCTCTCAGTCTCTGTCCAAGGTGATGGAGGAAATGTCTCCCATTTTTTTAACCCCTTAAAGTGATAGTAATGTTTCTTAATAAAAGCAGCTCTAATTAATCTTCATAGTATTTGGACTTTGGAGAGTGTTATTTCAATTCTGTCAGAGTTGTAGTTCAAGAGTAATTCAATGACAAAGTGTCCCCCTCCCTCCCCTTTTTCTGATGTAACACTGCTCAGCCAGATCAGAAGGGAGGTGCCCAGGTAAATTGCAGAGAGGGACAATCTTCAATTAAGATAAGGGAAAAACCTGAAAAACTTGTCAAGGGGAGGGCTTTCATTGTTCTCATAGGAAGAAGATTGTTCCCTGCTGTTATCTGTCTGGTCTATGGACTGGATTACGCATCTGAGAAGAGATGGCTTACACTAGGTAAAAGGGGCGGGAGGGAAACTTTGCTTGTGAATATCTCGCAAACCATAAAGGTTTGAGAGATAAGACTTATATCGTTCTTCATTTTTTTTTAATGCCTACAAAATAAAATAAAGTTAAAACAAAGTATTACTATCCCTTTAAATTGAACATAGAAAACAAAAGGAACAGAGGGCCCTGCTTGTGAGGGCTCACAGTCTAGAGGAAAGTAGGGACACAGAAGGAGGAAGTGCTATGTGGGGTAAGTGCCTCCTGCCAAATGACCTGCCAGTCAGTAGGTGTAAGATAGTTTACATTTATATCATTTGGACTTCAGTCTCAGGACCGGCCAGCTCTTCTGCAGAGCCGAAATAGCGTTGCATACAAAGACATTCTTCATTAGAACGGTCTACAAAGTGTGTCTGGTTTGTGATGCTCGTGGCAATGTCTTATCACTGGTTGTCACACATGAATGTCAAATTGACATGGAGGATTTGCACATGGTGGCAGGAACACTGAGGCTGCTGTTAATAAGAAAAAGTGGTCCGATTTTGGGGTAAATCAACAGCACCACAGGGAACAAATCAAACATTTCCTTTGATATAAAGTGAACCTAATACAATGACCTAATTAGTTTTACAAGGGTTGGTATAGGAAGCCTACGTGAACTGTGCTATTTTTCTGTAACAAAAAAAAAACAGGGCATGTAATTAACTCCTTTGCATTTCCTCCTTTGTCCTGTGTGCGGGAGGTGACATATTGGGCTGGGCTTCCTCCCTCACCACACCCAGGGTTTTTTCTTTCCTTTTTCAGCCAGCCCCCATTTGGGCAGCTTGTATAAAATGTCTGTCAGCTGCCCTATAGGCCACCATGCAGGACTATCCTTACTGCATCTTTACTGCAGTCCTTTGTGAACAGTAGTCACCTGTATAAAATGCCCCGCAGCCCAAAAAGTACTTTTCACAAGATGACTTTATGTTCTCCATTTGAAAAGGGCCTTCCCCTCTCTATGCCATTACATCAGCACAACATTGGAGTAGTTGGGAGGGAGAGGGTCTTTTCTAACAAAATGTTGAAGTATGAGATTGCACAACTATTGTATGTGCAGGAAATGATAAATCTTCCTTCAATTTTCTTTCCATAATAGAGCTGCTTTCTTGGCCCCCCTCCTCCCCCTTAACAATAATAGGCAATTTGTCTGCATGTTATTAACGCTGAGATTTACTGCAAGGGGCAGTATATGTGAGCTGGAAATTGGTCTAGACTGGCGCAGGGAGGCCGTGTTCAGTCAGATTCTCTGCCGTCTGGGGCTTGTTCAGAAGAACTTAGAATTGCCAACATCTGTCAGAGCGAGACGAAGAGCGAGAGAGCTTGGTATACTGCTGCAGTGTTTGTTTGTGCCAGGAGATAGATGGAAGCCTAGTCAGAACTGTATGGAGGTTGAAGTTTTAATAATAACTGGTATCAATTCTGGGTTAAATCAACTGCACCGTAGACGACAGATAAACAATTTGTATGCTAGTGTGGTCTGCAACTAACACTGCCTCATTTAAATCAGTATACATTTTGGAAATTTGTATTTGTACTGTGTGATGCTTGAATTACTCCACTTTTCCTTTGAACACAGGTCCTTAATCTAACAGTGACAATAACATTGATGAAAGAAAATCTGTCTGTCTGTGTTTATCTGTCCATCTCCATCTATCCAACTATCTGTCACTGAATCTGGTGGTAAACGTGTGTGATATACATACACACACACACACTTATTCTGTATGTAGACACACATATAAAAGCATGCCCCTGATTGCACGTTAGAGGTTAATAATAATTGCAGTCTTTCCTTGAATTAATAGACTTTGGTTAAAGGAATCTCACTGTGCTTACTTATAACTAGATTACATGCTTTATTCCCAGGCTGACCTGCGGAAGCCTAGAGTAAAACAGCGCTAATTTAGGACCTGCAATAGTATTTCACAGCAGGGACAACCTTCAGGGTCACTTCAAGGACATTGGAAGACAGAGGGAAGCAGTATGATAATTTGTTGGTTTTTTTCATCTGACATAAATTTCACCTCATTGTTTATAGAATGATATTCTGTAGAAACAACCTGTCCAGAGTTCAGGAGCTCACTGAAAGTAAATAGTGCTCATGAGGAACTCTCCAATACCAACTGGGAGAAGCCCCAAAGATAACTCAGAAATCTCCGATCAGAGCTCTAATGATCAGTCACGGTCATAATAGCAAAATAACACAAACAATATTGATTAAAGGTGTTTTTTTATTTAAATGGATGCTGCCAGTTCTAAATGCAAGCAAAATAAAACCATATAATAAAGTCAAAATATACAATGTAATAAAAAATGACTGTTAACTGAAGAGAGATGTAATTTAGTCCTGATGCTCTTTGATGGTAGACATTGTGTAGATACTCAGTACTATTATACAGAGCAGTGTGATCATTATCAGTGTGTAGATACTCAGTACCATTATACAGTGCAGTGTCATCAGTATCAGTGTGTAGATACTCAGTACCATTATACAGTGCAGTGTGATCATTATCACTGTGTAGATAGTACCATTATACAGTGCAGTGTGATCATTATCAGTGTGTAGATACTCAGTACCATTATACAGTGAGGTGTGATCATTATCAGTGTGCAGATACTCAGTACCATTATACAGTGAGGTGTGATCATTATCAGTGTGTAGATACTCAGTACCATTATACAGTGCAGTGTGATCATTATCAGTGTGTAGATATCAGTACCATTATACAGTGCAGTGTGATCATTATCAGTGTGCAGATACTCAGTACCATTATACAGTGCAGTGTGATCATTATCAGTGTGTAGATACTCAGTACCATTATACAGTGCAGTGTGATCAGTATCAGTGTGTAGATACTCAGTACCATTATACAGTGCAGTGTGATCATTCTCAGTGTGTAGATACTCAGTACCATTATACAGTGCAGTGTGATCATTATCAGTGTGTAGATACTCAGTACCATTATACAGAGCAGTGTGATCATTATCAGTGTGTAGATACTCAGTACCATTATACAGTGAGGTGTGATCATTATCAGTGTGTAGATACTCAGCACCATTATACAGTGCGGTGTGATCACTATCAGTGTGTAGATACTCAGTACCATTATACAGTGCAGTGTGATCAGTATCAGTGTGTAGATACTCAGTACCATTATACAGTGCAGTGTGATCATTATCAGTGTGTAGATACTCAGAACGATTATAGAGTGCAGTGTGATCATTATCAGTGTGTAGATACTCAGTACCATTATACAGTGCAGTGTGATTATTATCAGTGTGTAGATACTCAGCACCATTATACAGTGCAGTGTGATCATTATCAGCGTGTAGATACTCAGTACCATTATACAGTGCAGTGTGATTATTATCAGTGTGTAGATACTCAGTACCATTATACAGTGCAGTGTGATAATTATCAGTGTGTAGATACTCAGTACCATTATACACTGCAGTGTGATCAGTATCAGTGTGTAGATATCAGTTCCATTATACAGCACAGTGTGATCATTATCAGTGTGTAGATACTCAGTACCATTATACAGTGCAGTGTTATCATTATCAGTGTGTAGATACTCAGTACCATTATACAGTACAGTATGGTCATTATCAGTGTGTAGATACTCAGTACTATTATATAGAGCAGCGTGATCATTATCAGTGTGTAGATACTCAGTACCATTATACAGTGCGGTGTGATCATTATACAGTGCAGTGTGATCACTATCAGTGTGTAGATAATCAGTACCATTATACAGTGCGGTGTGATCATTATACAGTGCAGTGTGATCACTATCAGTGTGTAGATACTCAGTACCATTATAAAGTACAGTGTGATCGTTATCAGTGTGTAGATACTCAGTACCATTATACACTGCAGTGTGATGATTATCAGTGTGTAGATGCACGGTACCATTATACAGTGCAGTGTGATGATTATCAGTGTGTAGATGCTCGGTACCATTATACAGTGCAGTGTGATGATTATCAGTGTGTAGATACTCGGTACCATTATACAGTGCAGTGTGATGATTATCAGTGTGTAGATACTCAGTACCACTATACAGTGAAGTGTTATCATTATCAGTGTGTAGATACTCAGTACCACTATACAGTGAAGTGTGATCATTATCAGTGTGTAGATACTCAGTAACATTATACAGTGCAGTGTGATTATTATCAGTGTGTAGATACTCAGTACCATTATACAGTGCAGTGTGATCATTATCAGTGTGTAGATACTCAGTACCATTATACAGTGCAGTGTTATCATTATACAGTGCAGTGTGATCACTATCAGTGTGTAGATACTCAGCACCATTATACAGTGCAGTGTGATCATTATCAGTGTATAGATACTCAGTACCATTATACAGAGCAGTGTGATCATTATCAGTGTGTAGATACTCAGTACCATTATACAGTGAGGTGTGATCATTATCAGTGTGCAGATACTCAGTACCATTATACAGTGAGGTGTGATCATTATCAGTGTGCAGATACTCAGTACCATTATACAGTGCAGTGTGATCATTATCAGTGTGTAGATACTCAGTACCATTATGCAGTGCAGTGTGATCAGTATCAGTGTGTAGATACTCAGTACCATTATACAGTGCAGTGTGATCATTATCAGTGTGTAGATACTCAGTACCATTATACAGTACGGTGTGATCATTATCAGTGTGTAGATACTCAGTACCATTATACAGAGCAGTGTGATCATTATCAGTGTGTAGATACTCAGTACCATTATACAGTGAGGTGTGATCATTATCAGTGTGTAGATACTCAGCACCACTATACAGTGCGGTGTGATCACTATCAGTGTGTAGATACTCAGTACCATTATACAGTGCAGTGTGATCAGTATCAGTGCGTATATACTCAGTACCATTATACAGTGCAGTGTGATCAGTATCAGTGTGTAGATAGTACCATTATACAGTGCAGTGTGATCATTATCAGTGTGTAGATACTCAGTACCATTATACAGTGCAGTGTGATCATTATCAGCGTGTAGATACTCAGTACCATTATACAGTGCAGTGTGATTATTATCAGTGTGTAGATAGTACCATTATACAGTGCAGTGTGATAATTATCAGTGTGTAGATACTCAGTACCATTATACACTGCAGTGTGATCAGTATCAGTGTGTAGATATCAGTTCCATTATACAGCACAGTGTGATCATTATCAGTGTGTAGATACTCAGTACCATTATACAGTGCACTGTGATCATTATCAGTGTGTAGGTACTCAGTACCATTATACAGTACAGTGTGATCATTATCAGTGTGTAGATATCAGTACCATTATACAGTGCAGTGTGATCATTATCAGTGTGTAGATACTCAGTACCATTATACAGTGCACTGTGATCATTATCAGTGTGTAGATACTCAGTACCATTATACAGTACAGTGTGATCATTATCAGTGTGTAGATATCAGTACCAATATACAGTGCGATGCGATCATTATCAGTGTGTAGATACTCAGTACCATTATACAGTGCAGTGTGATCATTATCAGTGTGTAGATACTCAGTACCATTATACAGTGCAGTGTGCTCATTATCAGTGTGTAGATACTCAGTACCATTATACAGTGCAGTGTGATCATTATCAGTGTGTAGATACTCATCACCATTATACAGTGCAGTGTGATCATTATCAGTGTGTAGATACTCAGTAACATTATACAGTGCAGTGTGATCAGTATCAGTGTGTAGATACTCAGTACCATTATACAGTGCGGTGTGATCATTATTAGTGTGTAGATACTCAGTACCATTATACAGTGCAGTGTGATCATTATCAGTGTGTGGATACTCAGTACCATTATACAGTGCAGTGTGATCATTATCAGTGTGTAGATACTCAGTACCATTTTACAGTGCAGTGTGATCATTATCAGTGAGTGTGTAGATACTCAGTACCATTATACAGTGCAGTGTGATCATTATCAGTGTGTAGATACTCAGTAACATTATACAGTGCGGTGTGATCATTAGCAGTGTGTAGATACTCAGTAACATTATACAGTGCAGTGTGATCATTATCAGTGTGTAGATACTCAGTACCATTATACAGTGCGGTGTGATCATTATCAGTGTGTAGATATCCTCACCATTATACAGTGCAGTGTGATCATTATCAGTGTGTAGATACTCAGTAACATTATACAGTGCAGTGTGATCATCACTATATAGAGTAGACATTCAGTAGAATTATACAGAGCAGTGAATACATAGTATAATTATCACTACTTTTTTGGATGAGGAAATATTTAAGTCCTTGAAGATCACATTATTGCTCACCGCATTGTGAATTACACCCCTGTGGTCCTCAAGAAGGTGCAGCTATTGAAGGGGAATGAATAAGTAGGTTAACCTCTTTCTGTGCATTGGTCATGTGCAGTGACCCTGTCTGGGTAAGATATTAGATGTATGTCTCGGTTACTGTGGTCCTGCTCGGTAATAGATCTCATTATCCCCGGCCCTTCTAAACACACTCCGGGGATGAAGAGCACTTACACCTGACAAGCTAAATTGTTCTGTATTTTGGATACAATTCAAAACCTTGGAACGGGGAAGAGAAATCCTTGGCAAGTGATGGGTATGTAGGGAGGGAACTGTGCAGCAGGAAAACATACAGACATAGGGATATTTACACAGAGACAAAAGGAGTGCAGTTTTGGAACAGATCTCTACAGTGCAGAGAACAGTGAAAATGTCCTGTTTAACAGAAGGGGAGCCAATGCATTTGGGAATGGATTTATATACCTGGGGGTAAGGCACATAGGCTCCTTTAGCTCCACCCATGACAACACCCCTGTTCCTTACATGACCCCAGCCCCTAGTCTCATCCATTGTTTCCTGGCACAGAAAATACCTTTGGCCCGTAACAAGCAAAGGCAAAAACAGGAAAACTCCAATCACAATATGCTATATGGAAAGCTCTGTACGCAAAATTCTGTACTCATAACGCTGTAGGCAAAACGCAGTACACAAAACTCTGTATGAGATACACAAAATTCAGTAAGCAAAATGCTGTAGGTAATATGCATGTTGCAAACCACTATACACAAAATGAAATAAGCACCACTATATACACAATTGTATACCTTTTACACAAAGTGCTATTCAAAACAAATGTTACACACAAACCGCTATACACAAACCACTATATGCAAACCACTATACACAAAATGAAATAAGCACCACTATATACACAATTGTATACCTTTTACACAAAGTGCTATTCAAAACAAATGTTACATACATTAACCCCTTAAGGACCCTTGATGGTCTTGGTACGTCATGACTGGATTTGCTTCAAAGAACGATGACTTACCAGGACCATCATGGAAATCCGGGCTCCCTGCGCGGCTGCATGCCGTTTGGGGTGTCCGGAATCAAAATAATAATAAAAAAAAAATGCTCTGTTGTCCTTAAGTGACCTCTACGTGCGTGTGCAGCCAGTCCTTAAAGGGTTAATGTATATTCATAACGCTATATTCTAGATGCGAAATGCTCTAGCAAAACACTAAACGAAAAAAACAAAATGCTATACACAAACCGCTATACACAAACCATTATACACAAACCACTGTACACAAACCACTATACACAAAATGCTATATACAAACCGCTATACACAAACCATTATACACAAACCACTATACACAAAATGCTATACACAAACCACTATACACAAACCGCTATACACAAAATGCTATATGCAAACCACTATACACAAACTGTTATATACAATCCACTATACACAAACCACTATACACAAACTGTTGTATACAATCCACTATACACAAAATGCTATACACAATCCGCTATATACAAAATGCTATGCAAAAACCACTATACACAAACCACTGTACACAAACCACTATACAGAAACCACTATATGCAAACCACTATACACAAACCACTGTACACAAACCACTGTACACAAACCACTATACACAAACCACTATACACAAACCACTGTACACAAACCACTATACAGAAACCACTATACACAAACCACTATACACAAACCGCTATACACAAACGGCTATATACAAAATGCTATGCAAAAACCACTATACACAAACCACTATACACAAAGTGCTATATGCAAAATGCAATATGGAAAAGCAGTACACAAAATGCTGTGCTGAAAAAGTTATATGCAGTAATGTATATATGTCAATATGTCAAACACTATATGCAAAATGCTATACGAAAAATTCTGTACATGTTATATGCAAAACACTATACACAACATACACACCACAAGCAAAACACAAACAACATGCAAAACACACATGTCCGCTCACACATGCTGTCACATACTTTTGCTGATGTTCCCTTTACACATGCACACACTCACATGCACGCATTCACATGCACACACTCACATGCACACACTCACATGCACACACACGCTCACTGATGGAGAGTTGTGTAACGCAGTACTTTTCAATGCGTTGCACACCTTTTTGAAGCTGAAAGGGCTAAGCTCTGAAAATTCAACAAGCCTGTCATTAAAACATTGCCTCTTCTCTGGATTCTCCTGGATGTCAGGGGAAAATAGTCCTACATGTTAATCCACTTTCATTTTTTTTAACCCTGTTAGTGTCAGACACATATCCAATGCATTGGGTTGCAGTGTGGTGGATCCTACACATAATGGCTACTCCTGTTTAGAATGTCTTCTGTAGTGTCTGTCTTTATAACACACTTCCTTTAGAAAACATTCTTAGTTTATTTAGTCATGCGTAGAACTATATATGCCTTTTTTGTTTGTTTTATTAACCGAATGGGCAAAACCTTGCTAATATTGCTAGTATATATACTAGAAATGTCTGTATCTTGTGGGTGACATTCTCTCCTGTGTATACTCTGTGTGAGGGGTATCCTATTTTAATAGTGTGTAGAACTCTGATATCCCCTGCCCTGTTTATCATTCTCAGCACAGGTCACACCTCTCCCTCTCTTGCCTTGTCCCTGGGAGAATATTCACTGTCTGCTCAGGTATAGACAACAGGTCCCAGCTCTCTCACTGCTGAGCCGGGGGCCTGAGGAGCTCCATCCTGTGTGTTTGTGTGTGTGTGTATATTTTTTTTTCTCTCTCTCTCTGTCCAAGTGGAGACAGCAAACAGTGGGTTTATTCCATCTGGCTGAACACTTTTTTGTATAATTATATTTTGCATTTAAGAAAGAATAGGTATACCTGCTACTACAACTCCAGCAGTGGGATGATGGTGGGAATTGTAGTCCAACAGCTGTCTTCCTCTGATTTTTAAAGAACATATTAATACTGTGGATTTGCAGGCACCATATGCATAACTTGGGAGAAATGCGCATAGCGACTAGTTCACCTCCTTTGATGTTAGGTTCCAACAAATATGGCTGCACTTCGGGATATGTACAAGAACAGGGAAGGGCAATATGAGGCCTTCCATCTGCTGCTAGAATATAATTCCCATAATTCCCCACCAGTCAATGGCTTCATAGGGATTATTGCACCACCTAGTTATCAGTTGTTATGCATTTTTTTAATATAAAGAAATGAAAAAAAAAACAAGAAACTAAACAGGTTTAAATTGTTATTTTGAAATAATTGTTTCCCAGCATTGGCAACAACTGTGTTTGATTGCTCTTTGTTCATTGTGGAACACAGCAACCATGGGGTTAAGTACCTACCACTATGAGGGAGGATACTAGAAAGAGATTAAAGATGCTCATATGCATCTTCTCTTGCAAACCAGGCACACTTTGTAGACCTATCCAATGAAGTGTTTATTTCTATATTGAGCTATTTCGGCTCTGCTGAAGAGCCCCTGGCCGGTCCCGGGACCAGGATCTCCTGCTGTACGCTAGAGCCTGACATCAGTTAAAGTGGAGGAAATGGGTAAATTTGTAATCGTATATCCCTCAAACCTTTAACTGGCCTCAATTACTTTATTTTTTTGCTATTTACAATATTAAAGTTGCTTAAATGGATAGTAATACTTCATTATTACTATCCTCCATGTTGTAGCCCTTAAAATTCTGAATTTAACGATACCAGCGGCCTCTCTCAAACCTTCATAGTTTAACAGATATCAGCATTCAAAGTTCCCTCTACTCTCTCCTCTGATGTCAGCGTTCTATATGATAGCAGGGGAATCTGGTCAGTGAGCAAGTGGCGCTCTGCAGGAGTCCTGAGATCGTGTTATAGAAACATAAATCCTTCACTAAAATGGTGTGCTTGGTTTGCTCTTGGTTTGCAAGCACACGTAGAAGACCATTTCAGTGAAGGATTTCTATTTCTATAATGAGATCTCAGCACTGCTGCAGAGCCGCCGCTGGTCCCGGGACCAGATTCCCCTGCTGTCAGATAGAATGTTGACGTCAGGGGAGAGAGAAGGAGAGGGAACTTTGAAAGCGGATATCTCTCAAACCATAAAGGTTTGAGAGAGGCCGCTGATATCATTGAATTCAGAATTGTAAGGGCTACAACATGGAGGATCCATTACTATCCCTTTAAAGACCGCTGAAGTTTTATTTTTTGTGTATATATATATATATATATATATTCCTAAAAATAACTGCTTCTTTGTGTCTAAATAATATGTAACTATATAATTTGTACATTGTTTCTCTATTTTGTGTAAATGTGTAAATTCTCACTGCAAAAGCTATATAAAATAGTACACATTTTCCTGCAGTGTACAACAGAGGCATGCTCACTGCTGGCAGTCGTTTTATTCAAAAGTCATAATAGCTCTAAGCGGTGAAGCTGTTGATATCACATTCTGTGGAGAACTATAGCCAGTGTCTCCCCTCTCCAATAGAATGTAATAGAATAAATGTCTGTACACAGTATAAATTGTCTGGCAATCAGGTGGCACTGCCACTTACAGTTTAATATAAAAACCAGCAGGTCGACCTGTAATAACTTTGAAACAAGCAGGAAAAGCCCTACAACATGGTTTTTATTGACAAAAAGTTTACTGCTCCTTTAATTCCTAGTCTCTGTGACCTATTGTGCAGAAAAATAAGTAGTCTGTGGGGTCCAGAAGCTCTTCCATTAATACACTGAGTCTTTATTATAGACACAGATGAGACAGTTTAATAAATGGGAATTCTGTGTCTCCGGAGATTGGAGATGTTCATATGCATCTTTGCAATCAAGCACTCCGCAATGCACAGACAGGTATATTAGATTACATCCCTGCAGCCTTTCATATAACCTTCAGATCTGTCTATACCCCCGAACAGCTGGGGATTTTCCTCTAACACGTTACCACTAAAAACGAAACTAAAAATTCCATTGATTTAAACAGAGATTTTGAATCCCTTGAATACTATAGAGGTCATGCATTGGAAACCTCTCTAGCATTCAAGGGGTTAAAATTCTCATGTAACTCCAACTGCAATAATGGGGGATGGTGCAAGTTATTTGGGGGGGTGCATGCAGTGGGATTTCCTTGTGTTGGTTTTTTGTTCAGTATATTAGCTGATATCTACACACGTGGGTGCCGCTGGTAGGGAGGTGTGGCGGAGGGCGATGGGCATAACTGGGAATTTTTAATTGTTGTCTCGCCTGAGGGGAGTCCTCTGGTGCCATAGGGGTGTGTGAAAAATGACACGAATCATGTCAAAAAGGGGCAGGGCTTGACACGAGTTGGGGGGGCAGGGCTTAAAGGTGTGAGACAGAGTTTAAATGAAGGCTAGGGAAGGAGGAACACAGGGGGAAGGAGCAGAAATGGGCAGAGTTTCAATAGAAACTCCCCACATCCGGAGGAATCAGCCGGTAAAGCAGTGTCAAAACCGGAGTCTCCGGGGCAAACCCCGGAGAGTTCCCAGTTACGGTGATGGGAACATGAAGCTGCCCAGTGGTGCTGGGGGTGGGAGAGTGTTGACTCCTCGTCATGTTGTGCCATTCCCTCTAGCCTCAAGACAACCACATCTGTCCTCAGAATCCATTGGTCCACAATGATTATTACATCACATGCCCCCCCATTGGTGCTGCCGGCATCGCTTGACTGTGTGACACCCCAGAGGGTCCCCCAAATCTGCTCAGTTGGCCAGCACAGGGGGTGGAGATCCGATTCTGAAGGACACGCCTTGTATTGCATTGCTGCAATGATATTTGGAATTTCCCCTCAAGGAGGGTATCTGTTTTCTATAACTGTTGAAACCTCTTAATAAATAAGTTGCCATGTAAATGAATGGAAATTTGGGGAATTTTTAGATCTCCCCTGTAGTGCAAATGGTTTGCCCCAGAACTCCTCCCCTTTTCATGTGAACATACGGATTGTATTTTGGCCCCAGTTCTGGACCACAGAATCTGCCTGGTGCTGGCATTCCGAGAGTTATGCTAGTGTATAGTTGGGGTTGGGTGCAGGGTCATGTAAAGTGACGCTAGAACACCAGTCCTAGCAGCCCCTGAGATATAAACAGGACCTGCTGAATATGTGGTATTGCTATATATATATATATACTAGTTGAACATCCCGTTACACGGGCGACAGTCCAACTGCCACCCGGTCGTGGGACAGTCACGCACAGTGGAGACTGCCCGCGGCACGGCTGATATAGAGCCTCTGTATCAGCCGTGGCTCGGGCAGTCTCTACTGCGCATGACTGCAGCACGCGCAGCAGTATCTACTGCGCATGTCGTGGTGTTACACATGTTTTAGCGAATTATTATATAGGATGTATATACAGGGCTTATAATTTGAAGTCCTTTGCTACTAGCCAGACCTGAAATGTTACTCACCACTGCAAGCCATTACATACCCACCACGGCTGAATTTCTACTCGTCAGGGCTGAATTTTCACTAGCCATTGGCTAGTGGCAAGTGGAAATTTTGAGCCCTGTTTTTTTTTTATATATATATATATATATAAAAGAGAGACAAAGAGTTTTAGTACAAGATGTTCCAAAACTCTGTTTCTCTGTAATTTGTCTATGCCAGTGCTGGGGGAATCTGCAGGCCTCCGTTTGTTTATTGGCTACAGCTCCCATCGTCCTTGGCTGGCCAAGAGCTTTCTGAGGATGAATAGATCTGAAGTTCAACAGCAGCTGATGGCCAGCAGGTTTCCCCAGCACTGGTCTGTGTACATTATTTATCTGTGATGGTTTTATGTTCTGTTGGTTACATTTTGTAGGAAGTGGGATCAGCTTAGGGCAGGTTCACAAGTTTACTTAGCTTGGTGTCTGTAGTTCTGAGGGTTAGGAGCAGGTATTACATTATTTACAGTGCACACAATACCACATCAGAAACTTATATCAAAATAATCAATATTTTATGTTAAGTGAAGAAGAATCCGTTATGCAGGCAAAGGGATGTCATGTACCGCTGCAGGGAAACTGAGTGAGACAACATGAGAGAGCAAGAGGAGAGGGGAACAGGAAGACAATAGGGGGAGAGAGAGAGAGAGAGAGAGACAGAGGGAGAAAATTATGGGAAACTGAGACAACAGGGAAAAGCTAATGGAGAGGGAACATGACTGAATTCATTATTAGGGAGTGTAGGCAGCTGGCCAGGGCACCACGTTCATAGAGGCTCTTCACCCTTGTAGACCACACCCACCAAGTTCAGTTGTGAGACTGGCCAACACATTATCAATGCTCCAGCCTTAGATAACTACTCCTGTTTTACAGTGTTCAGTCTATATATATATATATATATATATATATACTTGTAGTGTCCAGTTTATATACTCCACTGATACTGCTCTCACAAGAGTGGTCGTGATCTACACGTTGCCAGATTACACTATTCAATACTTATCCTGCTTGATCTCTCAGCTACTTTTGACACTGTTGATCATGTTGTCCTTCTCCAAATGCTTTACTCATTAGGAATCCATAATTTAGCACTGGACTGGCTGTACTCTTTTCTAACTGACCGGTTTTTCAGTGTCTCCACTTCCATCTTTTCATCCTCTCCCATCCATCTCTCTGTTGGTGTTCTTTATGGTTCCAGACCAGATGGCCGCCATTCAAGTGAATTTAGCTCCAGGCATCTCCTCCAGAAATAAAGACACAACTTTTATTAAGGAGGGTAAAACAGAATTGCTTTTATTGGAGACACACACAGCTTTTATACACTTCCAGCTGGCATTCTTGTGTACGTAGTTAAATCATAGACAGTGCTGACACAGTGTCCAATCAGGTGGAACTCCAGGGGACCAATCAGAGACAGTACTTTATTCTCCAAAACTGCTCTGATAGCAGGAGTTACTTAATGTTCCTTTGTTGTCGTTCCACAGGGGCCTTCCTGTCCCAAGTCCTAACAGTAACTGATTGGATTCAGAATGCACAACAAAATACAGGATAGAGGTAAATAACACAGGGAAACACAAAAATACCCAAAATATAGTACAGCGGACACAATACAGGGACAGCAACTTTTATCTGTAGGGGATACAAGGGGCTCACATCCTGTTTCTTCACAAATTCTACAAGAGAGAGCTGGGGAATTGAGAGAGAATATGAGAGAGATAGCAAGAAGAGAGAGATATGGCAGATGTCAAGACAGAATGAGAGGGAGATGTACAAGAGAGAGCTGGAAAACACAGAGAGCGAGAGAGAAAGAGACAACTGCAGAGATAATAAGTAAAGAGAAAGAGTGAGAATGAGGGCCTAGAGGAAGGAAAAATGAGACAACAGTTAAAGGGATAGTAATACTTCATTTTAACTTTATTTTATTTTGTAGGCATTAAAAAAACATGAAGAACGATATAAGTCTTATCTCTCAATCCTTTATGGTTAATGAGATATTCACAAGCAAAGTTCCCCTCCCGCCCCTTTTACCTAGTGTAAGCCATCTCTTCTCAGATGTGGAATGCAGTCCATAGACCAGACAGATAATAGCAGGGGACAGTCTTCTTCCTATGAGAACAATGAAAGCCCTGCCCCCCTTGACAAGCTTTTCAGGTTTTTCCCTTATCTTAATTGAAGATTGTCCCTCTCTGCAGTCTACCTGGGCACCTCCCTTCTGCTCTGGCTGAACAGTGTGACATCAGTAAAAGGGGCGGGAGGGGGACACTTTGTCATTGAATTACTACTGAACTACAACTCTGACAGAATTGAAATAACACTCTCCAAAGTCCAAATACTATGATGATTAATTAGAGCTGCTTTTATTATGAAACATTACTATCCCTTTAAACAAGGACAGTAGGAAAGTGATAATAAGAAAGAGATTCACAAAGTTTTCCTGCTCTGTCCCTTTTCTCGTACTTTTCTCAAGAGAGAGAGAAACAAGAAGGGAGAGAGAGGGGTGAGTGGCAGGAGACAAAAGGGGGTTTGAGAAACTATCTAGATGAGATGGATGAGAACAGGTAAGATAGCGAAATAAAGGGAGGTATCAGGGGATCAGAATCAGAATGGTGCTGCACTAATACAATTCCACTGTAAAACAGGAGCTGGCATTGATATTTGTGTGCTGTGCCTGCCTATTGCATACATGCCTAGCTAAATACACAGAATATTATCAACACTGCTAGCACCATGGAGAGGTCAGCAGGTGAATGTTTGGGCATTTCAGTGCATTTTGTTCCTCTCACTATTGTATTAAACTAACAAGACACAAAGGAAATCAGTGTAACTTGACTCCATTTTCCTGCACGCTCCACAATGGAAGTGTTCTGGGCCGGATTAATGTTGACTTGTTGTGTGCACAGTTACGTGAGAAAGTGATCGTAGTACATACTATGGTGTGCAGGTTTGTGGTTTTTAAGCTAAATTGAATGCTTTGGAGACCTCTCTAGCATTCAAGGGGCGAAAAACAATTCAAGTCAATGGAAATGTTTATTTTTTTCTGTGTAGTGCAGTTGGTTTGCCCCAGAACTGTTCCACTTCTCTTTGTGCATATTCCCCTTGGCATTCTAAAGAATGCATGTTCAGAGCGTGCACTACTGTTGTCTGTTGTGATGTAGCAGACTTAAAAGTAGTAGATCATTAAATACATTTAACAGCTGATATAATACAGTATATAAGAAGAGGAAGGGGGAAGGGAGAGATATTCCACTGTTCCCTGTTAGCCACAGAACCACACTGCCATCCCAGACCTGACTTGTTCCACTGGTAACCACAGAACCTCATTACACTATCCGACACCCCAGCCTTGTTCCACTGGTAGACACCTTCCCAAACTATATTTCCTGCATCCCCAGCCTTGTTCCACCGTTAGCCACAGAACCACACTACACTGTCTGTCAGCCCAGTAGCCACAGATCCACAGTACACTGTCTTTCTCCCTTTGTCACCTTGCACAGCTGCACCTCCTTCTTCTCTCCCAGACAGGAGATGCCATGGCCTCTTCCCTTGCCATTTCTGATCCCTGGCCGAGAAAAAGATTGTGTGTGTGTGTGTGTGTGTGTGTGTGTGTGTGTGTGTGTGTGCTCCCTGGGTCTTTATCACCAACAGTGTGGCAGCAGCTGCCTTGAAGCCAGTTCCCTCGCATTCCAATGTGACTTCAGCATTGGAGGGAGGGGAGCTGCAGCATGGAGTTTAGTTGAGGGAGGTGAGCCACAGCATGAAGGGTTGGTGAGGGAGGTGAGCATTGTAAGAAGATATCATAGTATAAGGGAATGGAGCATGGAGGATACAGGAGTGGAGATGAAGGGTGTCATACGGGTAACTGAGTATAGGTGTGGGTGAGAGGAGGGTAGGGGACTGGAGCATGGAGTGTACAGAAGGCTGAGAGGAGGGGACTGGAGCATGGAGTGTACAGGAGGGAGAGAGGAGGGGACTGGAGCATGGCGTGTACAGGAGGGTGAGAGGAGGGGACTGGAGCATGGAGTGTACAGGAGGGAGAGAGGAGGGGACTGGAGCATGGAGTGTACAGGAGGGTGAGAGGAGGGGACTGGAGCATGGAGTGTACAGAAGGCTGAGAGGAGTGTACTGGAGCATGGAGTGTACAGGAGGGTGAGAGGAGGGGACTGAAGCATGGAGTATACAGGAGGGTGAGAGGAGGGGACTGGAGCATGGAGTGTACAGGAGGGAGAGAGGAGGGGACTGGAGCATGGAGTGTACAGGAGGGAGAGAGGAGGGGACTGGAGCATGGAGTGTACAAGAGGGAGAGAGGAGGGGACTGGAGCATGGAGTGTACAGGAGGGAGAGAGGAGGGGACTGGAGCATGGAGTGTACAGGAGGGTGAGAGGAGGGGACTGGAGCATGGAGTGTACAGGAGGGTGAGAGGAGGGGACTGGAGCATGGAGTGTACGTGAGGGTGAGAGGAGAGGACTGGAGCATAGAGAACATGGGAGGGGGAAGTTGGGAGGAGGGAGATGGATCATGGAGGAGATGGGAGGTGGGGGAGAGGAAGAGTATGGAGATCACCAGAGTGGGGAGTGTCAAGGAGGACAAAGGAGCATGGCATCTCATTATGACGGAAACCGGAAGTAAACAGGTCTTTGCAGGGAATGCTTTGCCTGAAACATGTTACAGTCAAAGCATTCCCTTCTCCTGTGAGGACTGGTGCAGTGATCTGAACATGTGCACACACGCCTCCTCATTCACTCATGTCCAAATCACTGCCTTTAGCCAACACTAATGGGCAAGGTAGTGATTGTAATAGGAGTGGATGGGGGAGGTTAGCCACCCACGCGGTAGCCGGGAGTAGAGAGGAGTGTACATAACTTCTCATTGCTGGGTGTATTTGCCAGGAGACAAAGAACATTCTTGCTTTGTTTCTTGTGTACAGATGATTCCTTTCTAGGTAAATTGCACTAAGAAGGAATTAAGAGCTAGTCATTCCTACAGGTCTAGTTGTTCAGATGACCTCACTTTCAGTCTTATATTTTACATTCCAATTAAACTGATGCTTTCTGTGAAAGTGAAATGAGCATCTATATGGTTATTATCCATACATCCACCTCCCCGCCGCTCTATTCCCAGGTCACATGACGGAATCCATCTATTTTTATCCTTTTTGTGCGTGTTTGTGTGGTCTTACACAGATTACCACTTTTCTTCTTCTGTTAAAAGGGAAAATCTTTAGCCTTTTAATCATATTACTTTACATCAGTACAGCAGGAAAAAAAAAACATCCACCAGAGATTTCACAAATGAAAGGTGTGCAGGCCACGAAAATCCTATTATTGCAAATAATTAAAGCCAGAATTGATCAGGGGAAATGAATTGGTGAAAAATATCAGCCTCATTTTATCTTCATTTAGGCAGGGATTCTCCGGAGCTTGTTTGTCGATGACCTTTATTCGACTTTCTGAGGTAATTCTTGTTGCAGCAAGATCTTCTGTCCAGGTGGCTTAACCATTGAGAGCCACACAGACGTGCGGTGCCTGGCTCTGCATGACGACTGCAAGGCCCTTCGTGCAGCAGACAAGTTAACCCTTTGAGTGTCAGAGAGTTATTCCAAATGCAGGGTTAATTAACCCTTTGAGTGCCAGAGGGGTACACAACGCATTGCAAAGCCAAAACACCCTCACCCTTCTAATGTCTGGCCCCATCACAGAGAAAAATGTAAGACCCAATAATGAAGAAAACATAGAATGCAGCAAAGTGTACAGAGCCAATGGAAGTGGCATAATAAAGTAAACACGTCAAAAGAAACAGAAAAGAAGGCGTTCCTAGTGTAATAACTTCTAACGATAGTGGATCAGCCCACAAATTCCCCTTAGAACTGTACTCACAGATTCGCATGGTCAACTCAACAATTAAATGTTAGTTGACATGTACGGTTTGGGGATATTTTCATACACCGTCCCCTGCACAGCAAGAATATTTTCTTCAACAGGGCTCCTCATAACGACTCAACGGAAGTACGATACATATAAACAAAGCAAAAAACAGAAGAGGGCGCCCGATGGTGCCTGTTATCCTTCATAAACAAATTGTAGAGTATACAATTGAAATTATACTCACAAAAGTAATGGCTGTGGAAAGATGTATACCGTACCACAGCTAATTAGGCCTGCAGAGATATTTTCCTGTCTCTGCTCAGGTAGCTGTATTCAGGATCGATGGATCTCACCAATTGCTGCTAATTTGTCTCCAAAATTATTTAATAAAATTATATCCATATAAAATAATAAAAAAATCTCAATAATACAAGATTTAAAACAATAATAATGGCAAGCAATAACGTTTCGTGGTACTCTGACCACTTCTTCAGATTCAGCTCTAGCCACGAAATGTTATTGCCACGAAACGTTATTGCTTGCCATTATTATTGTTTGAATTTGAACAACTCCTCCTTACTGCCACCCCTGGGTGTGTGTGGCACACAATACATGTACACATACACTCATATACAAAATGAGCATTGCGTTCCTTCAAGTCAAAAATAACACTAAATGTGTGTGAGTTTATATATATATATATATATATATATATATATATATATACACATATATCTTAGCTTGATGAAGGTCCCGTAGAGAGGACTGAAACGTTGCTGCTATGCTACTGTTTCTTTGAAAATGGTATGACTTTAAATACATTTCTTAAGATAAAGAACTGTGAGTGTGTGTGTGTGTGTATATATATATATATATATATATATATATAAATATGTGTGTGTGCATATATGTGTGTTTATGCATGTGTGTATGTATGTGTGTGAGTGTATATGTGTGTGTGTGTATATATGTGTGTATATGTTTGTTTGTGTGTATATATGGGTACGTGTATGTATGTGTGTGTGTATATATGTGTGTGGTGGGGGGGTATTAGGAGGTGTTACTTCCCCTTTAATAGCAGGATGTACATGCAGTTCCTCCGATGGAGGAGGATGAATATGTGGGAATGAGAAGGAATTTATTTATATATATATATTTCTTTTTACTTGATGTTTCTAAAATTAATCCTGGTGACTCAGTACCTCAGCTGGGTATCTGTGTTTAAAGCAAGCGGGATTTCATTCCCTCTCTCTCTCTCACTGCCTTTCCAGGCTCCTTCAATCACTGCTCCTTCCCCTCCTACTTCTCTCCTCTCTCACTACTTCTTCCCTTCTCCTACTTCTCTCCTCACTCACTACTTCTTCCCTTCTCCTACTTCTCTCCTCACTCACTGCTCCTTCTCCCTCCTACTTCTCTCCTCACTCACTACTTCTTCCCTTCTCCTACTTCTCTCCTCACTCACTGCTCCTTCTCCCTCCTACTTCTCTCCTCACTCACTACTTCTTCCCTTCTCCTACTTCTCTCCTCTCTCACTACTTCTTCCCTTCTCCTACTTCTCTCCTCTCTCACTACTTCTTCCCTTCTCCTACTTCTCTCCTCTCTCACTCTGTGTGCTCCCCCTCCCTCATGTCTTCCTTAATCTCCCTGTAACACCTGTCCATTTCTCACCTGTCCCTCTCTCTCCTTCATCTCCCCCCTGTCTTTACTCTCCCTAATCCCTCTCTCTGTCACCCCCCCTAATTCCCCTGATCTCTCTCGGGTACATTTAATGAATGCTACATTGGAAATAGTCCAAAAATACAGCAGGTTCCTGGAGTGTTTTCAGTTCTCTGATTTATCAATGAGCAGGTACAAAGTTACGCCTCTCTAATATGGAAAGCAATCCTCCACCTCATCTTAGACCAGGGCAACATGTGGCCCTCCAGCTGCCGCTAGACTACATCTCCCATCATCCTCCACTGAGGTTGATGTACTTAGAAAAAGTGGTGCAGTTCTGGGAGAGACAAGAATAAATCCCCAAATTCTCATTGTCGGGAATTTCTCATGTCCCCTCTGGTACAGTTGGCGTGCTCCTGAATTGTTGCGCAAGTGGTGAAATGACGTGGCAAACCAAGTTTAAAATAGGTTACTGATAACAGTTCCAAATGGTTTCCACGGGGCTTTAACCCTCTGAGTGCCAGAGGGCACTCAAAGGTTTAAAGCCCTTGAAATCTCTTATTCAACCTCATTCATAATGCATTGCAGACATGTCTAGCATTTTTAAGGGGTTAAAAAAAACATATCGCAGTGTTTCTTAACTCCTGTGTTCGGGACCCACTAACAGGCCAGGATGTGATGATTTCCTTGTTAGAGTACAGGTGAGTTAATCAGTGTGAATGAGCCTCTGATCACATGATTTCCTTGTTAGATCACAGGTGAGTTAATCAATGTGAATGAGCCTCTGTTCACCACACCTGTGCTCTAGCAGAGAAATCCCTAAGTCCTGGCCTGTTAGTGGGTCCTGAGGACAGGAGTTGAGAAACACTGCGATAGGTTTTTTTAACCCCTTAAAAATGCTGGACATGTCTGCAATGCATTATGAATGAGGTTGAATAAGAGATTTCAAGGGCTTTAAACCTTTGAGTGCCCTCTGGCACTCAAAGGGTTAAAGCCCCGTGGAAACCAATTGGAACTGTTTTCAGTAACCTATTTTAAACTTGGTTTGCCACGTCATTTCACCTCTTGCGCAACAATTCAGGAGCACGCCAACTGTACCAGAGGGGACATGAGAAATTCCCGACAAATTTCGAAGAGACCTCTGTAGTGTTCAGTATTGGATTTTAGGCACCTAATGTAAAATAAATCATTCTTACCGATGCTAGTATGAAATACATGAGATTTAAAGGTATATCAATAAATTGTAGTTTTAGGGGTTAGTGTTCCTTTAAGTTTAAGATGAATCGATCTGTTTATTTTCAGTCTTTCTACCCCATCCATCTCTCCCTCACCCTTTTCCTACCCCGCTCCATCTCAGTCATTTTCTATTGCACTGTCATTCCATCTATTTTCCCTTCTCTCTACGTTAATCTCTTCTTCCTGTCCCAATTCTCCTCTTTCTCCACCCCTCCCCCATCCTCTCTCATTTCCATAAGTAATACCCCCATCACTCACCCTCCCGTAATCTTATATCCTCCAGCTCTGAGCCGATTTCCCCACTTTGTCTTCCTCTCTCCATCCTCACCCAGTCCCCTCCACAGCACATTTTATTGCTCTTAGACTTTCTCATTCACAAATGTTATATCCACTTGCTCTTTAATCCGGTAGGGGGGCAATTTGTGGTCAACCAGCTGTTGTTGGACTACGGCTGGCTGAGGATGGTGGGAGTTGCAGTCCCAAACCAGCTTGTGGGCAGATCGCCCACTGCTGTTTACCCTCTGCTGTCATTGAGATAGGACCCCATTGGCAGATCTGCTCCCCTGAGAGATTTTGATCACTGATGTAACAGCCTCAGTTTAGAACAAAAGACTGAAAATTGACCCCCTGGGCTCCCTCCTTAGTCCTGCAGAGTCTGTCATTTCAGTCTTGTTGGTCTTCTGAACTAATCAGAGCAGTCAAGTTTTATGTCACCAGTACAGCTGATGGTAACTGTTTTGGAGTACCCTGTGGAGTCTCCCAGCTTCTTTACTTTCAGCCGACATGGTGCAAACATGATCATTTCCCTGTAAAGTAGGGGTAGTCAATTGCTGGCCCGCCAGCTGTCAAGGACTGCAACTCCCCATCATCATCACTAATAATAAAAGGCCAGATGTATGTTTGTCCGATGCAGTCATGTGCAGTAAAGACTGCCCGAACGCAGTCATGCGCAGTAGAGACTGCCCGAACGCAATCATGCGCAGTAGAGACTGCCCGAATGCAGCCATGAGCACTAGAGACTGCCTGGACGCAGTCATGCGCAGTAGAGACTGCCCGAACGCAGTCATGCGCAGTAGAGACTGCCAGAACGCAGTCATGTGCAGTAGAGACTGCCCAAACGCAGTTATGCTCAGAAGAGAGTGCCCGAACGCAGTCATGCACAGTAGAGACTGCCCAAACACAGTCATGCGCCGTAGAGACTGCCGAACGCAGTCATGCGCAGTAGAGACTGCCCAGAACGCAGGCTATGTCCTATGCAATCATACACAGTAGGCACTGCCGAATGCACAAACTTTGGCCTGTGTCAACCATAAACAGCCAACGTCTGGTTGGGGACGATGGGAATTGTAGTTCATAACAGCTTGCGGTCTAACAGTTGAGTACTGTTGCTTTAACCGATTGGATGCTACCGAGATCTCCTGGAGCATCCAAATGTTTAAAACCTACTCCCCCTTCTCTCCTCCTCACTCACTCTGTTATTGCAATTTTTTGATTCAGTTCTTTATCATTCTCCCTCCCTCGTTTATACAATTGCCTGGGAGAGAGAGCGAGAGAGAGAGAGAGGAGAAAATCTTCTTATACTAAAATAACCACAATCTTTTCATTTCACCTGCACAAACAGAGAGGTATGCAGAAAGTAAAATGATAAGCCATTCTGGGGTAAAGGAACTGCTCCATCGCTAACAAGAAACATTTCTGGACCTGTCACCTTGAATTTATTTTTATAAAGCTGCCTATTTGTCAGTTAACCAAAAGTCCAGCAGATAAATAGGTTAGGCAATAGTCACACTTTTTTTCTGGCAATAGTGAAAGTCTTCTTGTGCAGCACAGAGCTTAATTAGCATATGAAATATCACTGGAAACTTTAATTAGCATATGAATCATCATTGGTACCACACAGGTACCTCAATTAGCATACATTCTCCTATGGTGCCAGTTATGAATAGCGCCTTCAGTGTTTATTTGCTGATCTTTTGGCTAACAAGGGCATTTTTTTATTACGTTTTCAGATATGCAAACTTGAATTAAAGGTGGCATAACCTTGCTTTTAACCCCTTGTATGCTAGAGAGCGTGCAATGCTACACAGGTGGGACATTTTAATTGTCCCCTATGGTGCAGTTGGTTTGCTCCTGAATACATTGTAATTTTTTTTTGCATAAGGGAGAGGAGATACCACTGGGAGAAGGGAATCCTGTCCTGTAGATCTTACACTGTAATATAAAGAGGGACACAGGTACAATACAGGGAGAGGAGGGACCACTGGGAGAAGGGAATCCTGTCCTGTAGATCTTACACTGTAATATACAGAAGGAGATAGGTACAGTACAGGGAGAGGAGGGACCACTGGGAGAAGGGAATCCTGTCCTGTAGATCTTACACTGTAATATACAGAGGGACACAGGTAAAATACAGGGAGAGGAGGGACCACTGGGAGAAGGGAATCCTGTCCTGTAGATCTTACACTGTAATATACAGAGGGATGCAGGTACAATACAGGGAGAGGAGGAACCACTGGGAGAAGGGAATCCTGTCCTGTAGATCTTACACTGTAATATACAGAGGGATGCAGGTACAATACAGGGAGAGGAGGAACCACTGGGAGAAGGGAATCCTGTCCTGTAGATCTTACACTGTAATATACAGAGGGAAACATGTACAATACAGAGGTGAGTTACCACGTAGGGCTGTATGTTCAAAAGAAAAAGTCCACTTCTGGGATAAAGTGCACAGTAGGGGAGACCTGAACTTTCTCATTGATTAATATATTGCTTTTAACCTCTAGAATGCTAGAAAGGTCTCTGATACATTATTTTGAAATGTGTTGGAGACCTCTATAATGTTCTAGGGGTTAAGGCTCCACTGAAGCCATTTTTTAGTTTCGGAAATCTTTTTTCTTCCCTTGTGGTGCATTTTGCCTGTGCTAGAGTTACTCCTTTTCTTTAACCCCTTAACGATCCATGACGTACATGTACGTCACTAGGTGGATGTCCCTAAAGGACCAAGGATGTACGTCATGGAATTCCGGGTTCCACGCGCTGCTGCACGCCGTTCGGGGAGTCCGGAATCGGATCAGCAAAAAAAAAAAAAAGTGCTCCCTGATCCTTAAGTGAAGGCCGCATGCGTGCACGGCCAGTTCTTCAGGGGTTAAACACAGGGCCTGTGCAGATGAAAGGGACCTGTCACTGTCACTAGGTAACTGTGGTGCTAAGTGGGTCTCATGCGTTCAATATACAGCACAGAAGCTTTTAATTTTGCTGTTCACTTCACCTTGACCCCCTTGTCGTGCTGTGATTGTCCTGTTTCATGCTGTTCTGGGAACTGATGTGTCAGTGCAGCTACTTACCAGTGATGGGTAAAATGCGTCAGGTATCTCACTTTAGAGATTGTCACTTCTGCCTCGTCTTTAAATCTCTGTGATCTGACATAGCTCAGTGATCTTACCACTTCCCTGAATGTCTTAATATCCCACTTTACAGCACCAGAGAATCACAACATTAGATGTCATATTTGTGGGACCTTCTAAAAGTGGACTGATAATAGAGATCTTCAGGGCTGACGTGACACTATAGACTGGAGCAGTTTTGGAGGAAAGCAATGGCACCATTGAGGATACATAAACTTTTCCATTGTTTGAAGGAAAATAAAATATTTCTTATTAACCATTTGAGTATCAGTGGGTACAATGCATTGCACAACCATCTGGCACACAACGGGTAAAAACATGTGCTTCAGGTGTACTCCCACAGTAGTGAGATTTTTCAATCAAAAATGATTATAGCTGCGACGGTTATTAGCAGCATCAACCAATGTACATCCACTGTGTTGGAGAGCTGGAGTCACTGACTACAGCTCTCCATAGTCAGAGGTAGGAGCAGAACAAGCTAGTTACCACGATAGAGAATTGCAGTTTGATTTAACAAAACAAATAAAAAAGCAAGGTTGCTTTGTAATAAAATTTAAATGAAAAACATCCAATCGTTGAATATATTTATTTTTTTACTTAAATGTTTTAAAATAAAAAAAGTTTACTGCTTTTTAAATAGAGTTCTTATTTTACTGAATGTTAAGAAGGTCTCCAATACAAGTGATTCAGATGAGTGGGGGGTTGACGATTTTGCTGGCGCAGGGTTAAATCATCAAGGTGTGTAAGAGAAATGATGGGAAGGGAGAGCGGAGAAGGGAGTTAAAGGAGGGATCCTAATAAAGGATGCAGGCTCATTTTGGAAGGGAAAAAAGGAAGATGTGTTTGGAAAGAGAAAAGAGAGGAGACGAGGCAAGATGCAGAAAAAAGGAGAGGGGAATGAGTGATGTATGGAGAGAGTGTGTGGGAGGAAAGTGACTGAGTGGAACACGGAGCGTGAAAAAGGGAAGAAAAGGACATGCTGGTTAGTTTAAAGTACGATGGGGAGTGGAGAGAGGGAGGGAGGAGGAGATGGGGGGGTGAGGAGAAAGGAGGAGAGAACATTGTGCTATATATAACTAGATGTATATGTGTATGCATACGTGGAATATATAATAATATAGCCATATATTATAATATGACTATTTTTCTGGAAAAAAGGTGGCAGTACTATGTAACATATATTTATTTTGAAGGGATAGTATTGCCAAGTTTTTAAAAAGCTAATCTTGTAGGCATTAAAAAAATAAACTAAACGTCCGCAGTCCCATCTCTCAGAACTTTATGGTTTGAGAGATATTCTGCACTAAAGTTCCCCACTCCTTCCCCTTTCCCTGACGTCAGCAGTCAAGCTAACTGCAGGGGAATCCGTTCCTGGGACCACCAGAGTCTCTTCAGCGGAGCCGAGATAGAATTATTGGTAAAGAAATCCTTCACTGGAATGGTTTAATAAATGTGCTAGAAAACCAAGCACACTTTGTAGACCTTTCCAGTGAAGGATTTCTTTCTCAGTAATGTGAGCCTCTGCCGGTCCCAGGACCGGATTCCCCTGCAGTCAGCTAGAGCGCTGACGTCAGGGAAAGGGGAAGGAGTGGGGAACTTTAGTGCAGAATATCTCTCAAACCATAAAGGTTTGAGAGACGGGACTGGGGGCATTTAGTTTAATTTTTTAATGTCTACAAGATTCGCTTTTTTAAAACTTGGCAATACTATCCCTTTAATTTAAAGTACCATACAGTGTAACACTGGTTCTCAAACTGTTCTTTGCGGAAGGCCTGGGTTCCTTGAACTTTCACTATTGACAGGACTGGAATGGGAAGAATACAAGTACCGTATTTGACCAAATATAAGGTGAAGTTTTTACCAGTAATTTTAATCTGAAAAAAAAATGGACTTTGCCGTATGTTCAAGATGCTGTTTTAATTCAGCTTTTCATCCAGCAGGGGAAAATGGTAGAAGATCTGAGCTGAAGGGGCAGGATGCCGGAATTTTTCTCCTGCTTCATACTCCTCTTGAGCATCACATCAGCCAATGAGTGGAGACTCACATGGCTACAACCGGACGTTAGTGTGGAAGTGACATGTTGTGTCCAGTCCAGTTGTAGCCATATGAGTCTTTCCGCATTGTATGATGGGAGGCTTGATTATTGTCACCCTGGTTTTTCAGTCATAATGACTTAGCTGATTATTGACACCAATCCATAGAGCTTTTAAGTGAAGCTAAATCAGTGACCTCAAACTGCAAGACTGTACTGGATCTTCCACAGCTGCTGAGATCGGGGGTGAGGTAGGGGTTATTATGTATTAAGGCATGACAAAGAGGTGATAAAGTGGAGATGACTACTCAAGAGAGATCACTTCTCAAATACCAGTGTTAGTCTGTGGAGTCCATGCACTAAGATCCTTTGAGTTCGAGAAATATTGGAGCACTGACTCCACAGCATTAGGACTTGGAGAAGTGATATCAATGAAGAAGTCATCTCCTCTTTATTACACCTTAGTGCATCTCCCCCAGTTGTTTGTAATCTTACTGTCACAGCAAAAAGAACGAGAACCACTGTAATTTATTTTTACTGCAAAACCATCCCCCAAATAGATGACTTAAAGGGATAGTAATACTTAATATGTAAAAAAATACATATTGTAGTGTTTAGCCCCCTGAGTGAAAAATGGTACTCTCACTTCTGAAAGGTGTTTTATTCAAAAGTTACTATAGCTCAAAGTTAAAAGAAAAGGCTACAGCTTACAACACTAACTCACCTTAGTGCATAGCTATATATGTGTATATCTGTATAATACTTTTTAATTATATATTTTCCATGAAGTATCCATTGATTAAATTGGGGTTACTGACGTGTGCAGCAAGGAATGAGAGGGTTCTCCAGTCCCCTAAACATTAGGCCAAAGCCCAAATTGCAAGCAAAGAACAGAAAGCAAACCTGCGCTCCTCCAGTCTAAATGTGACTAGTGTGCCCTGTATTAGGCATATATTATAATACTGTGAATAAGTTTGAGGCATTAGTGCCTACATTATTGGTCAAAAACGAGGTTTAAGCTCACCAACCACGCCAAGGTTCCTCAATTGTGGCAAGTCCTACTCAAAACACTTGAAGTCCTTATCTAAAAATAAAAAAATTAAAAATAAAAAATTGACCCCTGAGGAAATGTAGTAATAACGCGTAGAGCAGGGGGCCCTTTTTACTATATTTTTGTATGCGTGAAGGTCCCCATGTATGCAATTAAAAACAAGTGACAAACAATATTTAAAAAAGTGTAAGAGAAGACTTGTCCTGTATGCCTGCATAGCGTGGACACCCAAAGGGTACTGAAGCGCTATCAGCCCTTATATACAGCTTGTGACCACTCCCACAGGCCACTCCCACAGGCCACATGAGGAAGAATCAGTTGGAAACAAACCTAGAATGCTAAAGCCATAGTTACCTCTTAAAGGCCTAGAATGTAAAGAAAAGAATTGGCGCATGTATGCAATTAAAAACAAATGGCAAACAATATTTTTTGTTTGCCATTTGTTTTTAATTGCATACATGGGGACCTTCACGCATACAAAAATAAAGTAAAAAGGGTCCCCCTGCTCTACGCGTCACTACCACATTTCCTCAGGGGTCAATTTTTTATTTTGAATTTTTTTAGATAGGGACTTCAAGTGTAGGACTTGCCACAATTGAGGAACCTTGGTGCGGTTGGTAAGCTTAAACCTCGTTTTTGGGCCAAAAATGTAGGCACTAATGCCTCAAACGTATTCACAGGATTATAATATATGCCTTAATACAGGGCACACTAGTCACATTTAGACTGGAGGAGCGCAGGTTTGCTGTCTGTTCTTTTATAGCTCAAAGTTGAATTTTTTAGGTGCAATATCACAGTGACCTGAAATTGTACAGTGGCGCTGTTGTTACACCATCCTATGGACAGCTCTGGTCCACAGACCATAAATCTCCATAGGATGGTGTAACAACAGCACCACTGTACAATTTCAGGCCACTGTGATATTGCACCTAGAAAATTCAACTTTGAAGTGTAATAACTTTTGAATAAAACACCTTTCAACAGTGGGAGTACTCTTGTTTTACTCAGTGGGATTTTGTTTTATATTTTAAATGTTACTATCCCTTTAAAATAACCAAATAAATAAATAAATATTTAATTGTACACTAGCAAAAGAATCCCAGTGTTGTTAGTGGCAGAAATTGTTTTGGCAGCAAAGCGCGTTGTAACCTGTAGTGCAGTTACTATAACAGAACTACTCGGATAGCGGAACACCGTCATTACTACATTGTAGGCTCTGGAGAATAAACCTGTAAATGTGCATTAATTAACCCTTTGAGTGTCAAAGAGGTGTGAAATGCGTTGGATACCTGTCTGCCACTCAGAGGCTTAAAAGGTATCTTTATTTGTCCCCTCGAATACTAGAGAGATAGGGTGACTACACGTCCCGGAATGCCCAGGACTGTCCCTTATTGGAGGACTGTGTCCCGCATCCCAGGTCACCCCCCCACCGGGACAACAAAGAGTCCCAGAATGGAGCAATAAAGCTGGCACCCACAGCCTACCTACATAGCGTATTTGCTATATGGTCCTCATTTGCTGGCTCAAGGACCATATAGCAAATACATTTCATTGTAATAAACATTATATATTCACAAAATCTGAACAATTTGTAGTAGTTTAGGGTAGTTCACTCCTTGTAATTTCTTCAGCTATAGGGTATTGTAAAGACAGTAAAATGCGTTGTAAATAAATGTTCTGTTCACAATAGGCAGCATAGCAAGGAATGAGTGTTAACCCTTTTAGCGCCAGAAGGATCTCTAATGCATTCCTTCTCAATTCTTTTAATACCCTTCTGGCACCCTACGGGTTAAGGCAGGTTCCATTTCCTCACCCCATCTGTCAGATAATAGCTTATGTTGACACGAGTTATCAAAGACTTTCAGCCTTACCCCTATAGATGGATGTCATTGGCTAGTTTATAGTTTTTAAATGTCAAGGATCCTCATGAGTCTGTTTGGAAATGACTGCCAAGAAAAACTGCTGATCTGAGGGATGGAGTTGATCTCTCGAAAGCTTGTCTGAAAATATAAACTTTGTCCAAATAAAAAAGATATCACCTAGTACTACAGTACTTTTATCTTTATTTCTCTGTCGTCCAATACAGGTTACTGGTAACTTTGGGTAGGTGATCAGCACCTTTAAAAAGGCAGGAACAATTCTGAGAAGTGACTGCTGGGTGGAGCCTACCTCCTCTCCTTAGCTTGCAGCTAGCCAATCCCCAACCAGTAAGATTTGTTTCTTGGTCAAGACACAAGGCAAGAGAACAGTTCTGTTATAGTTTTAGCTTTTTTATTATTTTCTGTTAGATATGGGATACCACCATTACTGACAATTCCAATCACCCAAATGTGGATAGCTCAATTTACCAGGTGCTTTTGTGGACCTAAGCCCTGGCAGCGAGCAGGCAGTATCTGAGGTTCGCCTGCGCCAGGGGTCACTTTCAGTTCTCAGCTCTTCCTTATGGCTAACAACTGCTCCCCAGGTTTTCCAAAGAGTTCTGGGGTCATTGATCTCCGTCCTTCATCAGGATGGAGTGAGAGTGACTCCGTACATGGACGACTTGCTTTTGAAGGCAGAGTCTGAGGATCTTCTTCACCGGCAGGTTCAGACCTGCATTCAGGTACTCACTCGCCACGGGTGGATTGTGAACTTGGACAAGTCGGACTTGTCCCCATCTCAGAGCCTCATCTTCCTGGGTCTGCTGTTCGACACTCAGAAGGGCATGGTGTTTCTGCCGGAGGAAGTAGCGCATCAGATTGCTCAGCGAGTATCGAGGGTCCTGGCTCTCAAGTGGATTCCAGTTCCAAAGTTGCTTTCCCTGGTGGGGAAGTTCATCTCCACGATAGAGGCGGTGCCATTTGCGATGGCACACACCAGGGAACTTCAGAGGTTTGTGATTCAGACGTGCAGGGATCGTCCAGATCATCAGAAGTTGTTAGTATCTCTTCCTCCTCATGTGGAGCTGAGCCTGGAATGGTGGTTGGACCTTTCCCATCTCTTGAAGGGGAGACCCTTTCGGGTACCCTACTGGACCACGGTCATGACGGACGCCAGTCTCTCGGGCTGGGGGGCTGTCCTGGGTCGCTTCAGCGCTCAGGGGAAGTGGTCCATGGAGGAGTCTCTTCTCTCCATCAACATCCTGGAACTTCGGGCGATTTTCCATGCTCTGCGCCATTGGGAATCTCAACTGGAGAACTGTCCTGTCAGAGTGGAATCCGACAATGCCACCGCCGTGGCTTACATCAACAGGCAGGGCGGGACAATAAGTCTCGCCATGTGGCTAGAGGTAAAGACCATTCTGTCCTGGGCGGAGGTTCATGTTTCCGCTATTTCTGCGGTGCACATTCCATGCGTAGACAACGTCATGGCAGACTTTCTCAGTCGTCACACAGTCGACAGCGGAGAGTGGGAGCTCCATCCGGAGGTGTTCAAGCTTCTGACTCAGATGTGGGGTGTTCCTTTGGTGGATCTGATGGCGACCAGACACAACAGGAAGGTTCCGACGTTCTGCTCCAGGTGGAGGGACTTGCTGGCTCTGGCGGTTGACGCCATGTCGATTCCTTGGGTG
Source organism: Rhinophrynus dorsalis (assembly GCA_037306005.1). Classification (NCBI taxonomy): domain Eukaryota; kingdom Metazoa; phylum Chordata; class Amphibia; order Anura; family Rhinophrynidae; genus Rhinophrynus; species Rhinophrynus dorsalis. Next base: position 513,332,533 of record CM074721.1, read on the forward strand.
TTCCCCATAGACTACATCTTTTCTCCCCTTCCAATGTTGATCAGAGTGATCCAGAAGCTGAAGGTGGAGCGTTGTCCGGTCATCCTCATCGCTCCAAACTGGCCTCGTCAGTCTTGGTATCCGGACCTTCTGGCTCTGTCGGTGGCAGAGCCATTTCTTCTTCCATCTCGTCCAGATCTTCTGATTCAGGGGTACCTATGGAAGGAGGACGTTCATCATCTCCATTTGACGGCCTGGAGGTTGAATCCTCTATTTTGAAGAAGAAGGGGTTTTCTTCTGCTGTGGTTTCTACCATGCTTCGTGCTCGCAAGCCCGTTTCTTCCAAGATCTATCACCGGGTCTGGTCGATCTTTCTCTCTTGGTGTGCTGACAGGGACCTGTCTCACGATTTTCACCTTCCTACGGTCCTGGCTTTTCTGCAGGACGGGGTGGATAAAGGACTCAGCCTGAGTTCTCTTAAGGTTCAGACTTCGGCACTTTCTGTCTTTTTTCAGGAACGCATTGCTATGCTTCCTGATGTCAAGATCTTCTTTCAGGGCGTTGCTCATGTGCGTCCCGCTTTTTTTTCCTCAGTGGGATCTTAATCTGGTCTTGGGAGTTCTTCAGCATCCTCCCTTTGAGTCTTTGGCTATAATTCCTTTGCGCCTTTTGTCTTGGAAGATGGCCTTTCTTCTGGCCATTGTGTCTATCCGCCGGGTGGCGGAGTTACAAGCTCTCTCCTGTAAACCTCCCTATTTGGTGTTTCACAAGGACAAGGCGGTTCTTTGTACCTCCAAGGAGTTTTTACCGAAGGTGGTTTCCGAGTTCCACATTAATCAGGAGATTGTGGTGCCTTCTTGCTGCCCTAACCCCTCTTCTGATAAGGAGAAGGATCTCCATTTGTTGGAGGTTGTGCATTGTCTCAAGTTTTATGTGCATCGCACGGAATCCATCAGGAAGTCTGACGCTCTGTTCGTCATTCCGGAGGGTCCTAGGGCTGGGAGACCGGCATCCAAAGTGACTATTGCATCTTGGATTAAGTCTACAATTCGAAAGGCGTATGAATTGAGGAACAAGCATGTTCCCTTTAGGGTTACGGCCCATTCTACCAGGTCCATTGGGGCCTCTTGGGCCTACAAAAATCAAGCGTCTGCTGATCAGCTGTGCCGGGCGGCCACTTGGTCCTCTGTGCACACTTTTTCGAAGCACTACCGTGTGGATGTGCTGGCCTTGGCTGATGCCAGTTTTGGGAGGAAGGTCCTGGAGGCAGTTCTGCCTGTCTAGGATCTTCTTCTTCTGAGGTCCTTTGTGCTTCCGTACTGTTGAGCCCGGTTGGCTCTAGTTCAGTGTGCTGTGTAACAGTTACTGGGGTTTGTTTTTACCCCTTGTTGGTGTCCGTTGACACTTCTGTTTTGTTGAGATCTCTGACCGGTAGGTCCATGGAGGTCCTGGTGACTTTGGGGGTCTTGCGCCTGGTCCTTGCCTCCTTCCCACCTCAGAGTAACTCAATGGTTGGACATCCCAGAGTCACCAGTAACCTGTATTGGACGACAGGGAAAATAGGATTTTAGTCTTACCTGTTAAATCCTTTTCACTTAGTCCATACAGGTTACTGGTCTCCCACCCTGTCAAGAGACCATGCTTGGCTCTCCTGTGGCAAGTTGTGGGAGTCCTTCGGGGCATGCTCACAGGAATCTTCTTCTTCTCTCTCCCTTCTCTGGTCAGTTAGTAGGGTCACAAATCATTCTGGCATCAAGCTGACTGGGAGCAGCTAAGGAGGGAGGGGAGGCTCCACCCCCTGCATACATTTGGAGATATGTTCCTGCCTACTTAAAGGGGCGGATCGCCTCCCAGAGTTACCAGTAACCTGTATGGACTAAGTGAAAAGGATTTAACAGGTAAGACTAAAATCCTCTTTTTTGGGGTATTGCTTTTTTATTTTAACTGTTTGAGTGGCAGAAGGGTATGCAATGTGCTGCATACCCCTCTGGCACTCAAAGGGTTAAATGTGCTGTTTTGATTATTTATCCACTTCATCGCACACATTAGTTTTAACGCAAAAGATAATGTCCTATTGCTGTAGGCCTGAGTAGTAGTGTGATAATAAAGGTGGATTTATGGAAGTGGCAGTGTAGTGGCATGTTAATGGAAGATATATGACAGTAAAGGGGCAGATGAGTAGTCACGGATCAGGGGAATAAAACTTGGATTTGAGTTGTGACATGGGCGGGTGGCTGACTCAGTGAGGGAGCATATGGTATATGATGGGAGGTGATCCGGGCTGTGTACCCTGAAGGTGAACTGTGAGAGACATAGGTGTCGCATCAGACAAGTAAGTCAGGTTGATGAATGCTGAATGTGTTTGTGAATCAGGGCCCATAGCATGATGAGGAACAGTAAGGGACTATTTGTGCCATCACAGGGGTGGGTCAGGGAGATGTTTGCTAAAAATGTGTATAGCAAGCGAGCAGGTCAAGCACGAGTAGAGCAAATTACGGGCCATTGGTGCTTTGAGTACATCCAGAAAAGCGGGGACACATAGAAGAATTTCCCTTTTATATCCCTTACTTTAGGTCTTTCCCGCTCCATTATTCATGCCTCTTTCCACACTGCAAACTGACCCACCACCTCACACCAGTTTTTTTTTTATCATACTGTCCCCCTTACACTTCCCCTGATCCCTGCTCAGACCCAGTACCCACGCCTGCCCCTGTCGCTGACCCAGGACTGGCTAGGCTACTAGGGTCCGCCTCACTATATACACTTCTTTTTATATTACAGGATCTTTTAAGCTATTACTGTGATGTGACCATTGCCTTCTTCTGCCTCTCTCTCAGTGTTGGACTATCTAGACTCCAACACTACTGTATAGAGCGAGCATGCCCCCCCCCCCATCCACATTCAGCTTTCTCCAGAGGTTACAACTAGTACATACTTCATATCCCATTATACAGACTTTTGCTCATTGCTTTGTTTTGCAGGGGCCAAAGACTGGCACAATCTATATTACTCTTTACCTACAGCCTGTTCAGTAAGCCCTGGTCTACCATTAGACATTTAGGCATGTTTATCAAGAATGCTGCACCGAAACTCCCATCTTCTCTGATGGAGTATTGGAACAAGCACATGCTCCTTATGTCTTCATAGAGAGTAAAGGATTTGCTCCTTATCTTCATTCAGAGGCTGTAGGACAAGCGTCAGCCCCTTACTGCGATAGCGCTGACAGTGGACTTCCTAATTATCTGGGGCTGTGACAGCAGAGATAGTGGTACAATATGTTAAGTGTACTAAGGGCACTCCATGCTAAATCACACACTGGAATTGATTATCAGTCCCTATGCCTACCTAACGTCAGTTTACTAACCTACGTATGCCAAAATACCTCTCTGTAACACCTTAAGGACCAGCCATGGCATTCTTTTTTTTTTTTGTTGAATAGGAATCAGAGGTCCCCCAATAGCGTGCAGCCACGCAGGGACCCCTGAATTCCATGAAGTACATATACGCCATAGGTCACAAACGCGCATTTTCCCCATGACATACATGTCCGTTCATAGCCCTTAAGGAGAAATCTCAATGAAGTCTTCCTGGCAAAACACTTTCTAAATAAATAAATACATACATATATTTAACCCTTTGAGTGCCACAGGAGTATTCAACACGTTACGAAGCAGTGCATTGTATACCCCTATGGCACACAAAGGGTTCATTAAAAACAGATTCTTGCCCTGGGATTAGAACCCATTCCTTTTCACCAGGAACTTTGTCTCATGTTTACTAGATTACCTAATTTATGACATGCATCACACTTATCACTTAGTTACATCCATAACAAAGGTCAAACGATCATGCATAACAACTTAAACATCCAGCAGACAAAACACGTTTATTATACACTGTAATGTGCATGCATCTAAAAAGTACGTTTTACAGTGGCTGTTAAAGAGTACATGATATTTAACCACTTAAACACCAGAGGGATTAGAGAGTCATGAATCATAATCATTTTAGGTGATACAGTGTATTTAAAGCCTTGAATGTACAGGACATCAAAATGCGTTGCTTCACACTGCATAGAGGCAACTCTGGCATCAAAGAGTTAAACTAAAATATACTTCATTTTATTATCAGTTTTGGCCAGTGAAGCTAACTAGTTTTTATAATGGTTGGCCCTGGCTGAATTTCTGTCCTTGTGCATGATTCTTTAACCCTTTTAGTGCCAGAAAGGTACGCAACGCATTGCTTTCCAATGCATTGCGTACCACTCTGGCACTCAAAGGGTTAAGACAGGGACACCTAAACCATTCCCCCCACCACTACCTCTAGGTGTCCTGGATCTCATCATATGAACACTGGGGAACTAATCAGTGTTTCTATCATTCTGAAGGCTCTGCCTGAGTTAACAACATTCACTTGTGTTTAACCCTTTGAGTACTAGAGGGGTACGCCACCCATTGCAGAGCAATGCGTTGCATACCCCTCTGGAGCTCAAAGGGTTAACTGAGGAGATCTTTAAAACACACACTTTTTGTGGACTGAGAACATTTTTCAGTGCTCCTTTACGAAGACCAATTGTGGAAATTCTGAAAAAAATAATTTGCACCATAAGGGACAATTAAAGTGGAACTATCACTCCAGTTAAAGTGCCCCCCAAATAATTATACATATAGTGATATGCATACCAATACTTGTATTACCCTGAATAAGTCCAGCATTATTGAGAAATCCATCTTTCTCTGTCGTCCAATACAGGTTACCGGTAACTTTGGGTAGGCGATCCGCCCCTTTAAGTAGGCAGGAACAATTCTAGAATTGATTGCAGGAGGTGGAGCCTACCTTCCCTCCTTGGCTGCAGCTAGCCAACCAGCTCCAGAAAGATTTGTTCCTTGGTGAAGACACAGGCAAGAGAACAGTTCTGCTATAGTTTCAGATTTTTTTTTAATTTTTCTGTTACATATGGAATAGCACCATTAGGCAGAGTACCATAACTGACAATGCCCTTAGATGTGGCTAGCTCAGTATCCAGGTGCTTTTTGTGGACCGTAAGCCCTGGGGGGAAAATCTTGGGTTCAAGTTCTTTCCTCAGGAGTTGCCCACCGAGGCTTCTTCTTCATACATGGTAATCTGAAGACAGAAGATCTGCAGGAAAGGTGAGCAACCCTTTGAGTGCTGCAGGTCCACATGTCCCACAGTGCCCCTCCGCACAGGGTTTTTTCCTTTGGAGTTTCTATTGCACACTCCTGCACTCATTGGGTCTATCTGTATGTCTGTTGGATGTTTGGAGCAGGTTTATGTGGTAATTAACCATTTAACTGTTGGTTTTGCATCTTTTGGGGGGGGGGTTTTACACTTTCCCTACTGGTTCAGTGTTTTTTGGGTCTCCTAGCATGTTCTAGTTATGTTTCATGTATTTTTATTTTACTGTTTAAACTCTGTAAAATTAAAGGCGCGCTTTACCTCATAGGCGCTATTGGTCCATTCACTCCTATGGGACTGTACAGTTTGCGACATATCTCTCCAACAGCCCCACCTAGTGACTTCAGAGATGGTTCATTTTTATTGTCTGCCCTTGCTCTATCATCTGGTTCATCTTTCTAGTGTGTTGGGGGGCTCAGGGGGCTTCGGGCACTGTTGGGGTACTTTTTCTGGGAAAACTACATTTCCCATGAGCAATTGCTTTTCACGCTAGTTTCTGATTGGCTCCTGTCACAGCAACCATTTTGTGCCATTTCCAGAACAAGTATCCTATGCAGGGTTTGGAATCTCCTTCTCTCCTCAGCTGATTAACCCTTCGCCTGCCAGATAAGTCTGTTTTAGCGATTTCTGGGATGAAACTAATCCTACACACTGTAACTTTTTGACACTGTGAGAATGTCTAATCCGTTGCAGCTTGAGGCCAGACCTAAGACTAAGGATGCTGGGGTCTCTGTGTCCCTCATTGTGCATTGCTCTTCCTGTCATTCAGGGTTACCTAGTGAATTCTCAGGTCATTATGCCCAGCATGTTCTGATGTCCTTGAGAGTCTCCCAGGGACCCCCAGCCATGAATTAGAGCCAGTTTGGGTGCAAGAGTTCAAGGCTGCTACTAGGGACCTTAGGTCTACATTGCAACTCTTTCCATCCCAGTTACAGGGGGTCTTCCATACAGGGGGTCTTCCCTGCCAAAACCACAGGGAGTACCTGACGTATCAGATTCCTCTGAGGAGGAACTGGTGGTAGATTCAGATGTTGAGGAGTGTTCTGCTGTGGGGTCCTCTCAGTTTTTTGGAGACCCCTTTGAGGCCGATCCTGAGCCCTCAGCTGAGGGCCTGATCAAGGCTGTTTTGACTACCCTAAACATTCCCTTCGTTCAGGAGGTTCCTTCTGATCCCTCTGATGTTTTTCAGAAGCCTAAAAAGCCCCTTACTTGTTTTCCACCTAACCCCTCTTGACCGCCGTGTGTCCGAAGAGTGGAAATCCCCAGACAGAAAACCTTCTGTCTCCAAGATATTTGCCAAGCTTTACCCCTTTTCTGAGGCGGAGCTTACTCAGTGGGTTCATCCCCCCAAAGTGGATGCTCCTATCTCCAGGCTAACTAAGTCTACTGCCTTGCTAGCTTCTGATGCCTCTGCTCTGAAAAACTGGATTGACAAGAAACTTGAGGTTTCCCTTAAGTCCATTTTTGCCATTGCTGGTACTGCCATGTGTCCCACGTTCACTGCGGCATGGGTTAACCGGGCCATTGCTGTCTGGACTGAACAACTTACCCTGGCTGTCTGTTAGGGCACTCCTACTTCGGATATGTTGCGACTTCTCGCCAACATTTCTGAGACCCAGCACTATGTTTCTGCTGCATTATTTGATGCCATCCGCTTGGTGGCTAGGGTTTCCATCATGTCTGTGGTTGCTGGACGAGCTCTTTGGCTCAAGATTTGGTCTGCTGACACTGCTTCCAAGAAAGCCTTGCTCTCCTTGCCTTTTCAAGGCACTTCATTGTTTGGGCCAGATCTTAAGGATCTGATTAGTGACAGGGGCGGACTGACAGCATCCAGGGCCCCCGGGGAAATGGAGTTCATGGGCCCCCTTTACCCCACCCCCATTTATGCCCCACCCATATTTATTTCCCGCCCCTCAGTTATTTCTCCGCCCTACCATCCCAGCCCACCCCCTTCTGCTAATTTTATAACTGGCATTGATTTTTTTAAGTAAGGCAAGTTATCCCACAGAGCTTTCAACTGAAATTGAGCTAAAGTACTGATACTGCAGAGCTTACAATTGAAATGGAGCAACACAAATGATACCACAGAGCTTACAAATGAAATTTAGCTACCCTAGTAAAACCACAGAACTTACAATTGAAACAGAGCTACACTAGTAACACCACAGAGCTTACAACCGAAAAAGAGCTAAACTAGCAAGAACAAAGAGCTTACAGTTGAAACTGAGCTACACTAGTAATACCACAGAGCTACAGTTGAAACAGGGCTACACTAGTAATACCACAGCGCTTGCAATCGAAATTGAACAGCAGTAATACCACAGAGATTAGAAATGAAATAGAGCTGCACTAGTAATACCACAGAGCTTAAAACTGAAACTTAGTTACACTAGTACCACCAAAGACCTCACAATTCAAACAGACCTACTCTAACAATAACACAGAGCTTACAAATGAAATGGAGCTACACAAGCAATACCACAGTGGTTGCAATTGAAATGGAAATGGAGCTCCATTTCAGTGGTAAGCTCTGTGGTATCACTTGTAAATTTTATTATATCACTATATATCACTTATGTAGCCCCATTTAAAATGTAAACTGTGGTATAACTTAGATTGTTCCAATTCAGTTGCAAGGTCTGTGGTATAACTATATACCTTCACCACCTGGCTCCCCAACTGACATGTTTTAAAGGGATGTCAGCAAGTTTACTGCCTTGACCACACAGAAACCATCAGCATCTAAATATTGAGAGACATTCAGAGGTTAAATAATTTTAAATGGGGATCAGGACACACCATAAGCAACATATGGCCTTATGCACTAAGACATGGAACAGTTTTGGGGCAAATCAATTTCCTTTTTGACTTAAAAGGGACATTTTAACCCCTTGCTAGAGAGGTCTTTGAGACTTCTTTTGCAGTCAAAGGACTCATTTAACCCCTTAGGGACCCTTGACGTACCAGGACCGTCAAGGGTAAACTTGCTTGAAAGACCCTTGACGGTCCTGGTACGTCACGTACTTTTTACTTACAGCGCTCTACCGGGAGCGCTGTAAGTAAAAATAGGGCATGAAATAGACCGCTCCAAGATCGGAGCGATCTCTTTCAAGCCCCATAGTGACGCGCCGATACACGTGACAGGTCACGTGTACCGGCGCCTCAAAGTGCCCCTATGCGGACGTTATGGGACGGATATGTCCCATAACGTCCGGTCCTTAAGGGGTTAACATCATATTTGTTGGATTGCTCCAGAATTGCTTCTTAGGATAGAAACATATATAGCCAAAGCTCCCGTTGACTTGCAGTGTGGTCCCATTAAATGAACTGGAATTTTTATTTGTCCCCTTTGGTGCAGCTGGATTGCTCCAGAATTGCTCCAATACTTTCTGTTCATATGGTCCATTATTTACTAACATTTCAGTACAATTCTTTGCTGCTATTCTATATGTCCCACTTTAACCTCATGACCATAGGCCTTATATACAAGGGCAAAGTGCAGCACTATATAAATAAAGAATAATAATAATAATAATAATTGCTGGGGCAAACCAACTACACTATGGCTGACAAATAACACCCCCTTGATTTAAATAGGGTTTTTAATCCCTTAAATAGCGTGGACACATCTATAGCAGTCAAAGGGTTAACAGACCCATTTAACTCAATTGGTACTATGAGTATTTTTTGTTGTGTTGCAACTGCACGTACTTCCCACCTCCTTATACCCATTATTGTGCCTTCTGTCTATGCCACCCAATTCTATTGCCTACATAATGTGCATCACTTCAATTTAAAAAGCTCTTTAGTACCTAAGGCGGTTTAAAGAGCTCTGAAGCAACTAAGCCTGAAGTTGCCAGGTGTATACAGCAAGAGTTAGACATCTTTGGAAGGAAAATAAACTTTTGAGTGGCAGAAGAGGGTCCAACACATTGAATGGGCCAGTAATTGTCTGCCTATAAAAAATTAGAATGTGGGATATCATACATTGGCCAATTTAACCCTTTGAATATCTGGGTATTGAGAAGCAATGTTATGCTCATGCAGCTAGCACTCAAAGGGTTAAAGAATGGTAAATTTCCATAACTCCTGCAATTCCTTTTTTTCTGAATGGAAAGTACTGCATCATATGGAAATTGTATATTTTGTAAATATTTGCTTATAAGGGTCCAACCCCTGCTGGGTGGGAGATGCTGCATTCCAAGGTAAATAACCCTTTGAGTGCACGAGAAGTATTCAATGCATCGCAACACATTCTTTCCCTTTTACCCTTTAATAATTGGAGAGGGTGTAATGTGCTTTGCTTCACATTGCATTGTACACACTCTTCCTCACCCTTAATATGAGTGCTAGAGTTATCGAGTCCCTTGCGTTTCTGGCACTCAAAGGGTTAAGAGGTTAAAGAAGCAGGGAAATAGCCAAACGTGTAGTGCTCTTTCACCTCTATGGCTCTTGGGGCCTTAGGTGAGGAAGTCTTCCAGACTTGAACTGTGTCCTCCTTGGTTGGCTGTTACCGCGTTATAATCCCCAACACAATCTCCTCTCAGGCTCTGACTGACTCCTCCCGTCATCATGTGCCCCTGCGGGCCGTGATGACATCAATGCTAAGCAGACCAAGAGGGCGCGCATACGCATGCACCGAGGGTAGCGTACTCTCATTGCTTACTGCCAGACAATAACCTGGGTGAGTCTGGCAGCAAGTCTTCACATTATGTGTCTCCATTCCTCACTGAGCAGCTCTTTTTGAAGCAGAGCAGGCCCTTAAATGGGGAAAGGCGCTGTGCCTAGTTGCAGATGCAGTTATGATACTTTAATTCTGACTTCTAAATGGCGGTGGCGGCGGGCCCCTTAGTCACGGGTCCCCGGTCCATGACTGAATGCCCGACTGGTCAGTCCACCCCTGATTAGTGAGATCACAGGGGGTAAAAGTACACTTTTGCCTTTGGTCCCCAGAAAGAAAGCGCCTCTCAAGCATAATCGTTTTTTTCATTCCTTTCCGACTGAGACACGTCCGGTGAACCAGATGGTTCCCTCAGCTCCACGTGCCTCCTCCAAGCCCAAACAGCAGTGGAAGCCCAAGGTCTCCTCCAAGCCTAAGGCTTCCAAGTCTTCTTCGGCATGACTCACCGAACCCAGGTCCCCACTCTGCTGTGGGTGGCCATCTGAGTCACTACCACAGCATCTTGAAGGATTCAGTGGCGAACCCATGGGTTTTACAGGTGGTGATGGAAGGGTATAGGATCCCTTTTGTCTCTCTTCCTAATTTTCGCTTCTTTCCTTCTCATACACCTCAGGGCACAAAGAAACGCTGTCTGTTTAATGGTGCTATCCAGGCCCTTCTGGACAAGGATGTCATAGAGCCGGTTCTAGTTCAGGACAGATGTATGGTTTTTTACTCAAACCTCTTTGTGGTCTTTAAGAAGGACGGTGGTTGTCGTCCCATTTTGGACTTCAAGGATCTCAATTCCTTTTTGATCCGGACTCATTATCACCAGGAGTCTCTAAGGACTGTGATTGCTGCTATGTCCCCAGGGGAATTCCTTGCCTCTCTGTATCTTCAGGACACATACCTTCATATTTCCATTCATCCAGAGAACAGGCAGTATCTCAGATTTGCCTGCGACCAAGGGCACTTTCAGTTTTCAGCTCTTCCCTTTGGTCTGACTATAGCTCCTCAAGTCTTCAACCGTGTCCTGGGAGCCTTAGTGTCCGTCCTCCACCGTGACGGCATCAGAGTTACCCCATACATGGACGACCTGCTTCTGAAAGCCCCTTCTACGCATCTTCTTCATCAGCAGGTTCAGAACTGCATTCATGCTCTCACTCATCATGGGTTGATCATCAACATGGACAAGTCAGACCTTGTCCCATCCCAGCGTCTGGTCTTCCTGGGCCTTCTCTTCGACATTCAGAAGAACATGGTGTTTCTCACAGACGAGGTAGCTCACTAGATTGCCCACAGGGTTTCTGCTGTTATGGCTCAAGATCCGGTTCCAGCCAAGAAGCTGTCTTCTCTATTAAGGAAGTTCATTTCCACCATAGAAGCAGTCCCATTTGCCATGGCTCACACCAGGGAACTCCAGAAGTTTGTGATCCAGGTCTGCAGGGGTCAGCCGGACCCTCTGAAGATGTCAGTATCCCTTCCTCTTCATGTTGAACTGAGTTTGTTGTAGTGGCTCGACCTCTCCAATCTGCTGAAGGGCAAGTAATTCCTGGTATCCTTCTGGACCACTGTGACAACAGATGCCAGCCTCTCCGGCTGGGGAGCGATCCTGGGTCGCCTGAGTGCTCAGGGTTGGTGGTCTCTGGAGGAATCTCTCCTTCCCATCAATTTGTTGGAGCTTCAAGTGATATTTCATGCTCTTCGTCATTGGCCATCTCAGCTGGAAGACTGTTCAGTCCGGGTACAGTCCGACAATGCCACGGCCATGGCTTACATCAACAAGCAGGGCGAGAAAAGAAGTCTCTCTGCTTGGTTAGAAGTCAAGGCTATTTTGTCCTGGGCAGAAGAACACGTTCCTGCCATATCCGCAGTGCACATTCCTGGCGTAGACAGAGTCATGGCAGACTTCCTCAGTCGACACACAGTGGACAGCTGAGAGTGGGAGCTGCACCCAGAGGTGTTCAACCTCATTGTTCAGATGTGGGGTCTTCCTTACATCGACCTTATGGCAACAAGACACAACAGGAAGGTTCCGATGTTCTGCTCTTGATGGAGGGACCTTCTAGCTTTGGCGGTGGATGCTATGTCCATTCCTTGGTTATTTTCTCTGGCCTGCATCTTTCCTCCACTGGCAATGTTGCACAGGGTGTTACAGACATTACGACTGGAGCACTGTCCAGTCATTCTGATTACTCTGTATTGGCCTCGCCAAGTTTCGTTTCCGGAGCTTCTAGATCTATCAGTGGTGGAGCCATTCCAGCTCCCTTGCCGTCCGGATTTTCTTCTACAAGGTTACTTGTGGAAGGAGGACGTTAATCGGCTAGCTTTGACAGCATGGAAATTGAATCCTCAATATTGAAGAAGAAAGGTTTTTCTTCTGGTGTGGTGGCTACTATGCTTCGTGCCCGCAAGCCTGTTTCTTTCAAGATCTCCCATCGCGTCTGGTCGACTTTTCTATCATAGTGTACTGATAAGGACCTGTCTCAGGAATTTGGTCTTCCTACTGTCCTGGCATTTTTACAGGACGGTGTAGATAAAGGCCTCAGTTTGAGTTCCCTTAAGGTTCAGACTTCTGCTCTCTCTGTTTTCTTTCAGAGGTGCATTGCCATCCTTACTGATGTCAAGGTTTTCTTCCAGGGCATTGCTCATACTCGTCCTGCCTTCAAGACTCCTGCTTCTCCGTGAGATCTTAACTTGGTTTTGAGCGTTCTTCAGTGCCCTCCCTTTGAGTCCTTGGCTACTATTCCTCTACGCCTGTTGACGTGGAAAATTGCCTTTCTGCTGGCGATTGTTTCCGTGTTGCGGAGTTACATGCTTTGTCTTGTAAACCACCCTATTTGGTGTTTCACAAGGACAAGGCGGTGCTTCACACTTCTCAGGAGTTTCTTCCGAAGGTGGTTTCAGAGTTCCACATCAATCAGGAGATTGTGGTGCCTTCTTTCTGCCCTGACCCCACCTCTGACAAGGAGAGAGATCTCCACTTGTTAGACGTGGTGCATTGTCTCAAGTTTTATGTACATCGCACTGCATCTGTCAGGCAATCTGACACACTGTTCGGCATTCCTGAGGGTCCCAGGGCAGGAAGACCTGCATCCAAAGTGACTATTGCGTCCTGGATCAAGTCCACTGTTCATAAGGCTTATGAGCTGCTGAAGAAGCCTGTTCTCTTTCGGGTCATGGCTTATTCTACTAGATCTGTTGGGGCTTCTTGGGCTTACAAGAATCAGTCCTCCACTGATCATTTGTGCAAGGCTGCCACTTGGTCGTCTGCACACACCTTTTCGAAACACTACAGTGTTGATGTGCTGGCATCGGCTGATGCCAGGTTTGGGAGGAAGATCCTGGAGGCAGTCTTGCCTGTCTAGGATCTTCTTTGGTTCTTTGGTGCTTCCTTCACTTTTGAGCCCTGTTGGCTCTAGTTCAGTGTGCTGTGTAACAGTTCCTGGGGTGTTGTTACCCATGTTCAGTGTCCGTTGACACTTCATTTGTTTTGTTGGGCTACCTATGATCTGATGGTTCATATCTGCTCTGGTGACTTTGGGGGCCTTGCGCCTGGTCCTTGCCTTACTTCCCGCCTCTGGGAAACTCAATGGTTGGACATCCCAAAGTTACCAGTAACCTGTATTGGACGACAGAAAAAAGAGGATTTTAGACTTCCCTGTTAAATCCTTTTCTTAGTCCATACAGGTTACTAGTCTCCCACCCTGTCAAGGGACCATGCTTGGCTCTCCTGTGGCAGATTGTGGGGGTCCTTTTGGGGTCAGGCTCACAGGAATCTTCTTTCCCTTCCACTATCTAGTCAATAGTTAGTGTCTCAAATCTTTATGGTGCTGGTTGGCTAGCTGCAGCCAAGGAGGGAAGGTAGGCTCCACCCCCTGCAATCAATTCTAGAATTGTTCCTGCCTACTTAAAGGGGCAGATTGCCTACCCAAAGTTACCAGTAACCTGTATGGGCTAAGAGAAAAGGATTTAACAGGTAAGAATAAATCCTCTTTTTTGAGACTGATGGGCAGGCATCAGCGCAGAAATCTTGCCTCTTCGGCAACTGTGCTTCTACTCTGTCTGTCCTGAGATCCTCTATGATTGGTGAGGGGAGTTGCATTGTACCTTAAGGTACAGGAAGTGATTGACGGAGCAGGCGCACATATGCCACTACAGCAAGAATCCTGCCCGTGAGTCCCCAAACAAGATGGATTTCTCAATAATGCTGAACTTATTCAAGATCATACAACTACTGGTATGCGTATCGCTAAATGAATAATTACTTGTGGAGCACTTTAATTGGAGTGATAGTTCCACTTTAAACATTCACGGATTTGCCATTCAAGAGGTTAAAAGCCCTGCTTAAATCAAAGGGAATTTTTATTTGCCTCCTATAATACAGTAGTTTTGTCCGGGAATTGCTCCAGCACCTCATAGTGTAACAGTTTCAAAGAGTGTGTAAATGGTTAATTCCCCCCATATGATAGTCCTCCCAGAGCTTGCTGTATCCCCCTCCTACTGTCTAGATAATGACAGAGCAGCGCACACTGATTATACAGTGCTGTGTGCCCGATTACTCACGCTGGATACAGCTGCCTGATATGTAGCTGTCCCCAGGATGAGCTCCGGGTCATATATTTATATATATAGACAAGTATATATAGATCACTGCAAATTCACTGATAGCATAGCAACAGAGACATGGGAGATGTGCGCTTAGGTTTATATATATATTTCTATAGCTATCTATCTACGTATCTCTCTGTCTCTCTCTCTCTCTATATATATATATAATTAATTTTGTGTGTGTATATGTATATATGCATGTGTGTCTCTGTCTATATGTGTATGGATGTCTCTGTGTGTATATGTACGTGTCTTGTCTCTTTCTATGTGTGTGTCTATCTGTGTATATCTCATTTCATGGGTGTCTCTTTGTATACATGTATTTGTATACATGTATATGCCTGCCTCTTTCTATGTGTATGTGTGTGTACAAGTGTGTGTTTTTGTGTGTGTTATATCTCATTGTATGTGCCTATGTGTGTTTATTTTGTATTATCTGTGAGTGTGCATGTGTGGAGAAATATATATATTAGATATAAAAGCTGTAACAAATCTGTTTTTATTTCCATTTCATTTATATGATTCTCACTAGTATATGAAATGATCAAGCCCAGTAAATGTATTTATTAATTCAAGGTGGTAGATACGTGGAATTGTCTCTCTGCAGGAGTGAGAAAGGCCAATACAGTAAATTTATCTAAGAATTCCCAAAACAGATATAAGGTTATTGAGAGGAATAAATAAACCTGATCATCATAGAAAATTGGCAGAATGTTTTTTACCGGCAAATTCTGTTTAAATGGAGGATTGTTGTTTTTTTTTTAGCTCCTAAAGACTTATCCAACACACTGCTTCTATTATACTGGAGGCATCTCCAGAATACAGGCAGTTACTATTGGAAATCTGTAAGGAGGTGGATGTTCCCCTTCTGTATGTTATTGATATTAGTGTCTAGACCTGAGGTACCTGTAGCTCTCCAACTGTTGTTGGATCACAACTCCCATCATCCTCATCCAAACTAGAATTGTTATAGATAAACATATACTTTACTACTTACAAATATTTTCAAATAATTATTTGTATACACGTATTATGAAAAAGTAGAGGCCTACTTGAATATATAAAATTCCAACTAAAACAAGGTGGTTTTCTCATGTGTAGAAATTGCTAATCACACAAAAGAAGCTTTACTTTTTAACCGAAAATATAAAATGTTATAAGAAAAGACACAAGATCTATGACTGCAGAAGCAAAATAGGAGTTAGGGGAGAATGAGTAATGACTGTGGGGAGCTAAGAAAGAATAATATGCAGTCATTCATGAAGGAAAAGACAGGCACTGGGGAAGAAGAATAGACGGTGGTTCTGGAAGGAAAAGACTGGAGCTGGGGGAGAAGAATAGATGGTGGTTCTGGAAGGAAAAGACTGGAGCTGGGGAAGAAGAATAGACTTTGGTTCTGGAAGGAAAAGACAGGAGCTGGGGAAGAAGAATAGACAGTGGTTCTGGAAGGAAAAGACTGGAGCTGGGGGAGAAGAATAGACGGTGGTTCTGGAAGGAAAAGACTGGAGCTGGGGGAGAAGAATAGACAGTGGTTCTGGAAGGAAAAGACAGGAGCTGGGGAAGAAGAATAGACAGTGGTTCTGGAAGGAAAACACAGGAGTTGGGGAAGAAGAATAAATGGTGGTTCTGTAAGGAAAAGACAGGAGCTGGGGAAGAAGAATAGATGGTGGTTCTGGAAGGAAAAGACAGGAGCTGGGGAAGAAGAATAGACTGTGGTTCTGGAAGGAAAAGACAGGAGCTGGGGAAGAAGAATAAACGGTGGTTCTGGAAGGAAAAGACAGGAGCTGGGGAAGAAAAATAGACTGTGGTTCTGGAAGGAAAAGACAGGAGCTGTGGAAGAAGAATAGATGGTGGTTCTGGAAGGAAAACACAGGAGCTGGGGAAGAAGAATAGACGGTGGTTCTGGAAGGAAAAGACTGGAGCTGGGGGAGAAGAATAGACAGTGGTTCTGGAAGGAAAAGACAGGAGCTGGGGAAGAAGAATAGACAGTGGTTCTGGAAGGAAAACACAGGAGTTGGGGAAGAAGAATAAATGGTGGTTCTGGAAGGAAAAGACAGGAGCTGGGGAAGAAGAATAGATGGTGGTTCTGGAAGGAAAAGACAGGAGCTGGGGAAGAAGAATAGACTGTGGTTCTGGAAGGAAAAGACAGGAGCTGGGGAAGAAGAATAAACGGTGGTTCTGGAAGGAAAAGACAGGAGCTGGGGAAGAAAAATAGACTGTGGTTCTGGAAGGAAAAGACAGGATCTGTGGAAGAAGAATAGATGGTGGTTCTGGAAGGAAAACACAGGAGCTGGGGAAGAAGAATAGACGGTGGTTCTGGAAGGAAAAGCTGGGGAAGAAGATTAGATGGTGGTACTGGAAGTAAAAGACAGGAGCTGGGGAAGAAGAATAGACGGTGGTTCTGGAAGGAAAAGACAGGAGCTGAGGAAGAAGAATAGACGGTGGTTCTGGAAGGAAAAGACAGGAGCTGGGGAAGAAGAATAGACGGTGGTTCTGGAAGGAAAAGACAGGAGTTGGGGAAGAAGAATAGACTGTGGTTCTGGAAGGAAAAGACAGGAGCTGGGGAAGAAGAATAGACGGTGGTTTTGGAAGGAAAAGACAGGAGCTGGGGAAGAAGAATAGACGGTGGTTCTGGAAGGAAAAGCTGGGGAAGAAGATTAGACAGTGGTACTGGAAGTAAAAGACAGGAGCTGGGGAAGAAGAATAGATGGTGGTTCTGGAAGGAAAAGACAGGAGCTGGGGAAGAAGAATAGACGGTGGTTCTGGAAAGAAAAGACAGGAGCTGGGGAAGAAGAATAGACGGTGGTTCTGGAAGGAAAAGACAGGAGCTGGGGAAGAAGAATAGACGGTGGTTCTGGAAGGAAAAGACAGGAGCTGGGGATGAAGAATAGACGGTGGTTCTGGAAGGAAAAGACAGGAGCTGGGGAAGAAGAATAGACGGTGGTTCTGGAAAGAAAAGACAAGAGCTGAGGAAGAAGAATAGACGGTGGTTCTGGAAGGAAAAGACAGGAACTGGGGAAGAAGAATAGACGGTGGTTCTGGAAGGAAAAGATAGGAGCTGGGGAAGAAGAGTAGACAGTGGTTCTAGAAGGAAAACACAGGAGTTGGGGAAGAAGAATAGACGGTGGTACTGGAAGGAAAAGACAGGAGCTGGGGAAGAAGAATAGACGGTGGTTCTGGAAGGAAAAGCTGAGGAAAAAGAATAGACGGTGGTTCTGGAAGGAAAAGACAGGAGCTGGGGAGAAGAATAGACAGTGGTTCTGGAAGGAAAAGACAGGAGCTGAGGAAGAAGAATAGACGGTGGTTCTGGAAGGAAAAGACAGGAGCTGGGGAAGAAGAATAGACGGTGGTTCTGGAAGGAAAAGACAGGAGTTGGGGAAGAAGAATAGACTGTGGTTCTGGAAGGAAAAGACAGGAGCTGGGGAGGAAGAATAGACGGTGGTTCTGGAAGGAAAAGACAGGAGCTGGGGAAGAAGAATAGACGGTGGTTCTGGAAGGAAAAGACAGGAGCTGGGGAAGAAGAATAGACGGTGGTTCTGGAAGGAAAAGCTGGGGAAGAAGAATAGACAGTGGTACTGGAAGTAAAAGACAGGAGCTGGGGAAGAAGAATAGACGGTGGTTCTGGAAGGAAAAGACAGGAGCTGGGGAAGAAGAATAGACGGTGGTTCTGGAAAGAAAAGACAGGAGCTGGGGAAGAAGAATAGATGGTGGTTCTGGAAGGAAAAGACAGGAGCTGGGGAAGAAGAATAGACGGTGGTTCTGGAAGGAAAAGACAGGAGCTGGGGAAGAAGAATAGACGGTGGTTCTGGAAAGAAAAGACAGGAGCTGGGGAAGAAGAATAGACGGTGGTTCTGGAAGGAAAAGACAGGAGCTGGGGAAGAAGAATAGACGGTGGTTCTGGAAGGAAAAGATAGGAGCTGGGGAAGAAGAATAGATGGTGGTTCTGGAAGGAAAAGACAGGAGCTGGGGAAGAAGAATAGACGGTGGTTCTGGAAAGAAAAGACAGGAGCTGAGGAAGAAGAATAGACGGTGGTTCTGGAAGGAAAAGACAGGAGCTGGGGAAGAAGAATAGACAGTGGTTCTGGAAGGAAAAGATAGGAGCTGGGGAAGAAGAATAGATGGTGGTTCTGGAAGGAAAAGACAGGAGCTGGGGAAGAAGAATAGACGGTGGTACTGGAAGGAAAACACAGGAGTTGGGGAAGAAGAATAGACGGTGGTACTGGAAGGAAAAGACAAGAGCTGGGGAAGAAGAATAGACAGTGGTTCTGGAAGGAAAAGACAGGAGCTGGGGAAGAAGAATAAACGGTTCTGGAAGGAAAACACAGGAGTTGGGGAAGAAGAATAGACGGTGGTTCTGGAAGGAAAAGACAGGAGCTGGGGAAGAAGAATAGACGGTGGTTCTGGAAGGAAAACACAGGAGTTGGGGAAGAAGAATAGACGGTGGTTCTGGAAGGAAAAGACAGGAGCTGGGGAATAAGAATAGACGGTGGTTCTGGAAGGAAAAGAAAGGAGCTGGGGAAGAAGAATAAACGGTTCTGGAAGGAAAAGACAGGAGCTGGGGAAGAAGACTAGACGGTGGTTCTGGAAGGAAAAGACAGGAGCTGGGGAAGAAGACTAGACGGTGGTTCTGGAAGGAAAACACAGGAGCTGGGGAAGAAGATTAGACGGTGGTTCTGGAAGGAAAACACAGGAGCTGGGGAAGAAGAATAGACGGTGGTTCTGGAAGGAAAAGACAGGAGCTGGGGAAGAAGAATAGACGGTGGTTCTGGAAGGAAAAGACAGGAGCTGGGGAAGAAGAATAGACGGTGGTTCTGGAAGGAAAACACAGGAGTTGGGGAAGAAGAATAGACGGTGGTTCTGGAAGGAAAAGACAGGAGCTGGGTAAGAAGAATAGACGGTGGTTCTGGAAGGAAAAGAAAGGAGCTGGGGAAGAAGAATAAACGGTTCTGGAAGGAAAAGACAGGAGCTGGGGAAGAAGACTAGACGGTGGTTCTGGAAGGAAAAGACAGGAGCTGGGGAAGAAGATTAGACGGTGGTTCTGGAAGGAAAACACAAGAGCTGGGGAAGAAGAATAGACGGTGGTTCTGGAAGGAAAAGACAGGAGCTGGGGAAGAAGAATAGATGGTGGTTCTGGAAGGAAAAGACAGGAGCTGGGGAAGAAGAATAGACGGTGGTTCTGGAAGGAAAAGACAGGAACTGGGGAAGAAGAATAGATTGTGGCTTTGGGAAGAAGGAAACAAGGGAGCTGTGACAGAAGAATAAATGGGCTTTTGGAAGAAAAAAGAGATGGCGCTAGAAAAGAAGAATATGTTTGTATGTATCTTTATTTATATAGATCACCATACATGAACACAACACTTTGCAGAAGTTGTAATAGTACAAAAATACAGAACTGGGTTAAGAGCATTAGACTAAAGTGCGGTCATTGCATTATTTGTGGGGAAAAGTGCAGAAAAGGGAATCATACACTGGGGAAGGGACCCTGCCTCAAGGAGCTTACAATCTAATTCAGAATCATGACAACATACAGAGAAAGTAAGAGGAGGATCACAAGTGCAAGTACAAGCCTTAGTAAATGAATTGCAGAATGAGTGTGACTGTCAGTGTGCACAAGGAGGATATTTTTACTGAGATGCCTCCTTGAGCAGGTGGGTTTTCAGGAGATGCTTGAAAGTGATAAGAGTGAATGATTGGCAGATGGTGATAGGGAGGGGTCAGTAAAAAAGATTGTAGCCGAGAGATGGCTCGAGTTGTGTAGGGAGAGGACAGTGATTCTGAGATGGAGATGAAGCTAGAGAAGAAGAATAGACAGTGGTTGAGAGAGTTAGAGAAGAAGACAAGACAGTAGTTCTGGGAAGGAGGAAGAGCTAAATATGTAGAATAGACGCTGGTTATGAGAAGGAGAATGAGGTAGAGAAGAAGATCATGCAATGGTTCTGAAAAGGAGAAGAGTCAGTACTTTGAGTAGAAGAGTAGATAGTGATTCTTTGAGAGACAGAAGCTGGGGAATAAATATATAAAAAATAGGCAGTCGTTCTAAGATAGAGAAAAGACATAAGTAGACAGCAGGTCTGGGAACAAAAAGTGACAGTAGCTGGGGGGATAAGAATTAACGGGTTCTGGGAAGGTGACAGGACACTGGCTAGAGGAGGAGAAGAGCTATGAATAGTTCTTAGAAGGAGATGAGACAAGTAAGCTAAGAACATACTATTATTGTACTTTATTTATATACCGCCAACTTATTATGCAGCGCTCTACACTGGGGTATAGACATACCGAGATATTAAATAGTACAAATGGAACATGGAAAACAAAAATGATCAGAGGGCCCTCCTCATGAGAGCGTACAGTCTAGAGGAAGGTAGGTGGGGCACAGAAGGAGTAAGTGCTATTGGGTGTAAGGGACTCCTGCCACATGAACTGCCAGTCAGTGGCTGGGAAAAAGAAGTGCTTTTGAGTGCAGTGGGCAGGCAAGTATTGCTTCTGTCTGGGAGAAAAAGACTATGTAAAGAATGAGGTTGTGATGGGGTTGTAGAGAGAGTGATTTAGAATAGAATGAGAATAGGCAGTGGTTCTGGCAAGAAGAGATACAGGAGCTAGGGAAGGAGAACAGACAAGTTATGGGAGTGGAGAAGGAACACTAGAGCTAGGGAGGAGGAATAGACACTGGTTCTGGGAAGGAAAGCACACTGAAGCTACAGAAGGATAGACAGTAGTTCTAGGAAGAATAATGGACACTGGAGTTAGGTAAGCAGAATAGACCATGGTTCTGTGAAGAATAAGAGAGACACAGTTGCTAAACAGAATGGATTGATTCTGGTCAAGTAAATATAGGAGACGCTGAAGAAGAATTCATATTGATTCCTAATAATTAGAAAAGAGGCACCGGACCTGGAGAACAAGAAAACATGGTAGTAATATCTGTATTTATACATCTCCTCTCTATTACAGTTATACACAGTGCAGTCTCCTCTGGGGAGGGATCCCAGTAATATCTGTGTATTTATACGTCTCCTCTCTATTACAGTTATACACTGTGCAGTCTCCTCTGGGGAGGGATCCCAGTAATATCTGTATTTATACATCTCCTCTCTATTACAGTTATACACTGTGCAGTCTCTTCTGTGGAGAGATCCCAGTAATATCTGTATTTATACATCTCCTCTCTATTACAGTTATACACTGTGCAGTCTCCTCTGGGGAGGGATCCCAGTAATATCTGTATTTATACATCTCCTCTCTATTACAGTTATACACTGTGCAGTCTCCTCTGGGGAGGGATCCCAGTAATATCTGTATTTATACATCTCCTCTCTATTACAGTTATACACTGTGCAGTCTCCTCTGGGGAAGGATCCCAGTAATATCTGTATTTATACATCTCCTCTCTATTACAGTTATACACTGTGCAGTCACCTCTGGGGAGGGATCCCAGTAATATCTGTATTTATACATCTTCTCTCTATTACAGTTATATACTGTGCAGTCTCCTCTGGGGAGGGATCCCAGTAATATCTGTATTTATACATCTCCTCTCTATTACAGTTATACACTGTGCAGTCTCCTCTGGGGAGGGATCCCAGTAATATCTGTATTTATACACCTCCTCTCTATTACAGTTATACACTGTGCAGTCTCCTCTGGGGAGGGATCCCAGTAATATCTGTATTTATACATCTCCTCTCTATTACAGTTACACACTGTGCAGTCGCCTCTGGTGAGGGATCCCAGTAATATCTGTATCTATACATCTCCTCTCTATTACAGTTATACACTGTGCAATCTCCTCTGTGGAGGGATCCCAGTAATATCTGTATTTATACATCTCCTCTCTATTACAGTTATACACTGTGCAGTCTCCTCTGGTGAGGGATCCCAGTAATATCTGTATTTATACATCTCCTCTCTATTACAGTTATATACTGTGCAATCTCCTCTGGGGAGGGATCCCAGTAATATCTGTATTTATACATCTTCTCTCTATTACAGTTATATACTGTGCAGTCTCCTCTGGGGAGGGATCCCAGTAATATCTGTATTTATACATCTCCTCTCTATTACAGTTATACACTGTGCAGTCTCCTCTGGGGAGGGATCCCAGTAATATCTGTATTTATACACCTCCTCTCTATTACAGTTATACACTGTGCAGTCTCCTCTGGGGAGGGGTCCCAGTAATATCTGTATTTATACATCTCCTCTCTATTACAGTTATACACTGTGCAGTCTCCTCTGGGGAGGGATCCCAGTAATATCTGTATTTATACATCTCCTCTCTATTACAGTTATACACTGTGCAATCTCCTCTGGGGAGGGATCCCAGTAATATCTGTATTTATACATCTCCTCTCTATTACAGTTATATACTGTGCAGTCTCCTCTGGGGAGGGATCCCAGTAATATCTGTATTTATACATCTCCTCTCTATTACAGTTATACACTGTGCAGTCTCCTCTGGGGAGGGATCCCAGTAATATCTGTATTTATACACCTCCTCTCTATTACAGTTATACACTGTGCAGTCTCCTCTGGGGAGGGATCCCAATAATATCTGTATTTATACATCTCCTCTCTATTACAGTTATACACTGTGCAGTCTCCTCTGGTGAGGGATCCCAGTAATATCTGTATTTATACATCTCCTCTCTATTACAGTTATACACTGTGCAGTCTCCTCTGGGGAGGGATCCCAGTAATATCTGTATTTATACATCTCCTCTCTATTACAGTTATACACTGTGCAATCTCCTCTGGGGAGGGATCCCAGTAATATCTGTATTTATATATCTCCTCTATATTACAGTTATACACTGTGCAGTCTCCTCTGGGGAGGGATCCCAGTAATATCTGTATTTATACACCTCCTCTCTATTACAGTTATACACTGTGCAGTCTCCTCTCGGGAGGGATCCCAGTAATATCTGTATTTATACATCTCCTCTCTATTACAGTTATACACTGTGCAGTCTCCTCTAGTGAGGGATCCCAGTAATATCTATATTTATACATCTCCTCTTTATTACAGTTATACACTGTGCAGTCTCCTCTGGGGAGGGATCCCAGTAATATCTGTATTTATACATCTCCTCTCTATTACAGTTATACACTGTGCAGTCTCCTCTGGGGAGGGGTCCCAGTAATATCTGTATTTATACATCTCCTCTCTATTACAGTTATACACTGTGCAGTCTCCTCTGGGGAGGGATCCCAGTAATATCTGTATTTATACATCTCCTCTCTATTACATTTATACACTGTGCAGTCTCCTCTGGGGAGAGATCCCAGTAATATCTGTGTATTTATACATCTCCTCTCTATTACAGTTATACACTGTGCAGTCTCCTCTGGGGAGGGATCCCAGTAATATCTGTATTTATACATCTCCTCTCTATTACAGTTACACACTGTGCAGTCTCCTCTGGGGAGGGATCCCAGTAATATCTGTATTTATACACGTCCTCTCTATTACAGTTATACGCTGTGCAGTCTCCTCTGGGGAGGGATCCCAGTAATATCTGTATTTATATATCTCCTCTCTATTACAGTTATACACTGTGCAGTCTCCTCTGGGGAGGGATCCCAGCAATATCTGTATTTATACATCCCCTCTCTATTACAGTTATACACAGTGCAGTCTTCTCTGGGGAGGGGTCCCAGTAATATCTGTATTTATACATCTCCTCTCTATTACAGTTATACACTGTGCAGTCTCCTCTGGGGAGGGATCCCAGTAATATCTGTGTATTTATACATCTCCTCTCTATTACAGTTATACACTGTGCAGTCTCCTCTGGGGAGGGATCCCAGTAATATCTGTATTTATACATCTCCTCTCTATTACAGTTATACACTGTGCAGCCACTTTTGGGACCTTATGTGATCTTTTGGACAGAAGTAATTTGACAGCCTTGCCTTTTAGCAGAAATGGTTATATATCACCTTGTGAATACAGTAAGATGAAGTGTAGCTTGTCTCGGTGCTGTCAGACACGGTTGCCTTTCTGTCTCCCGTGAGATGCGCTCTCTCCGTTTCACTTTAATCTGATCTTTCTTTCTTGCGCTGCTCCCTAAGGTCTGACTTGACTGTCATGAAATCAATAGGGGTCGAAAGCAACACACATCAAATTCCGAGGTTTAAGAAAGGAGATCGGCAGCCAGGGATTAGTCCCTGATCAATAGACTGAATTATCTGTTTTAATTTTATGAAAACATTTTCTAGACACTATGACCCATATTAAATAAGATAAATAGATGCATTTCTAGAAAAAAACCATTACAACATAGGTGAAGAATTAAAATTCACTTTGATTTAAATGGGGTTTTTAACTCTTTGAATGCTAGAAAGGATTCAAGCTAAAAACCTATTTAAATCAATAGGAATTTTTGTTCGCCCTGTATTGGGAAGCTGGTTGGGTCTGGAATTTGGATTATTCATCCTGGTACAGTCGGCTCTGCCCAGAGTCATGTTGGACAATGTGTATGAAACCATTTAAAGTGGAACTACCAACCCAAGTAAAGTTAAACCCCAAAAATTACCCATCTGGCGACTAGCTGAAGAGTAGTGCTAGTCCCCAGAATAATTACCTCCTTATAGAGAAATTCTGCTGCTCCCGAGACTGACAGCCAGTTAACAGCACAGACATCTTTGCATAGTGACGTATGCGAGCCTGCTCTGTCAGTCCCAGTCTGCTCTAGGAAGTGTTGCTTGGTACCGTCTGGTACCGGAAAGGGACTGACAGAGCAGGTGCGTAGATTCTTTTAAAGCGTTGTTGTCTGGCCGTCTGTCTCCGGAGCAGTAGAAGTTAGTTATAAGGAGGTAATTATTCTGGCGACTAGCTAGTTGCCAGATGGGTAATTTTTGGGGTTTAACTTTACTTGGGTTGGTAGTTTCACTTTAAGCATTCATTGGGTTAAAATTCTCACTTTTGTATAGCGTACTGAATATAGCCCTTTGGACCTTATTTATCAAGCCAAAGAGGAGCCATTCTGGAGCAAACTAACTGTACCACTGGGTTCAACTGGAAATGCCACAAATTCCCAAAGCAAGCAAGGTATAGGAGACCTCCCTAACACTCAAGGGGTTAAAATCCTCATTTAAATAAGTGGTGGAACACTAGACTGAAAATAAACCGGGTCTATATACCTTTAAAGGGTTAGCAATGTCTTAAAGAAATAAAAGGTAATATTGTAGCTCTTTAAAAAATAAGTCCACCGATGCCACTCCGATTTCCCCCCTCACTGATGTGAGCTGTAAAGCTGACAGCAGCAAATCTGTGTCTTGCGACTCAAGGCGGCTCTTCAGCAGAGCTGACGTACCGCGTTCTGCAAAGAAATACTTAATTGAAATGGGCTACAAAGTGTTTCTGGTTTGTAAGCACACTTTGTAGACCATTCCAATGAAGTATTTGTTTGTAGATCGCAGTATCTCGGCTCTGCTGAAGAGCCACCTGCCAGTCCTGGGACCAGGATCAGCTTCTGTCAGCTAGACGCTGACGTCAGGGAAAGAGGAGGGAGGGGGAACCATAAAGGTTTGAGAAATCGGAGTGGCATTGATTTTTTGAAAAGCAACAATATTACTTTTTATTTCTATAAGACATTACTAACCCTTTAAGTACCGTGTAGTAGATGCTAGCATCTGGACAATATCTCTATTCCTTTTTTCGAGGCCTGAAATCTAGTCTTTCATATGCGCTGAAGGAGCAGACATTCCTTCTTGTTTCAGTGCTCCCATTGATTGTCCAGAATTGTGTGAATAGGCTGAGATAACAGCCTTTCTGAATACAAAAGCAGTGGGCACTAATCATAATCGTTTAATTGACTTATGTGTTATCTCTCAATACAAAACAGCACAAGCAGTATTAAATAAATGTCCTGTGAACAGGACAACTTAAATATGCAATGGAAAGCAATATATAATAATATAATCCTATATAATAATTTGCTAAAATGTTTGTAACGACGCAGTCATGCGCAGTAGAGATTGCTGCGCGTGCTGCAGTCATGCGCAGTAGAAAATGCCCGTGAAGCGGCTGAGACTTTGGAGCAGGGCTCTCCGAAGTACCAGTCATGGCGCGGACAGTCTCTGCTGTGCATGACTGCCCCGCAACTGGCTGGCACCATGGCCCGCTCTTCAACTAGTCCTATATAATAAAAGGACAGAAAGTTTGTAACAATGCAGTCATGCTCAGTAGAGACTGCCCGCAGTCGGCCAGCCTCTGTTGCGCATGATTGCATCAGGTGAGTGAGGCGGCGCAATCACATGGAGCAGTGAGGTAATGGCAGTACGCAGAGCAGGTCTTGGTAATGTTAACACTTTGAGTACCAGAGGGGTACGCAACACATTGCTTTGCATTTGCTACGCATTGCTTTGCATTGCATTGCTCTGGCACTCAAAGGGTTAAGAGGCCGGTCCTGCCATTACCTTACTGCTCCATGGACCATGCACACGGGCTTTTACACTAGTATAATAATTTGCTAGGATGTTTGTCACGATGCAGTCATGCACAGTAGAGATTGCCCGCATCCGGGCAGTCTCTACTGCGCATGATTGCATTGCATGAGTGAGGCGACGCAAGACTGCATCTCGTGGAGCAGAGGTTGCAGCCTCTTTACATTACCCGGACCTTTGCCCGTGTACACGGGCTTTTACACTAGTTTTATATATGTCAGTTCATGTAAATTAGGCAGTACTCAACTGGGACAGCAATGTGCCAAATACATGCTGCGGTGCTCTCCCTCCCAACTGCCTCTCGCTCTTCTTTTCTGGAGGTGGGAGGGGGAGAACATGAGGTAGTAGCAGTTTGGTGGCAATGCTGCGCAGAATATAATTGTCACAAAAGCACCCACAAATAAAGCTTAGTATCACCATTATTATAATTATTATAACCATTAATTTAAATAAAAATTGGCAATATAATATTTATTTGATGTTGAAAGCTTTTTTAAATTAACCTAAGTTCTCATATCATGTTACTATCACTTTAAAGGGATAGTAATGTTTCACAAAAAAAGCAGCTCCAATTAATCTTCACAGTATTTGGGCCATGGAGAATGTTATATCAATACTGTCAGAGTTGTGGTTCAAGAGTAATTGAAGGATAAAGTTTCCCCCCTCCCGCCCCTTTTACCTAGTGTAAGCCATCTCTTCTCAGATGTGGAATGCAGTCCGTAGACCAGACAGATAACAGCAGGGGACAATCTTCTTCCTATGAGAACAATGAAAGCACTGCCCCCTTGACAAGTTGTTCAGGTTTTTCCCTTATCTTGATTGAAGATTGTCCCTCTCTGCAATCTACCTGGGCACCTCCCTTCTGATCTGGCTGAGCAGTGTTACATCAGTAAAAGGGACGGGAGGGAGATACTTTGTCACTGAATTACTCTTGAACTACAACTCTGACAGAATTGAAATAACACTCTCCATTACTATCCCTTTAAAGTAGCAGCAAACTTTTGTTTTATGAAAAAGGTCATTCCCACTTGTGTGCGATATTTCATTAACCCTTTGAGTGCCAAAGGGTTAAAACATTATCATGTAAGGGGTCCTTCAAGTTAAAGCTTCCCTGGTGTATCAATGGGATATGTAATGGGAGTGGCAAAATGACGTGTTTCTTGTTGCAGTGTGTGTGGGGCTTAATCTAAGTGGGCGGTATTTAGAGAAGGAAGCCAGATTTTGCCTTGAAATTGGCAGGGGTGTGGTTGGGAGTGGGCAGGACTGGAGACCCATATTTGAGTTTGAAAACTGGAGTCTCCAGGGCAGAATTCCCAGGTACGGTTATTAATAGTAATAAACTGCAATTGTGTTTTGTGGTCACCAGGGGGTGATAGACTTATCACTACTTACAGAGAGCAAAACTCTTCTTTGTACGAAGTTTGATTTACAAAACAAAATGACATTTCACCTTTAATAACTTTTGAATGACAGATCTCCTTGCATGGGATGTACTCCTTTTTTACTCAGCAGAAAATGCCGTACAACCTATATTTTTCATAAATGTTCACTGGTACTTTACGTCACGCCTCCCACTCAGTAGCAGAATTAGTACAGAGAGGCTGAGATGGACCTCTGTGACTTCAGTACTTCCATATGGCTCATGGCTCCTCTTAAAGGGATAATAATACTTCATTTTAACTTTGTTTTATTTTGTAGGCATTAAAAAAACATGAAGAATGATATAAGTCTTATCTCTCAAACCATTATGGTTTATGAGATATTCACAAGCAAAGTTTCCCCCTCCCGCCCCTTTTACCTAGTGTAAGCCATCTCTTCTCAGATGTGGAATGCAGTCTATAGACCAGACAGATAACAGAAGGGGACAATCTTCTTCCTATGAGAACAATGAAATCCCTGCCCCCCTTGACAAGCTTTTCAGATTTTTCCGTTATCTTAATTGAAGATTGTCCCTCTCTGCAGTCTACCTGGGCACCTCCCTTCTGATCTGGCTGAGCAGTGTTACATCAGTAAAAGGGGCGGGAGGGGGATACTTTGCTTGTGAATATCTCTTAAACCATAAAGGTTTGGGAGATAAGACTTATATCATTAAAACGAAGTATTACTATCCCTTTAAATTGGCATCCACGTAATAGGGGAGAACATCTTCATCAGTTCTGGATGAAGGCGGACATGACAGATGGTAGAATGTCCACAGGATCTCAGACTCTTCCCAATACACATGGTAATATTAACCCCTTAATGGCATGAATGTTGTGCAATTCATTGTGTACTGTCCTTAAGGAGGTAAGTAGTCTGATGCACTCTGCCTGGTCTAGTTTCAAACAATTGCTTGTAAGTGTCATGTCCACCTCCATGGACAACGTAGCTTTGACCATACCTGGGAACCCTCCGGATTTCCCCTGGAAACTCCGGTTTTGACAGAGCTTTACCGGGTCTCTGGGGCAGAAGCTGATTCCTCTGGATATGGTGAGTTTCTATTGAAAGTCTGCCCACATCTGCTGTTTCTCCCGGTGTTCTTCTTTCCCCAGCCTTCTGTGTGACACCTGCCCCCTTAACTAGTGTCAAGCCCCGCCCCTTTTTGACGCAATTCGCGTCATTGCTGTCACCCCCTGCTCCACCAGAGGACTCCCCTCCGGGTAGACCTCAATTGGAAGTTCCCAGGTATGGCCATGACTGATTGAAGATGTTATCCCTTTTCAAAGGCACAATGGCAAAATTCATAGTGGCTTTTAGGATTTTCTGGCCTTAGTAGGTTAAGTGGAGAATTAGGCAGGAACAGAGTAATGGGTAGGGAAGGGAGACAAGTTCAGACAACTACTAAAACTAATAATGTTTCACTACAAAAATGCATCATAGAAACATAGAATTTGAGGGCAGATAAGAACCATGTATTCTGCCCATTTTCCCTACTATAAAAACCTCAGACCTTATACGGTCCTTGGTTTTGTCTTATGTTCAGGATATCCTTACTCCTATCCCATGCATAATTACATTCCCTTACTGTATTAACATCTACCACTTCTGCTGGTAGGGTTTTCCACTGATCTACTACCCTCCCAGTTAAAGGGACACTAATTTACCATAAAAAATATGTTTGTTTTGTAGACATTTAAAAAATAAATTATTTGGCACCATTCCTATCTCTCAAACCACTATGTTTTGAGAGATATTTGCTCCTAAATTTCCCCCATCCCTCCCCTACTCCTGACGTCAGCGTCTAGCTGACAGCAGGAGATCCAGGTCTGGGGACCAGCCGGTGTCTCTGCAACAGAGCCAAAAGCACATTAATTTTTTTTTTAAATTTACTTCGTTGGAATAGGGTTGCCACCAGCTGGCCGGTAAGAAAATGGCTTCTGTCCAATGTTAAGTCTATGGAGGGAATGCCATGGCTGGTATTTTTTTGAAGAAAAGGTGGCAGCCCTACGTTGGAATGGTCTACAAAGTATGCCTGGTTTGCAAGCACACTTTGTAGACTGTTCCCATGAAGTAGTTCTTTTTAAATAACGCGATTTCGGCTCTGCTAAAGAGCCTCCTCGAGTCGCATGACTCGAATCTCCTGCTGTCAGCTTTACAGCTAACAGCAGGAGAGAGGGAAATTTAGCGGCTAATATCTCTCAAACCATAAAGGTTTGCGAGATAGGATTGGTGCCAAATACTTTATTTTTTAAACGTCTACAAAACAAGAATAATTTTTTTATGGGACATTACTGTCCCTTTAAGTAAAACTTTCTTACATTACGTCTAAACCTGTGTCCTTCTAGTTTTTTATACTAGGGCCTCTTGTCCTAACATATTTAATCCTTTGAAATGTACTTCTCTCCTGCACTTTGTTGAATCCCTTCATGTATGTGAATGTTTCTATCATATCCCCTTTCTCTCTTCTCTCCTCCAAGCTATACATGATCAGATCCTTTAGTCTACCCTGATATGTCTTTTCCTGTAAACCAGTCACCATTTTAGTAGCCCTTCTCTGAATTTTCTAGAGTATCTATATCCTTCTGGAGATGGGGTCTCCAGTACTGTACACAATACTCTAGGTGAGGACTAACTAGAGATCTGTAGAGTGGCATGACCACTTCCCTTTGTCTGCTACTAATGCCCCTAGCTATACAACCCAGTGCTTACATTCCTCGCTGCTTTATTACATTGCCTGTCTACCTTTAAATCATCACAAATCCTCTGTTGTCTCTGGCAGCAGTGTACCCTTAATAATATATTCTGCCTTTAGATTTTTATGTCCCAAATGCATAATTTTACATTTATCATTAAACTGCAGCTGCCACACTCCATTCTTCTGTTTTACCTAAATAATTTGTCATTTGACTTATTCCCGCAGGAACGTCTACCATATTGCAGGTCTTTGTATCATCTGCAAAAAGGTATAACTTACCTTGAAGAACTTTTGCAATATCTCTAATAAAAATATTAAAGAGAATGGGCCCAGGTAGATCCCTGTGGTACCCCACTAGTAACACGACCTTGGTCTGAATACTGTCCATTGACTACCACCCTCTGTCTCCTGTCACCATTGTCTTATCCACTTAACTAGACCCAAACACTACAATTTATTGGTGAGTCTTCTGTGTGGTACAGTGTAAAATGCCTTACTGAAATCTAGATAGCTATATCTACTGCACCTCCCATATCTATTATTTTAGAGGTTAGTTTGACAAGAGGTTAGTTTGACATGATCTCCCTGCTGAAAACCTGTGCTATTTGGGATCTTGCAAGCCATTTGAATTTAGATAGTTAACAATTCTTTCCTTTAACATAGTTTCCATTCATTTTCACACTACTATCTACTATGTTAAAACATACTGGTCTGTAGTCGCCTGACTCTTCTCCCATCGGTTTATCTTTTTTCACCTTTGAGAGTTGAAGTAGAAATGTTTCTCTGTAAACATGCATTCATTCTTCCTGTGTCTTGTCCCTTCTCGTCACCTTGCTCTGTAGAAACTGAACAGAAATATTCATTGAGACAGTCAGCTGGCCCTTTATTCCTGTTTATATAGCTTCCAGTTTTTTGTTTTCAGTCTAACTAATCCTTGTTTAATTTTCCTTCTTACTCATATATCTAAAAATGTTTTATTCCCCTTTTTTATTGACTGGACAATGTTTTCCTCTGTGCGCTTTGGCACATCTAATAATGCATTTAATCTTCTTCCTTCTGTGTCTACTTATATTTCGTAAATGCTTCTTTTTTCTCCTTTACTATATTTGCCATCGCAACATGGTTTTGCTGTTGAATCAAAATCTTTGCTTTGAAAAGGCTAAAGCTTACCTCTTAGGAGGAATAAATGTGTGTAGGTTCAGGAATCCTTACTAAATGTTATTGACTGCCTGGAATCACCAGTTTGTGGTTCGTTATTCTACCAGTTAGTTAGGGCTGTATTCACAGAAACAAAAGAGGGACAATCCTGGGACAATTCTACTGCTTCATAGGGAAGACATAAACACATCCCTATTGATTTAATTGGGGCTTTCAATTCTAATGAAATTGCTTCCCTGGAGTTATAAGGAGAGGTTATGTGGAGCAATAGGAGGAGTTATAGGGAGGTGTTATATGGAGCAATAGGAGGAGTTATATGGAGCAATAGGAGGAGTTATATGAAGCAATAGGAGGAGTTATAGGGAGGGGTTATATGGAGCTATAGGAGGAGTTATAGGGAGGGGTTATATGGAGCAATAGGAAGAGTTATAGGGAGGGGTTATATGGAGCAATTGGAGGAGTTATAGCGAGGGTTATATGGAAAAATAGGAGAAGTTATGAGGAGAGGTTATGTGGAGCAATAGGAGGAGTTATAGGGAGGAGTTATATGGAGGAATAGGAGGAGTTATAGGGAGGAATTATGTATAGCCATTAGGAGAGGTTATGTGGAGCAATAGCAGGATTTATAGGGAGGGGTATATGGAACAATAGGAGTAGTTTTTGGCAGGAGTTATATGAATCAACAGGAGGAGTTATAGGGAGGGGTTAAATGGAGAACTACTAGGAGTTATAGGGAGGTTTTATATGGAGCAATAGGAGGTGTTATATGGAAAGGTTATATGGAGCAATCAGAGGGGTTATAGGGAGGAGTTATAGGAAGCAATAGGAGGAGTTATGGAGCAACAGTAGGGGTTATAGGGAGGAGTTATAGGAAGCAATAGGAGGAGTTATGGAGCAACAGTAGGGGTTATAGGAGGAGTTATAAGAAGCAGTAGGAAGAGTTATAGGGAGGGGTTATATGGAGAAATAGGAGTTAGGCGTTATAAGGAGGGGTTATATAGCACAATAGGAGGAGTTATATGGAGGGGTTATGTGGGGCAATAAGAGGAATTATAGGGAGGGGTTATATGGAGCAATAGGAGGAGTTATAGGGAGGGGTTATGTGGGGCAATAGTAGTAGTAGTTATAGGGAGGGGTTATATGGAGCATCAGGAGGAGTTATAGTGAGGGGCTATATGGAGCAATAGGAGGAGTTATAGGGAGGGATTATATGGAACAATAGGAGGAGTTATAGGGAGGGGTTATATGGAGCAATAGGAGGAGTTATAGGGAGGGGTTATATGGAACAGTAGGAGAAGTTATAAGGAGAGGTTATGTTGAGCAATAGGAGGAGTTATATGGATGTATTATATGGAGCAATAGTAGGCGTTATAGGGAAGGATTATGAGGATCAATAGGAGGAGTTATAGGGAGGTGTTATATGAAGCCAATACGAGGAGTTATAGAGAGGGATTATGCGCAGCCAATAGAAGGAGTTATAGGGAGGGGTTATGTATAGCCAATAGGAGAAGTTATAGGGAGGGGTTATATGGAACAGTAGGAGTAGTTATTGGGAGGAGTTACATGAATCAACAGGAGGAGTTATGGGGAGGGGTTAAATGGAGAACTACTAGGAGTTATAGGGAGGTGTTATATGGAGCAATAGGAGGAGTTATAGGGAGGGGTTATATGGAGCAATAGGAGGACGTATAGGGAGTGGTTATATGGAGCAATAGGAAGTGTTATATGAAAAGGTTATATGGAGCAATAGGAGGCGTTATAGGGAGGAGTTATAGGAAGCAATAGGAGGAGTTATGGAGCAACAGTAGGGGTTATAGGAGGAGTTATAGGGAGAAGTTATAAGAAGCAGTAGGAAGAGTTATAGGGAGGGGTTAAATGGAGAAATAGGAGTTAGGCGTTATAAGGAGGGGTTATATAGCACAATAGGAGGAGTTATATGGAGGGGTTATGTGGGGCAATAAGAGGAATTATAGGAGGGGTTATACGGAGGAATAGGAGGAGTTATAGGGAGAGGTTATATGGAGCAATAGGAGGAGTTATAGGGAGGAGTTATATGGAGCACTAAAAGGAGTTGTAGGGAGTGGTTATGTGGGGCAATAGTAGTAGTAGTTATAGGGAGGGGTTATATGGAGCATCAGGAGGAGTTATAGTGAGGGGCTATATGGAGCAATAGGAGCAATTATATACATGGTTGTAGTGAAAATCCCATGCCGGACTGCTGTGGTTACTTGTCCTGCTCCCAAAAGATACTCAGGATTGGGCCAGAGTACTGAACAGTCATCCACCACTCACCAGTAGACCACAGAGGTTAGTGATTAAGGTCTTGAGGAGGCTGTGGTGAAGCTATAGGGGGCTGTTACATGGCAAATTAGGTGGCATTATAGTGAGAGGTTATAAGGAACAAAAGAAGGTACGATAGTGGTAGATATTAAGATTTGTTGTTGATCCATTTTAATGAACCAATTAAAGTGTTCTTCATAATGTATAGAGAATTTGATACCTTGGATGTTTTTTTACTTCAAGTGTTGCTCTGCGGTTTGGAAAACTCTGCTCATTATGAAGAACTATTAAATTGGTCCATTAAACGTTATCACCAATCTATAACAAGCCTGTATTCTCTTCAGGACTAATATGGGTATCAACAATTTGACCTGCCTTAGAAATAAATATTAAACATATAGCTCAGGTGTAGTCAATTGTGGGACATCCAACTGTTGGGTACTACAACTCCCTTCATCCTCAACTAGTCCGTGGCTGGTGACAAATAACCACCCCTGATCTCTCATGTTCTGCTGTGATGCTGTTTCAGCCATTTACCCATCACTCATGCTGTCAATCTGCACATTAATACGTCTCAGTCCAGCAATGAAGCTCCAGTGTTTCTGGACCCGTTCCCAGTGTTTAATTCAGGATCTACAGAATGATCATTGTATAAAATCCAGACAGCTAACGACTTGTCAGGGAATCAAAGGTTTAGATGTTCAGGACAGCGTTAAGAATAATCTTATTACACTGATGGCTCTTTATCAGATTCAACGTATAGAGCTGGGTTTACCGATGCTGCACAGTTTATCTTCCCTTAAAGGGGAACTATGCATATGGGAGACAAGTGTCTGTTGATGTACTAAGGAAGGGAAGACGCAGTGGCGTAACTATAGGGGTCGCAACCGCGACCGGGCCCGTCACTCCAGGGGCCCAGCTGCCCCCTGCGACCCCCTCCTCCTGGTGCCGCAAGCTCCCTCCCGCGCTCTAGTAATGCAGAGCGCTGGGAGATGACGTCATCTCCCGGCGCTCTGCATTACAGAAGAGAACTGAGCGGGAGCACGTCGCACCAGCCCGTCTCTCCTGCCACTCCACTGGACCATCAGGGACTGGGAGGTAGGAAATGGAGGCATTGTGGAGGGCCCGGGGCCAATGTGTTCGGGGGTTGGGCGGAGGGCCATAGCACTTCTTCCACCAGGGCCCGGACCGTTCTAGTTACGCCTCTGGGAAGATGATAAAGAGGTGATAAAGTGGAAATAACTTCTCCAGTGATATCAATTCTCCAGTTCTTATATTATTGTATGGAGCCTATCATCTATCTAACTTGAGAATTCTAAGTACATAGGCCCCATATTATAACATGGGAACTGGAGAGTATTTCACGTAAGAGAAGCTATTACTTCATCTCTCTAGTGTGGAGTTATTCCAGAATAAAGCAACACTGCCATATACATTTTCAGCATTCATGTTGCTTTAAATGGGACTTTTAACCCCTTAAATGATAGAGAGGTCTCCATATCATTGCAAAAGCAGTGTGTTGGATACCTCTCTTGAATTAAAAGCCCCATTTACTTACAGGAGCAGTAAACTTTTTTTTATGAAAACACATATTTTATAGATATTTTCCTGCTGAATAAAACAAGGTCACTCCCATCGCTGTCAGATGATCTATTAAAAATTTGTAGCAGTTTAAATAATCAGGAAGTGAATTTACTGTGTTTACTTCCTGATAGTTCTAACTGACAGGAAGTGACAGGCAGTTTCTATCACATTCTATGGAGAACTGCATGTCTCTGACTTTTCTGACTTTCCTCTCCATTAGAAAGTAACAGGAAAAACTAATTAGAATTTGACCACTAGAGGGCACTGCTAATGTAAAACAAACATGGGTTTAAACTGTAATAACTGGAAGTATGAATCTCTTTGCAGTGGGAGTACCCTTATTTTACTCAGTAGGAAAATCCCTACAATATATATTTTTTCATAAAAAAAAGTTTACTGCTGCTTTAATAGGAATGGCGTGATTCTTCCCCATGTTCCAGTTGACGTTCGCCAGAATGAGTCCAGTTCTATTTAGTACATCAGTGCAATGTCTGTGGAACACTCTACCTCACTGCGCCACTTCACCTCTCTTATGGTCTTCAAGTCAGGCTTAAAACGACACCTCCATAGTAAAACTTAGACACAGTAGAAGACACTGACTTGTACAGCTAAGGCTTTCACAATTTATTTACTTTATTTATTTCCTGGGAGTACTCTTGTTTTACTCAGGGGGATAAACCCTACAACATATTTTTTTTTACATTTTAAGTATTACTATCCCTTTAATTAATACTAATTTGGCTAGTCTATAAAGCCCTGTCGGTTAATTTAAAAGGGAACTGTCTTCCCAAATAAATAATTATTGATATAGCAATAAGCTTACCAATAGCCCTATTATCCAGCATAATTACCTCGTTATTAAGAAATCCTTCTTCTTCTGCCAAGACTGACTGCCAGGCTTCTTCCTATAGAGGCATCTGTGCGCCTGCACCGTCAGTCCCTTCTGTTACCTAAAGATACAATGCAGCGCCTCCTAGAGGAGACCACGATGGACAGCGCAGGCGCACAGATGTCTGCAATCAAAGATGTCTGCTCTGTTGCCTTGCTGTCAGTCTTGAGTAACGCGGTAATAATGCTGGGTATTATGACTACTGGCAAGCTTATCACTAGATGCCTAATTATTGAGGGGGGGCTTTATTTGGAGTGATAATTCCCCTTTAAAGGGATAGTAACACTTCGTTTTATCTTTATTTTATTTTGTAGGCATTAAAAAACATGAAGAACAATAAGTCTTATCTCTCAAACCTTTATGGTATAAGAGATATTCACAAGCAAAGTTTCCCCTCCCACCCCTTTTACCTAGTGTAAGCCATCTCTTCGCAGATGTGGAATGCAGTCCATAGATCAGACAGATAACAGCAGGGGACAATCTTCTTCATATGAGAACAATGAAAGCCCTTCCCCCCTTGACAAGTTTTTCAGGTTTTTCCCTTATCATAATTGAAGATTGTCCCTCTCTGCAATCTACCTGGGCACCTCCCTTCTGATCTGGCTGAGCAGTGTTACATCAATAAAAGGGGCGGGAGGGGGACACTTTGTCATTGAATTACTCTTGAACTACAACTCTGACAGAATTGAAATAACACTCTCCAAAGTCCAAATACTATGATGAATAATTAGAGCTGCTTTTATTATGAAACATTACTATCCCTTTAAAGCTTTCTAAGCACTTTCAAGTGTATTTTTTGGCCAGGTAATAGGGACAGAAGTGGGCAGAGTTTCACAATAAACACCACCACCAGAGAATCAGCCTCTGTCCCAGAAGACCCAGTAATTCCCTGCAAAGCATAAACTAGATCTCTAAGTAACTGAAAAGCTAGTTTTCTAAATACAGAATGTAGTTCATGTTGAAAGCTCTTTCAAAATAACCAGTTGTTGTTTTATGTAGTCAAGTCTCGTGTCCAATGCATTGGGGAACAATTCTTTGGGCACCCCTCTGGCACTCAAAGGAGTCACTTAATTCAATGGTAAATGTTCCCTTTACAGGGATAGTAATGTTTGATTTTAAGTTTATTTAACATTATAGGCATTACAAAAATAATTACATTGATGTAAGTCTTATCTCTCAAACCTTTATGGTTTGAGAGATATAACCAGCTAAAGTTCCCCCCTTCAGGCTGTGTCAGAGAAGTCTGCCATCTAGCTGACAGCAGGAGATTCTGGTCCCGGGACCGGCCGGGACTAGCAGAAATCTTGCTATTTAGAAATAAATACTTCATTGGAACAGTCTACAAAGCGTGCCTGGTTTGCAAGCACACATTGTAGACCATTGCAATGAAGAATTTATTTCTAAATAGTGCGATTTTGGCTCTGCTGAAGAGCCGCCGGCTGGTCCCGGGACCGGAATCTCCTGCTGTCAGCTAGATGGCCGACTTGTCTGAAACAGCCTGGAGGGGGGAACTTTAGCAAGTTATATCTCAAACCATAAAGGTTTGAGAGATAAGACTTACATTGATGTAATTATTTTTTTAATGCCTACAATATTAAATAAACTTAAAATTAAACATTACCATCCCTTTAAGTCATTGGAAGCTAGATATGTCTCCAATGCATGGTAGAACTATCTGTCATCCAAGGGGTTAATAGTTTTGTGCAGGAAAACCATGCGCTCCCTGATCAGATTATCACTCCGCTCCAATTCAATGACATTGCTAGACCCTTGTGTTCTCACACTTAGAATGGACAATGGATGCTCAGTATAGAAAATAAATCTTATTTTTGTAACCAGATTTCACGAAATGCAGCTCAGGGTATACGGAATGAAAGAACAGTTTGCCTTCTCACTTAGATTAGTTTATTTACTACTAGATTGCACATGCATTATAAGATAACCACAATATGAGGGAAAGAAAAGAAGAAGCAATCTGCTTTAGAACACAACCGTTTTAGCACAAAAGCTAGAAAGCAATTTACTGCAGTACTTATGAGTGGGTGATAGCCCTTGTTGCCTCACTGCAAATAAAAAGCAGATCACAGTTCCACAGAACCAAAGAAATAAAGACAGTAAATGAAAGCAACACTTACACCTGATTAAAACCTCTCATTTATCTTAGCTATTAACATTTCATTTTGAGTTTTTTTGCTACATCAGAATAAATACACTCAGATTGACCGTTGTTCCTTTTTAAAGGAGCAGTAAAGGGTCAATGTAACTTTTTAAATCATTTTAAATATAAATAGAAAGGAGATAAGCACAGGGGCGCCCCTTGTGTGGAATCACAGATGAACAAATTTGGCTTCCACTGAACACCCAGTAAGAATGTTTCTCACAAAGCAATAAGCTGACTATCTATGTATCACTCAGCAATCAAGACCTTCAAATGGTCAGACCGGTCCACAATATAGAGGACACCCATCTTTCTCAATTGGCAAAAAAAGCAATGCTCTTCTATACTCGCTCTCCAACTAGTCAACACATGCAAGAGGCATATTCTTTTTTTTATTTTTTTATTTTTAAATCATTGCCTATGGGAACAGAGATTCCATGTCAGCCATTCTCTCTCAGTTTGCCTTGCATATCACGGAGATCTGCAGGGCTGGCGATGTGAGTGAGCACCTCACCCTGTGCTCCACAGAGATTTCTCCTCTATCCATGGCAAATTTGTTGACACCGGGTTTCAGTTCCATAAGTGTCAAGTGAGGAGCTAACAACTAGCTCTGCAGATCTCTATAATCGGCAAATAGTAGGAGAGCACGTTCTAAGCTATAGGTTTCTCTTATTCAGTGGTTCTCAACATGTGGGTCGGGACCCCTTCGGGGGTCGAATGACGATTTGCCAGGGGTCGCCTAAAACCATCAAATATTTATATTTCGATTCATAACAGTAGCAAAATTACAGTGATGAAGGAGCAATGAAAATAATTTTACTGTTAGGGGTCGCCACAACTTGGGAAATTTTATCAAAGGGTCGCTGCACTAGAAAGGTTGAGAACCGCTGCTCTTATTGAAAATGTAATGCTCACTCTAGTAGTTCTTGACTGTAAAAGAAGTAATAGTGATACAATGTACCATTTCCCCTGTTGCAGAAAAGACTAAATGGAGCTAAATGCAGCATTGGGGTACTCAGTGTTCTGGATCCTATATTAATTGTTTTAGTTGGGTCCCCGAAAGTCATTCTTCTCTGTTTTCTTGCTTATAAGAATTCACACACACGGCTAAGCTCATTGAGAGTCTAGCAGTGCTTATAGGAGGAAGCCAGTAAGATCTGTGAGAGACCTCACATATATAGTGGTGAATGACAATGTCCCCAGATATCAGGAATGTCATTTGGAGGAACCCAGTGAGACGTTACGGAGGATACATTGTGCTGAATCAGTCATCTGTAAAGGCTGCAATCTGTTAAAGAAGAACTTTCACCCTGTATAAAGTCCCTTCCGGTGCCTTATTGCACAGTGCAATACCTCCTAGAGGAGACCGGGACTGATGGCGCAGATGCCTTTAAGACAAGATGTCTGTGCTGATGCCTGGCTTCCAGTCTCCAAAGATTAAGGATTATCTCAGAATCGGGTACTTCTGAGATCTAATAGAACTATTATGAAACTAGTCGCCATATGCTTAAAGGGGAACTACCACCCCGCAATAACTTAACATGTATTCAGTCTTCATCTGGCGACTAGCTGCTTAGTAGCGCTAGTCACCAGAAATATTACCTGGTTCCGAAGATTTCTCCATTTTACCGAGGCTCACAGGAGCAGGAAGCACGGACATCTTGTCACAGTGACGTCCATGCACCTGCGCTGTCAGTCCCTTTTGGTGCCAAGTGGCTCCAAAAGGGACTGACAGCGCAGGCGCACGGACGTCACTGTGACGAGAGCTCCTGTGAGCATTGGTAAAACGGCAAAATCTTTGGAACCAGGTAATATTTTTGGCAACTAGCGCTACTAAGCAGCTAGTCGCCAGATGAAGAATGAATGCATGTTAAGTTAATGCGGGGTGGTAGTTCCCCTTTAATTATTGGAGAGTAACTTTAAACGTCCATTATGAATACATTCTGCTGAACTGGATCTCCAGAACTGCTCTGTGATTGTATCTGACATCGTGCCCATGGGGTTAGACATTATTCATTGTTGCTGAACCTCAACTCATTTCTCTGAGGAATGGAGAAGTGGGGTGCACATGA
The DNA here is from genome assembly GCA_037306005.1 of Rhinophrynus dorsalis. NCBI lineage: Eukaryota > Metazoa > Chordata > Amphibia > Anura > Rhinophrynidae > Rhinophrynus > Rhinophrynus dorsalis. Next base: position 513,373,681 of record CM074721.1, read on the forward strand.
GTCCTGTAACAAAGAATTGTGTCTTCATCTGTGGACATCATCACCTGTACTAATTAACGATTCATTTTGGACAACCTAGCCATTGTTTCATAGTGGCCATTAGGATTCTATGCCCAGCACGGTAAGTGGGATTTATTAGTAGACTGTGTTAGTGATCCATTAATCTCTGGAATGTTAGTTCAAGACCAAGAGGGAGAACATATTTTTAGAACCTAAACAAGAAACTAATTAATAAACCCCTGGATTAGAGTTATAAAGTAATTATGGGGATTAGACGTGTCTGAGTATTTTTTGCTTCCTTTAACTGGCCAATTTATTCTCATTTACCATTGAATGTTAAGGGCCTTAGATAAGCGGAATAATTCTGGAGCAGTTATTCTAGGAGACAACTTGGCAGGGAGTGTCAGTGTGGAATGTTAGTATCTGGATGGCAGGGAGAGACAGGTGTGAGGGAGATCAGTGTGGAATGTTAGTATCTGGATGGCAGGGAGAGGCAGGTGTGAGGGAGATCAGTGTGGAATGTTAGTATCTGGATGGCAGGGAGAGGCAGGTGTGAGGGAGATCAGTGTGGAATGTTAGTATCTAGTTGACAGAGAGGGGCAGGTGTGAGGGAGATCAGTGTGGAATGTTAGTATCTGGATGGCAGGGAGAGGCAGGTGTGAGGGAGATCAGTGTGGAATGTTAGTATCTAGTTGACAGAGAGGGGCAGGTGTGAGGGAGATCAGTGTGGAATGTTAGTATTTAGTTGACAGAGAGGGGCAGGTGTGAGGGAGATCAGTGTGGAATGTTAGTATTTAGTTGACAGAGAGGGGCAGCTGGGAGGGAGATCAGTGCGGAATGTTAGTATCTAGTTGACAGAGAGGGGCAGGTGTGAGGGAGATCAGTGTGGAATGTTAGTATCTGGACGGCAGGGAGAGGCAGGTGTGAGGGAGATCAGTGCGGAATGTTAGTATCTAGTTGACAGAGAGGGGCAGGTGTGAGGGAGATCAGTGTGGAATGTTAGTGTCTGATTGATGGGGAGAGGCAGGTGGGATGGAGATCAGTGTGTAATGCTAGTATCTGGTTGATGTGGAGAGGCAGGTGGGAGAGAGATCAGTATGGAATATTAGTATGTGGATGGCTGGAAGAGGCAGCTGGGAGGGAGATCAGTGTAGAACGTTAGTATGTAGTTGACAGAGAGGGGCAGTGAGCAGGCAGTTGCAGTGTGGAATGTTATTGTCTGATTGATGGGGAGGCAGGGGGAGGGAGATCAGTGTGGAATGTTATTGTCTGATTGATGGGGAGGCAGTGGGAGGGAGATCAGTGTGGAATGTTATTTTCACTGTCGTCCAATACAGGTCACTGGTACTCTGGGGAGGCGTAAGTCCCCTTTAATAGGCAGGAACAACTATGCAAATAATTTGCAAGGGGCGGAGCCTCCCCTCTCACTTAAGCCACCTTCTGGCCAGAGCCACTCAGATTGATTTGTTCCTGGGTGCTATGCACACCAGGTAGAGAACATCTATGCTTTCAACTTAGTCATTTGTTATTTTTTTTATTCAATATGGAATACCACCATTAGGAGGGTGCCCATGGCTGTGAATGCCCTCACCCGAAGTGGCTAGTGCAGCTCCCAGGGATTTCTGTGGACCTTATGCCCTGAAGAGGGGACAGCTTGAGTTAAGCAGCTTCCCTGCTGGGGAATTTGCCTCTGGGTTATTCCTCCTCTATCATGGTCACCTGAAGACAGAAGTCCTGCAAGAGAGGTGAGTCACCCATTGAGTGCTGAAGGTCCACTTGTCCCCACAGTGTCCCTTTGCTGGGCTTGTATTTGGGAGTTTGCAATGCACTCCAGCACTCATAGGGTGTTTTTATTTGCATTTCAATGTTTAATGCAATTTCTGTGGTATTCTCTGGGTTTTGGAGCTTTGGGTATTAGTTTACTTATGTTTCTTATGTGTTTTATACTTGTTTGGGCTATTTTTAATGTTTTATTAAATTTCCCGCTCAAACGCTATGGCTCCTTTACTCTCTATGGGAATTCACAGTGTGGGACATATCTCTGGAACCGCTTGTCTCAGCAACTTCAGAGATGGCTCATTTTAATGCTAGGCTCCTGCTCTATCATCCGGAATGTGTTTTATTTATGTGGGGTGTTCAGGGGGGCTTCGGGCACTGTTTGGGGTACTTGTAAAGGGAAAACTACATTTCCCATGAGCGCCTGGTTCACGCTCGTTTCTGATTGGCTGTCATATCGGCCGCCATTTTGTGGAACTTTTCCTAAGCGAGTACACTACGCAGGGACCGAGCCTTCTCTCTCCTCAACAGATTAACCCTTCGCTGGCCAGATAAGTCCGAATTTAGACATTTCTGGGGAGAAACTTTAATCCTTTGCACTTTTTCTGGGTGATAGTGTCATTAGTGGGGTATATTGACGCTGTGAGCATGTCTACTTCACTGGAGCTAGGGGCTAGACCCAAGTCTAAGGAGGATGGGGGGTCTGCTACCCCCATGGCGTTTTGCTCCTCTTGCCACATTGGGCTGTCTAGCGATAATGTGGGGGATCTATGCCCTAATTGTACTGGTCAAGATAGCAACCCTGGGCCTCCCAGCTACGCTATTGAGCCATCTTGGGTGAGGGAGTTTAAAGCTGCCACTAGGGATCTCAGATCCGCTCTTCAACTCTTTCCCTCTCAGGTACAGGGGGCTCTCCAGGTCTGGCAGACCCCCTCTACCATCAGGACCTCCCTGCCTAAGCCACAGGGGGCTCCTGATGTGACTGATTCTTCTGAGGAAGAACTCTTGCAGGATTCTGATGCTGAGGAATGGACTGTTATTGAATCTACCAGGTCCATTGGGGACCCCTATGAATGTGACCCTGAAGTTTCGGCTGAGGGTCTGATTAGAGCTGTTCTGAATACGCTCAACCTTCCTCTGACTCAGGAATCCACTTATGATCCTACTGATGTTTTTCAGAAGAAGCCATCTAAGCCTGTTGTTTGTTTTCCAACTAATCCTACTCTTGCCCGTCTAGTCTCTGAGGCATGGAAGAATCCTGATAGATCATCCTCTGTCTCTAAAAAGTTTGCTAAGCTGTACCCTTTTCCTGAGACTGAGCTGGCTAAATGGGTGCATCCTCCCAAGGTGGATGCCCCTGTTTCCAGGCTATCCAAGTCTACCGCTTTGGCTGTATCTGATGCCTCTGCCCTGCAGGATTGGACGGATAAGAAACTGGAACTTTCTCTTAAGTCCATTTTTGCCTCTATTGGCACTGCCATGCGTCCAACCTTTGCAGTGGCGTGGCTTAACAGGGCTATCGCGGCCTGGACTGAACGACTGACTGAAGCAGTTCGCCAGGATGCACCAGTGTCTGAACAGTTGCAGCTTCTTGCTAATATTACTGAAGCTCAGAATTATGTTGCTGACGCTGCTTTTGATGCTGTGCACATGATGGCGAGGGCCTCCACTTCTTCTGTGGTGGCTAGACGCGCTCTTTGGCTGAAAATTTGGTCTGCTGATACAGCCTCTAAGAAAGCCTTGCTTTCCTTGCCCTTTCAGGGGAATTTGCTTTTTGGGTCTGAACTCAAAGAAATGATCAGTGAGGCTACTGGCGGTAAAAGTACTCTTCTACCCTCAGTCTTTAAGAAAAAGTTTCCAGCCAAACGCAATCGGTCCTTTCGTTCCTTTCAGACTGAGACACGCTCCTTGGCCCAAACGGGTCCTCCCACTACGCGCTCCTCCTCCAAGCCCAAACAGTCCTGGAAGCCCAAAGTTGCCCCCAAGGCCAAGACCTCCAAGACTGCTTCGGCATGACTTGCCGAACCCGGGTCCGCATCCGGCTGTAGGCGGTCGTCTCCGCATCTTTCGCCGGACTTGGGAGGAGTCAGTGGCGGACCCATGGGTTCTTCAGGTGGTGTCAGAGGGATACAGGATCCCTTTCTCTTCCCTTCCTCCTTTTTGGTTCCATTTTACTCGTCCTTCTCAGGAACCCACAAAAAGGCGTCTGTTCGACGACGCTATTCAGGATCTCTTGGACAAAGAGGTCCTGGAGGCGGTTCCTCAAGGGGACACAGGTTCAGGATTTTTTTCCAACCTGTTTGTGGTAGCCAAAAAGGACGGAGGAGCTCGTCCCATTTTGGATCTCAAAGATCTCAATGCCTATGTGGTGACTTCCCACTTCCGCCAGGAGTCCCTGCGTTCTGTGATTGCAGCAATGTCTCCAGGGGAGTTTCTTGCCTCCCTGGACCTTCAGGATGCTTATCTTCACATCCCTATTCATCCAGAGAGCAGGCGGTATCTCAGGATTGCCTGCCACAGGGGACACTTTCAGTTTGCAGCGCTCCCCTTTGGGCTGACTTCAGCCCCTCAGGTCTTCCAGAGGGTGTTAGGCTCCTTGATAGCGGTGCTCCATCAGGATGGGATCAGAGTGACCCCCTACATGGACGATCTCCTACTGAAGGCCTCCTCAGCGGAGCTTCTCCGTCAGCAATTACAGATGTGCATGCACACCCTGAACCGTCATGGCTGGATCCTGAATCTGGACAAGTCGGACTTGATTCCATCTCAGAGGCTTCTGTTCCTGGGTCTCCTGTTCGACACTCGCCAATGCATGGTGTTTCTTCCAGAGGACGTGGCTCACCAGATAGCCGTCAGAGTGGCTGGGATTCTGGACATGGACGAAATTCCAGTACCGAAGTTGTCATCTTTAGTGGGGAAGTTCATTTCCACGATCAAAGCAGTCCCATTTGCCATGGCCCACTCCAGGGAACTTCAGAGATTTGTGATCCAGACGTGCAAGAATCATCCAGATCATCAACATCTGTCTGTTTCTCTTCCTCCTCATGTCGAGTCGAGTCTGCACTGGTGGTTAGATCTCTCTCATCTCCTGAAAGGGAGATCCTTTCTAGTTCCTCATTGGACCACAGTCACAATGGATGCCAGTCTTCGGGGCTGGGGTGCAGTCTGGGGTCGCTTCAGTGCTCAGGGGAAATGGGGTCTGGAGGAATCCATGCTCTCCATCAATGTTCTGGAACTTCGAGCTGTCCGGCTTGCCCTGAGGCACTGGGAGTCTCAATTGACCGGTCTTCCGATCAGAGTGGAGTCCGACAACGCCACGGCGGTGGCTTACATCAACAGGCAAGGCGGCACAAGAAGCGGTTCCGCCTGGTGGGAGGTCAAGGATATTTTGTCTTGGGCAGAAGATCACGTGCCTGTCATATCTGCAGTTCATATTCCAGGCGTGGACAACGTCATGGCAGACTTCCTCAGTCGTCACACCGTCGACAGCGGAGAATGGGCTCTTCATCCAGAGGTGTTTCAAATGCTTACTCATCGGTGGGGGACGCCTGTGGTGGACCTGATGGCTACCAGACACAACAGGAAGGTTCCGGTGTTTTGCTCCCGGTTGAGGGACTCCCTTGCTCTAGGAGTGGATGCCTTGTCGATCCCTTGGGACTTCTCCCTGGCTTACATCTTCCCTCCTCTTCCTCTATTGATCAGAGTTATCCAGAAGTTGAAGAGGGAGCGTTGTCCTGTCATCCTGATCGCTCCAAACTGGCCTCGCCAGTCCTGGTATCCGGAGTTGATGGCCATGTCAGTGACGGATCCGATTCAGCTTCCTGCCCGTCCGGACCTACTTCTTCAGGGATATCTGTGGAAGGAGGATGTTCACTCTCTCCATTTGATGGCATGGCGGTTGAATCCTCGATTCTAGCAAAGAAAGGATTTTCTCCTTCTGTGGTGTCGACTATGCTCAGTGCTCGTAAGCCTGTGTCTTCCAAGATCTATCATCGCATATGGTCAACTTTTGTGACATGGTGTTCTGATAAGAAGTTATCCCTTGAATTCCATCTTCCCACTGTCCTGGCCTTCTTGCAGGACGGTGTGGATAAGGGGCTCAGTCTGAGTTCCCTCAAAGTTCAGACTTCTGCCTTGTCTGTGTTTTTCCAGGAAAGGATTACTATCCTTCCTCATGTGAAAGTTTTCTTCCAAGGTGTGACTCATGTTCGACCTGCCTTCAAGAGTCCTGCTCCCCAGTGGGACCTCAATTTGGTGCTGGGAGTTCTCCAGCGGCCACCGTTTGAATCCTTGGCTTCCATTCCATTACGTCTCTTGACTTGGAAGATGGCCTTCCTTTTGGCTGTTGTTTCAGTGCGCCGGGTAGCAGAGTTACAGGCTTTGTCTTGTAAACCTCCTTACCTGGTGTTCCACAAGGATAAGGCTGTGCTTCGCACTACCAAGGAATTCTTTCCCAAGGTTGTGTCCGAGTTTCACATCAATCAGGAGATTGTGGTTCCCTCTTTCTGCCCTAATCCTTCATCTGACAAGGAAAGAGATCTCCATCTGTTGGATGTGGTGCGTTGCCTCAAGTTTTATGTTCATCGCACCGAGTCTATCAGGAAGTCTGACGCTCTATTCGTCATTCCTGAGGGGCCTAGGGCAGGGAGACCGGCTTCCAAAGTTACCATTGCCTCTTGGATTAAGGCTACTATCCGTGAAGCCTATAAGTTGAGGAATAAGCATGTTCCCTTCCGGGTGACTGCCCATTCCACCAGATCTATTGGGGCCTCTTGGGCCTACAAGAATCAAGCTTCTGCTGATCAACTGTGCAGAGCGGCCACTTGGTCCTCTGTGCACACTTTTTCTAAGCACTATCGAGTTGATGTACTGGCTTCGGCTGATGCCAGTTTTGGAAGGAAGGTCCTGGAGGCAGTCTTGCCTGTGTAGGTCTTCCGCTCTGTGATCCTTAGTGCTTCCTTACTGTTGAGCCCTGTTGGCTCTGGTTTCGTGTGCTGTGTTAGTTCAGGGATTGTTCCCTTGGTTGGTGTCCGTTGACACTTACAGTTTGGGCTATGTGATTAACTGGGTCATAGCAGTTCCAGTGACTTGGGCCTGGCGCCTGGTCCTTGCCTTACTTCCCGCCTCTGGATCAGCTCAATGTTTGTACATCCCAGAGTACCAGTGACCTGTATTGGACGACAGTGAAAATAGGATTTTAGTCTTACCTGTTAAATCCTTTTCACTTAGTCCATACAGGTCACTAGTCTCCCACCCTGTCAAGGGACCAGTCTTGGCTCTCCTGTGGCATTCAGTGGGAGACCGTCAGGGCATGCTCACAGGAGTCTTTCTTTTTGCTTACCTGTGGTCAGTTTTTAGGGTCTCAAATCAATCTAAGTGGCTCTGGCCAGAAGGTGGCTTAAGTGAGAGGGGAGGCTCCGCCCCTTGCAAATTATTTGCATAGTTGTTCCTGCCTATTAAAGGGGACTTACGCCTCCCCAGAGTACCAGTGACCTGTATGGACTAAGTGAAAAGGATTTAACAGGTAAGACTAAAATCCTATTGTCTGATTGATGGGGAGGCAGCTGGGAGAGAGATCAGTGTGGAATGTTAGTATGTAGTTGACAGAGAGGGGCAGTGAGCAGGCAGTTGCAGTGTGGAATGTTATTGTCTGATTGATGGGGAGGCAGCTGGGAGAGAGATCAGTGTGGAATGTTAGTATGTAGTTGACAGAGAGGGGCAGTGAGCAGGCAGTTGCAGTGTGGAATGTTATTGTCTGATTGATGGGGAGGCAGTGGGAGGGAGATCAGCGCGGAATGTTATTGTCTGATTGATGGGGAGGCAGTGGGAGGGAGATCAGTGTGGAATGTTATTGTCTGATTGATGGGGAGGCAGTGGGAGGGAGATCAGCGCGGAATGTTATTGTCTGATTGATGGGGAGGCAGCGGGCGGGAGATCAGCGTGGAATGCTAGAATCTGGTTGATGGGGGAGGCAGTGGGAGGGAGATCAGTGTGGAGGAATATTAGTACCTGGTAGGCTTGCCAGCCAGTACTGTGTAATTTACATAAACTGACAAATAAATAAAGCAAAATAGTTCAATCTATTGTTTTAAATAAAAATAGGCGATTTATGGTCCCTGGACCAGAGCAGTCCATAGGATGGTGTAGCAACAGCGCCACTGTAAATTTTCAGGCCGCTGTGATATTGCACCTAAAAAATTCAAGTTTGAGCTGTTATAATTTTTTAATAAAATATCTCTCAGCAGTGGGAGAACCCTTGTTTTATCTGGGGACATAAACCCTACAACATATATTTTTTTTTACATTTTTAAGTATTACTATCCCTTTAAAAAGTTGCTATTCAGGAAATTGATGATAAATCCAGTCGTTATTAAAGGGAGCTGGAATGCTAGAAGACTTCTGTTACATACACTCACAGGACACTGTGCATGGGAAACATTCATCCAAAAATACAATCCTTCTGTAGCTTAAAAACAAGATACATTTTTATACTATTATCAGATGCAGATGTTTCTACATTATAATAATTACTATTCCCTTATCCCTCCCAAATCCCTGTCATCGTCATAAATTATGTTAAAAATAAACCAATACAAATGATTAAGGGGCAATTTTTTTATTATATTTATTTTAAGGAGAAAACATTCTGCTATTTTCATCTCTGCAAAAAACAGTTGTGTAATATCCTGTGTGTACAGAGCCATCTAGTGGGTAAAGTGCAGTACTGCCCCCTGTTCTAATGTCTTACTGTCTGCAGTAATTTGATTCACTTGGCTAAAGATCTTTATTTATCAAGTTAAGAGACGCACTTCATAACTGCACCCCAGGGGGGAATGAACATTCCCGTTGATTTAAGTAGGGTTTTTCACCCCATGAATGCTAGTGTTCTGAAACATACTGCAATATATATATTTAATAGCTAAAGAAAAATAGCACTCCCCACAATTAGATGCAAATGCCTGGGTTCCAGATGTGAAGATAATGTAAGGAATAAAAAAGCAGCACTCACCGGCTTGTTATGAATAAAAAAAGACATTTTTTTAATGGTCAGTGTTTCAATACTCTTCTGGGATCCCCTCCAGCCACTTCTGTCAAAATTGCTGCAGCAAGATTCACAGGGGTGTCGCCCCACTGACCACTCCTGTGGAAATTGACCCCCCTGTGAATCTCGCTGTGAAAATGGTTGCAGGGAGAGTCCCTGTCATTAAGATGCAGTGGTTCCCCAACACGCACGGATCTCCGAATCCCACAGGCAATGCCATGCAGCAGTCGCTATATATTATTTTAGTGGAAATCTTTCTATCTGTCTGTCTATTTTCATCTGCACTGTGGAACTCAGGGCAAGGAGATCTACCACCCCTATACGTTTGTCTAAAACGTTAGTATATATAGCGATTAGATTGAAAACTGTTTTCATTTTTTTTTTTTTAATCGTTATTTTGCCCAAATTAAACGTCTAAAGATTCCCCTGCGGCTTCCTTCCAGAAAGACCGCGGTCCCTCTATCCAGCCTCCTCCGATGATGGAGGATTTCTTCCTGTAAACCAGAGCGATCTCATTGGCCAGAACCCGCTCCAGCTTACATGCAGAAATCCTCTGTCATTGGAGGAGGCTGGATAGAGGGAGGGGAGCAGAGGAAGAGTGACAGACTGCGGGTATAGAGCTGGTAACCGCAGTCTCTCTGGAAGGAAGCCGCAGGGTAATCTTTAGACGTTTAATTTGGGCAAAATAAAGATTTTTTTTTAAACGAAAACAGTTTTCTATCTAATTTTTTTAGACAAATGTATTAGGGTGATAGATCCCCTTTAAATACAATCCAGACTGCTGTAGAAAAACATTCTTTCCCCAGAGAGCTGACACTTTAATTGAATCAGTCCAGTTGATGACACTTGTGTGAGGCCCATTGACTGGCTGCAGGATTATGGATTGAGTCACGTCTTGGTTCTCCTCAAACAATTGAACATAAATCAAAAGGAAGATCGATCTCACCAACAGTGAGAGAACATTGTGTTCACATGGAGAATTGGGATTTTAAAGAGGTCTGATACCTACAGGAATAAAAGGCTTGTAATATGTTTAACAGAAGCACTGACCTAGGTAGGATACCTTCATAAAGCATGTATATGTGTGTAGAGGGCTGTGGTTAGTTTTGGTTAGTTAATTGGTTAATTTTCACCTGCACAAAATAAACAATGGACTTTATTTCCCTATAAAATTAATTATAGTGAGAGAGCCCCATGCGGATTCTGAAGGGTCATAGAAATCATCTATAGGTAGTAATATGTCCTTGTTTAGTTATAGACTACAGCAGACTTCAAATGCAGGACCCCCCCCCCCACCAAACATTACATAGCTATACCTGACTGCTGTATACAGGTACATGCAATAAACAAATTAAGAGACACTTATTTCAAGAATATATTTCTCCTTTAAAGGGATAGTAATATTTTGTTTTAACTTTATTTTATTTTGTAGGCATTAAAAAAACATGAAGAACGATATAAGTCTTATCTCTCAAACCTCTATGGTTTAAGAGATATTCACAAGCAAAGTTTCCCCTCCCGCCCCTTTTACCTAGTGTAAGCCATCTCTTCTCAGATGTGGAATACAGTCCATAGACCAGACAGATAACAGAAAGGGACAATCTTCTTCCTATGAGAACAATGAAAGCCCTGCCCCCCTTGACAAGTTTTTCAGCTTTTTCCCTTATCTTAATTGAAGATTGTCCCTCTCTGCAGTCTACCTGGGCACCCCCCTTCTGCTCTGGCTGAGCAGTGTTACATCAGTAAAAGGGGCGGGAGGGGGATACTTTGTCATTGAATTACTCTTGAACTACAACTCTGACAGAATTGAAATAACACTCTCCAAAGTCCAAATACTAGGATGATTAATTAGAGCTGCTTTTATTATGAAACATTACTATCACTTTAAGTGAACACTGTTGCAGTTTACAGTAACCGGACCTTTCCTTTAAAGGGATAGTAATACTTATAACAAAATGCAGCTCCAATTCTTCTTTATACTATTTGTAGCCTGTAGCTCTGTATTTCAGTACTATCAGGCTTGTAGTTCAACCACAGTTGAATGAGAAAGGATCCCCCTCCCCCCCTTTCCCATGCATCACTCTGTCTCTTCAAGTCGGTTCGGATGAAGTGCAGCGAGGGACAATCTTCAGTAAGCAAAAGGACAATCCTGTCCTCCTGCATCAAGGGTGCAGGGTTTTCCTTATACACACTGTGTGAAGATTGTCCCTCGCTGTGATCCGTCCGATCCCAGGACTGGATTCCAGATCTAATGGGAGGTGGCTAAAAGGGGGAGGGAGGGGGATACTTTTGTATTCAATTACAGTTGAACTACAAGCCTGATAGTACTGAAATACAGCGATGCATGGGACAAACAGTATGAAGAAGAATCTGAGCTGAATTTTGTTACAAGTATTACTATCCCTTTACTGCATGATGCGTATGGAAAACACAGGATGCAGGGTTGTAGTGATTCTTATGTAGCCCTGCAAAAAAAAGACATTTGCATACGTTTCCTGCATTAAAGGTGAGGTCTGGTCACCATATAATTACTAAAATACCATGTGCTGTATCCCAGGAGTTGGTAACGTCTGGCATTTCGGCTCTTGGGACTATAGTTCCCATTACCCCAACAGTTTTGGTGCTTACTCCTGCTATATCATATGTAAGAATATGTATAACCAGGGCTGGATGTACAGTTCAAGCTCCCCTAAGAAAGGCATCCTAGGCTTCCGTTGCCCCTCCCATGGCTGCACCCCACTGATCACATAACCACACCCACAACCCCAGCCAGTGTTTTCAAGAACCTATAAGAAGCAAAAAAATACCTTGTACATCTCCGTGACATCCACTAAGTTCTGTAATAGATGGTAAAGGGGTATGTAAACTGATATTGTCATGAGGTCAAGTGCCTGGTGTGGTGGCATTGGGATTTATCTCAAGCATTCAATGGATTAAAAGCCACATTTAAATCAATGGAAAATTTTATTTGACCTCTATGGTGTGCAGTTGGGTTGGTTCAGAATTGGCCTTCATTGGGTATGTCCATACCTGGGAACTCTCCGGTTTTGCCCCGGAGACTCCTGATTTCAAACTGAATTACCGGGTCTCCGGGGCAATGTGTGAATCACCGGGTGGGCAGAGTTTAAGTAGAAACTCTGCCCACTTGTGCTCCATCCCGCCCGGTTCCTCTCATTCCCCGACCTCTTACCTTCATTTTGCAGGGTTTTTTTTGTCCCCCCTGGCGACTAAGCCCCGCCCCTTTTATTACGCGAATAGCGTCATTTTCGGCACTGACAGGGTTACCCTCCGGGTAGCCCTGCATGAAAAGTTCCCATTTATGGGTATGTCCCTCAGCATACCTGGGAACTTTTGAAACAGGGCTACCCGGAGGGTAACCCTGTCAGTGCCCAGGGGGAGGAAAATTATGCGAATCGCGTCATAAAATGGGTGGGGATTAGCCACGGGGGGGGGGGGGCAGGACAAAAACCCCCCACAAAAACCCCCTGCAAAATGGATGTAAGAGGGCGGGGAGTGGGAGGAACCGGGCGGGATGGAGCACAAGTGGGCAGAGTTTCTACTTAAACTCTGCCCACCCGGTGATTCACACATTGCCCTGGAGACCCGGTAATTCACTTTGAAATCCGGAGTCTCCGGGGCAAAACCGGAGAGTTCCCAGGTATGTCCCTCAGTGTTTCTAACCCCTGATCATATAAAGTGTCTATGAGGCTGATATACCATGAAGATCTAGTGCTATTCTAGGGCAAAACAACTACACCATATGGAACAAGTACACATTTTCATTGATATTAATGGGCCTTTTAATAGAGCAACAAACTTTTTTTTTTCATTCACGTTAATATAATTAACATTTTACAGTAACGTCTGACTTGGAGTGACCAGATTTCTGACATTTATTCTGTTGCATTCTATGAGAGAGATGAGTCACTGACAGCAGATAGAATGTGAATCCCTACACTGGCTTCCAATAGCATTTATATTCAAAATTCTGGTGCTAACTTATAGAGCCCTCACTAACACCGCACCCCCTATATTTCATCTCTCATTTCCAAATACACTCCCACTCGCCACCTTCGCTCTGCACACGACCTTCTGCTCTCCACAGCTGCTGAGTCACTTCCTGTTAGATTTAACCTTCAAGAAGTAAGCTCCCTGCACCTCTGTTTCCAGGGTTTTCCCAGTTTTGAACTGCTATGACGTTTGAGTAAAAACAGCCCCCAGCGATGGGAGAAGCCTTGTTTTACTCAGAAAGAAAAACCCTATGACAAATAGGTTTTTGCAAAACAACTTTACTGCTCCTTTAACCCCTTAGAAAGGGAGACCTCTTTCAATCATGGGATTAATTAACCTTTTGAGTGTCAGAGGGGTACACAATGCATTGATAAGCAATGTGTTGCGTACTCCTCTGGCACTCAAAGGGTTAAAAGCTCCATTCAAATTAGTGGGAGTTGGGTAAATTCTCGTCTTCCCTTTGGTGCATTTGGTAACTCCAGAATTAATCCACTTTTACTATATAAGTCCTCATTGATTCTTCAAAATCCCCATTTAAATCAGTGGGAATTTTGATTTGTTCGCTATGGTACCTACTGCCTTGCACCAGAATTGCTCCTGTTACACTTGGTACATCAGCATCAGTATCATTACGCAGTGTAGTGTGTGTGAGTGTGTGTGTGTGTGTGTGTGTGACCGTGTGTGTGTGTGTGTGTGTGAGTGTGTTGCAGCAGATGGGTGTCGCTCAGCTTTCAGACTGCGCACAATTACAACATTAGCTAATGAAGTTGCAATTAGTGTAATGAAGACAGATGTACATAATCGGGCTGGTTGGGAGAGAATTACTGAGCTATTGTATACAAACACATTCACCTGATACAGCGCAAACTTCACTGTATAGTGGTACAGAGTATCTACACACTGATAATTATCACACTGCAATGTATAACAGTACTGAGTATCTACACACTGATAATGATTACACTGTACTATATAATGGTACTGAGTATCTACACACTGATACTGATCACACTGCTCTGTATAACGGTATTGAGTATCTACACAATGATAATGATCACACTGCACTGTATAACGGTACTGAGTATCTAAACACTAGTAATGATCACACTGCACTGTATAATGGTACTGAGTATCTACACACTGATAATAATCACACTGCACTGTTTAATGGTGCTGAGTATCTACACACTGATAATGATCACAGTGCACTGTATAATGGTGATGAGTATCTACACACTGATAATGATCACACTGCACTGTATAATGGTGATGAGTATCTACACAATGATAATGATCACACTGCACTGTATAATGGTACTGAGTATCTAAACACTAGTAATGATCACACTGCACTGTTTAATGGTGCTGAGTATCTACACACTGATAATGATCACAGTGCACTGTATAATGGTGATGAGTATCTACACACTGATAATGATCACACTGCACTGTATAATGGTGATGAGTATCTACACACTGATAATGATCACACTGCACTCTGTAAGGGTACCGAGTATCTACACACTGATAATGATCACACTGCACTGTATAATTGTGATGAGTATCTACACACTGATAATGATCACACTGCACTGTATAATGGTACCGAGTATCTACACACTGATAATGATCACACTGCACTGTATAGTGGTACTGAGTATCTACACACTGATAGTGATCACACTGCACTGTATAATGGTACTGAGTATCTACACACTGATAATGATCACAGTGCACTGTATAATGGTACTGAGTATCTACACACTGATAGTGATCACACTGCCCTGTATAATGGTACTGAGTAGCTACACACTGATAATGATCACACCGCACTGTATAATAGTACTGAGTATCTACACACTGATAATGATCACACCGCACTGTATAATGGTACTGAGTATCTACACTGATAATGATTGCACTAAATTGTGTAATGGTACTGAGTATCTATTCATTGGTGTTGATCAACTAATACACTGTATAATGATATTGAATATTTCCATAATGATAATGATCACACTGCATTGTATAATGATACTGATTGTTCACACATAGATATCGATCACATTACACTGTATAGGGATTCTTAGTATCTACACACTGATAATCACAATGCATTGTATTAAAGGGGATGTTCAACCCCTTTACAACTATGCCTAAATCATTTTGTTATCTACTGTAAATAATGAAAAGTGTATAATTAAAAAAAAAAAAAAAAATCTTGTTTGGAGAAATTAAAATAATAATGGCAGCTCTGTACCTACTTACGGCCAGACTGTATTTAACGGATCTGTACTGCAGTCTGACGCTTCTATCCAGCCTCCTCCAATGACAGAGGCTTTCTGTCTGTAAGCTGGAGCGATCTCATTGGCCAGAAATCGATTTCTAGCCAATGAGATCGCTCCAGCTTACAGACAGAAAGCCTCTGTCATTGGAGGAGGCTGGATAGAAGCGTCAGACTGCAGTACAGATCCGTTAAATACAGTCTGGCCGTAAGTAGGTACAGAGCTGCCATTATTATTTTAATTTCTCCAAACAAGAGTTTTTTTGTTTTTTTTTAAATGTATACACTTTTCATTATTTACAGTAAATAACAAAATGATTTAGGCATAGTTGTAAAGGGGTTAAACATCCCCTTTAAGATACTATTTTTACAGCATTTGCAAATTAATAAGTTGAATTATCAAGTGCAGCCAACAGGTGTCAGCAAAACTCCTCATTTCACCTCTTCTCATGTTAGATTAACCCAGAGAAGCACACAAAGGGTAAAAGAAAAACTAACACTTCATAATGACTTTGGTGATTTTGGAAATACTTTAAAAATCATCTAAATTTATGTTAATTTATGAGACATTTAGCATTATTTATTTATCATTTTATGTAAATTAGCCAGTACTTCCTGGTAGGAAGTGGTAGTTGGGAGGGAGAGCAGGATGCATAACACTCTGTTCAGGGTTTCACTGTTTCTTGTGCAGTCCTGCAGAATGAAATTTTAGTAAGTGTCCCAAAGAGGACACCTTGGGGCCCAGGAGCAGAGAGCATAACTTAGAGTCATAGGAATAGACTCAGAAACATTGTGGCCATGCATTGGAATACAGTGTGCCAAATGTAAAATAAACACAGCTGTGCAGAGCCATAGAAGTTAGATTTGTTCCTCATGATGTAACCGATTCTTTGCAGTCTGCTTTCAGTAAGGTGTGAATGTTATTTGAAGGGCACCCTTAGTATATGTTGCACTACTTATCCAGGCAGCAGTGTAACGATAGATTAATTACAGTTGTGAGTATGTGATTATGGTTGTATCGGACCCTTTTGAGGCCATAGGTTCCCTGGCCATCATAGGAGGCTATCACACTGCAAAATAGGGTTGTGTGTCACTGTTCGGCGGTGGGCTGGAACCCCTCTCACGTCAATGGGGGAAAGCGGTTTTCAGCCACAGCCCCTGACAGTGAACCAGATTCACTTAGATTTTACATCTGTCTATCTATATCTATCATCTATCTATCTATCTATCTATCTATCTATCTATCTATCTAATGTATGTGTAATGTGGTATATATATGTGTGTGTGTGTGTGTGTGTGGCTCACATGGGAATTGACCCATGGGCTTTATGTATAAAAGAGTTCAGCAGTCTAGCTGCACTGAAAACAATGTGTTGGCAACTTCTCTAGCATTCAGGGGGTTAAAATCTATATTTACATCAGTGGGAATTTTGACAATGTTTATTTCTGCTGCTAAGGTGTATTTATTTAGCCTCAAATTAGTCCATTCCTCTTTGGGACATAACACCCTATATGTTTATATTTTTTTTCATGTGCACAGGCTCCTGTCTCTATAAACTGAATTGCTGTTGGGTGTGCAAAACGATTGTCAGACATACCCATTTGACATGCAAGGGGGCTTGACATCATTTGTGGCGTCAGGCGCACAGGCAGGAGGTAGATTGACTGTCTCAAGGTCAGGGGGGCTGACATGGGAATTGAACTGAGTGCCATTTAGGTAATTGATGAATGCATATTCTGAACTGCACCTCTGCCTCATATATTCAAGAGCAGTGTTCACCATCTACCATCATTATACTAGGACGTGTTCTCCAGCCTGCAGGGAGACAGTAAATCTGTCTGTGCTACAGACCACTGGGACCACAGGGGACTTGGTTCTCTGGGTCTGGACTCGAGACAGTTCTTTTGTAGATCTCCTGTATCTGGTGCTAAGGGGTAACAAGTATCCCACCCCTCTCTCCTCTTGTCAGGGATCCTGCTCCTGTCCCCTCTTGTCAGGGATCCCGCTCCTGTCTCCTCTTGTCAGGGATCCCGCTCCTGTCCCCTCTTGTCAGGGATCCTGCTCCTGTCTCCTCTTGTCAGGGATCCCGCTCCTGTCCCCTCTTGTCAGGGATCCCGCTCCTGTCCCCTCTTGTCAGGATCCCGCTCCTGTCCCCTCTTGTTAGGGATCCCGCTCCTGTCCCCTCTTGTCAGGGATCCCGCTCCTGTCCCCTCTTGTTAGGGATCCCGCTTCTGTCCCCTCTTGTCAGGGATCCTGCTCCTGTCCCCTCTTGTCAGGAATCCCGCTCCTGTCCCCTCTTGTCAGGGATCCTGCTCCTGTCCCCTCTTGTTAGGGATCCCGCTTCTGTCCCCTCTTGTCAGGGATCCTGCTCCTGTCCCCTCTTGTTAGGAATCCCGCTCCTGTCCCCTCTTGTCAGGGATCCCGCTCCTGTCCCCTCTTGTTAGGGATCCCGCTCCTGTCCCCTCTTGTTAGGGATCCCGCTCCTGTCCCCTCTTGTTAGGGATCCCGCTTCTGTCCCCTCTTGTTAGGGATCCCGCTCCTGTCCCCTCTTGTTAGGGATCCCGCTCCTGTCCCCTCTTGTTAGGGATCCCGCTCCTGTCTCCTCTTGTCAGGGATCCCGCTCCTGTCCCCTCTTGTCAGGGATCCCGCTCCTGTCCCCTCTTGTTAGGGATCCCACTCCTGTGACCTCTTGTCAGGGATCCCGCTCCTGTCCCCTCTTGTCAGGGATCCCGCTCCTGTCCCCTCTTGTCAGGATCCCGCTCCTGTCCCCTCTTGTTAGGGATCCCGCTCCTGTCCCCTCTTGTCAGGGATCCCGCTCCTGTCCCCTCTTGTCAGGGATCCCGCTTCTGTCCCCTCTTGTCAGGGATCCTGCTCCTGTCCCCTCTTGTCAGGAATCCCGCTCCTGTCCCCTCTTGTCAGGATCCCGCTCCTGTCCCCTCTTGTTAGGGATCCCGCTCCTGTCCCCTCTTGTCAGGGATCCCACTTCTGTCCCCTCTTGTCAGGGATCCCGCTTCTGTCCCCTCTTGTTAGGGATCCTGCTCCTGTCCCCTCTTGTCAGGGATCCCGCTCCTGTCCCCTCTTGTTAGGGATCCTGCTCCTGTCCCCTCTTGTCAGGGATTCTGCTCCTGTCCCCTCTTGTCAGGGATCCTGCTCCTGTCCCCTCTTGTCAGGGATCCTGCTCCTGTCCCCTCTTGTCAGGGATCCCGCTTCTGTCCCCTCTTGTCAGGGATCCTTCTCCTGTGCCCTCTTGTCACGAATACCGCTCCTGTCCCCTCTTGTCAGGGATCCTGCTCCTGTCCCCTCTTGTCAGGGATCCTGCTCCTGTGCCCTCTTGTCAGGAATACTGCTCCTGTCCCCTCTTGTTAGGGATCCCGCTCCTGTCCCCTCTTGTCAGGGATCCCGCTCCTGTCCCTTCTTGTCAGGGATCCTGCTCCTGTCCCCTCTTGGTAGGGATCCCGCTTCTGTCCCCTCTTGTTAGGGATCCCGCTCCTGTCCCCTCTTGTTAGGGATCCCGCTCCTGTCCCCTCTTGTTAGGGATCCCGCTTCTGTCCCCTCTTGTTAGGGATCCCGCTCCTGTCCCCTCTTGTTAGGGATCCCGCTCCTGTCCCCTCTTGTCAGGGATCCTGCTCCTGTCCCCTCTTGTCAGGGATCCTGCTCCTGTCCCCTCTTGTTAGGGATCCCGCTCCTGTCCCTTCTTGTTAGGGATCCTGCTCCTGTCCCCTCTTGTCAGGAATCCCGCTCCTGTCCCCTCTTGTCAGGGATCCCGCTCCTGTCCCCTCTTGTTAGGGATCCCGCTCCTGTCCCCTCTTGTTAGGGATCCCGCTCCTGTCCCCTCTTGTCAGGGATCCCGCTCCTGTCCCCTCTTGTTAGGGATCCCGCTCCTGTCCCTTCTTGATAGGGATCCCGCTTCTGTCCCCTCTTGTTAGGGATCCTGCTCCTGTCCCCTCTTGTTAGGGATCCTGCTCCTGTCCCCTCTTGTTAGGGATCCTGCTCCTGTCCCCTCTTGTTAGGGATCCCGCTCCTGTCCCTTCTTGTTAGGGATCCTGCTCCTGTCCCCTCTTGTCAGGGATCCTGCTCCTGTCCCCTCTTGTTAGGGATCCCACTCCTGTCCCTTCTTGATAGGGATCCTGCTCCTGTCCCCTCTTGTTAGGGATCCCGCTCCTGTCCCTTCTTGATAGGGATCCTGCTCCTGTCCCCTCTTGTTAGGGATCCCGCTCCTGTCCCCTCTTGTCAGGGATCCCGCTCCTGTCCCCTCTTGTCAGGAATCCTGCTCCTGTCCCCTCTTGTTAGGGATCCCACTCCTGTCCCCTCTTGATAGGGATCCCGCTCCTGTCCCCTCTTGTTAGGGATCCCGCTCCTGTCCCTTCTTGTCAGGGATCCCGCTTCTGTCCCCTCTTGTTAGGGATCCCACTCCTGTCCCCTCTTGTTAGGGATCCCACTCCTGTCCCTTCTTGTTAGGGATCCTGCTCCCAGGGATCCCGCTCCTGTCCCCTCTTGTCAGGGATCCTGCTCCTGTCCCCTCTTGTTAGGGATCCCACTCCTGTCCCCTCTTGTTAGGGACCCCGCTCCTGTACCCTCTTGTTAGGGATCCCGCTCCTGTCCCCTCTTGTTAGGGATCCCGCTCCTGTCCCCTCTTGTTAGGGATCCTGCTCCTGCCCCCTCTTGTCAGGGATCCCGCTCCTGTCCCCTCTTGTTAGGGATCCCGCTCCTGTCCCCTCTTGTTAGGGATCCTGCTCCTGCCCCCTCTTGTCAGGGATCCCGCTCCTGTCCCCTCTTGTTAGGGATCCTGCTTCTGTCCCCTCTTGTCAGGGATCCCGCTCCTGTCCCCTCTTGATAGGGATCCCGCTCCTGTCCCTTCTTGTCAGGGATCCCGCTTCTGTCCCCTCTTGTTAGGGATCCCACTCCTGTCCCCTCTTGTTAGGGATCCCACTCCTGTCCCCTCTTTTTAGGGATCCCACTCCTGTCCCCTCTTGTCAGGGATCCCGCTCCTGTCCCCTCTTGTCAGGGATCCCGCTCCTGTCCTCTCTTGTCAGGGATCCCACTCCTGTCCCCTCTTGTTAGGGATCCCGCTCCTGTCCCCTCTTGTCAGGGATCCCACTCCTGTCCCCTCTTGTTAGGGATCCTGCTCCTGTCCCCTCTTGTCAGGGATCCTGCTCCTGTCCCCTCTTGTCAGGAATCCCGCTCCTGTCCCCTCTTGTCAGGGATCCTGCTCCTGTCCCCTCTTGGTAGGGATCCCGCTTCTGTCCCCTCTTGTCAGGAATCCCGCTCCTGTCCCCTCTTGTCAGGGATCCCGCTCCTGTCCCCTCTTGTCAGGAATCCCACTTCTGTCCCTTCTTGTTAGGGATCCCACTCCTGTCCCCTCTTGTTAGGGATCCTGCCTCTGTCCCCTCTTGTTAGGAATCCTGCTCCTGTCCCCTCTTGTTAGGGATCCCGCTCCGGTCCCCTCTTATCAGGGATCCTGCTTCTGTCCCCTCTTGTCTGGGATCCTGCTCCTGTCCCCTCTTGTCAGGAATCCCGCTCCTGTCTCCTCTTGTCAGGGATCCCGCTCCTGTCCCCTCTTGTCAGGAATCCCGCTCCTGTCCCTTTTGGCAAAGATGGAAGACTTATTGTTGTACAGTAGATGACTTAGTAGATAGGTGTTAAGATGATAGTAACACTTTATTTTGACTTTACATGCTTTACAAGTGCATGTTGCTATCCCTGCAGCACTGAGTGCCCGTATACTGGCTGCTATATATTTGAAATTCTATTACTATCTCTGCTTTCATAGTCCCTGACAGAAAGCTCTCTGGAACCCAGGGAGCAAAATGTCAGGAACATAAAAGTGCAGAAAATTAGGTTACAAAGAATAAAAAAAGTATAGGCAATTTGACTACATATTATGCACTTGCAGATTATATAAAATCAAAATAAAGTATTAATATCCCCATTACCGTATTTTCCCCTAGGTCACACACCCACTCCTCACATGACTCTGTCCCTTCCCAGAAAGAACAAAAAGTTTAACCCCTTGGTTGCTAGAGAGATCTCGCAAGCATCGAAGGAGTTATATAATGGACTGTATATGGGCGTTGATATTGCTCTGGCCACACCTACAATTCAGAGTGTGGGTGTCGCCAGCACAGCTGTGACACCTCCCCTCAAAATGTGGAACTATGGGCAGTTGAGTACTCTGCCTATTGGGAAATCCGGACCTGATTATCCCTTTAACCCTTTGAGTGCCAGAGAGGTATGCATTGCATTGCTCTGCAACTCGTTGCGTACCTCTCTGGCAAGGGGTTAAGACTTTGGGGAACAGAGGGCTGTGCAACGCATTCCAAATGCGTTTCACATCCCTCTGGTCCTCAAGGGAGCAGCATAAATAAAATGTATACAGACTAGGGTTGCCACCCAGCCGGTATTTTACCGGCAGGCCGGTAAAAAATTGGCTTCTGTCCAATGTTAAGTCTATGGAGGGAATGCCATGGCCGGTATTTTTCTGAAGAAAAGGTGGCAACCCTAATACAGACTGTTGTAGCTCTGAATATGTTTAGTAAATCACCCCCCATCCCAATAAGTCCCTTATTCTCAGGTAATAATTCTCTTTTAATTAAGACAGTTCTGAGCTGACGTTTCTGCATGAACAGTCCAAAAATCTGTTTTTCAGTCCAGCGCTGCTCCGCTTCCTCTCTACCTTTCATCCATATAAAGCGATGTTCACTCAGTGACTTTTTATTGCAGTGTTTGATGCATAATAGGATGTGATTTTACTGCATTTTACATGCCCTGTTGTAGAAAGGATTCGTTTTTTAATTCCAAACAGACTCTGCTGTCATTAAATATCAGCGTTTAACCCCTTGATTGCTAGAGAGATCTCCAATTCATTTATTCTTTCCCGGCATCTTTTTATCTCCAATTAAAGGGATAGTAATAGTTAAATTTAACCATAATGCATCTTCTAGCCCTTAAAAAAACAAATTAAATGATCCCAGAGGCATCTCTCAAACTGTTATGGTTTGAGAGATATCCGCTTTTCAAGTTCCCCCCTCCCCTGACATCAGCGCTCTAGCTGACAGCAGCGGAATCCGGTCCTGGGACCAGCGGAGGCTCTTCAGCAGAGCTGAGATCGCGTTATGGAAGAAGAAATCCTTCACTGAAAAGGTCTTCTATGTGTACTTGCAAACCAAATGATCTTCTACGTGTGCTTGCCAACCAAATGATCTTCTACGTGTGCTTGCCAACCAAATGATCTTCTACGTGTGCTTGCCAACCAAGCACACGTAGAAGACATTCTAATGAAGTATTTCTGTTTCAAGATCGGGATCTTGGCTCTGCTGTAGAGACTCCGCCGGTCCAGGGACCAGATTCCCCTGCAGTCAGCTAGAGCGCTGATGTCAGGGGAGCGGAAACTTTGAAAGCGGATATCTCTCAAACCATAATGGTTTGAGAGATGCTTCTGGGGTCATTTCATTTGTTTTTTAAGGGCTATAATATGCATTATAGTTAAAATTAAGTATTACTATCCTTTTAAACGGCAGCAGTAACTTGATAATGAATGTCTGTGCAATTCTGTTGTAATTTCAATGTGATTCTATTGGAATCCATTTTTTTAACCCTGTCAGTGCCAGAGGGGTACGCAATACATTGCATACCCCTCTGGCACTGGAAGGGTTAAGGCATTGTGTACAAAGGAAACAAATTGGAGCAGTTTGGGGCAAACCATCTTCACCATAGGGAACAAACAAACATTCCCAATCTTGCATTGCTTTAAATAGGTCTTTTAACCCCTTAAATGCTAGAGTGGTCCCCAATGCTTTGCTACGCAATGCAATTGAGGCCTGTCTTCTATTGAAGGGGTTTTAAAAGCCCCTTTTAAATGAGTGTCAATGCTTATGTCTCCCCTGTGATGCTGCTCCAGAACTGTAGCACATAGTTCTCTCTGGAAACAGAAATCCAGGGAGCTTACTTCCTAGAAGTTTAAACTGGCAGGAAGTGACTTAACAGCCACTATCGTTGTATGTTGATATATAACATTTTATGTCATCATTGACTCATCTTCCTCCTATAGAGGAGCACCAGAATAACAATCTGAAATCTGGCCACTAGAGGGTGAGTTATTTATTTATTTAAAGCTTTTAAACCAGGGGCATCCAATTTTTTTCAGTTGTGGGTGACATGATTAGAAAACCATACATTTGAGGGCCACAATAATTTTTTTTTTTTTTACTGATAACATTGGTGAATATAGCCTGTCAGCTGTAATATGGATTTATGCATTTCATATCCGTGACAGAACTGCTATTTAACAGTCAACTATTGTTGAATTGTAAGGTACAGGCAGTCCGTTAGACCTTCATGTGTGCTTGTTAATTGGGATTTTGTTAAAAAAAAAAATCTCAAGAAGGTCGCATCCTGGGGTCACAAAGGCTGCATCTGGCCCACAGGCCGCATGGTCGATGCTCATGGTTTAAACTGTGGTGACTCTGAAAACATTCATCTCCCAGCAGTGGAAGTGCCCTTATTTTACTCAGCTGGAAAAACCCTACGATATATGTACATTTTTAGGGTCATTTGTTAAAAAACGTTTACTTTTCCTTTAAATAGGCCTTTTAACCTGTTGGATACTAGAGAGATCTAGCATTCAAGAGTTTAAATGCACACTTAAAATCTATCGATCTATCATCTACCTGTTTATGTATTTATCATTCTGTATCTGTCTGTGGATTTGTCTAAATATAGCTACCCTATTTATCTGTCTACTTATCTGCTATCTGTGTATCTATCTATCTATTTATCTATCTATCTATCTATCTATCTATCTATCTATCTATCTATCTATCTATCTACCTATCCATCTATCTCATAACTATCTATCTATCTAGCTAGCTAGCTAGCTCATATCTATATTTATATCTATCTATCCCTCCCCCCCAGTTATGCATACCTATACCTTAAGTGATCCTCCTGCCATGCTAAATCCTGACAGGATCTTTGTGACTGTTTGAACTATTATACCTTTTGAATAAAGCATCTCCGAGTGGGATCACTTTTATTTTTACTCAGGAGAATAAGCCCTATGGTATACAATTTTTCCTCCCTATGATAAAACGTTAGTGATTCTACAGGCCTATTTCACAATGGAGGCTTTGTTGGAGCCACAAGTGTGACAGAATATAAATTGTTTTCTATGCAGGTGACTTTTTCAGTTACAATAATTTTGAATGTGAATCTTATGTTGCTGCATCAATTTGCCAGAGGGATAGCTAGAGCATTCTGAAGCAATGCTATGGGACTCAAAGGGTAAATCTGTGACCATTTGAGCAGTCACTGTTGGTTCACTTGCAGATGGATCAGTAAAATCAGAATGTTTTCCCTCCGTACAGGAGACAGCTGTTCCCAATCTGCCTGTTTACGATCTTTATTGTAAACAACCCAGTGTCACCCCTCCCTTTAAACTTTGTTCCTTGGTCCACACCTAGTATTGCCATCTCCTCTCGTGCCTTTAAAACCATAAATGTATAAGGAATTCATTCTGTAAGGCTGCAGAGGAACCCTTTCACCCTTGTAAGAGCATTGGAAGCCCTGTAGCATGTATTTTTCATATGTTTGGTTTTAAAGGACCAGTAATCCTTTATTATTAAACAAAATTATTTTGTTTTAAAGTTAATACAGTTCAAACTTTTTGTTACAGTGAGAGTTTACCTCGTGTCTAGATAGTTATTATATTGCATTTATATTATCATTAAATGGCATTTTGCACCTACTGCATTTCTCCATAGATTGTGATTGTAATCACTTCAGAACTTTGGTGGTCCTGCACTGTCTCTGCATTAACCCTTTGAGTGCCAGAGGGGTGCTCAACGCATTGCTTTGCAATGAGGTGCATACCCCTCTGGCACTCAAAGGGTTAATCCTTTCAGTTCCTGAGGGGTATGCAAGGCATTGAGCTGCAATAACTTGTGTACCACTGTAGTACTCATGGGATGGTTGCCCACCCTAACCACACAAGCAGAATATTGGCATGTGTGTCCTATTGTACTACAGACTCCCAAGATCTCAGGACATGTATCAGAGAGTGGGCAACATGAACCAATCCAGCTGCTGCTAGACTACAACTCCCATCATCCCCAGCTGGAGGGCCTCACATTGCCTCACACCCCTGACATTCATACTTCAATGGTCTCACATTCTACCAAGTGCGTAAATGGCTACATGTGCGTTTACGTGTACATGATATCAAGTGTCCGAGCCAGGGAGCAGAATATACGTCTCCTTTGTAACTGGACACTTATGAGTAATGCAGTGTGGTCCCAATATAGCCCTGACAAGCGATATACTTTTTTATTAGTGTTATGATTGACAGCAGAGTTTGGTCCCCGTACTCAGGAGGTGGGCAGTCTGCCCCATCCCAGACGTACCCTCCGAATGTACCATTTTAGAAGGTAGGGGACTTTCCTGTTGTTGTTATGTAGGGGACCGCTCTAATATTCAGTGGGGGGTAAAATATCCACTTAACCCTTTAAGTTCAAGTGATAACCAACGCGTTGTGTTACACTCTTTGAATGCAAGAGGTATTCAACGCTTTGTATTGCAATAATACCTCTCTGGCACTAAAAGTGATAAATCAGTTTGTCCCCTATGATGCCATTGGTTTTCTCCAGAACTGACCCTATTTTATTTTGTGCTTAAAAAGACAGTAACCCCCCCCCACTTATTTTTTTACATGATATTTTCTGCAAGTGCATTCTATGTGAAGTTGAGTTTCCTATACACTTTAAATTTTTATTTTCCATCTTCGCCTATTATTTTTTTTTTACAGTTTTATATCCTTTACAGCAAGCTCCTCGGATCAGTTTGCAGTCCGAGCAGGAATAGCGATACAATGTTAAAAAAGATACAATGAAAAAAACAAAAAAAAAAACATTAAAAATATATATAGTTCCATTGGAGTTGGAATGCACTCTCTGCAGAAACAATAAACTGACCTGGGTGCATATCAAAAAAGTGAGTAGTACATACAATTTTGAGATGAGACTCACAGGGTCTATTTTTGTTGATCAAGTTAAGCGTTTTGAGTGCTTGAGGGGTATGCAGTGCATTGCATACCCTTCTGGCACTCAAAGAGTTAAGTTACTTTTATTTAAAGGGATAGTAATGTTTCATAATAAAAGCAGCTCTAATTAATCATCATAGTATTTGGACTTTGGAGAGTGTTATTTCAATTCTGTCAGAGTTGTAGTTCAAGAGTAATTCAATGGCAAAGTGTCCCCCTCTCGCCCCTTTTACTGATGTAACACTGCTCAGCCAGATCAGAAGGGAGGTGCCCAGGTAGATTGCAGAGAGGGACAATCTTCAATTAAGATAAGGGAAAAACCTGTAAAACTTGTCAACGGGGGCAGGGCTTTCATTGTTCTCATAGGAAGAAGATTGTCCTCTTCTGTTATCTGTCTGGTCTATGGACTGGATTCCCCATCTGAGTAGAGATGGCTTACACTAGGGAAAAGGGTCGGGAGGGGAAACTTTGCTTGTGAATATCTCTCAAACCATAAAGGTTTGAGAGATACGACTTATATCATTCTTCATGTTTTTTTAATGCCTACAGAATAAAATAAAGTTAAAACGAGGTATTACTATCCCTTTAAATCAACGTTCCGTATACCAATGTATCAAGTTAAAGGGATAGCAATACTTAAAATGTAAAAAAAAATATGTTGTAGGGTTTATCCCCCTGAGTAAAACAAGAGTACTCCCACTGCTGAAAGGTGTTTCATTCAAAAGTTATTAATTTTCAAAGTTTAATTTTTTAGGTGCAATATCACAGTGGCCTGAAATTGTACAGTGGCGCTGTTGCTACACCATCCTATGGAGATTTATGGTCAATTGACCAGAGCTGTACATAGGATCGTGTAGCAACAGCGCCACAGTACAATTTCAGGCCACTGTGATATTGCACCTAAAAAATTCAACTTTGAAAATTAATAACTTTTGAATGAAACACCTTTCAGCTGTGTGAGTTCCCTTGTTTTACTCAGGGGAATAAGTATTACTATCCCTTTAAAGGCTACAAGGTAAAGTATCTCCATCTCAAAACGTTTTATATATACAGAAAAGGAATTCCAGTATATGAAAGAATGTATTATCCTCCAAAATGGGTAGGGACACATATTATTCCTATTATTACGTTGTGAAATTATGCAAAGCAGAAGTAATTAGTATTATGGTAGCAGGCATGCTGCCGGACAGGTTATAGTGCAGAACGAACAGTGTTACAAATTGTTGTGTCTGTCAGCTGCCAATAAGGCGACAACATATGCCTTTAATTCAGGTTCTGTTATAAAAACACACACTGAAGGGATCCACTGATTCCTGTGCACTCATACAGCATGACATTTTAATTATAAGCACCCCTGATTGAGTGCCAGAGAGGTAGTTGCAATGCGTCAGGTACCTCTATGGCACTCAAAGGGTTAAAGGGAGATACTGTCACCTTAGTTGCCAATTATTCTAAAAGACAGTGGCCGGCTTCTGCTGTGGGTTGCGTTACCTACTTAAAGGACCAGTAAAGTTTTATTACAAACACAACAAGTTGGGCTTGTCCTGCTGCGTGTATAACAAAGGAACTTGTATAGCTGTGTGTATATAACAAAAACAACTGCTACAGCTGTGTGTATAACAAAGGAACCTCTACTTCTGCTTTATTCAAAGATTATTACAGTTGATATTGTCACTAAGTTGAGAAGCTTTGGAGAACTTTAGCCAGTGACTCTACAAACCCCATGAAATGCAATGGAGTAACTGCTGAGACACAAAGTGGCACTGTTACTATCAGTTTAACCCTTTGACTGCCTGATAAGCATTCAATGCATTGGATATGCAAATCTCTTTTATACCAGCGCTCCCATAGGTCGATTCATGGGCGCGCAATTTTCACAGGAGTTGTCAGGGGAGCAAAGCCATTAGTGCCAGACGTTTGTCACACTCTGTGTTTATTTACTTTTTTAAATTTGTTTTATTAACCGCACTGGCAAAAGCCATGAGAGTATTAGTAGTATTTCTTATAGAGGGACACTTGGGAGGTAGGGATCCCTAATATCTCCTAACGAGGGACACTTGGGAGGTATGGACCCCTAATATCTCCTATAGAGGGACACTTGAGAGGTATGGATCCCTAATATCTCCTATAGAGGAACACTTGGGAGATATGGACCCCTAATATCTCCTATAGAGGGACACTTGGGAGGTATGGAGCCCTAATATCTCCTAGAGAGGGACACTTGGGAGGTGTGGAGAACTAATATCTCCTAAAGAGAGACACTTGGGAGGTATGAACCCCTAATATCTCCTATAGAGGGACACTTGGGAGGTATGAACCCCTAATATCTCCTAAAGAGGGTCACTTGGGAGGTATGGCTCCCTAATATCTCCTATAGAGGGACACTTGGGAGGTATGGCTCCCTAATATCTCCTATAGAGGGACACTTGGGAGGTATGGACCCCTAATATCTCCTATAGAGGGACACTTGGGAGGTATGGACCCCTAATATCTCCTATAGAGGGACACTTGGGAGGTGTGGCTCCCTAATATCTCCTAAAGATGGACACTTGGGAGGTATGGATCCCTAATATCTCCTATAGAGGGACACTTGGAAGGTATGGACCCCTAATATCTCCTATAGAGGGACACTTGGGAGGTATGGACCCCTAATATCTCCTATAGAGGGACACTTGGGAGGTATGGAGCCCTAATATTTCCTATAGAGGGACACTTGGGAGGTATGGATCCCTAATATCTCCTATAGAGGGACACTAGAGCGGTATGGACCCGTAATATCTCCTATAGAGGGACACTTGGGAGGTATGGAGAACTAATATATCCTAAAGAGGGACACTTGGGAGCCATGGACCCCTAATATCTCCTACAGAGGGACACTTGGGATTCATGGACCCCTAATATCTCCTACAGAGGGACACTTAGGAGGTATGGACCCCTAATATATCCTAAAGAAGGACACTTGGGAGCTATGGACCCCTAATATCTCCTAAAGAGGGACACTTGGGAGGTATGGGCCCCTTATATCTCCTAAAGAGGGACACTTGGGAGGTATGGACCCCTAATATCTCCTAAAGAGGGACACTTGGGAGGTATGGAGCCCTAATATTTCCCATAAAGAAATTTTTTGCCAAATAATTTAGTCTTAAATTATCAGTGCCTGTATCAAATGTATTTGAATTCTATTAGGCTAACACTTTGAGTGCTAGACGGGTGTCCAACGCATTTCAAAGCAATGTGAAGTACATCCTTCTGGCACTCAAAGGGTTAATCACTTAGATGTGCTGGTGACTAGCATCGGAGGGGCTCATTTTTAGGATTCTGCACAGATTACATTTCATACAGTTTGCTAACAGCTGATCTGTGCTATGATATGACACTGTAGTCGGGTACACCCAGCCCAGGCTTCTTCATGGGAGGACCTCACCAGAAATGGTGTAATATTGAAGCACATTATGTACTTTAAAGAGAAACTTTCTGTTAGTATAAAGTCGTCCTGCAATAATTAAACATATGACGACTAGATTCATAATACGTCTATTACCTCTCAGAAGTACCCGATTGTAAAGTAATCCTTAATCTTTGGAGACTGACAGCCAGGTTAGTGCCATCTGCGAGCCTGTGCCCTCAGTCCCTTCCGGTTACCTTGTGGCCACAGTGTAATTCTTCTTACAGGAGACCGGCACTGACAGTGCAAGCGCGTAGACGTCTCTAAGACAAGATGTCTGCGCTGATGTCTGGCTTCTGGTCTCCGAAGATTAAGGATGACATTAGAATCTAGCACTTGTGAGAGGTAATAGATGTATTATGAAGCTAGTCACCATATGTTTAATTATCGGAGAGTGACTTTATACTAAGTGAAAGTTCCGCTTTAAAGGGATAGTAATGTTTCATAATAAAAGCAGCTCTAATTAATCATCATAGTATTTGAACTTTGGAGAGTGTTATTTCAATTCTGTCAGAGTTGTAGTTCAAGAGTAATTCAATGACAAAGTATCCCCCTCCCGCCCCTTTTAATTATGTAACACTGTTCAGCCAGATCAGAAGGGAGGTGCCCAGGTAGACTGCAGAGAGGGACAATCTTCAATTAAGATAAGGGAAAAACCTGAAAAACCTGTCAAGGGGGGCAGGGATTTCATTGTTCTCATAGGAAGAAGATTGTCCCCTGCTGTTATCTGTCTGGTCTATGGACTGCATTCCACATCTGAGAAGAGATTGCTTACACTAGGTAAAAGGGGCGGGAGGGGAAACTTTGCTTGTGAGATAAGACTTATATCATTCTTCATGTTTTTTTAATGCCTACAAAATAAAATAAAGATAAAATGAAGTATTACTATCCCTTTAAAGGGATAGTAATGTCTATAATAAAGATTGTCTTCTCTATTGGTTTTATAACATGCAGCGCTAAGTTTAATAACTTACTGTTCTGTAGTTCAAAAGATATTCAAGGTACAAGGATCCCCCTCCCGCCCCTTATAGCTGCGTCACGCTGCCTCTCAGTCTGGTTCAGATGCAGCCGGCGAAGGACAATCTTCAGGGGGGGCCAAGGTTTTCCTTACAGTTACTGAATGAAGATTGGCCCTCACTGCATGTTATAAATACAATAGAGAAGATTTGGAGCTAATTTTTATTATATACATTACTATCCCTTTAAAGAATTCATATAATTCCAGAGCAAACCACTGCACCACAGGGGACAAGTTAAAACTCCCACCGATCTACATGAATATCTTTACCCCTTCAATGCTAACTAAGGCTCCAACGTATTACTCTGCAATGCGTGGGAGATGTGTCTAGCATTCAAGGGGTTAACAGCCTAATATAAATCAATATGAATTGGGGGGAATGTTCATGTATCCCCTGTGGTAAAGTTGGTTTATTCCAGATTGACTCTAGTTCTTTATAGTGCTTTTAGTCTAAATGTCATGCTTCGTGCTACCAGAAATGAGTGGAAAATTTCCCAAAACAATCAATATATTAATTAATGGTAAAAGCAGGCCAAATGCCATATCATACCTCCCAAGTGTTCCTCTTTAGGAGGGACAATCCCTCTTTGAGATCCAAATCCTTCTGTCTCTCTTTCCCACCCATTTGTCCCTCTTTTTAGGAGATCAGACTGTGTGGTGTATATACAAGTGTACCACATCGTTCCACAGCAATTAAACTCACACTAATGTTTGTATAAACTTCAGTATATGTGTTTATATATTTATTATTTATTATTCAGCTACACATAGAGGTATCAGTAGATCATGAAATAATCTAAAAATGATCGGTAATGCCCCTCCTACCAGCCATACCCCCAGGCACACCCCTAAACCACAAGTGTCCCTCTTTGTTCATTTGAAATGTTGGGAGGTATGCCATATTAATTATGTAAACAAATTAATTATTGTGTGTTTCTCAATACATTTGGTAGCATAGTGGATATCATGTCCCGTAATTAACTATTTATCATGGGTAGTTTTCATTAATTATGTTCAGGATTTTTTCAGGCAGTTAACACAGGGCTTATTTTTTTAGCATATAATTACTGGACTAACCAGTATTCATCTTCATCTATAGAATAATCAGAGCATTGTCACAGCGACATTTCTGAAGTGCCAAAGAAGATGTGCAATAAAATTGTACTCATCCGTCTTAAACACACAGACTGATGGGACAGGCGTTTGCACCTATGGTCATGATACACAGCTCTTTGGAAACTAGATGCGCGTGTTGTAACAATGTGTGTGGTCTGCTTGTGTGTGACTATGTAAATGTGTGTGTGCACTTGTGCAGGACTGTCTGACTGATTGTGTTCATGAGTGTGTGTTCTTGCAAATGTGTGCGTATACTTGAGCATGACTGTGTGTGCAGACACTCACATAACTTTGCAAGTATGTAAATATGTGCATGCACTTGTGCAGGCCCAGCTTTGACTGTGTGCATTACTGTGTGTGTGTGCACTTGGTCAGACCTGACTTTGTGTGAGTTACTGTATTCATGACTCTGTGTGTGTGTGTATGTGTGTGTGTGCACTTAGTCAGACCTGACTTTGTGTGAGTTACTGTATTCATGACTCTGTGTGTGTGTGTGTGTGTGTGTGTGTGTGTGCACTTAGTCAGACCTGACTTTGTGTGAGTTACTGTATTCATGACTCTGTGTGTGTGTGTATGTGTGTGTGTGCACTTGGTCAGACCTGACTTTGTGTGAGTTACTGTATTCATGACTCTGTGTGTGTGTGTATGTGTGTGTGTGCACTTGGTCAGACCTGACTTTGTGTGAGTTACTGTATTCATGACTTTGCATGTGTGTGTGTGTGTGTGTACTTGTAACAATGTATATCTGTACATGCATGACTGTGTCTTTAGCTGATTGCGTGTTTGAGTTTGTGTTTGTCTGTGACTGTGTGTGTGCATGATTGTATGTGTCTGTGTGTGACACTGTGTGTGTGCATGATTGTATGTGTCTGTGTGTGACACTGTGTGTGTGCATGGGTGTGATTGTGCGCAAAAAAATAATAGAGTTCAGTATAACTAATAACTAGGAAGGGTTAATCACTAGACCACCAGTTGTACATATAATATTTTGTATGCTTTTTATTACTTTGTTGGTATTTGTGAATTACCACAGACTAGTGGACTTTTCCAGGACAGACATCTCGTGACCTACCTGGGATCCAAGTGTTCATGTGTGTTTAGGCCTTCCTATGTGTGCATGGCTCAGTTCCTCTCTTTTTTGCTGTGTGTGCATGTACTAGTATGTGCCGTCAGGTCCCAGGGCAGCTGGTCGCACAGGCAATATCATGCACTTTATGCTAATTCTGGTTCTGCCTTTATATAAATGCCTTCTTCTACTTACTTGTTAGACTTTTAGCTGAAGACTTGTTCCTGGTTTATTTTGCTTGATCTTCTGAGTACCGATTCCTGATGTATTTTGGCTCTGTACCATCTTTCTTATTAAGTGTAGGTTTTTACAACACAGTTGAGCTAGCCACTTGTTAGTAATATAAATAATTAATTTGTTTGTGATAGAGTCTGACATTTGGTGCCGATCCATTATTATCACACACTGTACTCTGAATGAATCTAGACAAAGTCCATACAGCGGGATCATATCAAACAGCGCAGCAAGCAATAAGATTGTTCTTGAGCAGTACCATGTACCGTACTATGAAGGGAATTGCCATAAAGGGCCATTCTGTGCCACCAGAACATAAAGGTTAATATCTTATAAACAATTAATTTTACAAATTGCTAGTACAACAGGCAGACAAATTCTCTAGAAAGCAGGTCCACTTTAATGTTGTGAGCAGAGATATATGGCAGCCAATGTGCCATAGCTTAAAACTCAAAAACATTCAGTTTCTCCTACAGATGTCTGTCATCCACAGGGCTGAATGATGTCCAAGTGTCACTGAGTGAACCTACAGATGCGGGGCTTCATAGTGATCTCCCAGAAGGGCTAATGTAACACAGCCCTGCAAATCAAGAACATCACACAGAGTGAGTGTTTCTGAGTTTCAAGCTATGAAATCGGATACCAAAAGCTTTCTGATCACAAACTTGAGTTTTCAAACCCCTTACACAGGCCCCTTACGGTCCCTTTAGTCCTGACCTCCTTTTATAATCAGCGTTGATCATTCTGTTTCAAACATTTTTAATTGTGTATGTAAGTTGGAATGTTGTGGTACATTCTTTTAATTATCCCATTTGTTCTCAGTGATCTGAATCAAAGTCTTATTCAAACGGAATGTTCTTTGGGTTCCATGATTTGACTTTGCTCTGAAATGAACCCGTCATTGAGTTTCCTGCATATGAAACTTGTCTTGGAAAGTATATCTTCTTCAGGGATGGAAAATCCCAGGAGCCCAGGCTCCAAAAATGTTACTACTGGCAACTAAATTAGAATGCTGTGTGCATGGATGTGAAATTCTGAACTTGTAGAAATTTTGCCTGGCTGTTTGTATTTCTCTCGACCTCCGTCTTGCCATTGTGAAACCAGCACTATCATTCTTTGTCTCTATTGCACCCATAAGGTTGAATTAAGTGTGGACTCATAAATACACTGAGGCTAACGTATTAAAGCAGAACTTTCAGATCTTACTGTCGTCATGCATTCATTAAACGCAAGGCGACTAGCTTGGAAATAGATGTCTTACCTTTAAAAAATAGCAGAGTGTAAAGAAATCCTTCCCGTTTGGAGACTGGAACTCAGGCTATAGCGCAGACATCTTGTCTGCGCGCCTGCGCTGTCAGTCCCGGTCTCCATTGAGTAGAATTGCAGTACGCCATATGGTTACCGGAAGTGACTGACGGCGCAGGCGTGCACACCGCACTAACCTGCCAGTCAGTTCTTTACACTCTGCTATTTTTTAAAGGTAAGACATCTATTTCCAAGCTAGTCCCAATGCTTTTAATGAATGCGTGGCGACTTAGTAAGATCTGAAAGTTCCACTTTAAGAAGAACTATAGTATTTCTGGGGCAAATTAAGTTTATCATAGAGTTCAAATGCACTTATTTTAGTGGAGCTTTAGAATACTAGAGATGTCTTTAGTACATTGCATTGTAGTCCTCGCTAGCATTCAGTTCATCGTAGTACATCATCATACCAGTGAGCAACCACATAAGATGTACATAACCTGGAACATCATCGATGAACCTTCACTACATCAATATTTCAGTGCTTTGATGATTCCCAGGGAAAGGGCGGGAATGTGGAGAGCAGATGTCCCTGAGAAAGAAGGGCGAGATGAAGGATTTAAGAGAGGAAGAGGATGTGTAAGAAAGACAAGAGAACTAGGAATAGGCCATAGGCCCATATTTGTAAAAGCAATTTGTTCTGGAGTAAACCAGCTGCACCATAGGTGACAAATAAAAATTCCTAAATTTTCTTGCGCTTTAATAGAGCTTTTAACCCCGGGAATGCTAGAGGGGTAGCCAATGAATTGCCTAATTTAACTTAATGGACATTTTTACTCCCCAGCAAGCTTAAAAGCAGCAATTCTGGAGCGGACCAACTGCTTCCTAGGTGACAAATGAAAATGTCCTTGAATGGGGCATTTAACCCCTTAAAGTCTCCAACATATTGCTACCGTACAAGTGGTTAAAAAACACATTTAAGTCAAAGTGAATTTGGGGAGCTTTCATTTCTCCCCTGTGCTTCAGTTGGTTTGCTCCATAATTGCTCTTCATTTATCTCTGGTTTTATATCTGAATTTCCCCATATACTCGAGTAGGATGTTTTTAGATTAACAAAACAGAGGGTTCACTACAATGGGATGCAGAAGGCAGGGCTGCATTTATATTCCAAGTGCCCCTAGGAAAGGCTTCCCTAGCTCCACCCATGACCACACCCCCATTCGTCACATGATGACACCCCCAGTTCCATCCACTATTTCCTCCCACAGAAAATACCCTTGGCTATAACAAGCAAAAACAAATAATAGCTTTAAGCCTTTGGTTGCTAGTGAGATCTCTAACGCATACAAGGGATTCAGTTATAGCCTGTAAAAGTGTATACAACTGGTGCATGGACATTGACATTTCTATGTCCACACCCACAATTCAGAATGTGGGTGTGGCCAGTACCACTGAGGCACCACCCCTCAAAGTGTGGAGCTCTAAGCTGTTGTCTACTCTGCCTGTTGGGAAATCTGGCCCTGGTAGAAGGTGCAGTTGTGACTGGGCTCAGCATCTATAGGCTTCAGAGCTCAGTAGGTCCTAGCTTGGCCTCTGGGATAATATTTTTGTTTCGGCACAAACTGTTTTGTACTGGGGTCCTCCAATGACTGGTTACATTACTGCAATCCAGGCCAGGGGAAGAAGAGGGAGATGTAGGATAATAAAGAGAATGTGGAAGAGAGAAGAAACAAAAGAGATAATCAATGAAGGATGGAGAAGGAATGAGAAAAGATGATGATGTAGAAGAACTGGGGTAAGGGGTGGCTGTGATTGTAATAAGGGAAGAGATGGAAGGGGAGACATGAGAGACAAAACATGGAGAACTGTGTAAGAGAGAAGAAGAATGGTGAGTCTATGTGTGTCTGTGTACAATACCTATATAATACTCTTGTGTGTTTAAATCTTTGAAACATATTATAAAACCTGACTGCCCAGCAAAGCATCCAAAGCTTACAGTGTTTCCATTGCAGTCCTTCAATTCCAGTCCAAGCGTTACTTTATAAGTGGGATGAGAACAGCAAGCATACGCTAAGGCCGTATTTATCAGATAGTTTCAAGCCAAGGGCTGGCTGTCTGCCTTCTTACGGACTGGCTCACGCACGCGCGGCTGGCACTTGAGGACCACGAGGCGTTTTTGTTTTTTTTTCGCTTACGGAGAGGCGTGCAGCCGCGCCAGGAGCCCTGAACTCCGTGACGTACCAGGATCGTCACTGGTCCTTAAGTGCCAGACCACTGTGATGTTCCTGGTACGGCAATGGTCCTTAAGGTGTTAATCTGACAAGAATTGTTATTTACATCTTAGCCATTTATGTCTGTTCAAGTACAGGTCCAAATAAACATACCTGGGAACTCTCCGGATCTGCCTCTCACCAGTTTTTAGAGTTAATTACCAGGTCTCCAGGGACAGACACTGATTCTCCGGTGGTGCGTTTCCTATGAAACTCTATCCACGTCTCCTTCCCACCCTGTTCTTCCCACCCACTTCTCCTTCTCACCCTGTTCCTCCCACTTCCCACCCACTTCTCCTTCTCACCCTGTTCCTCCCACTTCCCACCTACTTCTCCTTCTCACCCTGTTCCTCCCACTTCCCACCTACTTCTCCTTCTCACCCTGTTCCTCCCACTTCCTACCCATTTCTCCTTCTCACCCTGTTCCTCCCACTTCCCACCCACTTCTCCTTCTCACCCTGTTCCTCCCACTTCCCACCCACTTCTCCTTCTCACCCTGTTCCTCCCACTTCCTACCCATTTCTCCTTCTCACCCTGTTCCTCCCACTTCCTACCCATTTCTCCTTCTCACCCTGTTCCTCCCACTTCCCACCCACTTCTCCTTCTCACCCTGTTCCTCCCACTTCCCACCCACTTCTCCTTCTCACCCTGTTCCTCCCACTTCCTACCCATTTCTCCTTCTCACCCTGTTCCTCCCACTTCCCACCCACTTTTCCTTCTCACCCTGTTCCTCTCACTTTCCACGCACTTCTCCTTCTCACCCTGTTCCTCCCACTTCTCCTCCTTCCCACCCTGTTCCTCCCACTTCCCTACCACTTCTCATTCCCACTCTGTTCCTCCCACTTTCCGCCCACTTCTCCTTCTCACCCTGTTCCTCCCACTTCCCACCCACTTCTCCTTCTTCCCACCCTGTTCCTCCTACTTCCCTCCCACTTTTCCTGCTTTCTCCCAGTTCCTCCCACTTCCCACCCACTTCTCCTTCCCACCCTGTTCCTCCCACTTCCTGCCCACTTTTTCTCCTTCCCACCCTGTTTCTCCCACTTCCCGCCCACTTCTCCTTCTCACCCTGTTCCTCCCACTTTCTGCCCACTACTCCTTCTCACCCTGTTCCTCCCACTTCTCCTCACCCTGTTCCTCCTACTTTGTGCCCACTTATCCTGCCCACCTCTCGCTCACCTTATGCCACAGACAATAAGCTCTGCCCACAAGATTAAGCCACACCCTCTTAATGACATGAATTGTGTTATATCCGCCCACTTCTCCTTCTCACCCTGTTCCTCCCAATTCTCACCCACTTCTCCTTCTTCCCACCCTGTTCCTCCTACTTCTCTCCCACTTTTCCTGCTTTCTCCCAGTTCCTCCCACTTCCCACCCACTTCTCCTTCCCGCCCACTTATCCTCCTTCCCACCCTGTTCCTCCCACTTCCCTCCCACTTTTCCTCCTTCCCACCCTGTTCCTCCCACTTCCCGCCCACTTCTTCTTCCCACCCTGTTCTTCCCACTTCACGCCCACTTCTCATCACCCTGTTCCTTTCACTTCCTGCCCACTTCTCCTTCTCACCCTGTTCCTCCCCCTCCCCCCACTCTTCCTCCTTCCCACCCTGTTCCATCCACTTCCCACCCACTTCTCCTTCCCACCCTGTTCTTCCCACTTCCCGCCCTCTTCTCCTCACCCTGTTTCTCCCACTTCCCGCCCACTTCTCCTAACCCTGTTCCTTTCACTTCCTGGCCACTTCTCCTTCTCATCCTGTTCATCCCACTTCCTGCCCACTTCTCCTTCTCACCCTGTTCCTCCCACTTCCCGCCCACTTCTCCTTACCCTGTTCCTACTACTTTGTGCACACTTATCCTCACCACTTCTCGCTCACCTTATGCCACAGACAATAAGCTCTGTCACAAGATTAAGCCACACCCTCTTAATGACATGAATTGTGTTATTTACATCCGACTGGTTGCAAAACATGTGCACCCTCTGGGGGCTCAAGCAGAATATGTTCCCAGGTATACATATAAAGTATTCCAGTGACCAGTATGGACATTTCCAGTGACCAGTATGGACATTTCCAGGGAAACACTGTGCTAAGGGACCAATATTTATATGAGTTTGGAATCTAAGACCTGACTGTGTTGTGTAGAATTGTGGGAATGCAATGGAAACATTGTAAGCTGTGAATTCCCAGCAGGAAATAGATTTTCTGATGATGTGTTTCAGACATATACCACTTTTTTACTCATTTTTACCTATATTGATTTTGTGGGAAGTGAGAGAGAGGATAGTGAGAAAGAAAACAGTCAAAGGGGTAGGAACGATTAGGGAGAGACAGGGGTGTGTGAGAGAGAGAGTGACACATTTGAGTAATAGAAGGAAGATGGTGAGAGTCCAAAACAGGCAAAGGATGAAAGAGGAAGGAGGGGGAAGATGGATCCACCAGACACATTTCACACATACCAAAATATTCTGTACTAAGGACACTTGCATTGCTCAGGACTGGAATTCCCTTGAGAAAACCTGTACTGAAAGAGTAGTGCTTACACAGAGCAGCCGGACAACAGAACCACTATTACAGTTTTAAGAGGTTAATTTAATTAGAACTGATGAAATTATGAAACAAACCAAAGGCTCCATAGGGGATATAAAATATTCAAACGGATTTAAATGTTTTTTCTGCTGTTTTTGATTGCTATAGTCTCCAAAGCACTGACTGGTAGCACTTCTGAGACCTCTTCAGTATACAAGTGGCTAAAAGCTCAATTTAAATGACTGGGAATTTGTATTTATCCGGTATTATGTATTTGATTGAAGAGGCTGATGTAAATAGGACCGCAAATCAGCTGCCCCATAGGGGACAAATAAAATTCTCATTGATTTAAAGGGTCACCATGACCTAAAAATGTTGGTGATTATTCTAAATAAGACGAACTGTGCAGTCACTTCTTAGTCCTACATTACCTTCCCCACTCACAGACACTGCTCATTCAAACTCCCCCCGAGTACCAACAAAGAATGGAGATTGGAGTGACCAAATGACGTGTTTTGTGTCATAATGTGGGTGGGGCTTCATCTAGGTGGGAGGAATTGAGAAGTCAGAGTTTACCTTGAAAAAGAGCAGGGAAGTGGGTGGGACCAAGCTTGGAGTAGGTGGATG
Organism: Rhinophrynus dorsalis; assembly: GCA_037306005.1. Taxonomy (NCBI): domain Eukaryota; kingdom Metazoa; phylum Chordata; class Amphibia; order Anura; family Rhinophrynidae; genus Rhinophrynus; species Rhinophrynus dorsalis. Next base: position 513,413,364 of record CM074721.1, read on the forward strand.
TACCAGGGAACTGACCCCGGAGATCTGGGACAGATCCGGAGAGTTCCCAGGTATGTGCATTATCCACATCTCCTCGCACTGAAAGGGTTCAATGGCAGTGAATGAGAAGGTAATGTAGAGCTGAGACAGGAAGTACCTACACAGCATTTCTTCATTAGCATAATCTATATCCTATATAATAATTCGCTAGGATGTTTGTCAGAAGCCGTCATGCTCAGTAGAGACTGCCCGAACGCACAGAATGCTGGGAGCACGGAATGCTGTGAGTTCTGTGCTGGGAGCATTCTGTGCTTTCAGACAGTCTCTGCAGTGCATCACTGTGTAGGCGGCAGGACACAGAGCAGGACCGACCTCTTAACCTTTTGAGTGCCAGAGGGGTATGCAACCCATTGCAAAGCAAAGGGTTAACATAACCCAGACCTTTACACTAGTATCTAAATAACTGAAAAACTAGTCCTTTAAATGGCTAATACAACACATCGGTGATCTTGAGGGCTCTTTTAATAGCACCAGTGTTCTTTCAGGTTATTGGGTCTATTTAAGTGTTTTTTTCCTATTGAATGATACAGTGGTCTCCAGTGCATTGCTTAGCATGTCTGAGACATTATAGGGGTTAACCGTTTAAGTGCCAGAGGGGTATGCAACCCATTGAGAATCAATGGGTTGCATGCCCCCTGGCACTCAAAGGGTTAAAAAAACAAATTAATTTTTATTTGCCCCCTTTTGTTGTTGGTTTGCTCCAGAATTGCTGTAGTTCTTTTCATTAACCCTTTGAGTCCCAGAGACCACTGACATCTAAGGCTCCTTACCAGGTGTAAGCAATATGTGGTCCTCCTCCTGCTGAACTATAACTCCCATCATCCTCAGCTGGACAACAGTGGCAGGGTCATAAGTTTCTCACTACCCTGCTTCACAGAAAAAAAATGAGAACAGGGAGATGTATGCCTCCAGGCTTGGTAGGGGTTAAACCGCCAGCACACAGAAAGGAACACTTCCCCTTTTTCAGAGGATACAGGTTTAATATAGATCTCACAGAACAATGCCTTAGCCACGCCCCCACCAAGACATACTGGCCTTACCCCACAGGAAGAACAGGGTATCTCTGGGAATGGAAGATCTGTTTAATGCCTTAGCCACGCCCCCACCAAGACATACTGGCCTTACCCCACAGGAAGAACAGGGTATCTCTGGGATGGAAGAGCTTTTTAATGCCTTAGCCACGCCCCCACCAAGACATACTGGCCTTACCCCACAGGAAGAACAGGGTATCTCTGGGAATGGAAGAGCTGTTTAATGCCTTAGCCACGCCCCCACCAAGACATACTGGCCTTACCCCACAGGAAGAACAGGGTATCTCTGGGAATGGAAGAGCTGTTTAACCCTTTGAGTTCCAGAGGGGTACGCAACGCATTGCTTTGCAATGCGTTGCGTACCCCTCTGGCACTCAAAGAGTTAATGCCTTAGCCATGCCCCCACCAAGACATACTGGCCTTGCCCCAGGGGAAGAACAGGGTATCACTACTGGGAATGGAGGATCTGTTTAATGCTTTAGCCTCACAACCAGGACATGCTGGCCTTACCAGGGGGTAAGAGCAGGTTATCTCTGGGAATGGAAGAGCTGTTTAATTGTCAGATACTAACAATTTGTTATGGAGGGAGCTGTGGGACACGGAGTCTGTCCCTCCCGCTGCAGGGTGACACAGACAGGAGGGAGCTATGGAACATGGAGTCTGTCCCTCCCACTGCAGGGTGACACAGACAGGAGGGAACTATGGGATATGGAGTCTGTTCCTCCTACTGCAGGGTGACACAGACAGGAGGGAGCTATGGAACATGGAGTCTGTTCCTCCTACTGCAGGGTGACACAGACAGGAGGGAACTATGGGACATGGAGTCTGTTCCTCCTACTGCAGGGTGACACAGACAGGAGGGAGCTATGGAACATGGAGTCTGTCCCTCCCACTGCAGGGTGACACAGACAGGAGGGAGCTATGGGACATGGAGTCTGTTCCTCCTACTGCAGGGTGATACAGACAGAAGGGAGCTATGGGACATGGAGTCTGTTCCTCCTACTGCAGGGTGACACAGACAGGAGGGAGCTATGGGACATGGAGTCTGTTCCTCCTACTGCAGGGTGACACAGACAGGAGGGAGCTATGGGACATGGAGTCTGTTCCTCCTACTGCAGGGTGATACAGACAGAAGGGAGCTATGGGACATGGAGTCTGTTCCTCCTACTGCAGGGTGACACAGACAGGAGGGAGCTATGGGACATGGAGTCTGTTCCTCCTACTGCAGGGTGACACAGACAGGAGGGAGCTATGGGATATGGAGTCTGTTCCTCCTACTGCAGGGTGACACAGACAGGAGGGAGATATGGGACATGGAGTCTGTTCCTCCTACTGCAGGGTGACACAGACAGGAGGGAGCTATGGAACATGGAGTCTGACCCTCCCACTGCAGGGTGACACAGACAGGAGGGAACTATGGGACATGGAGTCTGTTCCTCCTACTGCAGGGTGACACAGACAGGAGGGAGCTATGGGACATGGAGTCTGTTCCTCCTACTGCAGGGTGACACAGACAGGAGGGAACTATGGGACATGGAGTCTGTTCCTCCTACTGCAGGGTGATACAGACAGAAGGGAGCTATGGGACATGGAGTCTGTTCCTCCTACTGCAGGGTGACACAGACAGGAGGGAGCTATGGGACATGGAGTCTGTTCCTCCTACTGCAGGGTGACACAGACAGGAGGGAGCTATGGGACATGGAGTCTGTTCCTCCTACTGCAGGGTGACACAGACAGGAGGGAGCTATGGGACATGGAGTCTGTTCCTCCTACTGCAGGGTGACACAGACAGGAGGGAACTATGGGACATGGAGTCTGTTCCTCCTACTGCAGGGTGACACAGACAGGAGGGAGCTATGGGACATGGAGTCTGTTCCTCCCACTGCAGGGTGACACAGACAGGAGGGAGCTATGGGACATGGAGTCTGTTCCTCCTACTGCAGGGTGATACAGACAGAAGGGAGCTATGGGACATGGAGTCTGTTCCTCCCACTGCAGGGTGACACAGACAGGAGGGAGCTATGGGACACGGAGTCTGTCCCTCCCACTGCAGGGTGACACAGACAGGAGGGAGCTATGGGACACGGAGTCTGTCCCTCCCACTGCAGGGTGACACAGACAGGAGGGATCTATGGGACACGGAGTCTGTCCCTCCCACTGCAGGGTGACACAGACAGGAGGAGCTATGGGACATGGAGTCTGTCCCTCCCACTGCAGGGTGACACAGACAGGAGGGAGATATAGGACATGGAGTATGTCCCTCCCACTGCAGGGTGACACAGACAGGAGGGAGCTATGGGACATGGAGTCTGTCCCTCCCACTACAGGGTGACACAGACAGGAGGGAGTTATAGGACATGGAGTATGTCCCTCCCACTGCAGGGTGACACAGACAGGAGGGAGCTATGGGATATGGAGTCTGTCCCTCCCACTGCAGGGTGACACGGACAGGAGGGAGCTATGGGACATGGAGTCTGTCCCTCCCACTGCAAGGTGACACAGACAGGAGGGAGCTATGGGACATGGAGTCTGTCCCTCCCACTGTAGGGTGACACAGACAGGAGGGAGCTATGGGACATGGAGTCTGTTCCTCCCACTGCAGGGTGACACGGACAGGAGGGAGCTATGGGACATGGAGTCTGTCCCTCCCACTGCAGGATGACACAGACAGGAGGGAGCTATGGGACATGGAGTCTGTCCCTCCCACTGCAGGGTGACACAGACAGGAGGGAGCTATGGGACATGGAGTCTGTCCCTCCCACTGCAGGGTGACACGGACAGGAGGGAGCTATGGGATATGGAGTCTGTCCCTCCCACTGCAGGGTGACACGGACAGGAGGGAGCTATGAGACATGGAGTCTGTCCCTCCCACTTCAGGGTGACACAGACAGGAGGGAGCTATGGGACATGGAGTCTGTCCCTCCCACTGTAGGGTGACACAGACAGGAGGGAGCTATGGGACATGGAGTCTGTTCCTCCCACTGCAGGGTGACACAGACTGGAGGTAGCTATGGGACATGAAGTCTGTTCCCTCCCACTGCAGGGTGACACAGACAGGAGGGAGCTATGGGACATGGAGTCTGTCCCTCCCACTGCAGGGTGACACAGACAGGAGGGAGCTATGGGACATGGAGTGTGTTCCCTCCCACTGCAGGGTGACACCGACAGACGTGAGCTATGGGACATGGAGTCTGTCCCTCCCACTGCAGGGTGACACAGACAGGAGGAAGCTATGGGACATGCAGATCTTACACTGTAATATACAGAGGGACACAGGTACAATACAGGGAGAGGAGGGACCACTGGCAGAATACAGGGAATCCTTCCCTGCAGAGCTTACATTTTAATTAACTTTTGTATTGGTGATGCTTTGCAATGATAGGATTTTAATCTCAGTATTACGAGGCACGTGTGTCAGACTATGATGACATGGTGCCTGAAGTGTGCCAGGTAACCTGATGCTACTTACCCACATATATGTAGTTGTGTCTGTTATTAGAGTACTGGTTTTAAAGCCCACGTACACTGGCCAGCACTGACGGTGTTTCAGTCATGCGTAGTACTGACTGCCCGAATGCGCCATGGCTGATACGGAGCAGGGTCCTCCGAATTCAGACCGCGGTCCTCTCTGCGCACCTTCCTGGGACCTGTCTCTACTGCGCATGACGGCTTCTGACAAATATCCTAGCGAATTATAGGATATATTTAAAGGGATAGTAATACTTCGTTTTAACTTTATTTTATTTTGTAGGCATTAAAAAAACATGAATAATGATATAAGTCTTATCTCTCAAACCTTTATGGTTTATGAGATATTCACAAGCAAAGTATCCCCCTCCCGCCCCTTTTACTGATGTAACACTTCTCAGCCAGGGCAGAAGGGAGGTGCCCAGGTAGACTGCAGAGAGGGACAATCTTCAATTAAGATAACGGAAAACCCTGAAAAGCTTGTCAAGGGGGCAGGGATTTCATTGTTTTCATAGGAATAAGAGTGTCCCCTTCTGTTATCTGTCCAGTCTATGGACTGTATTCCACATCTGAGAAGAGATTGTTTACAGTAGGTAAAAGGGGTGGGAGGGGGAAACTTTGCTTGTGAATATCTCATAAACCATAAAGGTCTGAGAGATAAGACTTATATCATTCTTCATGTTTTTTTAATGCCTACAAAATAAAATAAAGTTAAAACGAAGTATTACTATCCCTTTAAAACATGATGTCATGAGATTTCCCATACATGGCATCAGGGCTCAAAATTTCCACTCGCCACTAGCCAATGGCGATTGAAATTTAGCCCTGACGAGTAGAAATTCAGCCCTGGTGGGTATGTTATGTCTTGCAGTGGCGAGTAACTTTTCAGGTCTGGCTAGCAGCAAAGGACTTCAAATTATAAGCCCTGCATGGCATGATATTGTTCTGTAATGTGTGTATTTACTATTATTCTATGCTTGAGAATGAACTCAGCACAGATCTTCATTTCATCAGTGCAGCATCTTGCCCCAAGTCTTTAACCCTTTGAGTGCCAGAGGGGAATGCAACGCTTTTCAAAGCAAGGCATTGCGAACCACTCTGGCACTCAAAGGGTTGAATACAATAGTCTTGAGAGAAGACAAAACATTGCTTGCTAAAAAGGACTACAAGTCCCAGCATGCAGTACTCGAAACTTTAATGAAAAAGGTTAAAATTTCCATTCTGTTGTATAAGGCAGAACACATAGAAGGGTACTTACTGTACTTGATAAAATGGTACATTTAGTTCCCCTGTGCTATTTTGAACAGCCTTTACCTATGAAATAAATCAATGCTAATCCATGATCTTGTCTGTGTATAATCCCTTCAGCTGTTTTCCCTCATGGAACTTGGCTGTTTGAACCTGACACAGCTGTGGGGCCGCACTAGATAATGGTGGATTCTTCCTCTGTCTCACACCCCTCATTCCACTAGTCTGGCTTGGGTGTGTTTCTCTTACTCTCCCCACTGTCGTTTCCAACCGCTTATAGTTCCTCCATCAATTCACCTCTCTTCTTTTGAAGTACATGCAGTCCATCTATGTCACCCCTTACACGGGGCAGCGCTCAGCAACACTAAACAGAGAAGGTGAGGGAGCAGAGTGACAGGGCCAAGCGGAGCATGTGACAAGACCACGGGTGAGACACAGAAGGCTGTAGGATCCTGTGAGAGTTAATATTTCAAACACTGCAGAAGCTGAGGCCTTTTTTTTTTAATATTGTTGTGTCACCGTTCAGCCGGCCTCTCTCTCTCTCTCTCTCTCTCTCTCTGTCTCTCCTTCAAGCAACTTTACATGCAGAGATATGAGAATCTCACGCTTTTCATGCGCTGCGAGATTCTCATGTTGCCCATTTAATCATGGCGACATGGTTAATGCTAAATGTAGTCACACGCTCTTCTGCGTGTGACATTTTAAAAGGATACCAACACTGATCAACTCCTAAAACTCAGTCCTGTGATCTGCAATAATTTTATTTGCCCCTCTACAACAACAGTTTGCTAATTGGATTAATCCACATTCCTGGCTTAACCCATAGGAATATTACATTTTACTAATCCACGTCAAGAAAACTAACCCTGGCCGCCTCTTCTTCATTTTTCAATCTTGCTCCATCCCTCTCCCACGTGTTCCTCTTCCTCTATACATTTGCCACAATCTTTTGTCGAGCACTTTAACCCCTTAACGACCGGCTGCGCAGGCGCATTGCGGACACTAAAGGACCACGGAGCATTTTTTTTTTAATTCGGATTCCGTACTCCCCAAACGGCGTGCAGCCGCGGGGGGAGCCCGGAATTCCATGACGGTCATAATACATCATGGGTCGTTAAGGGTATAACAACCCATGACGTGCTATGACTATCAAAGGTCATTAAGGGGCTAAAGGCAAGATATAATCTACTGTATTTACAAACAAATTCCTATTCTTCCTTAAAGGGATAGTAATACTTCATTTTAACTTTATTTTATTTTGTAGGCATTAAAAAAACATGAAGAATGATATAAGTCTTATCTCTGAAACCTTTATGGTTTAAGAGATATTCACAAACAAAGTATCCCCCCCCTGTTCAGCCAGATAAGAAGGGAGATGCCCAGATAGACTGCAGAGAGGGACAATCTTCTATTAAGATAATGGAAAAAGCTGAAAAACTTGTCAAGGGGGGAAGGGCTTTCATTGTTTTCATACAAAGAAAATTGTCCCCTTCTGTTATCTGTACTGTCATACAACCAGACTCACATCTGAGAAGAGATGGCTTACACTAGGTAAAAGGGGCGGGGAGGGGAACTTTGCTTGTGAATATCTCATAAACCATAAAGGTTTGAGAGATAAGACTTATATCATTCTTCATGTTTTTTTAATGCCTACAAAATAAAATAAAGTTAAAACGAAGTGTTACTATCCCTTTAAGTTAATGAACTATCTCTCCCCCGCAGGGCTGGATTTTCCATAAGGCAGAGTAGGCATCTGCCTACAGGCGCACCCTACAGAGGGGCGCCTGCCACTACAACTGATTTTTTTTTTTTTTTTTTTGCGCGGCTTGACATGCCGCTCCGAGCCGCCAGCCGCCGCATTGCAAGCTGTGAGCTCTCCCAGCTCTTTAGCAATGCAGAGCGCTGGGAGATAAAATCTCCCAGCGCTCTGCATTACTAAAGGGAAAGCCGCGCGGGAGCTCCAGCAGCTCCATGTCTGTGCACAAGCACAGATCTCTGCAGCCGCTGGACCACCAGGGACATAGGAAACGGATGTGGGGGAGAGAATGAGGCTTAACCCTTTGAGTGCCAGAGTGGTACACAACGCATTGCAAAGCAATGCGTTGTGTACTACTCTGGCACTCAAAGGGTTAATTTGGAGATAATGGGAGCAATGTGAGGTCATTATGGGGATGATCATGGGGGGCAAACGATGTGCTGATGGGGGGGCAATGTGAAGTCAATGTGGAGCTGATGGGGGTCAATGTGAGGGAAAGTTGAGATGATGGGGCAATGTGGAGCTGATGGAAGGCAATGTGGAGCTGATGGGGGGCTATGTGAGGGCAATATGGAGATATGGAGCATTGTGGAGATGACGGGGGGGGGGGCGCTTCAGATATCTGTGCCTACAGGCTCCTGATATATAAATCCAGCCCTGCTCCCCCGAATGCCTTCCACATTTGAGTCTTTCAATCCAGTTACTGAGGCAGTAGTTGCTCAGCTTCTCCTCTCTTCCTACCTCACCACCTCCTCCTTGTACCCAGTCCCCTCCCACCTACTTATTACTGCCTTCTCCTTACACCATAGTAACCCATATTCTCAACAGTTCCCTTTCTTCAGTTACTATACTTTCTTCCTTCAAACATGCACAAGTTTAAACCATATTCAAGAACACTAACTTAGACTCCTCCTTTCTCTCTAACTATTGACCTGCATCCATTCAACCCCTAAATTCAACACTGTTAGAACACCATGTCTTCTGCCAAACAACCAAGTTTATTGACCCAACAATCTTTTGGACCCTTTTCAATCTGTATTTAATTTGGACATCCTTCTGAAATGGTTGCCAAATTCAAAGCAAACGTTCCTATTCTCATTCTATTGTCCTTTGCCACTGATACTGTTGACTATTCTCTTCTTGCTCGGGCTCTCCACCCTCTTGAATTTCTGCAATATTGATGCTTACTGGCTTTCCTCAAATCTCACATCATTGTTTCTTGTTTCTTCTGGCAATGACATCTCCTTTCTAGTCATTCTTTCTGTGGGAGTGCCTCAAGGCTCCGTTCTTGGTCCTCATCTTTTCATTGGATGAATCTATTAATTAATTTGGCTTCAAGTATCATCTATATGCTGATTTGTATATGTACATGTCCACTCCAACTCTTTCACTAGAAATTGAGCAGATCTCAGACTGCCTCTTGGTTACTTTCTCCTGGATGGCTGGCTGCCATCTTAAGATAAATATGTAAAAAAACTAAATTACAATTTTCCTTCCCAGATTTGGCCTAACACCCAGTTGAGAGGGGATTGAGCATCCATCCATCTCAGCATGCTAATGGCCATATTTGAGTCTTCCCTATCTTTCTTCACTCATATTAACTACTCAGTGAGAACCTGACACTTCCTACTTCATGATATTGCTAAAATCCATCCATTCCTTTTCCAGGCAACTACTAAAACTCCTTTGCATGGACTTCTATCTCGCTTAGACTATTGCAACCTTCTATTAACTGGCCTCCCTGCTTCCCCATACAATCTATTCTAAACTAAGCCCTACACTCCCTCCCAAAATTGAATCTGGTCATGTGCTCCATGGGTCTCTCACATGGCTTCCTATTAGGCAAATGCATCACCTATAAAGTCCTTACATTTACAGCCATCTGTTCAGCTGTCCCCCATACATTTCTTCCCTCATCTCTTCTTATATATCTGTCTGCTTCCTCTGCTCAGCACAGAACTCCCTTCTTGTTAGACCATCCACACCCACTGCCCTTTCCTGTCTTAGGCCATTCTCCCTTGACTCTCCTTACTTCTGGAACTACATACGTCTCCCCCTAGAACTGTCCTCCTTTAAATTACTCTGAAATATTATCATTTGGAGCACTAGTAACATGCACAGCCTATTGTCAAAATCGGCACTGTAATTGACATCACTTGAACCTTCAGTTCTGTTTGTTCATCTCCTCTTACTCAATTAGACTTTAAACTCTTTGGTCAGAGACCTCTGTGTTTATGTGACTGCAACAATTAATGTATATGTACACTTAGTGGGAATGGGAGTCTCGTTTCCTTTCAGTGGGAGGATCGTCAGATGGGAGCTATAGGACATGAATTGCATGTCTCTCCCACTGTAGGGTGAATTGTGCTGCGGTTGAGAGTTTAGTTGTTTGTCACCTGATACAAGAAGATAACCTCTGTCACTAGCAGGCTTCTGTCTTCCTCTGATAAGAACTTCAGATAATCTCTCGATTGCGAAAGGCGTCCTGAGAGGAAGTGAGACCACAGCCAGGCAGGTCTCTTCTGTCTGTTACTTACACTTCAATGAGCTGCCTTATTAATATAGATCCCTTTCTTCTTTGGAAGTCAGCGGTGACTAGATGTAGTATGTAGTAATAATGTCTAGAATAGAGGTAGGCAATACTTGTCCCCAAATGCACCTGTAGTCCCCCCGGTATGTTCTCTGTTTCCATAAAAAGAAAAGATAATTCCCCTCTTCTTCTCTCACCCCCTGAAAATCATATCCACCTTCTACCTTAAACGGAACAGTAAACCCTTAATATGAAATACTTCTAGTGTAAGACTTTTTCTGCTGAGTAAATCAATGATATTTTCACAGCTTGAAGATGCTTCAGACAGAAGTTAATACACCTGCAGGTGGATCTGCTGCCACTCTTAAATAGTGAACTGTCACAGACACAAGCTTTCCATAGATGGACTTAGCAACAGCGCCACCTGGCAGCTGAACATCTTGAACTCACGTTATCTGAAAAATGCCAAGCTTGCATGTGGAGATTACATGCACATAGATGGAGAAGGCACAACCTGTGGTCCTCCAGCTGTCACTGCACCACAGTTCCCATCATTCTTATATGGCCAATGGTAGTTTGAGGAATATGGTTGTTGTGATCACAGTCAACATCTGTTGAGGTGCAGCTTTTGAGTCGTTGGCATAGACATATGCACAGCAGCAGCAGAAACTATTTCTCATTATTGGGGGGATGCTAAAGTGTTGTGTCTCTCTGATCTGATGGGGGGGGGGTTCTGGTGAACTGGAGACCCCCTCTCATTTTGCCTTTGTAGGGTGAAAGAATATGAAATGTTACTTATTCACATAAATGCTGCACTTAAACTGAATAGCATCTTGGTAATGCTGAAACTTACCATAAAATCTCAGATATAATACACACTTGTGTATAATTTATACCCAAGATTTCAGGGGAAAATAAAAGTTCCTATGTGTAATACGCACCATTGTTTTCCCTCATGCTACTCATTTCCCTCTCTGTATTCACCAAAAAAATGGTTTCTTGTCTGCTTCCCTCCTTCCACCCGCCTTAATATGTTAACACTTTCCCCTCCCTCTTCTCTCCCCCTCCAGAGGCATCTGGGATATCTACACAGTGGGCAGTATGCTTGCATCTGCCATCCACTTCCTGCATCCTCCTGTGAGGACCTGTGTTAATTCAAGATAATGGTAGTGCCCTTTGAGGACCTGAAGATCTTCACAGGATACTACTATAGTTGCAGTGTACAGACGTCTATGCATGGGATCTAACCTAGTGCCCTGTAAGGACCATCAGGTCCTCAAAGGGCACTACCATTATCTTGAATTAACACAGGTCCTCACAGGAGGATGCGGAAAGTGGGTGAGGGGATGAGTAGAGGGAGGGGAAGGTGGGAGCGTATTGAGGTGGAGAGAGGGTAGCAGACTTGAGAATATATATATATTTTTTTCTCTCGTGTATAATACTCACCCCCCACTTCACATAAGGTGAAAAGGGACAAAATTGTGAGTATTATATGTGAGATTTTACAGCATTTAAAGGGATAGTAATGTTTCATATTACACATAGATCAGAACATTCAGTATGTGTAATGCTGTACGATGTTTATATGCTCCAAAACGTGCTAGTTACACAGTAATATTATGTTGAAGATGATCCCTCCCACCCCTTTCTCTGGCGTAAGCATATTTGCCCCAGATCCACCAGCCAATCACTGCGAAGGACAATATTCACGCAGCATTAGGAAAAACATGCCCTCCTTCAGGCAGGTCTTTCCTTATACTGTCTGAGGGAAGATTGTCCCTTGTTGTGATATGTCCTGTCAGCCGACCAGACTCCAGATCTGAGGGGAGGTGGCTTCTGAACGGGGAAGTCACCTTCAACATATTATTACACTGTAACTAGCAAGTTTTGAAGCCTATGAACATCGTGCAGCAGTATTATTACGCTTGCTTAAAGCGATAGTAATGTTTCATATTACACATAGCTCAGAACATTAAAGTGCTAGTAATGTCTTACCTAAATAAAGATTAGTAATGTAGAGAATCAAAAAATAAATTGATCAATGTAACTCCTATCTCTCAGACCTTTATGGTTTGAGAGATATAATACGTTAAAGTTTCTTCCTCCCTCCTTTTTTCCTAACGTCAGCCTCTAGCTGACTTCAGGAGATCCTGGTCCTGGGATCGCCAGGCGGCTCTTCAGCAGAACCGAAGTAGCACAATTTAAAAAGAAATACTTAATTAGGATGGTCTACAGAGTGTGTCTGCAAACCAGGCACACTTTATAGACTGTTCCAGTGCAGTAGTTCTTTTAAAATTGCTCTGTTTTGGCTCTGCTGAAGAGCCACCTCGAGTTGTCCGACTCGAATCTCCTACTGTCAGCTTTACAGCTGACATCAGGGAAAGGGGAGGGAGGAACTTTAACCCCTTAACGACCCTTGACGGTCATAGTACGTCATGGGTGGATCTGACTTAACGACCCATGACGTACTATGACCGCCATGGAATTCCGGGCTCCCCCCGCGGCTGCACGCCGTTCGGGGAGTCCGGAATCCAAATAAAAAAAAAATAAAAATGCTCCGTGGTCCTTTAGTGACTGCAACGCGCCCGCGCATTATATCTCTCAAACCATAAAGGTTTGAGAGATAGGAGTTGCATCGATTGATTTCTTTTTTGATTCTCTACATTACTACTCTCTATTTAGGTAAGACATTACTACCCCTTTAACGTTCTGAGCTATGTGTAATATAAAACATTACTATCCCTTTAACCCTTTACGTACCAGAGAGGTATCCAACGCATTGCAAAGCAATTAGTTGGACACCCCGTCTGGCACTAAAAATGTCTTTTCTCTGATTTCTAGGATTTGTTCCTTCTCCGTCCCATAGCGTACATCCATGCTCAGGAATCGGTTTCTATGGTGAATGCCATGGCGATTGGAACAGCAATGGTCTTTGAGTCACATGTATGACACTGAGGCTGATGTACTAAGCAGAAGTGGAGCAATTCTAGAGTGAACCAACCACAACACAGGGGGAGAAGTAAAAGAAAATTACCATTGCTTTGGAATACTCTCTAGCATTTATAGGGTTAACTGTACCATTTAAATCAACAGGGCGTTTGGAAACGTGCATGTGTCCCCTATGGCTCCGTTGGTTTACTCTGGAATGACTTCAGTTCTCCTTAGTACAATATTTATGTTTCTGTGGTGAAAAATCTTAGTATTACATTGACAAATAAAATATTCAAGAGCAGATTTTCATATTGTAACCCTTTGAGTGCCCGACAGGTATCCAACACATTGTGAAGCAATGCATTGGATACCTCTCTGGCACACAAAGGGTTAATAATTCCGTACTCACTTGGGGGAAAGCCTAGGGTCCGCTCTACACCGTAAACCCTCTAGTGTTGTGCTTGGAGTCCTTCACTGAGGTCTGTGGAGACTGAATGGCATGACTTCACAGTCCTTACAGAAGGAGTGATAGACTGGTGGAACAGCCTCCCAGCAGAGGTGGTGGGGAACTAATTCTATGTGGGAATTAAAAAATGCCTGGAATATCCATAAGTCTGTTGTCTTATTTTTATGAGATAGGGAAAGGGGCAGATTCTTCTTTTCTGACGTTAAGATCTATATTTCTATGGGTCTCATTGTTCAGGCTTTACTTCGGGAAGGTTCCCCCCCACCCCCCACTTCATGGCCAAGTTTGCTTCCAGGTGAGCAGATCTGCTGATTATGCACTTTCCTAGTGATCATTTACTTGTAAAGCCCCAACACTCCTCTTCTACGTCCCATCTTAGTCATATTCTGTGTTTCTTTCCCAAATGTTACCCCCTCCATGTTTTCTTGTCCTATTGTTACCTGTTAAAGTTTCTCCCAATTACTCTCAGACATCATCATAGCTGAGAACTCTCCAGATTTGCCCCAGAGACTTCAGATTTTGCTGCTGATAACCTGGGTCTCTGGGGCAGAGGCTGATTCTCCAGATATGGGCAATTCGTATCAAACTCTGCCCACTTCTGTGTCTTCCCAGTCTGTTCCTCCCACTCCCTGCCCACTTCTGTGTCTTCCTAGTCTGTTCTTCCCACTCCCTGCCCACTTCTGTGTCTTCCCAGTCTGTTCCTCCCACTCCCGCCCACTTCCGTGTCTTCCCAGTCTGTTCCTCCCACTCCCCGCCCACTTCTGTGTCTTCCTAGTCTGTTCTTCCCACTCCCCGCCCACTTCTGTGTCTTCCCAGTCTGTTCCTCCCACTCCCGCCCACTTCCGTGTCTTCCCAGTCTGTTCTTCCCTCTCCCCGCCCACTACTGTGTCTTCCCAGTCTGTTCCTCCCACTCCCGCCCACTTCTGTGTCTTCCCAGTCTGTTCCTCCCACTCCCCGCCCACTTCTGTGTCTTCCCAGTCTGTTCCTCCCACTCCCGCCCACTTCCGTGTCTTCCCAGTCTGTTCTTCCCTCTCCCCGCCCACTACTGTGTCTTCCCAGTCTGTTCCTCCCACTCCCGCCCACTTCTGTGTCTTCCCAGTCTGTTCCTCCCACTCCCCGCCCACTTCTGTGTCTTCCCAGTCTGTTCCTCCCACTCCCGCCCACTTCTGTGTCTTCCCAGTCTGTTCCTCCCACTCCCCGCCCACTTCTGTGTCTTCCCAGTCTGTTCCTCCCACTCCCCGCCCACTTCTGTGTCTTCCCTGTCTGTTCCTCCCACTCCCCGCCCACTTCTGTGTCTTCCCAGTCTGTTCCTCCCACTCCCGCCCACTTCTGTGTCTTCCCAGTCTGTTCATCCCACTCCCCGCCCACTTCTGTGTCTTCCCAGTCTGTTCCTCCCACTCCCCGCCCACTTCTGTGTCTTCCCTGTCTGTTCCTCCCACTCCCCGCCCACTTCTGTGTCTTCCCAGTCTGTTCCTCCCACTACCCGCCCACTACTGTGTCTTCCCAGTCTGTTCCTCCCACTCCCCTCCCACTTCTGTGTCTTCCCAGTCTGTTCCTCCCACTACCCGCCCACTTCTGTGTCTTCCCAGTCTGTTCCTCCCACTCCTTGCCTACTTCTTCTACTTCCCCAGCCTATTCCTCTTACTTTTGCTATGTTAAGCCCCGCCCCACTCACGATTCACCCTCACCCCTTTTTTCAACGCAAATCACATCATTCATCTCCCCCAGCCGCACCACAGGACTCCTCTCTGGGGAGTCAACAAGAAAAAGTTCCCAGGTATGGACATCATTCTTTGAGACTCTCCCTTTAAATGCGCAGTACACTTTATAATTAAACATATATGGCACAGGGGTTTTCCTGTTGAATAAAACAAGTGCTCCTGTAGGAAAATACTTTGTTCAAAAGTTACTACACCTCCCACTGTTTTAATTAAACTGCATCTGAAACTGCAGTTATCTGTTACAGTCAGCAGGTGGCGGTGTTGCTCTTATCACTCACTATAGAGATGGCTCAAGTTGTCCTGCGAATTGTCTTATAATGAAAGAAAGAAAAAATGCTTTTTGGGTACCAGTTGACACTGTTGCTAACAGTTTGATCTAAAATGAATACGTTTGGAGTGTAATAATTTTTGAAAGAAAAATCTCCCAGCAGTGGAAGAATTTTATTTTAACTGGGCAGTGTACTGTTCCTTTAATCTTTCTCTGTCCTACCTATCCAGTGTCTCTTCACAATGCGTTGGGGACCTCTCTATCATTCAAAGGGTTAAAAGCCCCATTTAAATGAATGATAATTTGGGTATATATTTTTTTCTCCCCAGTTCATCAGGGATTCTTTTTCTGAGTGTTACTCTCCCTTCTGCTAGTGTTCACTCTTCTTCTCCCCTCTGTCACAGCTTTACTCTTCCCCTCCTTCTCCTGCCTCCCTCCTTCTAACCCCCTCCCTCGTTCTCTCTCTCTCTCTCCTTGTTCTGCTTTCTCACAGACGGAAGCAGCGTGGTCAGACAGAGGAGAACTCAGTCAAGCCAAAATCTCTCTTCTAAATCCAGTTTCATTAGAGGAATTTAAATATACAAACTTAATGCCAAGACACGTTGACAGATCATTCAATTAGAAACACTTGCAAACTTTCCTCGTTCCTTCCTAAGCACCAAACCAGTTCATAAGGAAGGACTTTAAACCCACAGCATATGCCATGCTTACCTGTTGAGTCTTGCTAAGAGAGACAGGGAACAATTTTCATGGCTTACCCCGGGCATCCTGAAAACAACTGCAGTTGATAAGGAAGTGGGTGGAGGAAAATAAATAAAGGAATCTTTTTTTTTTTCCTGGGAAAAGTCGAATAACACGTCTCCTGCTCCACATCACGCACTATTGCTTGCAATTTTCCCTGCTTGAGCAGAAGTGATAGATTCCTGTACTGAACTGTGGATTTCATCTCAAGGAGAACTGTGGTCTAGGAATGAATGACTGTCAGTGACTGGAGAGGATAACGAACTGCAGAGCTGTGCAGAAATGTTGAAGGAATCTGTACAACTGCTCTTGAAATGACTCCTTCCTTATTGATTTGTTAAAAACAGCAGCAATAACAAGGCGATTTTGCTTGATGAAACTCTTCTTCCTGATCGTCTAACAAACACAGGTTTGGTGCTAAAACACAGTATCGTGGTTAATTTACAATAAAGGAAGTTTTTGGAGCACAGTTACAGATATCCCGGAGGGCAGTTTTGTGGATGTTACAGTCCTACTGATCTTTCTGAATTATTGACAAGAGTATTATTTTTAGAGAAAGGAAAGGTTTATTTTTTAATGAATGTATAAAGTACTAATCTTTACTAAGAGGCACTAAATATTGTATATTAATCTATAGTGCATAGTCCTTCACCTATCACCATTTATAATTCAGATATAATTCAGCTGGTTTTGTACTGAAAGGATCTTTTTATAGTATTTTTGTACTGTATCATGGCGGAACCAGAACTTCTTCAGGGCAAGAAGAAGGGAAATTTACCCACCATCCCAGAACTGGCATCCAAAAGACGTTTACAGGAGGATGACATCTTCCTTCCAGCTTCTTTTGATCTCCAACCAGCTCGCCCCAAATTTCAAGATAGACCCCCATTGTCCCCCTTATTTTTTCCCTCTTCATCCCCAACATACCTGAAAAAACTGAGAATCAACAGGAGCATAAGGGAATTCTGCAAACACAGAAGTCTGCAATTCTGGTGAGAACGGGAAAACTACCTCTAAGCTCCTCTTACTGCCCCTATATAACCCCTTTCATTGCTTCATATATCCCATTCTATAACTCCTCCTACTGTTCTATATGACCCCTCTCATTGCTTCATATATCCCATTCTGTAACTCCTCCTACTGTTCTAAATAACTCCTCCCATTGCTTCATATATCCCATTCTATAACTCCTCTTTCTGTTCTATATACGTCCTCTCATTGCTTCATATATCCTATTATATAACTCCTCCTACTATTCTATATAACTCCTCCCATTGCTTCATATATCCTATTATATAACTCCTCCTACTGTTCTATATAAATCCTCCCATTGCTTCATATATCCTATTATATAACTTCTCCTACTGCTCCATATAACATCTTCCTATATCTCCTCCTATTGTTCCGTATAACTCCTCCCTATAACTCCTCCTATTATTCTTTATAACTCCTATTGCTCCATGTTTTTCCTCCCTATAATTCCTCCTATGACCTCATATAACATCTTCCTTATAACTCCTCCTATTGCTCCATATAACCCCCTCCTTATAACTTCTCCTATTGTTCCCTATAACTCCTCCCTATAACTCCTCCTGTTACTCCATATAACTCCTCCCTATAACTCCTCCTATTGCTCCATATAACCCCTCACTATAACTCCTCCTATTGCTCCATATGACCCCTCCCTATAACACCTCCTATTGTTCCATATAACCTCTCCCTATAACCCATCCTATTGCTCCATATTGCCCCCCCCCTCTGTCTCCTCTTAGTGCTCTGTCTAACCTCTCCCTGTAAGTCTTCCTATTACTTCATATAACCTCTGATCCTTACATAATATAATCACAGTAGTAAATTGCAAAAGAGCTTGCTCCAAGGGCAGGGTAGTGGGAAAGTGTTGGGCGTTCCTAGACATTCGTATTGCTCTGCTACTTGTTGCACTCCATGTACTAAGAAGAATCAGAGGTAATCGGTGTAATGTTACTTGTCTCTCCTGTGCATGTTATAGCGGTGACATTCAGGGCTTGCTCACACTAAAGAGAACTCAGGGCCGGGTTTCCCTATACGCAGACTGTGTAACTGCCTAGAGCGCCACATTTTAAGGGGCGTCTCAGTTGTTTTGGCCACACCCACAGTTCTAAATTATGGGTGTGGCCAGTATAATCTCTGTATTCCTACAGCGGTTTTATACTCCTTTACAGGCTGTTATTTAACCGCATGGATCCTAGAGAGATCTCCAACACACTGAGAAGCAATGGAGTTGACCCTTTGAATGCCAAAATTATATCCATTGCTTTGCAAAGCGTTGGATACCCCTCTGGCACTCTATGTGTTAAAGCACTTTTGTCCTTGCTTGTGCCAGGAAATAATTCTGTGGTTCTCCTAACCTTTCTCTTTGTAATGGGAGATCCGGCCCAATGCAGATGTCACTTCGTATCAAACACAGGGAGGATGGATTTTTTTATTTTATTTTTTAATTTCATGCGCCAGCTAACACAGAGAGACTGGAATCACTGCTAATGAATATTTTGGCTTTATAATTATATACACAGCTTATTCACCATGGGCACAAAAGTGTAAATAGACTGAAATTGTTTGGTAATACCAGACGTTTTCAATGATTTATCAAACTGCATTTTATAATAAAGTGTAAGTTCTGCAGGACAGGATTCCCTTCTCCCATTGGTTCCTCCTCTCCCTGTATTGTACCTGTGTCCCTCTGTATATTACAGTGTAAGATCTACAGGACAGGATTCCCTTCTCCCAGTGGTTCCTCCTCTCCCTGTATTGTACCTGTGTCCCTCTGTATATTACAGTGTAAGCTGTGCAGGACAATGTTCCCTTCTCCCAGTGGTTCCTCCTCTCTCTGTATTGTACCTGTGTCCCTCTGTATATTACAGTGTAAGATTTGCAGGACAGGATTCCCTTCTCCCATTGGTTCATACTCTCCCTGTATTGTACCTGTGTCCCTCTGTATATTACAGCGTAAGATCTGTAGGACAGGATTCCCTTCTCCCAATGGTCCCTCCTCTCCCTGTATTGTACCTGTGTCCCTCTGTATATTACAGTGTAAGATCTACAGGACAGGATTCCCTTGTGCCAGTGGTTCCTCCTCTCCCTGTATTGTACCTGTGTCCCTCTGTATATTACAGTGTAAGATCTACAGGACAGGATTCCCTTCTCCCAGTGGTTCTTCTCTCCCTGTATTGTACCTGAGTCCCTCTGTATATTACAGTGTAAGATCTACAGGACATGATTCCCTTCTCCCAGTGGTTCCTCCTCTCCCTGTATTGTAACTGTGTCCCTCTGTATATTACAGTGTAAGATCTACAGGACAGGATTCCCTTCTCCCAGTGGTTCCTCCTCTCCCTGTATTGTACCTGTGTCCCTCTGTATATCACAGTGTAAGATCTACAGGACAGGATTCCCTTCTCCCAGTGGTTCCTCCTCTCCCTGTATTGTACCTGTGTCCCTCTGTATATTACAGTGTAAGATCTACAGGACAGGATTCCCTTGTGCCAGTGGTTCCTCCTCTCCCTGTATTGTACCTGTGTCCCTCTGTATATTACAGTGTAAGATCTACAGGACAGGATTCCCTTCTCCCAGTGGTTCTTCTCTCCCTGTATTGTACCTGTGTCCCTCTGTATATTACAGTGTAAGATCTACAGGACATGATTCCCTTCTCCCAGTGGTTCCTCCTCTCCCTGTATTGTACCTGTGTCCCTCTGTATATTACAGTGTAAGATCTGCAGGGCAGGATTCCCTTCTCCCAGTGGTTCCTCCTCTCCCTGTATTGTACCTGTGTCCCTCTGTATATTACAGTGTAAGATCTACAGGACATGATTCCCTTCTCCCAGTGGTTCCTTCTCTCCCTCTATTGTACCTGTGTCCCTCTGTATATTACAGTGTAAGATCTACAGGACAGGATTCCCTTCTCCCAGTGGTTCTTCTCTCCCTGTATTGTACCTGTGTCCCTCTGTATATTACAATGTAAGATCTACAGGACATGATTCCCTTCTCCCAGTGGTTCCTCCTCTCCCTGTATTGTAACTGTGTCCCTCTGTATATTACAGTGTTAGATCTGCAGGACATGATTCCCTTCTCCCAGTGGTTCCTCCTCTCCCTGTATTGTACCTGTGTCCCTCTGTATAATACAGTGTAAGATCTACAGGACAGGATTCCCTTCTCCCAGTGGTTCCTCCTCTCCCTGTATTGTACCTGTGTCCCTCTGTATAATACAGTGTAAGATCTAGAGGACATGATTCCCTTCTCCCAGTTGTTCATCCTCTCCCTGTATTGTTCCTGTGTCCCTCTGTATATTACAGTGTAAGATCTACAGGACAGGATTCCCTTCTCCCAATGGTTCCTCTTCTCCCTGTATTGTACCTGTACCCCTCTGTATATTACAGTGTACGATCTACAGGACAGGATTCCCTTCTCCCAGTGGTTCCTTCTCTCCCTCTATTGTACCTGAGTCCCTCTGTATATTACAGTGTAAGATGTACAGGACAGGATTCCCTTCTCCCAGTCCTTAAGGGGTTAATGTCTCTGTGGGTAACAGTTACATTGTTTACAGGAGATAAAAGGAGGGTGTTTGTGATAAAGATCAGTATATATCGTGATTTATCATAATAATCTGAGCAATTTCATTTTCCCCACCCTTAGCAACCTGTATATATGGTTTATGGATGTAAATAGTTGTGCATTCATACTCCCACACACTTACATGCTTAGTGCACAGACCTGTACTGTTATGTGGTGTCTTTATGTTCTGATTAGACTGAAAGTTCTGAAGCACAAGGAGCCAGATGTACGAGGAAGAATTAGATTAATTTTGGCATGAAGCAAGTACACTGTAGAAGATCATTCAACACTACCATTGATTTAACCTCTTAACGTCCAAAGACATGCCAAGACCGTTAGATTTCGGTCCTTTAACCCCTTAACAACGAGCGGTCCGAGGAAGTGACTTCTCTTAAACACCTCTTTGATCTTTGTAGGCGTGCTGGCACACGTAACTGATGATGCCGAACAGGGATCCGAGAGAGATCGCTACGGTTTTGGTGCAGTCAGTTTCAGACCCTGCTACTGCTGACAGCTGTACTCACAAAATACGTGATGTGCCAGGACCTTCACTGGTCCTTCAGTAAAAAAAAACGATGCCAGTCCTGACACATCACCAGTCATTAAGGTGTTAAAGGCCAGTGACAGTCCTGGCACATCATGTGTTAAATGATCGCAGCATGTCTCAGGGCACACTGTGATCATGCTGGGGAGGCTGAAATTGCCTTTCCCAATTGAGCTGATACTTGTGATCACCACTACAGCAATCAATCACATTGGCTGGTTGAGGCAATGACAAAGGCAGTGTATTTTATACATTGCCTTTGTCACTGTTCTCTGCCTCTCTCTTCCTTACTGTGATAGTGTGTTCTGTACATTGCCTTTGTCACAGTTCTCTGCCTCTCCCTTACTGTGATAGTGTATTCTGCACATTGCCTTTGTCACTGTTCTCTGCCTCTCTCTTCCTTACTGTGGTAGTGTGTTCTGTACATTTTCCTTAATGTGATAGTGTATTCTGTACATTCTGTCTGTCACTGTTCTCTGTCTCTCTTCCTTACTGTGATAGTGTATTTTATACATTGTCTTTGTCACTGTTCTCTGCCTCTCTCTTCCTTACTGTGATAGTGTATTTTATGCATTGCCTTTGTCACTGTTCTCTGCCTGTCTCTTTCTTATTGTGATAGTGTATTCTGTACATTTTCCTTACTGTGATGGTGTATTCTGTACATTCTGTCTGTCACTGTTCTCTGCCTCTCTTCCTTAATGTGATAGTGTATTTTATACATTGTCTTTGTTACTGTTCTCTGCCTCTCTCTTCCTTACTGTGATAGTGTATTCTGTACATCTTCCTTACTGTGATGGTGTATTCTGTACATTGCCTTTGTCACTGTTCTCTGCCTCTCTTCCTTACTGTGATGGTGTATTCTGCACATTGCCTTTGTCACTGTTCTCTGCCTCTCTTCCTTACTGTGATAGTGTATTCTGTACATTTTCCTTACTGTAATGGTGTATTCTGTACATTCTGTCTGTCACTGTTCTCTGCCTCTCTTCCTTACTGTGATAGTATATTTTATACATTGTCTTTGTCACTGTTCTCTGCCTCTCTCTTCCTTACTGTGATAGTGTATTCTGTACATCTTCCTTACTGTGATGGTGTATTCTGTACATTGCCTTTGTCACTGTTCTCTGCCTCTCTTCCTTACTGTGATGGTGTATTCTGCACATTGCCTTTGTCACTGTTCTCTGCCTCTCTTCCTTACTGTGATAGTGTATTCTGTACATTTTCCTTACTGTAATGGTGTATTCTGTACATTCTGTCTGTCACTGTTCTCTGCCTCTCTTCCTTACTGTGATAGTATATTTTATACATTGTCTTTGTCACTGTTCTCTGCCTCTCTCTTCCTTACTGTGATAGTGTATTTTATGCATTGCCTTTGTCACTGTTCTCTGCCTGTCTCTTTCTTATTGTGATAGTGTATTCTGTACATTTTCCTTACTGTGATGGTGTATTCTGTACATTCTGTCTGTCACTGTTCTCTGCCTCTCTTCCTTAATGTGATAGTGTATTTTATACATTGTCTTTGTTACTGTTCTCTGCCTCTCTCTTCCTTACTGTGATAGTGTATTCTGTACATCTTCCTTACTGTGATGGTGTATTCTGTACATTGCCTTTGTCACTGTTCTCTGCCTCTCTTCCTTACTGTGATGGTGTATTCTGCACATTGCCTTTGTCACTGTTCTCTGCCTCTCTTCCTTACTGTGATAGTGTATTCTGTACATTTTCCTTACTGTAATGGTGTATTCTGTACATTCTGTCTGTCACTGTTCTCTGCCTCTCTTCCTTACTGTGATAGTGTATTTTATACATTGTCTTTGTCACTGTTCTCTGCCTCTCTCTTCCTTACTGTGATAGTGTATTTTATACATTCTGTCTGTCACTGTTCTCTGCCTCTCTTTTCCTTACTGTGATAGTGTATTCTGTACATCTTCCTTACTGTGATGGTGTATTCTGTACATTGCCTTTGTCACTGTTCTCTGCCTCTCTTTTCCTTACTGTGATAGTGTATTCTGTACATCTTCCTTACTGTGATGGTGTATTCTGTACATTGCCTTTGTCACTGTTCTCTGCCTGTCTCTTCCTTACTGTGATAGTGTATTCTGTACATTGCCTTTGTCACTGTTCTCTGCCTGTCTCTTTCTTACTGTGATAGTGTATTCTGTACATCTTCCTTACTGTGATGGTGTATTCTGTACATTGCCTTTGTCACTGTTCTCTGCCTGTCTCTTTCTTACTGTGATAGTGTATTCTGTACATCTTCCTTACTGTGATAGTGTATTCTGTACATTGCCTTTGTCACTGTTCTATGCCTCTTTCTTCCTTACTGTGATAGTGTATTCTATACATTTCTTATAAATTTCCTTTAACCTTCAGCATTAAAATATAGCCAAAGATGGGGCAATTGTATTTAAATTATTGGTGGTGGATGCAAGACTAGGGGTAGGTCACTTGAAGACCTATAGCCACCCCTTTGTATCCTATATAATAATTTGCTAGGATATTTGTCATGATGCAGTCATGCGCAGTGCCGCATTCGGACAGTCTCTACTGCGCACGATTGCATTGCGCGAGTCGACGCAAGACTGTGTCGTGTAGAACAGTGAGGTAGCGTAGCGGCCTCTTAACATTATCCAGACCTTGGCCCTTGTACATGGGCTTTTACACTAGTTACTAAATAAATGATTTAGAGCAAGACCAAAGCAGTTTATTTACACAGACTAATTCTAAACACGTTTTTATATTTAACCCTTTGAGTGCCATAGGGGTATGGAATGCATTGCAAAGCAATGATGAAATGAAGATTAACCTGTACCATAGTGATGGAAAGAGGAAAGTGTAGAGAAGGAAAGGAACTGCACATGAATCAAACGTACCACCTCATCTGTGAAATATGGTGGAGGTAGTGTTATGGATTGGGAATGTATGGCTGCCACTGGAACTGACTCACTTGTCTTTATTGATGATGTGACTGCTGATGGCAGCAGCAGGATGAATTCTGAAGTGTACAGACTCATCTGCTCAGATCCAATCAAAAGCCTCAAAACTTATTGGAAAGCATTTCACCTTGTAGTAGGACAGTGACCGCAAACATACTGCTAAAGCAACCAAGGAGTTTTTTTTTTTTTTTTTTAAAGCTTTATTGAAAAAATAAAGTAGAATACATACAAAAAAAGAGAACAATAGATAAGACATTTCAAGTAGGTACAGAGATAATAGTAAGGCATTCAAATGCCTGGATTTCACTACTTAGCATAAGCTCAACATTTATACTTAACCCCTTAATGACCCTTGACGGTCCTAGTACATCAAGGGTTGATCTGACTGAACGACCCATGATCATCATGGAGTTCCGGGCACCCCCCGCGGCTGCACGCCGTTCGGGGAGTCCAGAACCGGAAAAAGAAAAAAAAAATGCTCCGCGGTCCTTAAGTCACGTTGCGGAGCCGATCGCCCGTTTGTTAAGGGGTTAATGAGTGAAAAAGATTAGGACACATCTGTTGTCAGAGATTCAGGAAGCATGATACCAAGGTCCAAAACCATCACATAGAAAGAACCAAAGACTGGGACGTTTAAATGCCAGGAGTCCGAAGAGAGGTACGCTGGACATGTGTCGGCGCCTAAAGGGAAAGCCAGACATCAACCAAACCAAAGAGGGAATCAACCAAGGTGTTTTTAAGGGAAAAAAAGTGGAATGTTCATGACTGCCCAAGTGAATCACCTTAGCTTATTTGACTTGCTGAATGAGCCTGGTTCTTCCCTGTACATCACCCCCCTGTGTCTGTAAAGCACAGAAGTACAGAAAAAAGCTCTGGGATCATTTGCAGTCCTTGTTTATGGATAATCAGGGTCCTCTGCAAATTAATGAAACGTGACCTTTGTTATTCATAGAAATAAACCTTTTCTGATCTTTAGCAATGATGCTAAACTGTAAAACCATGTCTGTAAATATTCTGTTTTTAACCCTGTGGCTCAGCAGTGTGATCTCAGACTTCCTCTTCCCCTAAATGTGTAGGAAGACAGACATTCGATGGGTCACAGAAGGGTTTTTTTTTCACACGTTGGATATAATGTAAATAAGATAGCACTAAACCATGGTATGGCATCCTTGTCTCTCTGCCTGTTGGGTACTAAAGTTGTATTGATGAAAGTTGTAGTAACCAGCAAGAGGAAAGACAAAGGTTTTGTGTAATTCTTGGAGAAGTCGGTTTAGTGAAACATGGTCCAGTTCTGAACAGAGACGCCCTCTTGTCCAGATCCATTTTAAGGGAAAGTAAACATATCGCACACATACACATTACACATACACACCCTGTATTACACACATTTACAATTCAAGGCGTTAGCGAGCTCTCCCTCATTCAAGGTGGTTAAATGGCCCTTTTGAAGCAATTGACATTTAGGGAATTTTTTTTGCTGGTTTTCCCTGTAATTCTTCCACTTTTATTTTGGAGGTAATTTTTTGGAGTTAAAGGAGATGTATCACCTCTATATAACTTAGTCTAAATAGGTGAAAGTTCCTTTAAGACTACTTTTTATGGGGACATAAAACCCATAGCATTCATGTAAATTTTCTGCCCCAGATTCTCACTACCCAGGCCGTTCCTTTGGTTTCATTGTCTTCTTTTTCATTCTGCTCAGTCAGTGTCCACATTGGTGGTCTGACTGCCTCCCCTGCGCTGCGGTTTGTGGGGAGAATGTAGTGCAAAAGTGGAAAGAACCAATTCATTGCACGCTTCTTGTTCATAACCATTTGAGTGCCAGAGGGGTATGCAATGCATTGCTAAGCACTCAAAGGGTTAAAGGGATTAGTATGCTCATGCACTCTGACTTTAGTTTAAGGAAACTGACAGCCACTGTCATGTCCGCTTCCATGGATGTGACATTTAGGACATATTGAAGGTGTTATCGTTTTAACAAAATCACAAGGGCAAATTCTGAAAGGACACTGGGATTTTCTGGCCATACTAATGCATGTGGGGAGTAATTCGTATTAGGAGTTAGTTTTAAGGCTATCTTGTAATGCAGGGGTGGTAAAACCTTTAAGCCCCCCTTTTATCGTCCAACTCCTTGGCCCTTGCACAATACAATGATGTTTTAGAACAGAATACATGAGCTACCAGATAGTAAGCCCCCCCCCCCCAAGGCAGTTCTTTGGGTGCTCTGTAAGGAGACAAACCCATTTTTTGTCCTTGGTGTACTTAATTTGATACCTCACCGAGCTTAGTGTTCTCCATATTTCTAAATACTTTGCTTACTGAATATAATTTATTACAAATAATTGTCCAAGTTGGAGGTTTCAATTAAATGTTAAAACTTGATGCACATTGACAATCAGGTACCACAAAAATGTGCAGATCTGGTCCTATGGTGTAATAACAAGCTGAAACCACAAGAGGTCACTGAGTCCTCACAGATGGAGCTTTATAGATGTTTATGTGATTGTTGCTAGATGTCATGTCCCATAAAAGCCAGTATATGTATTTTGTATCACAGGGATTTTACACCAGTAATTAACATTTTGAGCAACAGGGGGGAGTGCAACAGATTACAAAGAGTTAACAATCACTAATAATTCAAGACTTAAAGATATCTCTGACTGAAAAATCAAAATGACAGAGCATTTGGTTGAATCACTTAATACCTTGTATTCCACACACATCTACAACACACTGAGTTAATCAATAGGTTAAAGGAATATCTTACGTCTTATTTTAGCTTTTAGTGTTATATATTTTATTTTTCTTTCGTTATGTGTAGATAATTGAATCAGCTATTTCAGTTCCTGTTTTTGTTCCCCTTTCAATTACATGAACGCAGTCAATATGCACTCTGTAAAATGAGTCTGTGACTAACCTGTATGAGCAAAGGGTAATCATAAGTGTCTGTGTGTATTGCAGTTCTTATGATCCTTTACTGATACATCTAAGTCACAGAATCTTTTTCTCAAGAGACTAAAATGTCAATGCCCAGATTACAGTAGAGCTCAAATGCACCCCCCCTGTAAATAGATATATTATTGCAGGGCATTTTCTTCTGGGTTAAACAATTGTAGTCCTACTACTGGGAGACGCTTCATTCAAAAATGCTTCCATTCCAAATTTTTTTTTTTACATTAAAGTGACAGTCATCCTCCTCTTTGACTTTGCATATTCAGCAAATGCATAATATGTATAATTGCTTATGTATTGTACTTATTTATTTCATCTTCAACTATTATTCTTTTATATGTCTGACAGGGAGGTCTATGTGTGTGTTTCCAGGTAGCTTTCTGTAAAAGAAAATAAAACAATAATGTAAGAAATATGCAATACAAAAAAGACAGTGAAACAATGTAGAAAAGCCTGCTTGTACAGCAGCGATAGGCAACGTGAAGCCCTCCAGTTTTGCCAGGTTAAATTCCCATCATCTCCCTACAGTAAACGGTTGGCAGGGAATGATGGGAGCTTTAATCTGGAAGCAGGTGAAGAGCCTCTGTTGGCCACCAATCCTCTATATCGTATAATTCAGACATTGCCATAGAAAGTGAGGATGGAAGTACCAGCAGTGTGAATTATCATACAATGCACTGGCAGGGAATTTTACTCTTCAGTTTTATGACAGAGGTCATGAGCCACTGTTCTCCATACAATGCAATAGTAAGTGCTCAGCTACTCTGTCACAGATGGAACTGGAATAATATTTGAAGCATTTATCAACAGTGCGAGTGCCCTTGGGAAAAGCCATAAACAAAATATAACAATTTTGCCCCTTTTCACCTTATGTGAAGTAGGGGTGTGTATTATACACAAGGAAAAAAAATACATATATATATCTCCACATATCTGCTTCCCTTCCTACACCCATCTCAATTTGCTGCCACTCACCCCCTCCAGAGGCATCTGGGATGTCTGTCCAGTGGGCGGTATGTTTGCATTAGCAGGCCTCTTCCTGTATCCCCCTGTTAGGACCTGTGTTCATTCGAGAGAAGGGTAGTGCCCTTTGAGGTCCTTGCAGGTCACTACTGTAGTTTCAGTGCACAGAGGACTATGCATTGGATCTGGTAATGTTTTTTTTTGGTGTGTGCAGGGAGGGAAAACAAGGGTGCATTTTATACATAGGCATTTTTGTTTTCCCCTTAAATCTTGGCTTAAATTTACACCTGCGTATTATACACAGGCGCGTATTATATATTTATGGTATATATATATATATATATATATATATATATATATATATATATATATATATATATTCACACACAAATCTTTTACATAATGGAACTTTTCTTACTTGAAGTAAGTCCCTACCACCATTTATAACAAGTGTATGTAATTGATTTGAGACTTTCAATATAAAAATGAAATTGTTTATAATAAAATCTCCTCTCTGATTTTGTCTTGTAGGTAAGTGAACATGTCTGTAAGTCTGGAACTCTCTCTGTGTTGTTCTCCCTCTAAAATTCTCCGACAAGGTAGGTCCATCTAATCATCTTGAATCCCACTGCGGTTTCTATACACGTCAGCCCCGTTCAGGGGCAAATTGCCCAATGCTCAGGGCTGGATTTCCCATTAGACAGGGCAGACAACTGCGTAGAGCAACACATTTTGAAAGCAGGAGCCTCAGCTTGGTTGACCACACCTACATTCTGAGTTGTGGGTGTGGCTGGTGCAGTCTCATTGGTGTTTTTTTCTATTCCTGCATGTGATAGGCTAAGGATATTTTCTGTGCCAGGTATCAGTTGATGGGACTGTGGGTGGAGTCATGTGGGTGTGCCCATGGGCGGGGCTGAGGGTGCCTAGAGGTGCCTGAGATGTAAATCCAGCCCTGGATGTGCTAAAGGTCCTTCTCACTTGGGAGCAAATTGACCTAATGACATTGACCCAAGATGATTAACTCTTTGGGTACATCTTCAGCACATATCAACATATATTTGATATTTAGCAGCCAATGGGTTAATTGATTAACCTCCTGGATGCTAGGGTGGTCTCAAGTGTATTGCTTCTTATTGTGTTGAAGACCTTTCTAGCATGCAAGGGTTAAAGAGCAACTGAGGCTGATGTAATAAGAAAAACTGGAGCAATTCTGGAAGAATCAGCTGCATCATAGGAGATAAAAATTCCTGAAATTCCTAATGATTTAAATGGGGCTTTTAACCTATTGAATACTAGAGGTCTCCAATGCATGCATTAACCCTTTGAATGCCAGAGGGGTACAGAATTCATTGCTCTGCTATGTGTTTCTTACTTCTCTGGCATTCAAAGGGTTAAAGACCTTTCTATCACTCTAGAACTTGAAATCTCAATGTCAGCATAGAAGTGCCATCAGTTTGCCTCAGAATTCTGCTTCGTACGTCAGCCTCAGCGGTTCTGGGGAACAAAGTGATAAATTGGGAACATCTCTGTGTCTGACATTAAAATCAGAAAGAAGGTTTGTATCAGATGGGAACAGAACAGTTCCACCCCCTCGTTACAGTCCTGTCACCCGTATTTATACTGTCCCCTGTGTTCCACTTCCAATCAGGATGCAGGAGAGGCGTGTCTTACCACAGGCCCATGTAAATTCCAGGCAATTTTATTGGCTGACATTCATGCAGGTTGGCCTCTGCAATGAGGACTGACACTGCCAAGAACACTTGTTAGACCGCAGGCAGGCACACTTTGTAGACAGTTCTAATGACATATCTCTTTGTAGACAAAGCTATTTCAGTGCTAGGAAGTGCTTTGCACACTGCTTTGGCAATCAGAAGAGAGACATTTTATAATGAAGTAGTAAATAACATTGTGATGCTGCTTTACTAATAGTAACTGCAGCAATTCTGGTGCAAACCAGCTGTACCATAAGGCAGCAGGATTGCTCCGGTTCTTTTAGTACATCAGTGTCCCTGGGGTGAATGTACAAGTAAAATCAGGAGTGGAATTCATTTCCTAGCCCAGAACCTCCACAACAACTATTTATTAAGTTAATTACACCAAACATGGACCCATTAAGTCCACGTGATCCAAGGGGATGTTAGTGGTGCAGTTTATGGGCATTTCAGACATGCCCTTCCTCTTCACTTTGTTTAACACCATGCATAAACCCTTTGAGTGCCAGAAAGGTATGCACTCAAGGTGTGGACACCTCAATGGCACTCAAAGGCTTAAGGTGCAAAGGAAATTATATAATTAACCCTGTTCTCTTGTGCATTCTATTTTGACTATAGTGAAAGGACTGCTAACATTTAAGTCCTAATGTGAACCCTTTGAGTGCCAGTTGCATACCCCACTGGCACTCAAAGGGTTAAGTCCTAATGTTGGAAGTGAACGCTCGTGGATCTGCTCTGGTACTAAATTCACCTTGGTCTGTCCACGAATGAGAACTTTAACAGCTACCCTTTACAGCCACTAGATGGAAGCATTGTGCTTTTTATGTAAATACTTTATTTTAACTGTAGGAAGGATTCTGCCAACATGCTGCAGGTACCATAACAGAAATATTTTTACACAACACAATACTGATCTGATGTCAACAACATGAGCATCAAAATATGGCCTCCATCTTTTGATGGGGGTGGGAGTTAATCTTAAATTTATAATGTAATCCTTGAAGGCTCAGAGGTTTCCAATGCATTCATAAGCAATTCATTGAAAACTTCTTTACAATCCAAAAGTAAAGATTTAATGAAAGGGGCAATAACTGGTAAAGGGGATCATTGTTATTCCTTACTAGATTTGAATTTGACTGTTTCATTGTGATAGGTAATACCAAGCTCTGCAATGTGTTGCACAGCACTCTGGCATTTAGGGGGTTAATCATCTCTCTCTCTCTCTCTCTCTCTCATTATATTTTTTACTTGTATCTGTGCAATATGATTCTGTCTGTCTCCCCCTGTCTGTCGTGCTGCCACCCTCCCCCTCCCCTCACATTCCTAACAAGAGATTCATTTCTTATCAACTTTAAACTTTCATTTACATGACTTTTCTGCTTTTGTTTCTCATATTAAAGGGAGCATGACTCTCAAAAGCTTGTCTCCATTTCATTGAATGTTTGTCCAATAAAAAAGGTATTATTACATACTACAATACTTATCCATTTGACCTCTGGACTAACACGGGTAACCTATATTGCAATAAATATATATATATAAAGTAGAAATACCTGACTTCTGTATTTTGGACATCAACAATAACATTTTATTACTTTTTATTATTTTGTTTTTCCCTTCTCCTTTTTTTTCACACTTTCATGTCTCTGACAAGTGAGCTCCCTGGATCTTTGTGTCTGGAGAGCTTTCTTTCAGGGACTGTGAAAACAGGGATGGTAGTACATTGTGAAACAGATAATATAAACAGCAGTAACTGCATTCATCAGAAAACTACTACCTGTTATATTTTGTGATTCCCTTGAAACACTTATTAAAAATTAGTAGGTGCCTTTAAGGGGTAGAATCGGTCTGTTTTATTTCTTTTAAAATTTAAAGGTGCAGTAAAGGGTCAATATATAACCTATAAATCTACATACAGACTCCTCATAGCTGTGGAAACAGAGTTCCCACAGCTTAAATCTCACTTGTTTGCCTTGTGCTCATTCCAAAGCCACACTCTGTTCTTAAGGGAGATTTCTCTCCCTACATAGAAGCCCACTGACTGTGTTATCACAGATGTGGGGTTTCTATGAAGAGGACCACAAAGTGTCTTCTTCTCTCTAAGTATCTAGTGAGAGGCTAACATGATTCAGCCCTGCAGATCTCTATGATCCAGGGACCATAGCTGTCCATAGGATCGTGTAGCAACAGCGCCACTGTACAATTTCAGGCCACTGTGATATTGCACCTAAAAAATTCAACTTTGAAAATGAATAACTTTTGAATGAAACACCTTTCAGCAGTGGGAGTACTCTTGTTTTACTCAGGGGGATAACACCTGCAACATATGTTTTTTTACATTTTAAGTATTACTATCTCTTAAAGGGGTTAAATGGGAACTATCACCCTTATACAAGTTTGGCTCATACAGATAACCTGTAATCTGTGTCTTTATTTATAGAATGCAGGCTATGGCGAAATTTACTTTTAAAAATGATCTGGAGGCTTAATTCCAGACAGACTGCAGGTACAACTCTGCACCACAGCCTGTCAATCGTCTTCTGTTCCTCCCCAAGTATTGTCACGTTCCATCCTCCTCCAATGACGGAGGATTTCTCTATGTAAGCTTGAGCGGTCTCATTGGCTAGAGAGCGCTCCAGGTTAGTGCTCCAGGTTACATGGAGAAATCCTCCGTCATCTGAGGAGGATGGAACGTGACAATACTTGAGGAGGAACAAAGAAGATTGACAGACTGTGGTGCAGAGTTGTACCCGCAGGCTGTCTGGAAGTAAGGCCCCGGCTCATTTTTAAAACTTTACAGTTCGCCATAGCACACATTGTATAAGGAAATAAAATAACTATTACAGCTTATCGCTATATGAACATCATTATGAGCCAAACTTGTATAGGGGTGATAGTTCCCCTTTAAGTACCAGCAGTGCGGCTGGTCCTTAACCCCTTAAGGACTGGACGCACATGGCCGGCACTTAAGGACCACGGAGCATTTTTTTTTTCTCTTCTGACGCAGAGCTCCTCAAATGGCATGCAGCCGCACGGTGAGCCCTGAATTCCATGATGGCCCTGGCACGTCATGGGTCATTATCGCTTGTTGGACTCATGATGTACCAGGACCGTCATGGGTCCTTAAGGGGTTAAATAAAACACCTTTCAACAATGGGAGCATCCTTGTTTTACACAGAGGGATATACCCTAGAAAACATATTTTGTACATATTAAGTATTACTATCCCTTTAACCCCTTAAGGACCGGCGGTCCTGGGACATTTCCGTCCCATAATGACCGCATAGGATCACTTGGACGCGCCGGTACACGTGACCTGTCGCGTGTATCGGCGCGTCATTATGGGGCCTGATAGAGATCACTCCGATCTTGGAGCGGTCAATTTCAGGCCCTATTTTTACTTACAGCTCTCCCCGTAGAGCGCTGTAAGTAAAAAGTATGTGACGTACCATGACCGTCATCGGTCCTTGAGTATTTCAAGGGTCCTTAAGGGGTTAAAGGGCTGAATAAGAAGTCTGGTCAAGTTACTACTATCCTACACATCTGTCTAAATCGGTGGGAACCATCCTAGTCCTGAAGAGCAATCACTATTCTGCATCACAAATGGATGGAGTAAAGCGACTGATGTCCTGAACACACACCTAGCTTTTCCACACCAGCATTTTGCTCTCTCACTTTAGATTACATTTTTTTAAATTATTTGCTTAAACCTTTGTGTGCTAGAGGGATGTGCAATATATTGCAGAGCAGAGGGTTAATAAACTAACCCTTTGAGTGTCAGGGGTACTTAAAAAGTTAAAAATGTTAAAAAAAAAAAAAAAGCCTTATGTGCCAATAAGAATTCCGTTAGTTATAGGGCAAACCAACTGTTCCATGGGTGGGACAAATACAAATTCCTATTGATTTGAGTGGAACATCTAGCCCCCTTCAATGCTAATGAGGTCTCCTCTATGCTGTGGAGACCTCTCTAGTATTCAAGTGGTTAAAACAACTATTCAATTCAATGGGAAATTTGGGAATTGTCCTTTGTCCTCACGGTGTAGATTTTTTTTACTTCAGTTCCCCTTAACCCCCTTAATGAACTTTGGTGTGCCAGGACTGTCATGTTGGTTCTGGCACTTAAGGATTGGTGATGGTCCTGGAATATCATTGAAATTCAGTAAGACAAAAAAAAATTGACCCGTGGTCCTTAACAGCCATCTGCATGCCGCATCGTCCAGTCGTTAAGGATTTAATACACTAACCTCAAAGGCTAGCAATGTCCCTTTGGGAATAAAGGGCTTAACGTGTTGTACTTTCCTAGAATATGGAGCAATTGTGGGAAAACCATTTGCACTAAAGAGCGATAAATAGAAATCTCCATTGACTTAAATGGGGATTTTAACCCCTCAAATACTAGAGAAGCCGCCACATGGGTTTATCTCCTATGTAAACTGGTTTTATTTGCAAACTCTTCTCCGAAGCCTTGCAGCTAAATGCGCTGGAGCCATCCCCAGCATTCACGGGGTTAAAAAGGCACATTTAAATCATTGGGACTTTGGGAAACTATTATTTGATTCCTAGGGTATCGTTTGAATCTTAGTACATCAGCCTCAAATGCCAGTATAACCCTTTGAGTTCCAGCTCTTGCACTCAAAGGCTTAAAGGGGAGTTATATGCTAGGAATATGTGACTAGTAACAAATTAACTCTTTGAGTGCTAGAGAGGTAGCCAACACATTGAAACGCAATGCATTGGGTACTCGCCTAGACAGGTGTCCGGTATGGTGATCAATATACTTTTCATTATGTCTGTAGTTTCCTGTTTATAGAGATCTCACTTCAAGCTTTCCTCTGGGTCATGTTCTGTAATTAAGTGTGGATGTGCCACGTGAAACGCGTCAGATCACAATTACCAGTGTGGTACAATACTAATGCATTCATTACACTTTTGCTGTTAATGAGAAATATCATGTTCATAGTGATATATTCCCTGAGCATGATTCATCTTTGTTTTTTGTCTGGGTCCTTCTGCTTCACAGTAAACCGTATGCATCCATAAACCTGTATGGATCATAAGGGACACATGTTTTTGTCAGTCATTATAAGATTGAAAACAGAAACAACTCGCAGTGTGCTACAAGAGGGATCAAAGGCTTAAAGGGATAGTAATGTTTCAAAATAAAAACAGCTCCAATGAATCTTCATAGTATTTGGGCCACGGAGAGTGTTATTTCAATACTGTCAGAGTTGTAGTTCAAGAGTAATTGAATGATAAAATATCCCCCTTCCGCCCCTTTTACGTAGTGTAAGCCACCTCCCCTCAGATATGGAATCTGCTCACAGCAAGGGACAATCTTCTTACTGTGAGAACAATGAAAACCCTTCCCCACCTTGACAGGTTTTTCAGGTTTTCCTTATTCTTACTGAAGATTGTCCCTATCTGTGATCCATCCGGACAGTCTTGCTGCTCTGAGGTGAGCAGTGTTACATCAGTAAAAGGGGTGGGAGGGGGATACTTTATCATTCAATTACTCTTGAACTACAACTCTGACAGTATTGAAATAACACTCTCCATGGCACAAATACTATAAAGATTAATTGGAGATGCTTTTATTGTGAAACATTACTATCCCTTTAATTAACTAGTACACATGAATTAGTGGACCAGTAAGACCTAATTCCCTGAGTGCTATAACCATACAATTCAAGAATAGATGTATATTAAATATCAGTATTGTCACTGACTTGATCCATACATAAATCCATATTTTTGATAGTCGACAGGCTATAGTTCACCGCCTTTATCAATAAAGAAAAGAATTGCCCCCTCACGCTTACGACTTTCTGATCATTTGCCCACGACTGAAAAAAACGTGGACGCACAACATAGCCATATAACGTAATACATATACACACACCATTACAGCCCCTGTTCTAGAAAAATAGTAATAGAATGTGTGTAATATATTTTGGGTTTTATGCATCTAAGAAATTTTTTTTTAATTTACAAATGCTGGTTAGAAGTACATTATATGTAACCCTTTGAGTGCCAGGGAGGTATGCAATGCATTGTGTTGCAATGCGTTGGATCCTTATCTGGCACTCGAAGGGTTAAAAGGCTATGAACCCAGCAAACCGCCCCTTTGGTCCTTAAAGGGTTAAATGAACGATCTTTGAATTGTACAATTGACGCATGTTAAGAAGTAAGTTTTAGGATTATATTCTAGGGCTGTAACGTATGAATAATTCATTTTTACACAGTCTAGCCTTGAGGATGTGATATTTAAAGCTATATCAAGCTATTTCCTTTTCCGGTGTTAGTGTTCCTTTAATGAGTTAATCCGTAGTGTTTACTGTATTCTGTGTGATTACAATGATTTCCCAGTCCCGCCCCTCCTCTGCTGGCTGCACTCCCCATGCTGTGTGTGACCTCACAGGCCCAGCACTGGAGTGGGAGGGGCTGTCATTTACATACTCAGCCTCCTCTGGCAGTGGGTAAGACATGGACTGGATACAGGCCACGGGGACCTTCAGTCAGCCCCGTCAGAGAGCGAAACTGTGTATATCCTATTAACCTGGTGGGCTACCCGAGGCCCTCCAGCTGTTCACTGTCTGTCTGACTGAACAGCTGGAAGGCCTCAGATTGACCAGATCTCCCCTTTAACCCTTTGAGTGGCAGAGGGTACGCAAAGCATTGCAAAGGGTTAACACAGGAAACAAGAAAAATGCATATTCCTGCACAATGCAGGGCACTTATTAACCATCTGAATGTGTTGGATATGTTCCTGGCACTCAAGGGGTTAATAAGTATCCTGCATTCATCCTTTAGGGGATGGAAAGGAGGGGGTGTTCAGTGCATTGCAATTCTCACTCCTCTTGTCCTTTAAGGGTTAAAAGGAAGGACTAGTCATCTTATAATAACTCCTTCAGCACCAGAAGGGTGTTCATAGCATTGCTTAGCCTTCCGGTCCTCAGGGGATTAACCCTTTCTGTCAGCCTGCGGATCTCTGCACTTGTGAATTTACATCCAGCGCTTCAGAATACAGCAGTTCTGGGGCAAACCACCTGCGCCATAGGGGGCTTTTAACGCGGAGACGTCTCTAGCATTCAGGAGTTTAAAAACCCTATTTAAATCAATGGAAATTTGGGGGAATTTCAGTTTGTCCCCTGTTGGTGCCATTTGGTTTGCTCCATAATGGTCCCTCTGTAGTTTTCCACTGTAAGCCTTTGGCGCATTTTAACCCTTTGAGAGCCAGAGTGGTACCGATCGAGAATTTCGTCCCTCTTGGTAAGACACTTTGTAGAATAGGAGACCATGTGTCTTATGCGTTTAACCCTTTTAGTGCCGGATGAGCATACAATGCATTGACTTGCGATGAGTTGCTTATTCCTCTGGCATTCAAAGGGTTAAGCAATTCTGGAGGCAAATCAACTGTATCATGGACGACCAGTAGACATTCTCCCATTCATTTAAACAGGACTTTTTAACCCATTTATTGGTCGCTAGATGTTCTACATCTTCAGCATTAAAGGGGTTAAACGAATGAGATTTTCATGAATATTTATTTGTTCTCTACAGCGCAGCTGGTTTGCTGCACAATTGCCCCACTTTGCCTTTATCCCTAAAATCCTGTGTCGCTCTTGTAGCAAGCAATAACAGGAGGAGGGAACAGGATGCGACGTGAACGAGTATATTTTCATACATTATCTGAGGAGGAGGGAGTGTACATACTGACATCAGTGGCATAACTGTAGGGGTCGCACCTGTGACCGGGCCCGTGCACTCCAGGGGCCCGGCCGACCCCACAACCCCTCCACCTGGCGGCCTCAATCTCCCGCCGGCGCTCTAGTAATGCAGAGTTCTGGGAGATGACATCATCTCCTAGCGCTCTGGATTACCAAGAGGACTGTGCGGGAGCACCAGGTAGGAGATGGGGGCATTATGGAGATTGAGGGGCATTGTGGAGGGGGGCCAATGTGGTGGTGTGGGGGCCTGTGGCACTTTTTGAACCATGGCCCGGAGGCTTCTAGTTACGCCTCTGACTGACATAGATAAATCTATCACTTTACATTAGAAGTATTTATTGGGCAAATAAGAAAGCTGGTATATTAAACTTTTGAGTGCCAGATGGGTACACAACACATTGCATAGCAAAGTGTTGCGTACCCCTCTGGCATTCAAAGGGTTAAGTCCTCTTTCACATGAACAACAGGACGGCTGCACTCCTCACCACAGTTCTGTCATCTGTGTAATTTCACTTACCTTCCTCTGTGTTCCACGGCCAATCTGGATACATGAGACGTGCATCTTGCAGCCGGATCATGCAAGCGCCTGCTGGCACCCACGTGTGTCGGCGGTGCATTGGTGTTCACACTAAGCACTGCATCCATCATAATCACTCATGTGAAACATCAGTAATTAACCCCATCAGCCTTCACGGAAACCTTCTTTACTGCAACTTTACTACGTTCCTAAGGGAACACTTCAAAGTTGGTGCATGTTGCGATCACGCGAGGCAATAGTCGCCTGTGTGAAAGACACTATGTGGGAGATGCACTGAGGAGTGATAAAGAGGTGACAAAGCGGAGATGACTTCTCCAGTGATATCACTTCTCCAGTTCCTATGTTATTCTATGGAGCCAATGCACTAAAAGTTCTCCAACTTTGGAAACCTTAGTGCACAGGTGCACACGTTATCTCCACTTTCTCACACTTTACTGCATCTCCCCCATAGCTCTTCACAGGATGTTTCAACGCAGGCAACGTAACTGACTCAGCATGTCTGCCTTAGTGTCACCGTGTGAGAGGGGCCTGTACATTTCTGTAGTCATTCTGGTGCAAATGTCAAATGTCCATTCATATTTATTATACAAAATTAGAGCTTTTTTAAAAAAAATAAATTAAATGTAAATATTCATTGATTTAACCCTTTGTCTGCCAGAGGGGTGGGCAATTCTTTGCAATACGTTGTGTACCCCTCTGTCACTCAGATGGCTAAATGGGACTTTTAACCCCTTGAATGCCAGAGAGCTCTCCAATGCATTTAAATCAGTGGGAATTTGTATGTATGTATATTTTTACTTATATAGTGCCAACAGGTGTATTTCGCACTTTACATAAAATATAGAGGGGGTAAAATCAGTTCAGTAATTTAGTGGTTATATAGACAATCATAAAGGGAACACCAGGTAAGCATACATTAGGACAGGAGGTCCGTGACCCATAGAGCTTACAATCAAAGTAATTTGTGAAAATTGTATTTCTTTAGATGCAATTAATTTACTTCAGAATTAGTTCCTCTTATTGCGTAAACCTCATTATCCTTAAAGGTGAACTCTCACCTCCTATAAATAGGGTTGCCACCTTTTCTTCAAAAATATACCGACCAAGGCATTCCCTCCATAGACTTAACATTGGAAAGAAGCCAATTTTTTACCGGCCTGCCGGTAAAATACCGGCTGGGTGGCAACCTTACCTATAAATTAATACTTATTTCATTCTCTGTCCCTTATCCACCTTGAATCCATTTTTCTTTTAACTCTCTAATTTTATTGAGAAATAAGCTTCTAAGGTGTTAGCGCATTATGTCACTGCAGGCCTCGCTGCGGTACAGCTCTGTACCACACGACTGTCAATCTTCTTCTCCCTTGTTGTGCCTCGTTCCCTCCTCCTTGTCTGACACTCGAATCCTCCATATGACCTGGCGTGCTTTCTTTCCAATGAGAGAGTGCCAGGTCACATGGAGGATTCGAGCATCAGACAAGGAGGAGGGAACGAGGCACAACGGGAGAGGAGAAAAGGAGAAGATTGACAGCCGTGTGGTACAGAGCTGTACCGCAGCGAGGCCTGCAGTGACATAATGTGGTAACAATTTAGAAGCTTATTTCTCAATAAAATTAGCTATTTAAAAAAAAAAAAAAGGATTCAAGCTGCATTGGGGACAGAGAATGAAATAAGTATTACGTTATAGGAGGTGAGAATTCACCTTTAACCCCTTCTAAGGAATCAATATTTGAACGCACGATAGAAGTGTCTAAACACTTCAGCCCAGATTTTCTGAGGTCAAATTTCTGCTAACTTTACCTAATTTGCATTTGCTGAGACTTAAAAATGATACGAAGTTATGCGTAGTAAATGAAAGCAAATAGCGAAAAGAAGCACATTTTGTACATTTTCATAAACAGACTGAAAGTACACCACTATGTTACCTCAGGCGACTAGCGCTACTGAACAGCTAGTCGCCAGATGGGGAATTAATTGACATAAAGTTTAAAATAGGTGGTAGTTCCGCTTTAATATTTGAACTCTTCTTTTCCATTAACTCCACTTTTATAAATCTCCCCCAGTAACCCTTAATACCCACTGCACATTCTGTGTAGTACGTTTTTTTTATAAAATGGAGTAAGGAAGTTTGTAAAAAGTGGCTCAGTGTATTTATAAAGAAATGTCACTATTTGGGACAATTCAGAGACAGAATTTTCTCCAAATATTTAAGGTCAAGTCTGTCCTGTTCCTATTCTTGGAGGTCACCGCATTTATAAATACTAGAATACCTTATAAATACCAACACTCATAATAGGGAATAAGGACATTTTAAGGATCTGTTCCAAAAACGAATAAGAACTCTTTTTTATAAATCTCCCCCACTGTTCCTTTAAGGCATGGTGGGCCACGTGCAAGATGCTCAATGTGAGCAATTCAGGAACAACCCAATTTTGTCATAGGGGAGACATTACCCCTCTGGCACTCAAAGGGTTAAACCGCTTGAATGCTAAGGAGATCTCTTATTCCTCCGCAATGTGTTGTAGACCTCTCTAGCATTCCATTCAAAAGCCCCATTTAAATAAACATGAATTTTTATTTGTTTCCTATGGTGCAGTTTGTTTGATCCAGAATTGCACCTCATTCAGTTCCTAAATGTGCCCCTCTGTCCCTGCTCTATGTAAACAAAACTAATAACTAATTAAGATGATGGAACTTTTAATCAGGAGTCTGTGCCAGGAGCAAAAGGTGTAAAATCACCCGCCCGTAGATCGGGGTTAAGAAGCCTGCCAGTAACCCTGTTATGTAATAGGGCCACCACCCTCCTGTGTAATCCATTTCCAGGACTTGTGGCCAGGCTGTGTGGGAGAGAGGAGGGTGCATTGTGTGCCTGTCCGTGCATGGTCTGTAGCTGTACAACTCTGTCAGTCCGGACTGACTGTGGAGGAGAGAGCAGGTCCTCAGCCACCACCGTCACCAGTTTTATACTCCAGTATCAGGGAGGTCCCTGCAGAGCACACCTGCTCCCCTTATGCCATCCACAAGCAGGGGTACCCTAAGGGTCCCGAGAACACCCAGCATGCATTTTTCTTTCAGCGAAGAGGACATCAAGAAGCATCGGTTGATCAAATCTGTTAGGTTAGTGATTGATTTCTTTTGTGGCACAGACATATTCCATAGCAGAGTACAGTGTATTTGTGTGAGACTGTAAAGATTTGGGGAATTATTA
Source organism: Rhinophrynus dorsalis (assembly GCA_037306005.1). Lineage (NCBI taxonomy): Eukaryota > Metazoa > Chordata > Amphibia > Anura > Rhinophrynidae > Rhinophrynus > Rhinophrynus dorsalis. The sequence continues at coordinate 513,454,721 of CM074721.1, forward strand.
ACCCATTGAGGACCAGACAGATATTGCTGCACCATATGTTACACATTTGTCTGGTACTCAAGGGGGTTGATTAGGTTCTACCATAAATCAGGACTGGACAAAAGTGGAATAAACTCTGCCTCCAGACAAGAGGTGCATGTTGTGCACTGGGACACAGACTTCCAGCTCGATTGCCTGCACTTCTGAGTGCATAACTGTGAGCTCTGCTGTCATTAAATAACCCCTTAAGTGCACACATAGTGCACACTCCTCTGGCGCACAAAGGGTAAAAACTTTAATGTGGGCAAGGTCTGAACATCTCCCCTATAGCCTTCACTGGAAATGGAATACATTTAAGCTAGTTTTGCTCTGATTCTTGTTAGTACATAGCATTAAACATGGATCCAAGAAAATGAGCCCCCCCAAACTCCCATACCCCTCCCAGTTGTCCTCTCCCTTGGCACACAAAGCGTACAGCAGGATTATATTTGGTGTTAATAACATAGTAAACTGGCATTAGTCAGGTGCAGGAATAAGAAATCTGTGGGGGTATTATTATAGTGTAGAGTTACAGTAAGACATCCCTATAGAAGTAATAGATACCAGGTAAAGCAAGGGGTGTAACATTACCTGGGATCATGGGGTCCTGACATTTTACTCCTTGCGTTTTGGGGCACGTTTTACACACATTTATATCCACTGGCCCCTAAAACACCTAGCTGGCCCCCCAAAAATTGTGTTCATTTTGCATTATTCTTTTTCTTCCCCAGTAGTGTTGTGAGGTACTGGCTGGAGGGATGAAGTGCCAGATTCCATAGTTAACCCTTTGAGTGCCAGTTAGGTATGCAATGCATTGCATACCCCTCTGGCACTCAAAGGGTTAAAGTCCTGGGTCTTGGTACTAATTTGGGGCATGTAATGGTACTAATCTCCTTACCTGGTGCTAATGGACTGCACATTTCACTAGTAATGCATTAGGTAGGGCACAGTCCTGGGACTTTTGGATCCTACAGACTGCTCTCAGTTCACCTCTATGTTAAGGGGCGCACTCTCATAGAGGTACATAAATTGCTCACAAAACCTTGACGGCAGCCTCCTGAGACTTTTCTACCCCTGCCGTACATGACTACTGCGCCTGGACTGGACTTGTGGGAAGGATAAAGTGAGGAGTTACTGTGTCACAGGAAACCATGGTGAATTCAGGTGGTAGGCAAATTAGTGCTAGGCATATAGACCGAGGGAGCCAGAATACGTTTTAACCCTGTAACTACCAGAAGGGTATACAAAGCAGGTACAATACAGGGAGAGGGGAACCACTATGAGAAGGGAATCTTGTTCTGCAGAGCTTACACTGTAATATACAGAGGGACACAGGTACAATACAGGGAGAGGAGGAACCACTGGGAGAAGGGAATCCTGTCCTGTAGATCTTACACTGTAATATACAGAGGGACACACATACAATACAGGGAGAGGGGGAACCACTGGGAGAAGGGAATCATGTCCTGTAGATCTTACACTGTAATATACAGAGGGACGCAGGTACAATACAGGGAGAGGAGGAACCACTGGGAGAAGGGAATCCTGTCCTGTAGATCTTAGACTGTAATATACAGAGGGACACAGGTACAATACAAGGAGAGGAGGAACCATTGGGAGAAGGGAATCCTGTCCTGTACATCTTACACTGTAATATACAGAGGGACGCAGGTACAATACAGGGAGAGGAGGAACCACTGGGAGAAGGGAATCCTGTCCTGTAGATCTTAGACTGTAATATACAGAGGGACGCAGGTACAATACAGGGAGAGGAGGAACCACTGGGAGAAGGGAATCCTGTCCTGTAGATCTTACACTGTAATATACAGAGGGACACAGGTACAATACAGGGAGAGGAGGAACCACTGGGAAAAGGGAATCCTGTTCTGTACATCTTACACTGTAATATACAGAGGGACACAGGTACAATACAGGGAGAGGAGGAACCACTGGGAGAAGGGAATCCTGTCCTGTACATCTTACACTGTAATATACAGAGGGACTCAGGTACAATAGAGGGAGAGAAGGAACCACTGGGAGAAGGGAATCCTGTCCTGTAGATCTTACACTGTAATATACAGAGGGACACAGGTACAATACAGGGAGAGGAGGGACCATTGGGAGAAGGGAATCCTGTCCTGTAGATCTTACACTGTAATATACAGAGGGACACAGGTACAATACAGGGAGAGGAGGAACCACTGGGAAAAGGAAATCCTGTTCTGTACATCTTACACTGTAATATACAGAGGGACACAGGTACAATACAGGGAGAGGAGGAACCACTGGGAGAAGGGAATCCTGTCCTGCAGATCTTACTGTATATACAGAGGGACACAGATACAATACAGGGAGAGGAGGAACCACTGGGAGAAGGGAATCCTGTCCTGCAGATCTTACACTGTAATATAAAGAGGGACACATGTACAATACAGGGAGAGGAGGAATCAGTCGTTTCTTAGTCTCCTCCAGTAAGTCTTCCGACTGTGCACTTTACTCCAATATTAGACTCTTGTTCACATATAACACCACTGTATTCTGCTATTGACTTTTCTGCTTTATCGAGGGCATTAACACATTAACTGCAAAGAAAGTCATTGGGGCTAGTGTACTAAGAAGGAATTAAGCAATTCTGGAGCAAAATGCCCATAGGGGACAAATAAACATTACCCAAATTTCTATTATTTAAAGATATAGTACTATATTGTATAGATAAGTATTGTATGTCTTTTTTTGCTGAGGAAAACACGGATACTCCCAGTGGTGGAAGACAATGGATTCAAAAGTTAGAACACCTCAAACTTTCTTGTCTGACTTTTTCTTTAATGAAAATGAATCCATAAAGAGCAACCATTAGGTGTTGCTGTTCTATTAGTGCTTATAGATAAATTGTGTTAATTGACTGTAGAGTTATGCAAAAAGTAGAGGTATCATCTTGAGCTGTAATAAGGAATCACTACAGTGATAGTACCCTATATATTTATGTGTTTGTATATTATTCTCATAAAATGGCATTTTAATCTATTGACCACATGAGCGATGCATCAAGGCCCATGTAGTCAACTGTTTGATGTTTAGCTGTTGGAAAATATAATTCTCATCATCCCCAATTAGACTTTGGCTGGTTAGGGATGATGGGAATTGTAGTCCCCAAGAGCTGGAGGTGGTGCACTGGTGGGATAAAGAGGAGATAACTTTTCCACTGTGGTAAATCTCCAGTTCCTATGTTATTCTATGGGAGAGTTTTAGTTATATGTACAGGGGAGATGTACTAAGGTGTGATAAAGAGGACATAACTTATCCAGTGAGATACACTCTCCAGTTCCTATGTTATTGTATGGGAGAACTATAGTTATAGACTACAGGGGAGATGTACTAAGATGTGATAAAGAGGAGATAACTTCTCCAGTGAGATACACTCTCCAGTTCCTATGTTATTCTATGGGAGGACTTTAGTTATAGACTACAGGGGAGATGTACTAAGGTGTGATAAAGAGGAGATAACTTCTCCAATTAGATAAACTCTCCAGTTCCTATGTTATTCTGTTGGAGAGCTTTAGTTATAGACTACAGGAGAGATGTACTAAGGTGTGATAAAGAGGAGATAACTTCTCCAGTGAGATACACTCTCCAGTTCCTATTTTATTCTATGGGAGAGATTTAGTTATAGACTACAGGGAGATGTACTAAGGTGTGATAAAGAGGAGATAACTTCTCCAGTGAGATAAACTCTCCAGTTCCTATGTTATTCTATGGGAGAGCTTTAGTTATAGACTACAGGGAGAGATGTACTAAGGTGTGATAAAGCGGAGATAACCTCTCCAGTATGATAAACTCTTCAGTTCCTATGTTATTCTATGGGAGAACTTTAGTTATAGACTACAGGGGGGATGTACTAAGGTGTGATAAAGAGGAGATCACTTCTCCAGTGAGATAAACTCTCCAGTTCCTATGTTATTCTATGGGAGATCTTTAGTTATAGACTACAGGGGAGATGATGTACTAAGGTGTGATAAAGAGGAGATAACGTCTCTTGTGAGATATACTCTCCAGTTCCTATGTTATTCTATGGAGCCTGTGCACTAACATACACTAACTTCTTTAACTTGAGAGATCTCAGTACTCAGGGTCCATGCAATGAAATAGGAATTGGAAAGTTTATCACACTGGAGATATTGGGGTGAATGTATGAATTTCCCAGTACAGTTTCCAGGACCTATCCTATAACACAGAAAGCAGCATTTCAGGGCATGCATTACAGTGTATAATGGATGTATTGCATAGGGGAGGACAATCATCACCATTGTTAAAGCTTAAACACCAGCAAGTCTTGTACAGCAGCCCTATGGCAGTGCAGGCATACACTCATGTAATTTCCTCTATGTCTTGTTTAGTAGATTGATTTAAACAAATCATTGATTAAGTACCACAGCTAAACACCCCATTACCCTCCCCTTGGTGCAGTCAGAGTTAAGGGGAGGAATTGTGGCATGTGTTGGTTAGTGAAGTGATGTTAAGTATAATCAAATAATCAAATTCAGGGTCCGTTTTTGTGTGGAATATCCATTGTGCTTTTACCTAGTATCTCATCTTTATTATAGCACCTTAGTGTATAACCTCCCTATTCTACTTCATACCTCCTAAGTGTCCCTCTATAGGAGATATTAGGGCTCCATACCTCCTAAGTGTCCCTCTTTAGGAGATATTAGGGCTCTGTACCTCCCAAGTGTCCCTCTTTAGGAGATATTAGGGGTCCATACCTCCCAAGTGTCCCTCTATAGGAGATATTAGGGGTCCATACCTCCCAAGTGTCCCTCTGTAGGAGATATTAGGGCTCCATACCTCCTAAGTGTCCCTCTTTAGGAGATATTAGGGGTCCATACCTCCCAGGTGTCCCTCTATAGGAGATATTAGGGCTCCATACCTCCTAAGTGTCCCTCTTTAGGTGATATTAGGGTTCCATACATTGCATGTGTACCTCTTTAGGAGATATTAGGGTCCATACCACCCAAGTGTCCCTCTTCAGGAGATATTAGGGATCCATACCTCCCAAGTGTCCCTCTTTAGGAGATATTAGGGCTCCATCCATACCTCCCAAGTGTCCCTCTTTAGGAGATATTAGGGATCTATACCTCCCAAGTTTCCCTCTTTAGAAGGGGCAGTCCCTCTTTGTGACCTAAATCCCTCTGTCCCTCTTTCCCACCCTGGTATCCCTGTGTTTAGGAGATCAGACTGTGTGGTGTATATAGAAGTGTATCAGTCTGGTGTCCCTGTGTTTAGGAGATCAGACTGTGTGGTGTGTATATAAGTGTATCACCCTGATGTCCCTGTGTTTAGGAGATCAGACTGTGTGGTGTGTATATAAGTGTATCACCCTGGTGTCCCTGTGTTTAGGAGATCAGACTGTGTGGTGTGTATAGAAGTGTATCATCACCCTGGTGTCCCTGTGTTTAGGAGGTCAGACTGTGTGGTGTGTGTATATAAGTGTATCACCCTGGTGTCCCTGTGTTTAGGAGATCAGACTGTGTGGTGTGTATATAAGTGTATCACCCTGATGTCCCTGTGTTTAGGAGATCAGACTGTGTGGTGTGTATATAATTGTATCAACCTGGTGTCCCTGTGTTTAGGAGATCAGGCTGTGTTGTGTGTATATAAGTGTATCACCCTGGTGTCCCTGTGTTTAGAAGATCAGACTGTGTGGTGTGTATATAAGTGTATCACCCTGGTGTCCCTGTGTTTAGAAGATCAGACTGTGTGGTGTGTATATAAGTGTATCACCCTGGTGTCCCTGTGTTTAGAAGATCAGACTGTGTGGTGTGTATATAAGTGTATCTCATTGATCCACTGCAATAAAACTCACAATAATGTTTGTGTAAGCTTCAGTATATGTGTTTATAAATGAATCAGTGTAAATAACCTACTTTGGTCTCGCTCTAAATCATTTCAGTTACACAAAGAGGTGTCAATAGGTCATGAGATAATCTAGAAATTCTCAGTAATGCCATACCCCCAGCAACACTCCCTAAAACAACAGTGTGTCTCTTTGTCCATGTGAAATGTTGGAAGGTATGCTCTTTAGAACGTTATCCTCAGTATGGCAGGAATGCAGGAGTTACCTGTCAAACAGTTTTAGGAGTTAAATCCCATCTCATACACAGATGACTCAGGGAATAGAACCTGCTCTGTACACTGTGTGTGTGTATATGGAACTGTATGGATGTTTATCACTAGATATCCGCATGTATGGACATTTGTACAATATATATCTATATTCCTGCAGACATTTATAGCTGTGTGTGTGAAAGTGTCAGTGTGTAAGTAAATCTAGCAATATTTTATATATACACACACACAAAGATGTTAGTAGAAGGTTTTCCAGGCTTCGCTCCAAGACAAAATGAATTGTATATATAATTTGTGGTGGGCTGTTTGTTAACCCATTGGATGCTAGAGAGGTGTCCATCGCATTACATAAAATAGTAGCCCTTTATTGTACCTTTACATATGTACAGTCAAATTGCCACTAAACTGTTTTAGTTTAATTTTTTCATCTTCACTTATTTCTTTATTTATTTTACTTTTTTATGTCCCTGAATCTGTTTGCAGAGAGCTTTCTGTCAGGGAACATGAAAGCATGTATAGTGATACAATGTTAAAAGAAACAATGTAAAATAGAAGGCACACAGGAAATTCAGTACCGCAGGGAGAGGATAACATTGTATTACATCACACAGACCATTCAGTGCTGCAGGGAGAGGATAATATTGTATTACATCACAGAGAGAATTCAGTGCTGCAGGGAGAGTGTAACACTGTATTACATCACACAGAGCATTCAGTACTGCAGGGAGAGGATAACATTGTATTACATCACACAGACCATTCAGTGCTGCAGGGAGAGGATAACATTGTATTACATCACACAGAGCATTCAGTACTGCAGGGAGAGGATAACATTGTATTACATCACACAGACCATTCAGTGCTGCAGGGAGAGGATAACATTGTATTACATCACACAGACCATTCAGTACTGCAGGGAGAGAATAGCATTGTATTACATCACACAGAGCATTCAGTGCTGCAGGGAGAGGATAACGTTGTATTACATCACACAGAGCATTCAGTGCTGCAGGAGACTATAACACTGTATTACATCACACAGAGCATTCGGTACTGCAGGGAGAGTGTAACACTGTATTACATCACACAGAGCATTCAGTACTTCAGGGAGAGGATAACATTGTATTACATCACACAGACCATTCAGTGCTGCAGGGAGAGAATAGCATTGTATTACATCACACAGACCATTCAGTACTGCAGGGAGAGAATAGCATTGTATTACATCACACAGAGCATTCAGTGCTGCAGGGAGAGGATAACATTGTATAACATCACACAGAGCATTCAGTGCTGCAGGGAGAGTGTAACACTGTATTACATCACACAGAGCATTCAGTACTGCAGGGAGAGGATAACATTGTATTACATCACACAGAGAATTCAGTGCTGCAGGGAGAGGATAACATTGTATTACATCACACAGAGCATTCAGTGCTGCAGGGAGAGTGTAACACTGTATTACATCACACAGAGCATTCAGTACTGCAGGGAGAGGATAACATTGTATTACATCACACAGAGAATTCAGTGCTGCAGGGAGAGGATAATATTGTATTACATCACACAGAGAATTCAGTGCTGCAGGGAGAGTGTAACACTGTATTACATCACACAGAGCATTCAGTACTGCAGGGAGAGTGTAACACTGTATTACATCACACAGAGCATTCAGTACTGCAGGGAGAGTGTGACATCGTATCACATCACACAGAGCATTCAGTGCTGCAGGGAGACTATAACACTGAATTATATCACACAGAGCATTCAGTACTGCAGGGAGAGTGTAACATCATATCACATCACACAGAGAATTCAGTGCTGCAGGGAGAGTGTAACATCGTATCACATAACACAGAGAATTCAGTGCTGCAGGGAGAGTGTAACATCGTATCACATCACACAGAGTATTCAGTGCTGCAGGGAGAGTGTAACACTGTATTACATCACACAGAGCATTCAGTGCTGCATTTTATTATATCACCCAGCACATTCAGTGCTACAGATCTTGATTTTGGCAATGCATTGGATACATTTTTGGCGCTCAAAGGGTTAACACCGTGTTCCAAGCTGAGGACAGTAGAGCTGTCTGTGGATGTTTTGGATCTTCCTTTCCACTATGCCATGTATATAGCTATGCACTAAACAAGGTGCAGAAACCATGGCATAACTGTATGCGATTTTACTCTGCATGCTATGGGGCTGGCCTATGGGTTTACTGTCATTAATGTTCTAACATAGCAGAGACTGTCAGCTACTATATACTTTGCAAATAATATGAATATGTATTCAGGCAGAATATGATTGTATGTACTACACTGATCATATGCTGTAATACAATCCCTGATGGGCAGCCACTGGAATTACAGGCTAACACTGGCAAATTCACCGGTCAGAATGTTGCCAGGTGAGTATTGTTAGGTTAGTATCTCTTAGGTTAGGGCTAGTTAGGTTAGTATCTGTTATGTCAGGTTAAGGTCAGATGGCTTGCTATATGTATCACAGTCTACCTCAGAGGCCTAGTTTTCCTGTGCTTCCTTCCTCTGTGGTGTGTCAGCCTCCATAGTTGCGGCCACCTCCGCATTTCTGACATCATGAAACAGGCACTGGCTAGGACACCTGTTTATGGGCCTATTCTGTGTGGCCTAATTTGGTCCAACCTTCTCCTGCTCCTTTATAAACCTCCCTGGGCCTGGGAATCATTGCCCTTTCGTTGTGTTTCTGATAGCTTCTGCATGCTCCGTTGTGATCCATGCCTGTCTGAGTATTCGCTCTGTGTATGACCCTGGCTTGTCTGACTACCCACATCGGTTCTGACCTGTGGCTCTGGCTGGCTAACTCTCTTCGTGTATGACCCTTGCTTGTCTGACTACCCACATCAGCTCTAACCTGTGGCTCTGGCTGGCTAACTCTCTTCGTGTATGACCCTTGCTTGTCTGACTACCCACATCGGTTCTGACCTGTGGCTCTGACTGGCTAACTCGCTCTGTGTATGACCCCGGCTTATCTGACTACCCACATCGGTTCTGACCTGTGGCTCTGGCTGACTACTCGCTCCATGTATGACCCCGGCTTGTCTGACTACCCACATCAGCTCTGACCTGTGGCTCTGGCTGGCTAACTCTCTTCGTGTATGACCCTGGCTTGTCTGACTACCCACATCGGTTCTGACCTGTGGCTCTGACTGGCTAATTCGCTCTGTGTATGACCCCGGCTTGTCTGGCTACCCACATCGGTTCTGACCTGTGGCTCTGTCTGACTGACTAGCTCTGTGTATGACCCCGGCTTATCTGACTACCCACTTCGGTTCTGACCTGTGGTTTTGGCGGACTTACCTGCTCCGTGTATGACCCCGGCTTGTCTGACCTCTGGCTCTTGCTGCCTATCGCTCTGTCTATTTCCCTGCTTGTCTGACCTGTGGCTCTGGCTGACTACTGGCTCTATACTCTCCGAACTTGCCTGACCATCAGTCTCAGTGTTTACGTTATGTTAGGGTCAGTTAGTTTACTATCTGTTAGGTTAGATTAGGATCAGTGTCTACTATTTGTTAGGTTAGGGTCAGTTAGATTAGTATCGGTTAAGTAAGGTTAAGGTCAGTTAGATTAGTATCGGCTAGGTTAGGGTCAGTTAGGTTACTCTCTGTTAGGTTATGATCAGCTAGGTTACTATCTGTTAGGTTATGATTAGTTAGATTACTATCTGTTAGGTTAGGGTCAGTTAGATTAGTATAGGTTAGGGTCAGTTAGATTGCTATCAGTTAGGTTAGATTAGGATCGGTATCTACTATCGGTTAGCTTAGGGTCAGTTAGGTTACTATCTGTTAGGTTATGGTCAGTTAGCTTACAATCTATTATGTTAGTATGTGACAGGTTAGGTTAGGGTAAGTTAGATTAGTATTGGTTAGGGTCAGTTAGATTAGTGTCTGTTAGGTTAGGTTGGATCAGTATCTACAATCTATTAGGTTAAGGTCTGTGTCTGTTTGGTTTGGGGGGTGGTTTAGGTTAGTTGTTAGGTTAGGGTTGGTTGTTAGGTCAGGTTAGGGTACATTGCAACATTTTAACCCTTTGAGTGCCAGAGGGGTACAGAATGCATTGCAAAGCAATGCATTCCGAACCCCTCTGGCACTCAAAGGGTTAAAGGTGACATCTTCAATGTGCCATTTTCACTGTGGCAACATTTTTATGTTGCCATATTGAAGTGTGCTGTTACAAGCAAGGTATTTCAGTAGTAAGTCCATGCAGCCTAATGCCCCGGGTGTTTTATACCATAACAGCGTGAGACTGCTGTACTAGGACAGTGCAAACATGTCAAAGGAGACAAAACAAATGCAAGAATCACCAGTGATACGAACAAGGCTTTTAATCCCTCAAGGACCAGCCGCACATGCACGGTGAGGTCACTTAAGGACCAGGGACCTTTTTTTTTTTTTCACAGTTGCATTCCGGACTCCCCGAACGCCGCGTCGGGAGCCCGGAATTCCATGATGGTCCAGGACCGTCATGGGTCCTTAAGGGTATAACAACCCATGACAGTCCAGGACCATCATGGGTCCATAAGGGGTTAAGCAGGTGAATGCTGAGGAAGAGTCCAACGTATTGGTTTGCGCCAGACTTGCTCCAGTTCTTAGTGCATCTGCGTAAGGGTGACACAAGGGTAACACAACTGCACTGTAGGCGAACAAATGCAAAATCCCCAAATTTCCATTTATTTAAATTGGGCTTTTAACCCCCTGAATGCTAAAGAGGTCTCCAACGCATTGCTTGTAGGGTTATTATTAGGAAGTGGTTGTTTTCCTTTAAAGCATTAATAGACCTTACGATGTCCCCAAGCAATATTGTTTATGTTCTTTTATGAGTTGGCAATGAGTTGGAAACCTTTCTAGCATTCATAGGGTTAAAATCCCCATTTAATTCAATGGGAAATGTGTAATTGTCCGGTTGGTTCCACTTATGTTTTGTGCATAATCTCAGTATTTTGGTGTAGTCACACGCGTTCTACTGCACATGCGCAGCTCTCAAACCTGTGTTTATTTTGTGTTGACTCCGTGCTGCAGTGTATATAAACACATAATGACATGCTGCAGTGTACTATAGACACGTAATGACATGCTGCAGTGTACTATAGACACATAATGACATGCTGCAGTGTACTATAGACACGTAATGACGTGCTGCAGTGTACTATAGACACGTAATGACGTGCTGCAGTGTACTATAGACACATAATGACATGCTGCAGTGTACTATAGACACGTAATGACGTGCTGCAGTGTACTATAGACATGTAATGACATGCTGCAGTGTACTATAGACACGTAATGACGTGCTACAGTGTACTATAGACACGTAATGACGTGCTGCAGTGTACTATAGACACGTAATGACTGGCTGCACTATAATGTACTATAGACACGTAATGACGTGCTGCAGTGTATATAAACACATAATGACATGCTGCAGTGTACTATAGACACGTAATGACGTGCTGCAGTGTACTATAGACACATAATGACATGCTGCAGTGTACTATAGACACGTAATGACGTGCTGCAGTGTACTATAGACACGTAATGACGTGCTGCAGTGTACTATAGACACATAATGACGTGCTGCAGTGTACTATAGACACGTAATGACGTGCTGCAGTGTACTATAGACACGTAATGACGTGCTGCAGTGTACTATAGACACGTAATGACATGCTGCAGTGTACTATAGACACGTAATGACTGGCTGCACTATAATGTACTATAGACACGTAATGACGTGCTGCAGTGTACTATAGACACGTAATGACGTGCTGCAGTGTACTATAGACACGTAATGACATGCTGCAGTGTACTATAGACACGTAATGACTGGCTGCACTATAATGTACTATAGACACGTAATGACGTGCTGCAGTGTACTATAGACACGTAATGACGTGCTGCAGTGTACTATAGACACGTAATGACGTGCTGCAGTGTACTATAGACACGTAATGACATGCTGCAGTGTACTATAGACACGTAATGACGTGCTGCAGTGTACTATAGACACGTAATGACATGCTGCAGTGTACTATAGACACGTAATGACGTGCTACAGTGTACTATAGACAGGTAGTGACTGGCTGCACTATACTGTACTATAGACATGTAATGACGTTTTACACTATACTATAGACACATAATGACATGCTGCAGTGTACTATAGACACATAATGACTGGCTGCACTATAATGTACTATAGACACATAATGACATGCTGCAGTGTACTATAGACACATAATTACTGTCTGCACTATACTGTACTATAGACATGTAATGACGTGCTACACTATACTATAGACACATAATTACTGTCTGCACTATACTGTACTATAGACATGTAATGATGTTTTACACTATACTATAGACACATAATGACATGCTGTAGTGTACTATAGACACAATTACTGTCTGCACTATACTGTACTATAGACATGTAATGACGTGCTACACTATACTATAGACAGATAATGACGTGCTGCAGTGTACTATAGACGCTTAATTACTGGCTGCACTATACTGTACTATAGATATGTAATGACGTGCTACACTCTACAATAGACACATAATGACGTGCTGCAGTGTACTATAGACAGATGACATGCTGCAATGTACAACAGACACATAATTACTGGCTGCACTATACTGCACTATAGACATGTAATGACGTGCTACACTGTACTATAGACAGGTAATGACTGGCTGCACTATACTGTACTATAGACATGTAATGACGTGCTACACTGTACTATAGACAGGTAATGACTGGCTGCACTATACTGTACTATAGACATGTAATGACGTGCTACACTGTACTATAGACACATAATGACGTGCTGCAGTGTACTATAGACACATAATTACTGTCTGCACTATACTGTACTTGTGACGGGGGTACAGGGGTTACTGCTTGGTAGTCCGAGGGTTAAGCGATATATCCAGCCAGACAAAAAGATAATAAATTGCATTTATTAGCGAGGTCACTGCACACAAACATAGGACAATTACAGGAAAGCAAAACAGGGGTAAAGCATAAAAACTAAACACTTCTGCTGTTCTCTTCTTGGTGTGTCAGCAAAGTTGCACAGGTTGCCAGGGGTTACACATAATACTCACAGTCCATTTTATCTTAATGCTGGAGCTTACTCATAGTGCCCTGCCCATTGCGCCTGGTGCTGGATTACATGACATTTCCCTGTATCTTTTAGTCCTGACAGAGGAGTTAGGGAGACATCCTAAGATCCTTGTGGGTGGGTACATCAGTGTACTCTCTGTGGCTGAAGCCGCCTTGACTTACAGCCCACAACTGAAAAGGGCACCTGGCCACTACAGTGCCCACTCACTCTAACTCTTCCGGTGAGGGCACTCACCAGTCCCAGTTTCTTCAGTACTCCTTTAGAATGCCCATGGACCCTAGGCCTCCCACCATTCTCCTGGTCCTACATTTTTCAACTCTGTCCTTTCTCTCTCATCTCTTAGCCTTTTTTCTACCCACCCCCTACAGGATCTGATGTCACAGGTACCATCTACCTGGTCTCTTTCTGCTTAGCCTGATGTGAGGGGGAAGATACACACATTCCATGCACAGATTTGCCCTAGCCCCCTCTCTCTTACCAACACTGGCTATCTCATAATACAATCTCTGTGGTCAGCTAGACTGGATGGCACCATCCCTCTGTATATCATACACACTAACCAACCCATTCAATTCTGGTAAATGGCCAACACTCTCTAATGCATGCACACACAGGGGACATTAATGTTTCAAGAATGGGAACACGTGTTAAGACAATGGCGATCACTGAAAACAGACACATTTCATTCTCTGGGTGACAACTATTCCGTCACAGTCTGTCCCCCCTTTCAGATGGGGACCCCAGAGTTCAGTCCACAGATCACTGGGTCCCCACATATTAACTAATTTCCTATACTTCTATCAATACAGACATCAAGCCTACAAAGCATTTTTATATACAGTACATCATTTGTATCTTTAGCGGCGATAGTTCCAAAACAAAGTCCAGTGATTCAGGATACTTCCCAGGGCAAGACATGTCCGATTAGGGTGCAGGAAAAAGCAGGCCCAAAACATTTTGAATAGGCAGATCTTCTAGCTTTCTGCCATCAATATTAAGAGACTGTCCCAGAACACCATCCCACCTAAATCAGTCCAACATAAATAATCAGAACCAGTCCCATCACAATCAGTCCCCACAGGAGTGTCACTTACCCCTGCAAAGCCTTCCAAGGAACATTGCTTTTGGGGTGGATTAACTTTTCCATTAAACTTCTCACTGTGGCTGTTTTTTGAATAGATCATCCTCCACTGGATTTTCCTTTAGGCTGACATACCTCCCAATATTTCAAATGGCCAAAGAGGGACACTTGTGTTTTAGTTGGTGTTTTTAGGGGAGTGGCTGGTGGGCGGGGAATTTTTAGGTTACTTTGTCACCTATTGACATCTCTTTGTGTAACTGAATAAACGATTTAGAGCAAGACCAGAGTATTTTATTTATTTTATTTACACAGATTCAATTACAAACACATATGCTGAAGATTAACTAAACATTTATGTGAATTTCATTGCTGTGGAGCAATGTGATAGACTAATATATACACCACTCACTCTGATGTCCTAAAAAGAGGGACAACAGGGTAGAAAAGAGGGACAGGGGGATTTGGGTCTCAATGAGGGACTGTCCCTCCTAAAGAGGGACACTTGGGAGGTATGGGTTGAGAAGGTAGTGCAATGGTCTCTTACTGGATTATCCTTCTGGTCTCTGTGTCATATTACTCCCCTGCTTGGATTCTGTGGCATACAACACTGGTTGTATCTGAATTCCCACTCTGGATCTGGTTGCTTGGAGCTCTGTTTTTTGATGTTTGACCACTTAGCTTTGAGGTACTGGATTATCCAGGCAAGTCTGTAAAGCTGTAAATCACTGCATTGCTAGGGCATGGGTGGTGCTGGATGCAGACTACACACCTAGTCCCATTTTGTCTGGCAGCGCTGATAGGGTATGTGCTCACATATCCTTTTGGCTAACTCTAAGACAAAACAAAAGTAACAGGGTGGTTCCTATAATGTTGTCCTTGGACATGTCTTTTTGTCTGGGTGCTAAAGTGACCACGCTACTGAGCTGGCACAACTAGCATACATAGTGGTCAGGGTTGCCCTCATACACCCTGAACACCTAAGCTGGATATCCCACAAGCTGCCACCAGTGTGACGGGGGTACAGGGGTTACTGCTTGGTAGACCGCGGATTCAGTGATATATCCAGCCAGACAAAAAGATAATAAATTGCATTTATTAGAGAGGTCACAGCACACAAACATAGGACAATTACAGGGAAATAAAATAGGGGTAAAGCATAAAAACTAACACTTCTGCTGTTCTCTTCTTGGTGTATCAGTAAGGGGTTACAAATAATACAGTCCATTTTAGCTTTAAGCTGGAGCTTACTCATAGTCCCACTAGAGGCAAGTCTCCTCTTCCTCTCCGTTAGCTGAAGAGTCCTGCTTTATAGGAAATGAGTCCTGACTAGCTGAGAATGATGGGAGTTGTAGTCCAATAGCAGTTTAAAGATCACTGGTTACTGAAGCTGGTGGGTTCGCCATCCATAGCTTTTGCGTACACTTGCGGTTTCAGAGGAGATTCGATATGGCTTCATTCAAACTGTTGGATTTTGGGCCAATATTCCTGTGTTCCCTCAGTGAATCCCATCCCAATATGCCTGTGTTCCCTCAGTGAATCCCATTCCAATATTCCTGTGTTCCCTCAGTGAATCCCATCCCAATATGCCTGTGTTCCCTCACTGAATCCCATCCCAATATGCCTGTGTTCCCTCAGTGAATCCCATCCCAATATGCCTGTGTTCCCTCAGTGAATCCCATCCCAATATGCCTGTGTTCCCTCAGTGAATCCCATCCCAATATTCCTGTGTTCCCTCAGTGAATTCCATCACAATATGCCTGTGTTCCCTCAGTGAATCCCATCCCAATATGCCTGTGTTCCCTCACTGAATCCCATCCCAATATGTCTGTGTTCCCTCAGTGAATCCCATTCCAATATGCCTGTGTTCCCTCAGTGAATCCCATCCCAATATGCCTGTGTTCCCTCAGTGAATCCCATCCCAATATGCCTGTGTTCCCCCAGTGAATCCCATCCCAATATGCCTGTGTTCCCTCAGTGAATCCCATCACAATATTCCTGTGTTCCCTCAGTGAATTCCATCCCAATATGTCTGTGTTCCCTCACTGAATCCCATCCCAATATGCCTGTGTTCCCTCAGTGAATTCCATCACAATATGCCTGTGTTCCCTCACTGAATTCCATCCCAATATGTCTGTGTTCCCTCACTGAATCCCATCCCAATATGCCTGTGTTCCCTCAGTGAATTCCATCACAATATGCCTGTGTTCCCTCAGTGAATCCCATCCCAATATGCCTGTGTTCCCTCACTGAATCCCATCCCAATATGTCTGTGTTCCCTCAGTGAATCCCATTCCAATATGCCTGTGTTCCCTCACTGAATCCCATCCCAATATGCCTGTGTTCCCTCAGTGAATCCCATCCCAATATGCCTGTGTTCCCTCACTGAATCCCATCCCAATATGCCTGTGTTCCCTCAGTGAATCCCATCCCAATATGCCTGTGTTCCCCCAGTGAATCCCATCCCAATATGCCTGTGTTCCCTCAGTGAATCCCATCACAATATTCCTGTGTTCCCTCAGTGAATTCCATCCCAATATGTCTGTGTTCCCTCAGTGAATCCCATTCCAATATGCCTGTGTTCCCTCAGTGAATCCCATCCCAATATGCCTGTGTTCCCTCAGTGAATCCCATCCCAATATGCCTGTGTTCCCTCAGTGAATCCCATCCCAATATGCCTGTGTTCCCTCACTGAATCCCATCCCAATATGCCTGTGTTCCCTCAGTGAATCCCATCCCAATATGCCTGTGTTCCCTCAGTGAATCCCATCCCAATATACCTGTGTTCCCTCAGTGAATCCCATCCCAATATGTCTGTGTTCCCTCAGTGAATCCCATCCCAATATGCCTGTGTTCCCTCAGTGAATCCCATCCCAATATGCCTGTGTTCCCTCACTGAATCCCATCCCAATATGCCTGTGTTCCCTCACTGAATCCTATCCCAATATGCCTGTGTTCCCTCACTGAATCCCATCCCAATATACCTGTGTTCCCTCACTGAATCCCATCCCAATATGCCTGTGTTCCCTCAGTGAATTCCATCACAATATGCCTGTGTTCCCTCACTGAATCCCATCCCAATATTCCTGTGTTCCCTCACTGAATCCCATCCCAATATGCCTGTGTTCCCTCACTGAATCCCATCCCAATATGTCTGTGTTCCCTCACTGAATCCTATCCCAATATGCCTGTGTTCCCTCACTGAATCCTATCCCAATATGCCTGTGTTCCCTCACTGAATCCCATCCCAATATGCCTGTGTTCCCTCACTGAATCCCATCCCAATATGCCTGTGTTCCCTCAGTGAATCCCATCCCAAAATGCCTGTGTTCCCTCAGTGAATCGCATCCCAATATGCCTGTGTTCCCTCAGTGAATCCCATCCCAATATTCCTGTGTTCCCTCAGTGAATCCCATCCCAATATGCCTGTGTTCCCTCAGCGAATCCCATCCCAATATGCCTGTGTTCCCTCAGCGAATCCCATCCCAATATGCCTGTGTTCCCTCAGTGAATCCCATCCCAATATGCCTGTGTTCCCTCACTGAATCCCATCCCAATATACCTGTGTTCCCTCAGTGAATCGCATCCCAATATGCCTGTGTTCCCTCACTGAATCCCATTCCAATATTCCTGTGTTCCCTCAGTGAATCCCATCCCAATATGCCTGTGTTCCCTCAGCGAATCCCATCCCAATATGCCTGTGTTCCCTCACTGAATCCCATCCCAATATTCCTGTGTTCCCTCAGTGAATCCCATCCCAATATGCCTGTGTTCCCTCAGTGAATCCCATTCCAATATGCCTGTGTTCCCTCACTGAATCCCATCCCAAAATGCCTGTGTTCCCTCAGCGAATCCCATCACATGGGGCAGTGGAGGAGACTTGACTGATGGGTGGTCAAGTCAGCATCAGTCATACATTAGTGGCTGACTCCCACTGGAGCCAGCTATTAATTCACTATTGCAGTGTGCATCCAGGTTGCTGGTTTGAACAAACTGTAGAGCAGCCCATAGGCAGATATTAAGATCAGCCCTGTACAACTTCCCAGTGAATACAGGACCGCAATTGAGTTGAAGCATGCTGCACTAGGCTAGATTCTTGAGTGGAGAACAACCTAATAGATAGCAATGTGTTTTCAGGTATTGACTCTTAGTACAGCTTTGAAAACACTCAGCTAACATTGCCATTGTGAACAAGCCTTCCCACTCTGCTTTGATTTTCTTATCAAAAAGGCTGTGTTGGTGCCCAGCGGGCTGCCAGTGGTCTGTGTTATCACAGCTTCCTGTTGATCAAACAGAGCAAATTCACATTCACCTACCAGTTGTGCCAGGTTTCAATGGAAAGTCTTCGGTGTAATGCCCTGTCCCAGGATTCCTCTGTCCCTGACATTGTCCTCCTTTAAACCTAAACTCTTTGAATGGTAGAAGAGATTTTGCAGCTCATTTCATCCAAGGGATTACCATTGTCCTGTATATGAACAGTCTACTGGCCCAACACACTGCTTGTAATGAAAGAGTTAATAACCTTGGTGCATTTCAACATGTTAACTCTTTAAAGACCTAAAGAGTGCACAGTGCATTCTGCTGCACACCTTTCTGGTCCTCTAGGGGTTAATATTGTTGTTTATATGGGTTTTTATAGGATTTCATGTATAGCCTTGGTTTGGCTAATATATGGTATTTATTAAAGATTAGTAACCTTTTTATGGACTGGAATTATGTGTTTATGTGTGTATATGTATGTGCAGGTGTGTGTATGTGTGCAGGGGTGTGAGTGTGTGTGTGTACATGTGGGAAGGTGTGTATGTATGTTTGTGTGCTTATGTGGGAAGGTGTGTATGTATTTGTATGAAGGTGTGTGTGTGGGCAGGTGTATGTGTGTGTGTATATGTGTGTATGTGTATGTGCAGGTATGTGTGTTTGTACATGTGGGAAGGTGTGTATGTATGTGTGTTTGTGTGTGGGGGGGAAGGTGTGTGTCTATATGTGGGTAGGTGTGTGTGTATGTGTGTTTATAACTTAACCCCTTGAGGACCACAGGGCTTTTTTTTTTTTTTTTTGCAATTCTGGTTCAGGGCTTCCGGAGCGGCGTGCAGCCGTGCCAGGAGCCCTGTACTCCATGACCTACCAGGACCATCAGTGGTCCTTAAATGCCGGACCGCCGTGACGGTCCTGGTACTGCATTGGTCCTTAAGGGGTAAGCTGCAATGTTTTGCTGTGCTCACCAGGTGACTCTGTTCCTGTTGCATACCATGGAGAGACATTGTCAATGACTTACGCTGTCCCATAGAGTGCATTATAAAAAATGCACCTTTTGAACACAAGTTGTAAATGATGCCAAGAGCTGGAGCAGTAGTAACTTTTAAAAAGTGTTATGGGGAAAAAAAAGATACTTTTCTATAATGTACACTTGTATTCCCCTATGTTGGAGTGGGGTGTATCAACAACTAATGAATGAAAAGTAACTTTTGTTAAAAAAAAATATGTTTACCACCTAATACAAGTCAGAAGATTATAAATCCCGAGGGTGAAACATCATTCCAGTGATTAAGTGGAAAAACACATCAGATGCCTGTTACTAAGGTCATAGGCTGTAATGAGTAAGGCAGGCGTGCACTGCTTGGTTCCTTGCTATGACACAAATTCCAATATTAGGTTTATACGTTATAGGGCTAAAGATGGTGGTTCAGGTGGTATATCTGAGAATTAGCCCCAGAATAGACAGCTTTGAGGGAATATTCATCTTTATTGTGGTCACAGCACAAACTTGTGCATTATTTGGAATATGCTGTTTTTGTTTACCACTTTTGGGATTAAAGAGACACCCAACCGCCTTTTTGTTTACATATATAGCAAGTTTATATTATATTCACCCTATGAGAGCCAAAGTGGTGTTCAGTGGATTTCTTCGCAATGCATTGGACACCCCCTGGCACTCAAAGGTTTAACAATTTGCCTATACGTTTTATTTATTTTATTTTATTCTTTAATTCTTCATCTTTTTTTACACATACACATCTCTCTGACAGGGATCTCCCCAGACCTCTGTTTACAAAAGCTTTCTGTCAGGCTGTGTGAAAACAGAGATATGTATACATTGTTACGGTCTCCCTGCAGGACAGATAGATCTGTTATCCTGTAAAGGTGGCTTTTCTACATTGCTTCACTGAAACATAGGAAGATAGTTGATGAGGCTGAAAAAAGGCTTTCTTCCATCAAGTCCAGCCCATGCCAAAACACCTCTGTTGATCCAGAGGAAGGCAAAAAAAAAAAAACAACAAATCCATTGAAGCCTTTTCCAGTTAAGCTCCAAGTGGGTAAGAAAATTCCTACATTTCTACAATCACAGAATCCTGAGGCAAAGAATTCCATAGTTTTGCCTCCCTTACTGTAAAAAAACCCTGCCTTTGTTTTAGTCAAAAGTATCTTTTCCTCTATTCTTAATGGCTGACCTCTCGTTCTTAGCTCAGCTCTTTGAGTAAATAATTGACTGAAGAGTTCTTTGTATTGACCTGGAATGTGTTTGTAAATGGTAATCATATCACCCCTTAGACATCTCATCTCTAATGTGACTGTCATCTTTACATTGTATCTTTTTAACATTGTTGCATTATTTCACAGTCCCACACAGAAAGCTTTCTGAAAACAAATTCACATGAAAAATAAAGTGTAAAATAAATAAATAAGTATAAGCAATTTGACTTTACTTAT
Source organism: Rhinophrynus dorsalis (assembly GCA_037306005.1). Classification (NCBI taxonomy): domain Eukaryota; kingdom Metazoa; phylum Chordata; class Amphibia; order Anura; family Rhinophrynidae; genus Rhinophrynus; species Rhinophrynus dorsalis. The sequence goes on from CM074721.1 coordinate 513,475,815, forward strand.
TTATGCACTGGAAGAATGTGGAAAATAAAAAAAAGAGGTTGACTGTCACTTTAATATTGGCCAATACAGTAGAATAACTGACTGTTAGGGGATGATGGGAGTGCCAGAGGGGTATGCAATGCATTGCAGAGCAATGCTTTGCGCACCCCTCTGGCACTCAATGGGTTAAATCAATGGGAATCTGCACCAGAATGCCTCCATGTTTCTTTTGAACCTATGGTCTTATGCCTTTCACCCTTTGAGTTCCAGAGAGGTATCCAACGCTGGCACTCAAAGGGTTAAAAAAGCATCTATTTGCTATAATAAATAGACTAGTCATTTTTTTTTAACAATTCAATTTTGAATTTGAGGCCATATACATTTTTTCCATATCATTAATGTACGCTATATTTGATATTATTATTATCCTATATAATAATTCACTAGGATGTTTGTCAGAAGCCGTCATGCGCAGTAGAGACTGCCTGAACGCACGGAATGCTGGGAGCACAGAATGCTGGGAGGTGTAGGAATGCTGGGAGCATTCTGTGCTTTCGGGCAGTCTCTACAGTGCATGGCTGCGTCGGCAGCAGGAAGCAGAGCAGGACCGGCCTCTTAACCCTTTGAGTGCCATGCCAGAGGGGTACGCAACGCATTGCAAAGCAATGCTTTGCGTACCCCTCTGGCGCTCAAAGGGTTAACATCACCCAGACCTCGGCCTGTGTACACGGGATTTTACACTAGTTATATATGATTATTTTACACCAGTGATTCTCCACCAAGGTGCCTCATGTTTTCTGTGAAGACTTTGAGAAAAATGTGAATCTTGACTTTTAAATGCTGACTTATGGAAATTGATATGCCCAATAAGTTTATTTGTGTTATTATAATTGTAAGACCTAAGAACTATATATTTATGAACTGTACTATTCTTTATGCCCTTGAAAATCACATTTAATTTGTTAGGGGGGCACTGAAAGCTCAGATTGTGTGTTAGGGGTGAACGTCCTCCCATTGAGCACCCGGAGAGAGTTTATGTTCTGCACAACAGGGGGATGTAAATGATGAGATTTATCATCATAAAGGCGGTGTGGTTTAACCAAGTGGCAGGTGCTTACCATTCCTGTGTCATAAAGTAGATGGGAAGTGGGCAGAACAGGGTGGGAAGTGGGTAGAACAGGGTGGGAAGGAGGAGAAGTGGGTGGGAAGAGGGTAGAACAGGGTGGGAAGTGGGCAGAACAGGGTGGGAAGTGGGTAGAACAGGGTGGGAAGGAGGAGAAGTGGGTGGGAAGTGGGTAGAACAGGGTGGGAAGGAGGAGAAGTGGGTGGGAAGAGGGTGGGAAGGAGAATAAATGCGTGGGAAGTGGGAGGAACGGGATGGGAAGGAGGAGAAATGGGTGGGAAGTGGGCAGCACTGATTGGAAAGGAGGAGAAGTGTGTGAGAAGTCAGAGGAACAGGTGAGAAGGAGGAGAAGCAGGTGAGAAGTGGGAGGAACAGGGTGAGATGGAGGAGAAGTAGATGTGAGGTGGGAGGAACAGGGTGAGAAGGAGGAGAAGTAGATGGGAGGTGGGAGGAACAGGGTGAGAAGAAGGAGAAGTAGGTGGGAGGAACAGGGTGAGAAGGAGGAGAAGTAGGTGGGAGGAACAGGGTGAGAAGTAGGTGGGATGAACAGGGTGAGAAGGAGGAGAAGTAGGTGGGATGTGGGAGGAACAGGGTGAGAAGGAGGAGAAGTAGGTGGGAGGAACAAGGTGAGAAGGAGGAGAAGTAGGTGGGAGGAACAGGGTGAGAAGGAGGAGAAGTAGGTGGGATGCGGGAGGAACAGGGTGAGAAGGAGGAGACGTAGGTGGGAGGTGGGAAGAAGAAGAAGTGGGAAGAGTTCAGTAGAAACTCACCACCACCAGAGAACAGCCTCTGTTCCCGGAGACCTGGCAATTAACGGCCTTTAGGGTAACCCTTAGGTACCAGAAGGGACTGACGGTGCAGGCTAACAGATGCCTCTTTATTCTGCATAACAGTTTCACTGGTAAGTTTATCGCTAGATGCCTATTTGGGGGGGTGGACTTTATTTGGGGTGATAGTTCCCCTTTAATCATACACCTGACTATATGCCTACAAAATCCCTGCCTTTGTGTAAGTGTACATAGAAGATTTGATGCTTATTTGAAGGCAAAGGGTGGTCACACCTAATACTGATTTGATTTAGGTTTGTCTTCTGTTCACTCACTAGGAATTTTTTAATTGATAAATATAAACTATTTACATGTCTATTTTTGAAAGCATCCTTACTGTACAGCATTTTTTCATACCTGCATAAAACATATGCACATTACTGTATACACACATATATATACACACATACACACATATATACACACACACACACATACACACATATATACACACACACATATACACACATACACACATATATACAAACACACACACATATACACAAAAACCCATTGTGTCTAGCATCAAAATGGATTAAAAGCCCCACAAATCAGTGTGAATTTCTAGGTTTTTTAATTCCCACAATTACCTTACTATGGCCTGAAAATCTACTGTGTCTACTGTACCTAGTAATCTTAACCCTTTAAAGACCAGAGGGTTTGCAATACATTACTTTGCATTCTTGTGGGTTAATAATTTGCCTTTGCACATCCGCTCCACACCTTTCCGATACATTATCACTTTCCTCTACAAATGTTTGTCTTCCTGCATTATATTACACTCCGGCCTTCTATGAAACCTCTGCCTGGCCATACAAGTCTGATTATATTACACTCCGGCCTTCTATTAACCTCTGCCTGGCCATACAAGTCTGATTGTATTACACTCCGGCCTTCTATTAACCTCTGCCTGGCCATACAAGTCTGATTGTATTACACTCCAGCCTTCTATTAACCTCTGCCTGGACTGTGGCTGAAAGGTCCTTGCCCTGATGTGTCCTGATGTCTGTGTATAAGGAGGAAGTACGTGTCCTGACGTCTGTGTATTAGACAATAGGGAGCGGTACGTGTCCTGCCACCTGTGTATTAGATGACAGTGAGCGGTACATGTCCTGACGTCTGTGTATTAGGTGATAGCGAGCGGTACGGGACCTGACATCTGTGTATTAGAAGATAGCGAGTGGTATGTGTCCTGATGTCTGTGTATTAGGTGATAGAGAGCAGTACTTTTCCTGATGTCTGTATATTAGGTTATAGCGAGCAGTATGTGTCCTGACGTCTGTGTATTAGGTGATAGTGAGCAGTACGTGTCCTGACGTCTGTGTATTAGGTGATAGTGAGCGGTACGTGTCCTGACATCTGTGTATTAGGTGGTAGAGAGTGATACGTGTCCTGACGTCTGTGTATTAGGTGGTAGCGTGTGGTACGTGTCCTGACGTCTGTGTATTAGGTGATAGTGAGCGGTACGTGTCCTGACGTCTGTGTATTAGGAGATAATGAGTGACACGTGTCCTGACGTCTGTGTATTAGGTGGTAGCGAGTGGTACGTGTCCTGACGTCTGTGTATTAGGTGATAGTGAGTGGTACGTGTCCTGACATCTGTATATTAGGTGATGGTGAGCATTATGTGTGATAGTGAGTGGTATGTGTCCTGACGTCTGTGTATTAGGCGATAGTGAGCTGAATGTGTTCTGACGTCTGTGTATTAGGCGACAGTGAGCGGTACGTGTCCTGATGTCTGTGTATTAGGTGATAGAGAGCGGTACGTGTCCTGACGTCTGTGTATTAACGTGATAGTGAGTGGTACGTGTCCTGACATCTGTGTATTAGGTGATAGTGAGTTGAACATGTCCTGACATCTGTGTATTAAGTGACAGTGAGCTGAACGTGTCCTGACGTCTGTGTATTAGGTGATAGTGAGCTGAACATGTCCTGACGTCTGTGTTTTAGGTGATAGTGAGCTGAACATGTCCTGATGACTGTGTATTAGGTGATAGTGAGCTGAACGTGTCCTGATGTCTCTGTTTTAGGTGATAGTGAGCTGAACGTGTCCTGACGTCTGTGTATTAGGTGATAGTGAGTGGCACGTGTGATAGTGAGCAGTACGTGTCCTGACGTCTGTGTATTACGTGATAGTGAGCGGTGCGTGTCCTGACGTCTGTGTATTAGGTGATAGTGAGCTGAACGTTTCATGACGTCTGTGTATTAGGTGATAGTAAGTGGTATGTGTCCTGACGTTTGTGTATTAGGTGATAGTAAGTGGTATGTGTCCTGACGTCTGTGTATTAGGTGATAGTAAGTGGTACGTGTCCTGACGTCTGTGTATTAGGTGATAGGGAGCGGTACGTGTCCTGACATCTGTATATTAGATAATAGTGAGCGTTAAGTGTGATAGTGAGTGGTATTCGTTCTGACGTCTGTGTATTAGGCAATAGTGAGCTGAACGTGTCCTGACGTCTGTGTATTAGGAGATAGTGAGAGGTACGTGTCCTGATGTCTGTGTATTAGGTGATAGTGAGTGGCACATTTGATAGTGAGTAGTACATGTCCTGATGTCTGTGTATTAGGTGATAGTGAGCTGAACGTTTCCTGACATCTGAGTATTAGGTGATAGTAAGCGGTACGTGTCCTGATGTCTGTGTAGTTGGTTATAGTGAGCAGTACGTGTCCTGACGTCTGTGTATTAGGTGATAGTGAACGGTACATGTCCTGACGTCTGTGTATTAGGCGATAGTGAGAGGTACGTGTCCTGACGTCTGTGTATTAGGTGATAGTGAGCGGTACGTGTCCTGACATCTGTGTATTAGGTGATAGTGAGCAGTACCTGTCCTTACGTCTGTGTATTAGGTGATAGGGAGCTGAACATGTCCTGACATCTGTGTATTAGGTTATAGCGAGCAGTATGTGTCCTGACGTCTGTGTATTAGGTGATAGTGTGCGGTACATGTTCTGACGTCTGTGTACTAGGTGATAGTGAGCTGAACGTGTCCTGAGGTCTGTGTATTAGGTGATAGTGAGCTGAACTTGTCCTGATGTCTGTGTATTAGGTGATGATGAGCTGAACGTGTCCTGATGTCTGTGTATTAGGTGATGATGAGCTGAACGTGTCCTGATGTCTGTGTATTAGGTGATGATGAGCTGAACGTGTCCTGATGTCTGTGTATTAGGTAATAGTGAGCGGTACCTGTCCTGACGTCTGTGTATTAGGTGATAGTGAGCAGCGCGTGTCCTGACATCTGTGTATTAGGTCACATTGAGCGGTAAATGTCCTAACGTCTGTGTATTAGGTGATAGTGAGCTGAACATGTCCTGACATCTGTGTATTTGGTGATAGTGAGCGGTACATGTCCTGATTATATTTCCCCTCTAGGGTGCAGTTGGTTTCCTTCAAAATTGCTATTATTTTCTTTTTATAACTGAAACTTACTACAGCTGATGTACTAGGGAAACCTGGTGCAATTCTAGAACAAACTAATTTCACAACTTTGAATGCCAGAAGGGTGCGCAGTATATTGTGTAGCAATGCACTGAGCATCCAACTTGCACTCAGAGAGTTAACATCCTCTAGCTGTGAGATCTCTCGTCATGGTCACACACAAGACAAACAGGGATTCTCCTTCTGTCTTTCTGGCTAAAGAAGAGGCCAGTTGGTGCATATACTGTAATAGGTAACGCTGGCCTTTCCCACTCTGGGAATATACCTCTTCAATAGAATTCTCTGAAAACATACGGACCACTATAATTATATCCAATGAATGAGCCCAACGTATATAAAATCATCAAATGTTTTATTAAAAAAATATGCATAAAAGGACCTAGCAATATTGTAAGTCCATAATCCCGTGCAAAAGGAGAGACTTTTCTGGATTCGGTACCTGTGAACTTGCCTTACCCCCATTGTCACACCTCTGACGCAGGCGTTGTGAAACGCAATAGGTGTTAAAGTGAGAGTTCCCACTTCTTACTTTTTTGTTGTGGGATTCCCCAGTGTGAGTATTCGGTGCCCCACCCCTGACTGGTGTTTTTTGTTTTCAGACAGGTGAATTAAATTATTTTTCACCCACTAGTAATCATAGCTGGGAATTTGGTTTGCAAGCACACTTAGAAGACCATTCCAGTGAAGGATTTCTGTTTCAATAACACAATCTCGGCTCTGCTGCAGAGCCACTGGCTGGTCCCAGGACTGGATTCCCCTGCAGTTAGCTAGACCACTGACTTTAGGGAAAGGGGAGGGAAGGGGGAATTTTGGCAGTGAATATCTCTCAAACCATAAAGGTTTGAGAGATGGGACTTTGGGTATTTAGTTAAAATTTTTAATATCTACAAAATGAAGATTTTTAAAAAGAATGTATTACTATCCCTTTAATAATAAGAGCTGTTATAGGAGCATAGGAGGAATCTATACCTCAATAATACATTTTACATATATATTTACTAGTATTGAAGGCCTGTGTTCCTGGGCCAAAGTGCCACCCAGCGGCCTCGGCTACTGCCCCGGAGCTGGGAGCGGAGACAGGTGGTGGGCCGTTTGGAGCCCCTCGCTCAGGATCAGCAGTGCTTCGGACTGGAGGTCGACACGTTCGTCTCTACTGCGCATGACTGCATCATTCGGGCAGTCTCTACTGCACATGCATGGTTACTCACACAGGGAGCGTCGCATTCTAGCAAATTATATATATATATATATATATATATATATATATATATTTATTTATATTATAACATGAATCTACCTCCTGTATTTCTCTATGATCTTTATTGGAATGATCTACTGCATCACCTCTGCTGGTCTACTGAAAATGATCTACTGCATCACCTGCATCACTAATCTTAAACACTCTCTTGAATCATATATGATAGGTTTGATTTTCCTGTCATTATATAACTCCTAGTTATTGACATTAATATATAGTATGGGGGAAATAGCCATTTGGCTATATTGTAGTGGCACACATTCCAATATTTTAAAACCTTTTAATTTGTTTACTAAGTTTTCCAGTGCATGGAGGTGTGAGGGCTATTTTCAGGTCCGGATTTACATCCCTAGGGAAGGCACTCTAAGTGACCTTAGCTCTACCCCTGACCACACCCCCATTCCTGATATGACCCCGCCCCCAGTCCCATCCACTATTTCATGGCTCAGAAAATGGCGTATAACAAGAAAAGCCACAAAAATTATTTTTAGCACCTTGTTTGCAGGGACACGGAGACTGATCTGCCCATACCCACAATTCAGAATGCGAGCATGGCCAGCACAGCGGAGGCACCGTCCCTCACACTTTGGCACTCAATGCAGTTGCCTGCTCTATCTATTGGGAAATCCACCCCTGAATATTTAGTGTGTCCACAAAGTGATTGGCACTGGACTTTACAACTACTGAAAATCAAGCTGTTTATTGTGGTAAATATTTCACTATTGAAATTACTCCCATTTAATAAAACGGCATCAATTTCACTCTGACCCTTTTAGACTTTTCATGTGCATAACGTTACAGGGGCTCATTGCTGTAGCAACTAATCCCTCATTGTTGCCATGTATCAGCTTTAGGTCCATGAATGATATATAATTTGTGTATTAATGATCTAGAAGTGGGAATTGAAAGTAGCATCTCAATCTTTGCTGATGACACTAAGCTGTGTAAGGAAATACATACAGAGCTGGATGTTTTTTTCTCTGCAGAATGATTTAGATAAACTGAGTGAATGGGAAGAAAGGTATCAGGTGACATTTAATATAGAGAAATGTAAGGTTTTACATTTGGGCTGAAGAAACAAACATGCTACATATACACTAAATGGGAAACTACTTGTGGAATCCTCATTAGAGAAAGATTTAGGAGAACTGATAGACGATAGACTTCACAGCAGTGTGCAGATTCACTCAGCTGCTGCAAGAGCAAATAGAGTACTAGCCTGCATATAAAAGGGTGTAGATGCACTGGATGCTAATATTATCCTACCTCTGTATAAATCCTTGGTTAGGCCTCATCTAAAATATGGAGTACAGTTTTGGGCACCAGTTCTTAAAAAAAGACATTATTGAACTAGAAAAAGTGCAGAGACGTGCAACAAAACTGATAGAGGGATTGGATGAACTGAGTTATAGAGAGAGACTAGCCAAACTGGGATTGTTTACATTAGAGAAGAGACATCTAAGGGATGATATGATTACTATTTACAAATATATTCGAGGTCAATACAAAGAGCTATCCAATGACTTAATTAACTCAAAGAGCTGAGCTAAAATTGAGAGATCATCCATTAAGACTAGAGGAAAGGCTCTTCCGACAAAGGCACAGGTTTTTTACAGTGAGGGCAGTGAAGGTATGGAATTCTTTGACTCAGGAAGTTGTGCTAGCAGATACTGTAACTGCTTTCAAAAAAGTAATGGATACCTCTCTAGCACAGAACAATATTGAGAATTATGACAGATGGCTTCATTGGAGATAGGATGTTGATCCGGGGAAATATCTGACTGACATTTGGAGTTAGGAAGGATTTTTTTTTACCCACTTGTGGCTAAATTGGAAATGGCTTCAGTGGGTTTTGCCTTCCTGTAGATCAACAGGGCTGATTTGGCATGTGCTGGACTTGATGGACACATGTCTTTTTTTCAGCCTCTTCAACTTTATACCATAATGTTTTTTGATTTATGAAATAAAATTACATATACTCCCTGTGAACTGTATTAATTATAGTAACAAGAATGTATCATGCATAATTTATATCGAGCACTATAATAAAGATTATATTTTAGTTTGAACTGATTTCAACATTTTCCCTCATCTTCTATTAATTCATTTAAACATTTGTGTTCTGGTGGCACCTAGGGGAAATCAATATGTGAGCTTTTCCTGATTTGGCTGCCCAACATCCCCCCAAATATATTACATATACAATTCTGATAGTACAGTTTCTAATCCTCCATAATAGGAGGAGGTGTGAGATACTCGTGTCCGAGGTCTTGTATTATTTTTATCCCAGCCTTGAAGAATCCTGATTATTATATCTTCCCTGGGTCGTGCAGAAGGACAAAAAAACTTGATTTAGACAAACACATTTTTAAAGCCAATGTTTTACCCCAGCGTAATATGGTATATTGCTGTGTGGGTAATTTGTGTATTGCTCTGCTGGTGGCATGTAATATGGTGTATTGCACTGCTGGTGGTTTGATATGGTATATTGCTTTGCTGATGGCATGTAATAGTGTATTGTTCTCATGGTCATATGTAATGGTGCATTGCTCTGCTGGTGGCTTTTTATGGAATTATATCATTCCATATAATGCAATAAAAATGGGCATGGCAATGACATAAAGTGGGTGCAGATAGCCCTGATCATTAAGGGCAATTGTCATGTTTTATTAAGTCTGCTGCTATGGGAAAAATCTTAGTAAAATGCCTGGGGTTGCACTGTGCAACCCCAAACAGCTTGGTTGGGGGGTCTAAAATGGACCGCTCACTTGAACAGAAAGACCCACAAGTGTTGTAGGTTGTGAGCTTGGCCTCAATAGACCATCTGTATTGGGTTTTTAAGTCAGATACAGAATGTCCATGTGGGGCTGCCAACAGGAAGTTACTGGTAGGACCTATGTTGGGACTCAGCCAAATGGGGGGGGGGGATTTGCATCCCCAATCAGACACTGAGGCCCTCACAATTTGGGGGTGGAGGGTGGAGCCTGTGTCAGTAGGGGCCCCCAGATGACCAGACTGACTCAAGTTGGCCCTCTTTTTAAGTGTAGTCTGTAAACAGTGTATCAGAGTACTGAAGTTCACCTGTATTGCTCTATCCTCCATTTACACATATTTCTGGCTGCAATGCTGCAGATGCGTGGGTTGGGGGGGAGGGGGCTGGCATTATGTTTGTACTGGGCCCCAAGATTCTGGATGACACCCCTTGTTCTATGGGAACTCATCACACAAGCAGTAGAACCCCTTGTACTTCTTCAGGTTTATCTGGGGTTCCACACACCAAGACCCTGCTATAACTGATAGAGAAATGTTCAACGGAACACAACATGAGAGACACTGCTATAACCGATAGAGAGATGTTCCATGGAACACAGCATGAGAGACACTGCTATAACCGATAGAGAGATGTTCTACAGAACACACCACGAGAGACACTGCTATAACCGATAGAGAGATGTTCCACAGAACACACCATGAGAGACACTGCTATAACCGATAGAGAGATGTTCCACAAAACACACCATGAGAGACACTGCTATAACCGATAGAGGGATGTTCCACAGAACACACCATGAGAGACACTGCTATAACCGATAGAGAGATGTTCCACAGAACACAGCATGGGAGACACTGCTATAACTGATAGAGAGATGTTCTACAGAACACACCAGGAGAGACACTGTTATAACTGATAGAGAGATGTTCCACGGAACACACCATGACACTGCTATAACTGATAGATGTTCTACAGAACACACCATGAGAGGCATTGCTATAACTGAATGAGAAATGTTCTACGGAACACACCATGAGAGACACTGCTATAACTGATAGAGAGATGTTCCACAGAACACACCATGAGAGACACTGCTATAACTGATAGATGTTCCACAGAACACACCATGAGAGACACTGCTATAACTGATAGAGAGATATGCCACGGAACACACCACGAGAGACACTGGTATAACTGATAAAGAGATGTTCCACGGAATACACCATGAGAGACACTGATATAACTGATAGAGAAATGTTCCATGGAACACACCACATGAGATACTGCTATTACTGATAGAGAGATGTTCCACGGAACACACCATGAGAGACACTGCTATAACTGATAGATGTTCCATGGAACACACCATGAGAGACACTGCTATAAATGATAGATGTTCCATGGAACACACCACGTGAGATACTGCTATTACTGATAGAGAGATGTTCCATGGAACACACCATGAGAGACACTGCTATAACTGATAGAGAGATGTTCCATGGAACACACCACGTGAGACACTGCTATAACTGATAGAGAAATGTACCATGGAACACACCACATGAGATACTGCTATTACTGATAGAGAGATGTTCCACAGAACACACCACGAGAGACACTGCTATAACTGATAGAGAGATGTTCCATGGAACACACCACGTGAGACACTGCTATAACTGACAGAGTGATGTTCCATGGAACACACCATGAGAGACACTGCTATAACTGATAGAGTGATGTTCCACGGAACACACCATGAGAGACACTGCTATAACTGATAGAGAGATGTTCCACGGAACACACCACGAGAGACTTCTATAACTGATAGAGTGATGTTCCACGGAACACACCACGAGAGACACTGCTATAACTGATAGAGTGATGTTCCACAGAACACACCACGAGAGACACTGTTATAACTGATAGAGAGATGTTCCATGGAACACACCATGAGAGACACAGAGAGAATATAGTGAACTGTCTGATCTTCAGCAAAGCCTGGATGTTTCTTAATGGTGTCCTAATTACAGTTTATGATGTAATTAAATCAATCCCAACAGAGGGCATTTGACAATAAAAATTGATTATAACCAGAAGGGAGAAACACACAACAGAATTAAACCAGATCTTTCCTTGTCCTAACACATAAACAGCTGTTAAAACGGGAAATATGCCCAAGAAATAAGCTGCTCTTTAACCCTTTGAATGCCAGAGAGGTATCCAACACACTCTCTGGCACTCAACAGGTTAACGGATTAACACGCTCCCCCTAGATAGCTGTCCATCATGCAGCAGTCAGGTATAGATATCTGTTTATAGACACAACAAACTGTGGGCTTCAGTAGGTCTGAATGGTTCTTAAGGAACACTAGCCTTCATCAGATTGTAAACAGAACCAATTAGCAATGGACAACAAGAAATGAAATGCTACTTATTCCTATAGTAGACTTCCCTTATAACTCTTTGAGCCCCAGAGGGATACACAATGCGTTTCCACACCTGTCTGGCACTCAGACAGTTAAAGCTGATCTATCACCCCCTATACAAGTTAGTCATAATAGGTAGGTTATATAGCGAATAGGTGGAATATTGTAGTATTTTCTTTTTTATAAATTGCTGTTTGGCTGAAATCTAATGAGTGCATACTGCCCTGCACCTACTTCCAGACAGACTGCGGGGACCACCTCTGTACCACAGTCCGTCACTCTGCCTCTGTTCCCCTCCCTCTATCCACCCTCCTCCAATGACTGAGGCTTCTGGCTGTAAGCTGGAGAGCTCTCATTGGCTAGTTATCGATCTCAGTGGCCAGAGACCGCTCCAGCTTACAGACAGAAAGCCTCAGTCATCGGAGGAGTCTGGACAGAGGGAGGGGAACAGAGGTAGAGGGTGATATATCCCCTTTAAATGAAAGTAACTCCTCCTATAAAATCCCTACTGAATTTTGCCCTTGTTTCTTTGTGCAAGAGATCTTCAATCACACCTGGATGTCACTTCTATGGAGGCCAACATGACAGTTTCTAGCAAGACCGCATGCCTAGTGGATATGGTCGTCTTAACCCTCTAAGGGCTGTAGGGATTCACAATGGATTGCCTAACCCTCTGGTCCTGCAAGAGTTCATTAGAATCATGGATTCTGCCTGGAAATCCTTCAAGTGGAACTTTCACCCTAATTCAGGTTTGCATATCTGAAAACTGCATTGCAAGCTGTCATGTTATCCAAAAGACCAGCAGATGTATCATTTAGAAGATATTCACACTTTTCTGGGCAAAGTGAAAGTGAACACTTCCTGGTACTGCACAGAGCTTCATTAGCATATTAACTTCATTGAAACCCTCATTAGCATACAACATGTCACTGAAAGGGCTTAATTTGCATTTGAAATGTAAATGTATATAACTAATTGGCTTAATTAGCATATGAAAGCATTATTGATGTCACAATTGGCACTGCAATTAGCAAGCATTAGCATATGAAAGAAATATGAATATCCCCTGAACTGTACATTTGCTGGTCTTTTTGTTAGGCAGTTTTTAATGCAGTTCTCAAATATGCGAACTTGAATTAAGGTGAATGTTCCATTTTCAAGCAACTGTCATGTCTGCCCCCATGAACACAACACCCTGTACGGATTGAAGATGGTATCTCCTGGCCATAGAAAGTTAAGTGGGGTTATTATTAGGGAGTGTTACTTAGTACAGTACAATATCAAAGGAATCCTGTCCTGCAGAGCTGACGATCTAATACACAGAGGGACACGGATGCAGTACGAGGGGAGCAGGACAGATGTAGGACAGGGATAGTCAATATTCAGCTGTGAAAGAATACACCTCAGTTGGCTCATTGGGGATAATGGGAGTGGTAGTTCAACCGCTGGACTTCCAAATATTGACAGTACCCCTGCTGTAGTATATAGTAACATAGACCTTGTTCACCAGACAGAAGAATACGAGTTGCCTTGGTGTTATGTCTTCAAGTCAGCAGAGCGTCCTTCACAAGACGCTCTGTTTAGTGTCTGTGGAGGCTGGTGTATAAGATGGTGAATCAATAATTTGTGATTATTTATATAAATGTCCACATTGCTGAGAGAGAAAAATGTTTGTCCAAATACAAGCAGGGGGATGATTGGAGTTTGTTTGGGTGTAAATAGCAAGAGGTTACAGGGACGTGACAATGAGGAATGCTAGACATTATAGAGCGGTTACAGAGAGCAATAGGGGGAGTTATAGGGATGTGTACTATGGAACAATAGGAAGAGTTATAGGGAGGAGTTATATGGAGCAATAAGAGGAGATATAAGGAGCAATAGGAGGAGATATAAGGAGCAATAGGAGGAGTTAAAGGGAGGAGTTATATGGAGCAATAGGAGGAGTTCTAGGGAGGAGTTATATGGAGCAATAGGAGGAGTTATAGGGAGGAGTTACATGGAGCAATAGAAGGAGTTATAGGGAGGGGTTATATGGAGCGATAGGAAGAATTATAGGGAGGAGTTATATGGAGCAATAGGAGGAGTTATAGGGAGGTGTTATATGGAGCAATAGGAGGAGTTATATGGAGCAATAAGAGGAGTTATATGGAGCACTTGTATTCCCGCCAACAAAGTAAAGGTGAATTGAATGTTCCTCTGGGGCCTCCACACATGCTTCTTCCTTTCTGTGGAACATGGTAGGTCGGGGATCAGTTATACATGTAATTGAAGGATGCATACCTCACAAGTGTCCCTCTTTAGGAGGGACAGTCCCTCTTTAAGAACCAAATCCCTCTTTTTTAGGAGATCAGATTGTATGGTGTGTATATAAGTGTATCACATTACTCCACAGCAATAAAACTCACATTATTGCTTATTTAAACGTCAGGATATATGTTTATAAATTAGTCTGTGTAAATAAAATACTTTGGTCTTGTTATAAGTCATTTATTAGGTTACACAAGGTGGTGTCAGTTGGTCATGAAATAGACAAAAAATTTGTGGTTATGCCCCGCCCCCCAGCTTCACCCCCTAAAACACAATTGTCCCTCTTTGGCCATTTGAAATGTTGGGAGGTATGAGGAAGTTTTAGTTACTCCTCTAGTCACAGATGAAAGGAACATGTGACCTTAGTGGCTTTTCCTGCTGCCCCCCAGTCTGTTCTCTGTTTCAGTGAGAAGAGGAGATAATGTCCCTCTATAAGACCCTATTTTCACTCATAAAAGCTGCACGTGCTTATTCTTTTTCCTCAGAACGTACCTTCCAAGTAATGAGTTTGATGGTTAATCTACTTATGTCAACCCAACTGTTAACAATTAAGTTTGGACCTCCAGTGGACTTGAGGGCTATATTTGAGACCCTCAGGTTGAATCTGGTTGCCTGTCACTGATGTGCATCTTCTTGAAGGAGCAGTAACCATGTTTTTCTGAACAAACATGTTACAGATCTTTTCCATCTGTGTAAAATAATTGTTCTGTACTGCCACTGCTGGGAGAGTTTGCATTCAAAAGTTATTACACCAAAACATTTCTTGTTATTTTATTTTTTTTAATTTATTAAAATGCAAAGTATCTTTTCTGACCATTAGGTGGTGCTGTTCCTGCTACTATTTGTAGTCGGTGACCCAGTCTTCACCTCAGAGTGCAATACAATTTTATATTATAGAAAATTGCCTTTTGGACATCAGTGGGCACTGTTGATGTATGTATGATTGGACTGTAACAACGTTTGAATGAAAAATCTCACCGCAGTGGGGGTAGATTTCTTTAATTCATCAGGGAAAACCCTGTAACATGTTTTTTTTTTCTATAACAAAAGTTTGCTGCTCCTTTAACCATTTGAGTGCCAGAGGGGTGTGCGGTTGCGTACACCTCTGGCACTCAAAGGGTTAAGCTTACAAAGACTAGATGGGTGTACAGTTCATTGCTTTGTACACCCCTCTGGTTGTTAAAGAGTTAAACAAGGTGACATTCTACGGAATGCTTTCTGGTTTGCGTTTTGGCTTTGCTCACAGAGCAGGTGGTAGGTGTCTGAGCGTTGTCCTCGCTGCAAGTCCTTCTGGGAGGTGTTTTCTCAATTTCTGTTTCCTTCCTGTTCCCATCCCTCCTGCTGACTTTTCCTTGGGAGACTTGTCTCTTGCATCAGTACTGAGACAAGCTGTATCCCTAACAGACGACACCTCCCTGGAGCAAACAGACGTCATTCACACGGAGGCATGTGTTTGTGTACCTTGAGCTCTATCCATCTGCACTTGTGTGCATGTCATTATATGTAGAAGGAGATATACACTGTTCATTATGTGGCTAAATATATGTTTAGGTGTGTGCAGGGCTAGAAAATGTCAATTACATTCTCTACCCATAGAACAAGAAGTTACTTGTCAGGACATCAAACGTTACCAGTCATTTTCTTTTTATACTTATCTACTTTTTTTTTTTTTTTTTTAAGTAGTCACAGACTATTGTACTGGTGTCTATTTCCAGCCGTGTGTCTGTCTGCCTGTCTGTGTGTATGTTTGTATTTGTGTGTATATATATATATATATATATATATATATATATACAATTTGGGTGTTGTGTGTGTTTCATTAGGAGTACATGAATGTATATTAGTGTGTGTGTTTATAATCTGATATATATAGCTCTCTCTCACTATATATATATATATATATATATATATATATAGTGTATACATTGATTGTGTATACATTGATATGGTGTGTGTATAAAGTGATGTACATGTGTATAAAGTGGTGTGTAAATAAAGTGATATATTATTATTCTTTATTTATATAGCGCCAACTTGTTCTGCAGCGCTGTACAATAGGGAACAGACATACAGAGATATTAAATAGTACAAATCAAATGTGGAGAACAGGAGGATCAGAGGGCCTGCTCATGAGAGCTTACAGTCTAGATGTGTATAAAGTGGTATGTGTGTATAAAGTGGTATGTGTGTGTATAAAGTGATATACTTGTGTATAAAGTAGTATGTGTGTGTATAAAGTGATATACTTTTGTATAAAGTGGTATGTGTGTGTGTATAAAGTGATATATATGTGTATAAAGTGGTATGTGTGTGTATAAAGTGATATACGTGTGTATAAAGTGGTATGTGTGTGTATAAAGTGATATACATGTATATAAAGTGATATGTGTGTGTATAAAGTAGTGTGTGTGTATAAAGTGATATACGTGTGTATAAAGTGGTATGTGTGTG
This sequence comes from Rhinophrynus dorsalis, assembly GCA_037306005.1. Classification (NCBI taxonomy): domain Eukaryota; kingdom Metazoa; phylum Chordata; class Amphibia; order Anura; family Rhinophrynidae; genus Rhinophrynus; species Rhinophrynus dorsalis. The sequence goes on from CM074721.1 coordinate 513,492,395, forward strand.
TATAAAGTGATATGTGTGTGTATAAAGTGATATACTTGTGTATAAAGTGGTATGTGTGTGTATAAAGTGATATACGTGTGTATAAAGTGGTATGTGTGTGTATAAAGTGATATACATGTGTATAAAGTGATATACGTGTGTATAAAGTGATATACTTGTGTATAAAGTGGTATGAGTGTGTATTAAGTGATATACGTGTGTATAAAGTGATATACATGTGTATAAAGTGATATGTGTATATAAAGTGATATACATGTGTATAAAGTGGTATGTGTGTGTATAAAGTGATATACATGTATATAAAGTGATATGTGTGTGTATAAAGTGGTATGTGTGTGTATAAAGTGATATGTGTGTGTATAAAGTGGTATGTGTGTGTATAAAGTGATATACATGTGTATAAAGTGGTATGTGTGTGTATAAAGTGGTATGTGTGTATATAAAGTGGTATGTGTGTGTATAAAGTGGTATGTGTGTGTATAAAGTGATATACGTGTGTATAAAGTGGTATGTGTGTGTATAAAGTGATATACTTGTGTATAAAGTGGTATGTGTGTGTGTATAAAGTGATATACATGTGTATAAAGTGGTATGTGTGTGTATAAAGTGATATACATGTGTATAAAGTGGTATGTGTGTGTATAAAGTGGTATGTGTGTGTATAAAGTGATATACGTGTGTATAAAGTGGTATGTGTGTGTGTATAAAGTGATATACATGTGTATAAAGTGATATACTTGTGTATAAAGTGGTATGTGTGTGTATAAAGTGATATACGTGTGTATAAAGTGATATACATGTGTATAAAGTGGTATGTTTGTGTATAAAGTGATATACATGTGTATAAAGTAGTATGTGTGTGTATAAAGTGGTATGTGTGTGTATAAAGTGATATACATGTGTATAAAGTGGTATGTGTGTGTATAAAGTGGTATGTGTGTGTATAAAGTGATATGTGTGTATAAAGTGATATACATGTGTATAAAGTGGTATGTGTGTGTATTAAGTGATATACATGTGTATAAAGTGATATGTGTGTGTATAAAGTGGTATGTGTGTGTATAAAGTGATATACATGTGTATAAAGTGGTATGTGTGTGTATTAAGTGATATACATGTGTATAAAGTGATATGTGTGTGTATAAAGTGATATACGTGTGTATAAAGTGGTATGTGTGTGTATAAAGTGGTATGTGTGTGTATAAAGTGATATACATGTGTATAAAGCGATATGTGTATATAAAGTGATATACATGTGTATAAAGTGGTATGTGTGTGTATAAAGTGATATACGTGTGTATAAAGTGGTATGTGTGTGTATAAAGTGATATACATGTGTATAAAGTGATATACTTGTGTATAAAGTGGTATGTGTGTGTATAAAGTGATATACGTGTGTATAAAGTGATATACATGTGTATAAAGTGGTATGTTTGTGTATAAAGTGATATACATGTGTATAAAGTAGTATGTGTGTGTATAAAGTGGTATGTGTGTGTATAAAGTGATATACATGTGTATAAAGTGGTATGTGTGTGTATTAAGTGATATACATGTGTATAAAGTGATATGTGTGTGTGTATAAAGTGATATACGTGTGTATAAAGTGGTATGTGTGTGTATAAAGTGATATACATGTGTATAAAGCGATATGTGTATATAAAGTGATATACATGTGTATAAAGTGGTATGTGTGTGTATAAAGTGATATACGTGTGTATAAAGTGGTATGTGTGTGTATAAAGTGATATACATGTGTATAAAGTGATATACATGTGTATAAAGTGGTGTGAATGTGTGTGTGTGTATATATAAAGTGGTATGTGTGTATAAAGTGGTGTGTGTGTATATAAAGTGGTGTGAATGTGTGTGTGTGTATATATAAAGTGGTGTGTGTGTATATAAAGTGGTGTGTGGGTGTGTGTGTAAGGGCACATCATGTTGCTGGCTGCTTTCTGTTAGGCCCCGTCTTCCTTTATGTATGAGATTTTACACTAGCAGATGTGTTTTCTACAGATGTAAATTCCATTTAAATGATGGAAACTTCTTATACGATTTTCCTTCTTTATTTAAAGTTTCCTCCTCCTTCCTTGCTTCATAAATTGTTCTGGGTGAGGCAGGAGAGAGAAGAACCACTGTCAGTGTACATCTTGGTCAGGCCGGGATGAGATGCCAGGGCACACTGGCTAACACGTAGACTAATGCCAAGGAGTGATATCATTGACATGGAGTGGCAGGGAAGGACCAGATAATTGCCGTGGTGACACATGCCTGGTATTTTGGGAGAGTAGCATGCAGTGAAGTTGCTTAGGGAAAAGAACAGTGGCTTGTGGAAGTCTAATGCATTATCAGTGCACTGCACAGCTCAATTGCACCATAATATTCCCTCCAGCTATACCTTAACCCTTGGAATCCTAAAGGGGGTGTTGCACACCAGGCACTCAAAGGATTATCACCAGGTACAGTAGTAGCTTTTGTGTGTTTTTGTACATTTATATAACCACTAAAGCACTGTGTGCCTTTGTTTATATATACACACGGTACCACCTCTTACCTATACCTGCTTTTAAGTGGAAGGTGATCTCAGCTGGGTTCATTCTGCCAGTAATAGAGAGAGACACTCAGGCACAGGAGTGATCACAGGCATATACAATAAGGACAAACCAAGAGGGGGGTTTCCAGTATCTCAGAAACCTCCCTTGGACTCTCTCCTGGTTTGCCCGTGCTGTGTTTGTCTTTGGTCACTCCTGTGCCTGAGTTTATCTCTGTTACTTGCAGAATTAACCCAATAGAGCTCCTTTTACCGTCCGTCCTGAAAAAACGTACAAAATGTTCATGTAGTTTTATTCGTACAAGAGCACTAAAACGTACCATATCTGCCAAAAAAGGTGAACATTAGCAGTTATACAATATGTATACATAGATCTGTATATTACATATATATAATAAATATATATATATTTATATAAATATATTGTGGAATCCAAGACCTTGGCCTTGGCCTTCATGCCTAGTCTCCTCTTCCCTGAAGCGGCTACAAGCGGTTAGCCGGACCAGTGACTGGAGGAGGCCCTTTAAACCATTCAGAATCAAAAGGACATCACGCACTTTTAGTTCCAAAGCAAACTTATTTTATTTGGGGGACATAGCAACATTTTATACAGTAAATACAAAAGAACACCAAAACATAATTCAATCTTGCCGCTCTGATCTCTAGCCAATGAGGATCTGAGCAACAAAGAAAAGGCGACCAATCTTGGCCTGGGATTTTGTATTAATACTTTGATTGAATTACCTGGGCCAGACATACTGATTCAATCTCATCATGACGGCACCCCAGCAATACCTGTCATGGCGTTGCTCAACAAGTAACGGCCAATGGGATGGGCGCCTATTTGTCAGACACAATGCATAATACTGTAACAAGGATGTTTAGGTGACCCATCAGAGAGCTGCATACCTTTCAAAGCCAGATGTGGGAAGTTAAATGTCCAGTTGCCATGGAGAACGGCGGTAGGGCTGGAACGTTATTTCAGTCTTTGTAACCGTTCCACTGGCACTCAGAAGTGCCGCCAGTAACAAGTCCCAACAACAGAGTTTCAAGTAACGGGCGCACTGCTGTGTGTGTTTTGGGGACCTCTGTAGTCTTCACGGGGTTAAAACAAAACCCTATTGCACCAATTTTAGGACCTTGTATAAACGCAAAGTGGAACAATTCTGGGGCAAACCAGTTGCACTCCAAAGGGGTTAAAATGATCCATTTCTTAAGTGGGTCTTTTAAATCCTTGAATTGCTGCGGTGATCTTGAGCATATTGAGAAACAATGGGGGAGATTCACTAAGCGGTGATAAAGAGGTGATGAAGTGGAGATAACTTCTCCAGTTTATCACTTCTCCAGTTCCTATGTTATTCTATGGAGCCTATTCACTAAGATTTCTTCAAATTTGGAGATATTAGTGAACAGCCTCTATAGAATAACACAGGAACTGGAGAAGTGATAAACTGGAGATGTCATCTCCACTTCATCACCTCCTTATCACCGCTTAGTGAATCCCCCCCCAGTGTTGGAGGCCTTTCTTGTTTTCAAGGAAGTTAAAGGGATAGTATTGCTTACTATTTAACTAATTTTAATATTGTAGAGATTAAAAATATGAATAGAATGAGGTATGTCCCATCTCTCATCTAAAGTTCCCATATCACAAGAAGTCTGCCATCTAGCTGAGAGAAGCAGAACCTGGTCCCTGGACTGTCCTGCGGCTCTTCAGCAGAGCCGATATAGCGCGATACAGAAATAAATACTTCATTGGAACAGTCTACAAATTGTGCCAGGTTTGCAAGCGCACATTGTAGACCATTCCAATGAAGTATTTATTTCTGTATCGCGCTATATCGGCTCTGGTGAAGAGCCACAGGATGGTCCTGGGACCAGATTCTGCTTCTCTTGGCTAGATGGCAGACTTCTTGGGAACTTTAGAACAGAGATGGGACATACCTCATTCTATTCATATTTTTAATCTCTACAATATTAAAATTAGTTAAATGTAAGTAATACTATCCCTTTAAATCAGTGGGCATTTTCATTTATTTTTCTACTACAGCACAATTGATTTCGTCTAAAATGACTCCATTTTAGTTCCTGAATGTGTCCCAGAATTTACAGGTACAGTTTTTGAACACAGGTCTGTGTGGGTGTATGAATTGTATCTCCACCTGGGATGTCCCAATGCCTTTGTCACACTCATTGGACACTACCTCTCGATGGGTTAAATCGGAGGTTGTCAATTGCTGGACTTCCACCTGTTGGGGGCTCTAACTCCCATCAGTATGGGATGATTCCAGTTGAACCCCTCAGCAGCTAGCTTTCAAATTATTGACTCAGATTGGGTTAACCCTTTGAGTACCAGCAATGTGGTACGTTCCCCTCTGGCACTCAAAGAGTTAAATTATCCAGGTTATTGCAGGAGACAAGGGAGATTTAGGTATCACAGAACCAGTTTTAAGTTTAAATAGCCCATTTTTGTGCTCTATTCTGTAATGGATTCTCAGTGTCCTCAGGAGCGGTGTCTGTTTTCCTCTGGGTGTGGACTTCTGGATTAGGGGAATCCTATAAGGTTTATACAGGACAGCCTGCAAATCCTATTACCTTGGACATTTTCTTGTGTCACTGAGACGTAAGAGAGGTCTCTCCCCTCCACCCGAAATCCCTTCTCTCTGACGCAGGCCTGAGCGTTAAGGCATTAGGGCAATTATCTCGCTCGTTACCTATCAAGGTGACTGCAGTGTCAGCGTGTTTAACAACTTGGCATGAATATGTGCCCTGGCAGCAGAGGTGACCAAAAGAAAGCCATGATACACGCATAGTAACTTTGTTATGTGTTAACCCTTTAAAGGTAAACTATGAAGTGAATAGTGCCATATCATTAAATCTGTCACCCTGGAGGCAGACCTTCTAATGATGCTGGGGATGTATTGTGAGTCATTGCTGACCAATGATGTAGCAGAACTGGGGTATGAAAGTAGATCCAGGGGCTCTCCTATTGGTCTGTTGGCCTGCACAATGCAATGTATATGGAAGCTGCACACAAAACATGCAAAATATGAGTCACATGTTGTCATACCTCCAAACATTTCAAATGACCAAAGAGGGGCACTTTAGTTTTAGGGGTGGTGCTGGGGGTGTGGTTGGTGGGGGGGGGGGCATTACCAATAATTTTTAGCTTATTTCATGACCTACTGACACATCTTTGTGTAACTGAATAAATGAGATAAAGCAAGACCGAAGTATCTTATTTGTATTTGGGGCTTACGGAGACTGATAATGATAATGGATAGTTGAGAGTGTAAAGTTAACAGGAGTGTAGCTTAAACCCTGAGCCGTAGCTAACCCAAGGGTCGTGGGGAGCAGTAAGCCATTTAGAGGGCTCACCTTAAGTAATTAGTAAGAGAGAGGGTGTAGGAGGGTGGGGTAACATAGCTGCAAGTGCAAAGGGGCTGCAAGGATGGAGGGTTTTTATAGACTCCAGCCCCTCCTACAAAATCAGGCTTTTAGCCTTACACATACCCTAAAATCTCAGGTATAATACGCACAATTTTACCCCTCTTCACCTTATGTGAAGTGGGGGTGTGTATTATACACAAGCATTTTTTGGTTACAAAAAAAATTAGGGCTGGTAGATACCTTCCCTCCCCCAGTGCAATCTGCTCTCAAAGCCTAACTTCCTTCCACTGAAGTCCCCATCTTCCCGGCGGACTGCATGCTTCCATTTGCCACCCGCTTACTCCAATGCACTGCCAGGACCTTCCGCTATGGTATTGCCCTCTGACAACCTTGAGATCCTCACAGGGCATTACCATTGGCTGGAGGCAGAAGGTCCTGACAGCAGATTGGAGGAATCAGGCAACAAATGCAAGCATGCCACCCGCAGGGAAGATGGGGACTTCAGTGGAAGGAAGTAAGGCTTATTTTGCAAGCAGATTTCGCTGGGGGAGGGAAGGTATCAACCAGCCCTAATTTTTTTTTTTTTTTTAGTAAGGGGGAAAACAAGGGTGTGTATTATACATAGGCACTCTTATTTTCCCCTAAAATCTTGGGTATAGATATATACCTGCATATTATACACAGGTGCGTATTATACCTGAGATTTTATGGTATACTGAAGTTTGTACAAATATCAATGTGAGTTTTACTGCTGTGGAGTAATGTGATACACTTATATACAGACCACACAGTCTGATCTCCTAAACACAGGGACATCAGGGTGATACACTTATATATACACCACAAAGTCTGATCTCCTAAACACAGAGACACCAGGGTGATACAATTCTATACACACCGCACAGTCTGATCTTCTAAACACAGCGACACCAGGGTGATACACTTATATACACACCACACAGTCTGATCTCCTAAACACAGGGACACCAGGGTGATACACTTATATACACACCGCACAGTCTGATCTCCTAAACACAGGGACACCAGGGTGATACACTTATATATACACCACACAGTCTGATCTCCTAAACACAGGGACACCAGAGTGATACACTTATATACACACCACACATTCTGATCACCTAAACACAGGGACACCAGGGTGATACACTTATATACACACCACACAGTCTGATCTCCTAAACACAGGGACACCAGGGTGATACACTTATATACACACCACACAGTCTGAGCTCCTAAACACAGGGACACAAAGGTGATGATACACTTCTATACACACCACACAGTCTGATCTCCTAAACACAGGAACACCAGGGTGATACACTTATATACACATGATACAGTCTGATCTCCTAAACATATGGACACCAGGGTGATACACTTCTATACACACCACACAGTCTGATCTCCTAAACACAGGAACACCAGTGTGATGCACTTATATACACACCACACAGCCTGATCTCCTAAACACAGGGACACCAGGGTGATACACTTATATACACACCACACAGTCTAATCTCCTAAACACAGGGACACCAGGGTGATACACTTATATATACACACCACACAGTCTGATCTCCTAAACACAGGGACACCAGGATGATACACTTCTATACACACCACACAGTCTGATCTCCTAAACACAGGGACACCAGTGTGATACACTTCTATACACACCACACAGTCTGATCTCCTAAACACAGGGACACTGGGGTGATACACTTCTATACACACCACACAGTCTGATCTCCTAAACACAGGGACACCAGGGTGATACATTTATATACACATCACACAGTCTGATCTCCTAAACACAGGGACACCAGGGTCATACATTTATATACACACCGCACAGTCTGATCTCCTAAACACAGGGACACCAGGGTGATACACTTATATATACACCGCACAGTCTGATCTCCTAAACACAGGGACACCAGGGTGATACACTTATATACACACCACACAGTCTGATCTCCTAAACACAGGGACACCAGGGTGATACACTTATATACACACCACACAGTCTGATCTCCTAAACACAGGGACACCAGGGTGATACACTTATATACACACACCACACAGTCTGATCTCCTAAACACAGGGACACCAGGGTGATACACTTCTACACACACCACACAGTCTGATCTCCTAAACACAGGGACATCAGGGTGATACACTTCTGTATACACACCACACAGTCTGATCTCCTAAACACAGGAACACCAACGTGATGCACTTATATACACACCACACAGTCTGATCTCCTAAACACAGGGACACCAGGGTGATACACTTCTATACACACCACACAGTCTGATCTCCTAAACACAGGGACACCAGGGTGATACACTTATATACACACCACACAGTCTGATCTCCTAAACACAGGGACACCAGGGTGATACACTTCTATACACACCGCACAGTCTGATCTCCTAAACACAGGGACACCAGGGTGATACACTTCTATACACACCGCACAGTCTGATCTCCTAAACACAGGGACACCAGGGTGATACACTTCTATACACACCACACAGTCTGATCTCCTAAACACAGGGACACCAGGGTGATACACATATATACACACCACACAGTCTGATCTCCTAAACACAGGGACACCAGGGTGATACACTTATATACACACCACACAGTCTGATCTCCTAAACACAGGGACACCAGGGTGATACACTTCTATACACACAGCACAGTCTGATCTCCTAAACACAGGGACACCAGGGTGATACACTTATATACACACCACACAGTCTGATCTCCTAAACACAGGGACACCAGGGTGATACACTTCTATACACACTCCACACAGCCTGATCTCCTAAACACAGGGACACCAGGGTGATACACTTCTATACACACAGCACAGTCTGATCTCCTAAACACAGGGACACCAGGGTGATACACTTATATACACACCACACAGTCTGATCTCCTAAACACATAGACACAAGGGTGGGAAAGAGGGGTAGGGGAATGTAGGTCTCAAAGAGGGACTGTCCCTCCTAAAGAGGGACACTTGGGAGGTATATGTTGTGTTCTAGCCAAAGTCGTTCAGTTTTCTGACAGGAGCAGTATTGGGGTTGCACTCTGTACCCCTCTGACTTTTTAAAAGTCTGCCATAGAAAAGCAGTCTTAACCCTTTGAATGCTAGAGGGGTACGCAACACATTGCAACCCTCTGGCGCTCAAAGGGTTTACATGGTAATTGCCCTCAATGGTTTGAGGGGTGTCCAATGCACTACGTACCCCTCTGGTCCTGAAAAGGTTAAAAAGCAGCTCTAAGAAATATGTGACTATTAATGTGTCCATCAGAAGGACTTACCTAGGTAGGTGTCCATGAAACAACAGTCATTTTTTTTCTTTTTTGACATTTTTATTTGCATTTGATCTCTGCTTTAGCTTAGTTTTAGTTGTTTCATTTTACAATCTGATGAAGGTTAGTGTCCCTTACAAGTCATACAGGTCTGTTGAAGACTTTTGTTTCTTGTGGAAGGTGTGACCTAAAGACATACTACAGCAGAGACCATTATGTACAAGAAAATGTAGATATAATGCAAGCAATATATAGATACACCTGACCGCTGTGCGAAGGACACCTTCCTAGGTCAGTTCATCTGTTAAGAAAATCACTTACAGGGTCAGTAATGCCCAAAGATAACATTATGTTTTTTGTAGATTTAAAATAAAAAAAATTATGTGACACAAATCCCATCTCTCAAACCTTTATGATTTGAGAGATATTTGGTGCTAAAGTTATTCCCTCCCCTTCTCCTGATGTTGGCTGTAAAGCTGACAGAAGATCTGTGTATTCCGACACAAGGCGGCTCTTCAGCAGAGCTGAAATATCGATATTTAAGAAGAACTACTTCATTGCAATGGTCTACAAAGTTTACTTGCAAACCAGGCACACGTTGTAGACTTCCAATGAAGTAATTATTTTTAAAGATTGCTATTGCGGCTCTGCTGCAGAGCCGGCAGCTTGTCCCAGGACCGGGATCTCCTGCTGTCAGTAGAGTGCTGACATCAGGAGAAGGGGAGGGAGGGGGGGACTTTGAATGGGGATACCTCTCTGGCGATCAAAGGGTTAAAGATACATTTAAAATCAATATTCACATTTTTGTGAAAGTCTTCATGGGAAAAAAAGTGGCACCTTAAACTTGGGCTCATGGCCCACCAAATTTCCACAGCGCTCTGTTTGAGAACCACATCACTTTTTTTTTCTGTGTGATATTAATGTCCACCCCCCTCCCAAAATAACACATTGGGGGATATGCACTAAGGCGTGATACAGAGGTGATAAAGCGGAGTTGACTTCTCCAACGATATCACTTCTCCAGTTCCTATGGTATTCTATGGAGTCTATGCGCTAAGATCTCCAGAATGGGAGAAATCTTAAAGGGATAGTAATACTTGAAAATATGTTTATTTTAAATTGTAGCCCTTAAAAAACTTGAAAAATCATATAAGTCTTAGGTCCCAAACCTTTATGGTTTGGGAGATATTCATAAGTAAAGTTTCCCCTGGAGTGACGTCCTTGCTCCACCCTTCAGATTTGGAATCCGGTCCCGGGATGGCAGTGCCTCTACGGAAGTGCTGAGATCACCATCTTTAAAAATAATTTCTTAATTGGAATTGTCTACAAAGTGTGCTTTCAAGCCAGGCACACTTTGTAGATAGTTCCAGTTAAGTAGTTCTTTTCAAACATCGTGATCTCGGCACTGCTAAAGAGCTGCCGGTTGCTCTGTGGACCGAATTCCAAATCTGTCCACTAGATGGCAAACTTGGCTGAAACAGCCAGGAAAAGAGCATTTTACTATATTTTACATGTGAATATCTCCCAAACCATAAAGGTTTGGGAACAGGGACGTGAGCAGACATTTTGGGGGGCAGGGGCTCAAATGAAAAAAAAGGCACATAATTTTTTTTTTGTTAAAAGGGCACAAGGGCACTTTGGACAAAAAGGGCAGGTGCTCAAGCCCCCCTTGGTGTCTATGTGTGCACGTGCCTGTTTGGGAGATAAGACATATCATTTTTCATGTTTTTTTAAAGGCTACAATATAAAATACAATTATTTTCAAGTATTACTATCCCTTTAATGCATTGGTTCCATAGAATAACATAGGAATTGGAGAAGTGATATCACTGGAGAAGTTATCTCCACTTTTTCACCTCTTTATCACGCCTTAGTGCAACTCCCCCCCCCCCCCCCCATTGAGTGGATATCATTGTGTCATACAGAGCATGGGACGGGCAATTATCGCAGCACATTTCAAGCCAATGCAGCTTTCTTCACTGTTCTTATGACAGTGGAGGTTTTATATACTGAGGAGTGATAAAGTGGAGATGTCTTCTACAGTGATATCTCCATACCTGGGAACTCTCCAGATTTGCCCCGGAGACTTCGGTTTTGACACTGCTTTACCGGGTTTCCAGGGCAGAGGCTGATTCCTTCGGATGTGGGGGTTTCTGTTGAAACTCTGCTCACTTCTGCTCTTTCCCCCAGTGGAACTCCTTCCCCAGCTTTATTTTACATCTGAGTCACACCTTTAAGCCCTGCCCCCCCCAACTTGTGTCAATCCCCGCCCATTTTTTACACAAATTGCGTCATTTTTCACACTTTCTACGGCAGCAGAGGACTCCCCTCTCGGGACACAAAATAACAATGCAGAGATGTGTTGGCGATGTCGCCTCCTGTGACCAGACCAGAGTACAACAACCTGCATCTTTACTGCGTTCGTGGAAGGGCACAGTAAAGTTGCAGCAGGATTTACAGGGACACTGTCAGCTTTTCCACACAAGCAGTCTTGGAGGTTTGCGATGCTCATTTTAACCTCCAGTAAATGTCTGTCCCATGTATATATCAACATGTATTTATATACCACGCCCCCAAAGATGGGATTGGCCAATAAGTCATACCTGGGAACCTTCTTCTCCCAAGCCAGACACAAGTCCACTAAGCATGAGTTACATCATAAAATGGGTGGGGCTTTATAGGGCAGGGGAGGTGGAGTTTGCCCTTGTAATGCGCAGAGAGTGTGAAGAACAGGGTGGAGTGTCTGGAACTAGCAGTAAAGTGGGCGGGGTTACAGGGGAACTCACTGAGCCCTGAGAATCAGCTTCTGTCCCCGGAGATGTGGTAATTGAATATAAAAACTGGAGTCAGAACAGAGAGTTCCCAAGTATTGGGTAAATGCAGGAAAGAGGCTGACCAGAACTCTAGCACTGTATTCAGCACTTGACCCTTATATACTCTGTATGTCTCTCATTACCACTTTAGACTGTAAGCTTTTGGGCAGGGACCTCACTTCCAGTGTTTCACTGTTCAAACCACTTGTCACCCTGTATTATCTACACCCTTATATTGTAAAGAGATGAGTACACTTGTGGTTCTATATAAATAAACACATTCATTCATTGTAGTTGGAGACATAACTGTATTAGGGGATAGTAACAATTCTGTTGCAAAAAAACCCTTTAAGAAATCCATATGAATTACCCTATAGAAGACAACGATTTCTATTCCATCAAACCTGTTGCAACAAAGTTGCTTACATGAACTGGACCTAAACGTGTCTCATGGCTGGGCGCTGTCACTCTTCACCTCACCTCTCACTGATTGCTTTTCTGGACAATGTCATGCCGTTTCCGTCCCCCCGCCCGGCAGTCTTTATCTGTAGCTCAGTGTGATACACTGGCACTAATTCCACAGCGTCACTCTCCTGTATACACACATACACCTATACACTGTGCACCTCTACACATAGGTCCCACGTGTGTATACTCAAATCCCCGACACACACCATACATATCTGCAGGCATCTGGACCAGGGCACTATGGGCCTTTTTTTAGGAATAGGAGCAATTCTGGGACAATCGAGCAATATCATACGGAACAAATAAAAGCACCAGTTGATTTACATGTGACTTTTAACACCTTGAATGCCATGTAAAGCAATTAGAATTTCAGCTGTGCGCAATCACAGTAGTAATATTGGGTTTCAGCTCATTGCTGCATGTCGGGGGTATGCACTGACCCTTTAAGGACCAGAGAGGGTGTACAGTGAATTGCTTCGCAATGTGTTGTACACCCCTTTGATCCTTAAAGGGTTAATACGTGATCTTAAACAAGTCATGGATGAACGGAGCACGCTTGATACTAGCTTCATTAAAGGGAACATTTTCCAAGGAAGTAGCCTGGTAAACTAGCGTTAGAGTTTAGGATTAGAAAAGTAATTCCAGCTCCTGTCATAGCACGGGATAGGGATAAGTCTGTCCTGGACATAAGATAAGACCAAGAACCAAATTGAGTTTTTTACAGTAGGAAAATGAGCAAACTAGATGGGCCGAATGGTTCTTATCTGCTATTAAATTCTGTGTTTCTATGCATCAGTACACCCCAGGGGCGGACTGACCATTCGGGCATTCGGTCACGGACCGAGGGCCCGTGACCGAGGGCCCGTGACCGAAGGGGGCCCGTCGCCGCCACTTCCAGAGCTGCTCAGCAGCTCTCCTACAACGGCCGCCGGCGCGCCGTTTAGTAATACAGAGCGCTGGGAGATGACATAATCTCCCAGCCTCTGCATTACTAGAGGCGCGCGGGACGTTGCAGTGGTAAGCCACGCCGCTAGACCACCAGGGACTGCAGGTAGGGGCATTGTGGAGATGAAGGGGGGTATTGTGGAGACGGGTGCATTGTGGAAGGGGCATTGTGGAGATGGGGGCATTGAGGAAGGGGCAATGTGGAGATGAAGGGGGCATTTTGGAGATGAAGGGGGTATTGTGGAAGAGGGCATTGTGGAGATGAAGGGGGGATTGTGGAGAGAAGGGGGCAATGTGGAGATGGGGGCATTTTGGAGATGAAGGGGGTATTGTGGAAGGGGGCATTGTGGAGATGAAGGGGGGATTGTGGAGATAGGGGGCATTGTGGAGAGAAGGGGGCAATGTGGAGACGGGGGCATTTTGGAGATGAAGGGGGTATTGTGGAAGGGGGCATTTTGGAGATGAAGGGGGTATTGTGGAAGGGGGCATTTTGGAGATGAAGGGGGTATTGTGGAAGAGGGCATTGTGGAGATGAAGGGGGTATTGTGGAAGAGGGCATTGTGGAGATGAAGGGGGTATTGTGGAAGGGGGGATTGTGGAGATGAAGGGGGGATTGTGGAAGGGGCATTGTGGAGAGAAGGAGGTATTGTGGAAGAGGGCATTGTGGAGATTAAGGGGGTATTGTGGAAGGGGGCATTGTGGAGATGAAGGGGGGATTGTGGAAGGGGCATTGTGGAGAGAAGGGGGCAATGTGGAGATGGGGGCATTTTGGAGATGAAGGGGGTATTGTGGAATGGGGCATTTTGGAGATGAAGGGGGTATTGTGGAAGGGGGCATTTTGGAGATGAAGGGGGTATTGTGGAAGGGGGCATTGTGGAGATGAAGGGGGGATTGTGGAAGGGGGCATTGTGGAGATGAAGGAGGCATTGTGGAGAGAAGGGGGCATTGTGGCGATGAGATGAAGGGGGCATTGTGGAGGTTGAAGGGGGCATTGTGGAGATGAGATGAAGGGGGCATTGTGGAGGTGGAAGGGGGCATTGTGGAGATGGGGGCATTGTGGAGATGAGATGAAGGGGGCATTGTGGAGGTTGAAGGGGGCATTGTGGAGATGGGGGCATTGTGGAGATTAAATGAAGGGGGCATTGTGGAGATGGGGGCATTGTGGAGGTGGAAGGGGGCATTGTGGAGATGGGGGCATTGTGGAGATGAGATGAAGGGGGCATTGTGGAGGTTGAAGGGGGCATTGTGGAGATGGGGGCATTGTGGAGATGAGATGAAGGGGGCATTGTGGAGGTGGAAGGGGCATTGTGGAGATTTCTGCAGGCCCAGACCTCTTTTTGGACCAGGGGCCCTGGGTCCTGTCAGTCCGCCCCTGGGACACCTCCTCCCCCCTGGGCAGGGAAGGGTTGGCCTAGGGGGCAGAGCAGCAGCTGCCCCCTGCCCTGGTCAGAAGTCTGGGCTGATGGGCCTCTGCATCACTTAATCACCCGCTTGCAACTATAAAGCAGCAGGAGGTGTTCATGCACAGGGCCAGCCCAGCACCTAATCGCGCTGCCCATCCAGCCAGCCTGACAGAATAAGTATCTGGTGGCAGCATGTTTGAATTTGCCACTTCGTTAACTGCTTTTCTATCTTTTCAGGACCTATCAGGTCCTGTCTTCCAGTGGTAAAACTGTACATCTGTTTCTGAGCAAAGGAAGACAGGACCTGTTAGGTCCTGGAAGAACATAGAGACACTTGCAACTAAGAGGATGGAATATTCAGATATGCCACCCACAGAACCTGAAACTCTCTCTCTCGACACAGGTAGAGGGCCAGAGAAGGAGGCTGGGGAGGTGGAAATGAACTTACCTGGGAACTTCTAAAACTAGCAGACCCTGAGGACTGACTCATAATATATATCACTGGTGTAGCTCAATATCATTTGGTAAGCTGCCCTGTGGTTATCGCTTGCCTTTCTTCACAACTTTAATGCCAGTTATAAAATTCATTGGAGGGGGTTGGCTGGCGTCAAAATGGGCTGCTTGTTTGTAGTTGCCCCCCATGCCAAAAGATGTCAGTGCTCCCTGCCCCCCAGTAAATCTCTTCCTGCTCAGAACCCACATTAGCAGTCACCGACCAATCTGGAAGAAGAGATCGGTGAGTGACTTGGGGATAATTAACCCCTCAACTACCAGAATAGAATAGCAGTAGTCAGAGACACATGGCCACTCTTTTTGGCTAGTCTAGATTTAGGCATTAAGTCTTGACACGCATTCCTGGTAACTCTCGGGGGCTGACCCTGAGATTCAAGGGTGAAGAGTCAGATTCTCAGGGCAAAAGAGCCCAGTGCTGCCTACAATATGATCTGCGCCAATTAACTGTTTTTTTCTTTTTTGTTTTTTAACCCTTGAAGTTCCAGTGAGGTATCCAACACATTGCATTGCAATGTGTTGGCAAAGGGTTAATGATAATCTCTACATGAATGCTATTTCTACCAGGAAAAGAGTGGGAGCAGTCCTGCTTGTTAAGTGTATGTTCAGACAGTGAGCTCTCTAAGTTGAAACATACTGACGTTTAAACAAACATTAATGTGAGTTATATTGCTGTAGAGCAATGGGATACACTTATATACAGACCACACTGTCTGATCTCCTAAAAAGAGGGACAACAGGTTGGGAAAGAGGGACAGAGGGATTTGGGTCTAAAAGAGGGACTGTCCCTCCTAAAGAGGAACACTTGAGAGATATGCATATTGAAATACAGCATTACATGACCCTCGTTATACGAGGATCAACTGGAGCTTCATTTTTATTCAGCTATACTATCCCTTTAAAGGTTCCTTGTGGACTGATTGGAGAACCTCTCAGTTACAGCTTTTAGGTGCATATTACCCAGAATCTACTTTCAGGAGAACTTTAACCCTTTGAGTGCCAGAGCGGCACGCAACGTGTTGCAAAGCAGTGTGGTGCATACCACTCTGGCACTCAAAGGGTTATTATTTCAGTGATCTCAGGGTTAGCCCATTTTGAAAGCCTCTTGGTATGATGAAGCTTACTTGAAAAATTCTGATTTCTGTGAAATGATGCGAGTGCATCAAAAGCAATGTAATTTAATGAAAACATTTAGAAAGTGTGACACATTGTGCTTGGTGCTATGAAACCAAAGTGACACTCCTGTAAGGAACCACTGTGTTAGTGAAAGAGACAAACAGACGTACAAGGATTGTCTTATGTTGCACTGAGACGGCTTCAGTTGTGCCTTGTGTTTCCTAGCAGAGTCACACACAGTGTAAAGGAGTTTGACCCTACCCATGTGTGACACTAATCTGTCACTTGTTATCTCTCCTCTGACAGCAAGAGGCTTTACGTTGCATTATGTAAACACAGCTACAGAGACGTGTTTGTGTGTGTGACACAATGTGCCCTGATACATTTCTGGACTCCTGCAGAGACTTATATACTTGGCACTTACATCCAACCTTTCACAAATAAAAACATGGGCATTCACAGCCGCTGAGGCCATAAAAGAAGTTTGCACACAGAAATGGTCATAGACATAATAATGAGATTTTCTTTCTGTAAAGAAAATGACATTTGCTGCATGGGCCTGTGCCTGAGTTTCCCTCTGCTCCCTGCATCTTTGATAAAAGAGGTACAGAATCCTCATGTTCCATTATAAGGTACAAAAGTGCAAAAAAATGTACTGAATGTGTTAAAAAGATATGGCTGGAGGATATGAATGGGCAGCAAAGTCCACCCGACATTGTACTGTACAACCTGCACAATAAAAGGACAATGACTCCTAGGACAAGGATGAGATAAGTGTAGACCAGTGTGCACATTCATACGATATTATACTAGTAAGACAAATGTTCAGAAACTTCCAGTTGGTTTAACTCTACACCCCATAGCACTTACTCCTTCTGTGTCCCACCTACCGTACTCTAGACTGTAATCTCTTGCAAGCAGTGCTCTCAGATCCTTTTGTTTTCGATATTCCGTTTGTACTATTTAAAGTGTTAGTAATGGCTAAAAAAACTTTATTGCATTTAGAAGAGCTTAAAAAGCTGATCTAAATGCAAAAAACTGTATCTCTCAAACCGCTATGGTTTAAGAGATACGAGCATTTAAAGTTTGATTTCTCCTACTGACAGCTGTAAAGCTGTCAGCAGGAGATCCGTGTCGGTCGACACAGAGGCGCTTGAGAAGTGCCGAGATCTCGTTACCTAGTGTTCAGGCACACGTTTTAGACCATTCCAATGAAGGGATTCGTGTAAGTAACAAGATCTCGGCACTTCTCAAGCGCCACCGTGTCGACCGACACGGATCTCCTGTTGACAGCTTTACAGCTGTCAGTAGGAGAAATCAAACTTTAAACGCACGTATCTCTTAAACCATAGCGGTTTGAGAGATACTTTTTTTGCATTTAGATCAGCTTTTTAAGCTCTTCTAAATGCAAAAGTTTTTTTTAGACATTACTAACATTTTAATACCTCTGTGTGTTGATTCCCTATTGTACAGCGTTGCAGAATAGGTTGGTGCTATATAAATAACGAATAATATTGAGTGTCAAAGGGGTAGCTAATATTCTCAAGCAGTGTTTTGGATACTCCTCTGGCACTCAAAGGGTTAAATGGGGTTTTTACCCCTTGAATCAGAGAGGTCACAATTAATTGCTTGCACACCTCACTACTATTCAGTGTTAAAAGTCCATTTGAGTCATGCGGATTTTTGTGTGCTTAACTATTAAAGTAATACTTAAAATGTAAAAAAAAATATGTTGTGGGGTTTATCCCCCTGAGTAAAACAAGGGTACTCCCACTGCTGGAAGGCATTTTATTCAAAAGTTATTGCAGTTCAAACTTGAATTATTTAGGTGAAATTGTACAGTGACCTGAAATTGTACAGTGGTGTTGTTGTTACACCATCCTATGGAGATTTATGGTCCTGGGACCACAGCTGTCCATAGGATGGTGTAGCAACAGCGCCACTGTACAATTACAGGCCACTGTGATATTGCACCTAAAAAATTCAACTTTGAGCTGTAATAACTTTTGAATAAAACACCTTTCAGCAGTGGGAGTACCCTTGTTTTACTCAGGGGGATAAACCCTGCAACATATTTTTTTTTACATTTGACATATTACTATCCCTTTAAGTAGAACATCATCCCCATTGTCTGCCATCTTAGCCTTGTTGCCCTGTCCGCTGTAACTTATGTCTGTTCTGTGGAACCTCTTGTACTTTTTCTGGGATCCCAACGGTTCTACAGAACCTCTGTCTTGGCACATTGACCTCTATGACTTGCACACAGATTCACATGCACTGTCAGTGCTTTTCCTAAACCCCTCTAGGTTGTTCATAAATAATAATAAAGTGCTGCCTGATGAATTGTCTCATTTCTCGAGTCTCCTCTCACCCTTTTCCCTGTCTTGCCCTCCACCCTTAATCCCACCACAGCGCAGCTGTTCTTCCTGACGTGGGGGCTCACTCCAGATGCACAGCATTTCAATCTGTAATTTGGGAAATATGCTTCTTCATCTGATTAATGTCCCAGCCAGATATGAAAGCTTTTCCCTAATACTGGGGTTAAGGACAAATCTGATTCTTTTCCCACGAAATCCCTGTTTGTTTTTTATATTAAAATCCCAAAACATTTTGGTGTCTGCATTAAGAAATACATTTGAGTTCTACCAGAAAAGACTGTAACAGCTTCTGTTTCTTTTTTGTTTTGTTATTTCCAAACTGCAGTACAAAGGGTGCAGGAGATTACCCTGTGCAGTAGACAGGGTGCAGGAGATTACCCTGTGCAGTAGACAGAGTGCGGGAGATTACCCTGTGCAGTACAAAGAGTGCAGGAGATTACCCTGTGCAGTAGACAAAGTGCAGGAGATTACCCTGTGCAGTACACAGAGTGCGGGAGATTACCCTATGCAGTACACAAAGTGCAGGAGATTACCCTGTGCAGTAGGCAGAGTGAGGGAGATTACCCTGTGCAGTAGGCAGAGTGAGGGAGATTACCCTGTGCTGTAGAGAGAGTGCAGGAGACTATCCTGTGCAGTAGACAGAGTGCAGGAGACTATCCTGTGCAGTAGACAAAGTGCGGGAGATTACCCTTTCCAGTAGGCAGTGTGTAGGAGATTACCCTATGCAGTAGACAAAGAGCAGGAGATTACCCTGTGCAGTAGACAGAGTGTGGGAGATTACCCTGTCCAGTAGACAGGGTGTAGGAGATTACCCTGTGCAGTAGGCAGAGTGCAGGAGATTACCCTGTGCAGTAGACAGAGAGCGGGAGATTACCCTGTGCAGTAGACAGACTGAAGGAGATTACCCTGTGCAATAGGCAGAGTGCAGGAGACTACCCTTTGCAGTAGGCAGTGCGGGAGAATACCCTGTGCAGTAGACAGAGTGTGGGAGGTTACCCTGTCCAGTAGACAGAGTGCGGGAGATTACCCTGTGCTTTAGACAGAGTGCGGGAGATTACCCTGTGCTTTAGACAGAGTGTAGGAGATTACCCTGTGCAGTAGACAAAGTGTGCAGTAGGCAGCGTGCAGGAGACTACCCTGTGCAGTAGGCAGAGTGTGGGAGATTATCCTGTGCAGTAGACAGAGTGCAAGAGATTACCCTGTGCAGTAGACAGACTGAAGGAGATTACCCTGTGCAGTTGGCAGAGTGTGGGAGATTACCCTGTCCAGTAGACAGAGTGCGGGAGATTACCCTGTCCAGTAGACAGAGTGCGGGAGATTACCCTGTGCAGTAGACGGTGCAGGAGATTACCTTGTACAGTAGGTAGAGTGTGGGAGATTATCCTGTGCAGTAGACAGAGTGCAGGAGATTACTCTGTCCAGTAGATATAGTGAAGGAGATTACCCTGTGCAGTAGACAGAGTGCGGGAGATTACCCTGTGAGGTAGACAGGGTGCAGGAGATTACCCTGTGCAGTAGACAGAGTGCAGGAGATTACTCTGTCCAGTAGATATAGTGAAGGAGATTACCCTGTGCAGTAGATATAGTGAAGGAGATTACCCTGTGCAGTAGACAGGGTGCAGGAGATTACCCTGTGCAGTAGACAGGGTGCAGGAGATTACCCTGTGCAGTAGGCAGAGTGCAGGAGATTAACCTGTAGTAGGCAGAGTGCAGGAGATTACCCTGTGCAGTAGGTAGAGTGTGGGAGATTACCCTGTGCAGTAGTCATAGTGCAGGAAATTACCCTGTGCAGTAGACAGAGTGCAGGAAATTACCCTGTGCAGTAGACAGGGTGCGGGAGATTACCCTCTGTAGTTGGAAGAGTGCGGGACATTACCCTGTCCAGTAGACAGTGTAGGAGATTACCCTGTGCAGTAGGCAGAGTGAGGGAGATTACCCTGTGCTGTAGAGAGAGTGCAGGAGACTATCCTGTGCAGTAGACAGAGTGCAGGAGACTATCCTGTGCAGTAGACAAAGTGCGGGAGATTACCCTTTCCAGTAGGCAGTGTGTAGGAGATTACCCTGTGCAGTAGACAAAGAGCAGGAGATTACCCTGTGCAGTAGACAGAGTGTGGGAGATTACCCTGTCCAGTAGACAGGGTGTAGGAGATTACCCTGTGCAGTAGGCAGAGTGCAGGAGATTACCCTGTGCAGTAGACAGAGAGCGGGAGATTACCCTGTGCAGTAGACAGACTGAAGGAGATTACCCTGTGCAATAGGCAGAGTGCAGGAGACTACCCTTTGCAGTAGGCAGTGCGGGAGAATACCCTGTGCAGTAGACAGAGTGTGGGAGGTTACCCTGTCCAGTAGACAGAGTGCGGGAGATTACCCTGTGCTTTAGACAGAGTGCGGGAGATTACCCTGTGCTTTAGACAGAGTGTAGGAGATTACCCTGTGCAGTAGACAAAGTGTGCAGTAGGCAGCGTGCAGGAGACTACCCTGTGCAGTAGGCAGAGTGTGGGAGATTATCCTGTGCAGTAGACAGAGTGCAAGAGATTACCCTGTGCAGTAGACAGACTGAAGGAGATTACCCTGTGCAGTTGGCAGAGTGTGGGAGATTACCCTGTCCAGTAGACAGAGTGCGGGAGATTACCCTGTCCAGTAGACAGAGTGCGGGAGATTACCCTGTGCAGTAGACGGTGCAGGAGATTACCCTGTGTAGTAGGTAGAGTGCAGGAGATTACCCTGTGCTGTAGACAGAGTGCAGGAGATTACCCTGTCCAGTAGACGGTGCAGGAGATGACCTTGTACAGTAGGTAGAGTGTGGGAGATTATCCTGTGCAGTAGACAGAGTGCAGGAGATTACTCTGTCCAGTAGGCAGAGTGTGGGAGATTACCCTGTCCAGTAGATATAGTGAAGGAGATTACCCTGTGCAGTAGACAGGGTGCAGGAGATTACCCTGTGCAGTAGACAGGGTGCAGGAGATTACCCTGTGCAGTAGGCAGAGTGCAGGAGATTAACCTGTAGTAGGCAGAGTGCAGGAGATTACCCTGTGCAGTAGGTAGAGTGTGGGAGATTACCCTGTGCAGTAGTCATAGTGCAGGAAATTACCCTGTGCAGTAGACAGAGTGCAGGAAATTACCCTGTGCAGTAGACAGGGTGCGGGAGATTACCCTCTGTAGTTGGAAGAGTGCGGGACATTACCCTGTCCAGTAGACAGTGTAGGAGATTACCCTGTGCAGTAGACATACTGAAGGAGATTACCCTGTGCAGTAAGCAGGGTGCAGGAGATTACCCTGTGCAGTAGGCAGAGTGCAGGAGATTAACCTGTAGTAGGCAGAGTGCAGGAGATTACCCTGTGCAGTAGGTAGAGTGTGGGAGATTACCCTGTGCAGTAGTCATAGTGCAGGAAATTACCCTGTGCAGTAGACAGAGTGCAGGAAATTACCCTGTGCAGTAGACAGGGTGCGGGAGATTACCCTCTGTAGTTGGAAGAGTGCGGGACATTACCCTGTCCAGTAGACAGTGTAGGAGATTACCCTGTGCAGTAGACATACTGAAGGAGATTACCCTGTGCAGTAAGCAGGGTGCAGGAGATTACCCGGTACAGTAGACAGAGTGCGGGAGATTAGCCTGTGCAGTTGGCAGAGTGTGGGCGATATGAAATGAAATATGAAATTAAATGAAATGAAATAAAACATGGTATGAAAACAGCTAGAAAAAGAAGGGAGGGCATTCCACATGTATCTTTTAAAAATGCATTGGATACTTACGGCACACAGTGTAGACCGTTCCAATGAAGTATTTCTTACTAGACAATGCTATTTCAGCTCTGCTGAAGAGCCGCCGTCCAGTCCCAGGACCAGGATCTCATTCTGTCAGCTAGAGCTTTGACGTCTGTGAAAGGGGCGGGAGGGGGGAATTTTATAAGTTTATATCTATCAAACTATACATGTTTGAGAGATGGGATGTACATCATTGCATTTATAGTTTTAATATCCACAATATTAAGCTGTATTAAAAGAAATTATTATTATCCCTTTAATCTTCGTGCATGAATATTCTAGCTAAAGGTGAACAGTAAAATTATGGATATCTGGGAAGTTGAATGTTGCTGTTTTTATATTGATACGTTACTCTGGGCATAGTGCCAAGTGGCAGAAATCCTGTTCCAGTTTTGATTAGTCTACTTCATTCACTACCAGGGTGTGTTAAAGGGATAGTAATGTTTCACAATAAAAGCAGCTCCAATTAATCTTTAGTATTTGGACCATGGAGAGTGTTATTTCAATACAGTCTGAGTTGTAGTTCAAGAGAGTTGAATGACAAAGTATCCCCCTCCCGCCCGGTTTACTGATGTAACAGCAGCAAGTCTGGATGGATCACAGAGAGGGACAGTCTCCAGTGAGCGTAAGGTAAAACCTGTCAAGGGGGACAGTGTTTTCCTTATGATCACAGTAAGAAGATTGTCCCTTGCTGTGAGCTGTCTGGTCTCAGGAGCAGATTCCACATCTGAGGGGAGGTAGCTTACACTAGGTAAAAGGGGCAGGAGGGACATACTTAATCATTTATTTACTCTTGAACTACAACTCTGACCGTAAATAACACTCTACATGGAACAAATACCATGAAGATTAATACCAGTAACAGTCAAGCTACACTTGCACATACAACAGAGATATGTTCTGGAATCTTTAGGTATGAAAATAAACTTTTATGCGAAGAGTAAAAAGTTAACCCTCTGATTGCCAGAGGGGTACGCAATTCATTGCAGAGCAACGCGTTGCGTACCCCCTGGCACTCAAAGGGTTAATTTTAGTTAGTGACAGGATCCTGCATTTCTTTCTGCCATTCACACACACACACACACACACACACACACACACACACACACACACACACACACACACACACACATGCTGCAGAGTTCTTGACTGCTTTATGGCTGCACAGCTGGATCACATAATATCACGTTACGCCACACCTCCACGCTGATGTCACTAAATATCAGTGTGCAACTTGTTCTTTCTCAAAAGAACACAAAACTGTCAACTGACTGCTAAACATAAAGTGCAGCACGATTTTCCTGTATCATAAGGTCTTGCTAAGGCTTAGAGGCCATATTCTTGTAGTCCAGCACAGGTATCACTTTCTGCCACAGCTGTCAATGAGCAGTTCTGCCACAAACAGTGTTTACAAATATGTGTACTGGAGTCTTTGTTCTGAGACTGTGTAGTCCTTGAAGGGGGTTGCCCATGAACACACAGTTAAGTATGGGACTGTCCTGGACAACCCAGACAGTTGGTCATCCTATTGATAACTTTTGGACCAACTTAACCTGAGGATGAGAGACATCCCCCCCAATTGTACACTTTAACAGGCACAGTAACAGTAGAGAAACTCAGGCACATGAGTGATCACAATACTTGTGATTAATTATAATATTACTAATGTAAAAGCCCGTGTGCACGGGCCGTGGAGCAGTGAGGTAACGGCAGTACGCAGAGCAGGACCGGCCAATTACCTAGACCTGCTCTGCCGTCTGCCGTTACCTCACTGCTGCACTCTATTGTGCAGCCTCACTCACGCAATGCAATCATGCGCAGTAGAGACTGGTCGAACGCGGGCAGTCTCTACTGCGATTGACTGCATCGTGACAAACTTTCTGGCATTTTATTATATAGGATTATATATATGATTAATTATAATTTATAGGACATAGAAATATCATACCTTTTAAAGAAGATCTAATTTAATTCTCACCAATACTGAATATTGTTTCTGGCCTTTAACTCTTTGTGTGCTAGAGAGGTGAATGTGTTGGGTACCCCTCTTGTTCTCAAACAGTTAATGGATCAGTATATACTGTGAATGTGTGTTTTAGCAGTTATATGGAGGCAGTGGCTATAAGTGTACATTTTTTCATTTGTGAAATGTTGGAGGGTATGCAGAGAGGTTAATAGAGGTTCTTAATTTATAAAACTTTGGAACTCACGGAGGTTTCTAATCCAAGAGTTCTATTGCAGCTTTTATTGTAGGAGAATATAGATCTAAAGGTGTTAAAAAGGGTGTGAATATGTTTATCATGGGAAAGTGTGACAAAGGTTTGATATAGTTGTTGTGAGATAGGAAGAGGTAACAAATAGCTATGGTACTTAACCCAGTGAAGAGTAATAAAAGCAGGCCATGTCACGAAAATAAGATATTTCTTCTCCTCGTGATATGCCAACTTTCTGTGGGACACTAGAGAGAGGCCCAGTCATTTTGTATGACAAAACTCCCACACTGTGACTTTGTAATGAGAGTCAACACATCATGACATTCTATACTGCATTGTGGGGTGAAAAATGTATGTGCATGCTTTGCAAAATGTCATGTTCTGATTGGTGAACCTGTTCTTGTACTTTATATTTTTGTTTCTGCAGCTTCGATGTGGAAAATGGGCCTTCCCCAGGCCGCAGCCCGATCGATTCGCAGGCGAGTCCGGGGCTGGTGCTGCATCCCAGCTTCCCACAGAGCCAGAGGAGAGAGTCCTTCTTGTACCGGTCAGACAGTGACTATGACATGTCTCCAAAAACAATGTCCCGGAATTCCTCCGTCACCAGTGAGGCGTAAGTAACGGAGAGTATGAAATGTGTAGGAATCTGTTCTGCTAAACTCTAATTGTCAGAGCTGGATTTCCCATTAGGAGGAATAGACAACTGCCTAGGGACAGCTGTGAAGGGAACCTCAGCTGTAGTGACCACTTACACATTCTGAGTTGCGGCCAGTGCAGTATCAATTTCCTGCATCTGAAACCTGCTTCTTCTTTATGGAGGGTAGTTTATTTACTGTCCTCATTAGAAAAGAAACTACTGGTTGCTTTTAATTGTCAGGCATACAATATTTGTATATAAAATATATTCTCTCACCTGGCCACCTAGGCCTCTCAGATCCGGAGCCGCCCCCCACAGCCCCGGCTATGGCTTTTACAAACGGGAAGACAACTTGGTAGGTAGCGCTCTATGGACCCGCAACACTCCGGAACACCCAAACACTCCACACAGCGATGATATATAAAATATCCAATTTATTGAAAAATACAAAAATAAAAAACACTGTAGCAGAGAATTCGGGAAACGTAGTATAGATACAAAGACTACACAAAAACAAAAAAAGAGAGAAAGAAACAAAAGCGCTCAGAGATCTCAAATGAAGAACAAAACAGAATCTTCGTACTAATAAATATCTGCCAGTATATCCACTAAATCTCCCAAGTGAATTTGTGCTGACAGATATATTATACCGCGATATAACAACCGCTACACAACATGTATACTTATTTCAGAAAATAGCCCATCAATATCTTCCCACACAGATCCAAGGGACTAGAATATCCTAGTCTCAATAGGGTATACTTGCTGTGTCCCAGAGTAATCGATAAATCTGCAATATCCAATCTCAGTCTGAAGCCACTTATTCTCCTCTCTTTCACTTCTCCCCTTGTTGCTCCACGTGTGGCCTTCTTCCACACAAAAATCGAATCAAAACTCTATATACAAAACAGAAGCGCAAAGAGGACCATCTAAAAGCGGAGTATTTTATTCCATAAAAATCTTGTTGCGCAAATGTTAAAATCACACTTACAAAATATACATGTACATACACATTTCTCTCTATACAATCTCCCTTTGGATCTCTGGTTGGGTTTCTCTCACATCAATCCCGACACTGAGTTCACCTCAATCAGCCTCTGGTGTTAGAAGCTGAGACGGATACTATAACATCAACTTAGCTTGTTCGCTTCTAACACCAGAGGCTGATTGAGGTGAACTCAGTGTCGGGATTGATGTGAGAGAAACCCAACCAGAGATCCAAAGGGAGATTGTATAGAGAGAAATGTGTATATACATGTATATTTTGTAAGTGTGATTTTAACATTTGCGCAACAAGATTTTTATGGAATAAAATACTCCGCTTTTAGATGTCCTCTTTGCGCTTCTGTTTTGTATATAGAGTTTTGACAAAGACAACACAAACTGCCTAACGCGTTTCATGTAAAGTTTACATTACATTTTTAAATAAATTGGATATTTTATATATCATCGCTGTGTGGAGTGTTTGGGTGTTCCGGAGCGTTGCGGGTCCATAGAGCGCTACCTACCAAGTTGTCTTCTAGTTTATTACTGGTTTATATAGTGCAGTAAGGTCCAGTTTTTACAGTAATGTGTCCAGTTTATTATCAGTTTATATATTGTGGTAAGGTTCACATCAAAATCAGTTTATTCATCAGTTTATATACTGCGGTTGTGTTCAGTTTATAAACTAATTTGACTAGCTTGTTTTTCAGTTAATATATTGTAGTAACATTCAGTGTATATAATAATTTGAACAGTTTATTCATCAGTTTATATACCATTTACAACAATGGCAGCTCAAGTATGCAGAAAAAGGGGGAAAATTATCTCCACCGAGCAGCCCAACCAGGACCACCACTCCTCCAGTCCCAAAAAATACAAATTAATATATGGTCTGGCGCTTAAGTGGTAAATCAGGACCCTGTGTACACCACATAAATAAATCCAGGGAAATTATATATGATTAACATGCATTGAAGATATTTTAATCAGATATAATTTCCCTGGATTTATTTATGTGTTGTATATAGGTTCCAGATATGCCACTTAACCCCTTAAGGACCATTGACGTACCCGGACCATCACGCTGGTCCAGCACTTTAGGACCAGTGATGGTCCTGGCACGTCACGTACTTTTAGTCACCGCACTCCTGCAGGAGCACGGTGAGTAATACCGGGGACTGAAGTTGATCGCTCCAGGACCGGAGTGTTCTCTTTCAGTCCCCCGTTCGGCGTTCTGACACACGTGATCAGTCAAGTGGGGCAGCACGCCGAACTTCCCTATCTGGTCCTTAGAGGACCACACACCCCGGGACCGCTGGTCCAGACCATATATTACAGTTTATACACTAGCGGTCAAAAGTTTTAGGACACCTCAATTTTTGCTACTTTTAGTTATTGCCATATAACTTGACAAAAACATTAGAAAAACATGTAAACATTTGGTATTTCTAAAATCAAGACAAATATTATAATCTATTTTTTTTTTAGTATTTGTAGATGTGTAAAAAAATTTTCACGCAAAAGCTAAAAAAAAGTGCATTTGTTACATTTGTTTCATCATATTTTATAAATATTTTTACAGGAAATTTGATGAAAATAATGGTATCTTTAGAAAGTCCATCTTATGGCAAGAAAAACAGTATATAATATATGTGGGTACATTAAAGGCATAGTAAAGCAGCTCTAATTAATCATCATAGTATTTGGACTGATGTAACACTGCTCAGCCAGAGCAGAAGGGAGGTGCCCAGGTAGATTGCAAAGAGGGACAATCTTCAATTAAGATAACGGAAAAACCTGAAAAACTTGTCAAGGGGGTCAGGGCTTTCATTGTTCTCATAGGAAGAAGATTGTCCCCTTCTGTTATCTGTCTGGTCTATGGACTACATTCCACATCTGAGAGGAGACGGCTTACACTAGGTAAAAGGGGCGGGAGGGGAAACTTTGCTTGTGAATATCTCTCAAACCATAAATGTCTGAGAGATATCGTTCTTCATGCTTTTTTAATGCCTACAAAATAAAATAAAGATAAAACGAAGTATTACTATCCCTTTAAATGTGTAAGAGGAAAATTACAGCTAAACAAACACAGTAGAAGTGTTAATACAGCAATTGTCCAGAAGAATTTGTCTTGATTTTAGAAATACCCAATGTTTATATGTTTTTCTAATGTTTTTGTCAAGTTAGATGGCAATAACTAAAAGTAGCAAGTATTGAGGTGTCTTAAAACTTTTGACCACTAGTGTATATTGCGGTAAGGTCTAGTTTATATAGTAACATGTCCAGTTAATTGGAAATGGTTTTAATGGGTTTTTTTTTGCCTTCCTCTGGATCGACAGGGGTGTTTAGGCATGGGCTAGACTAGATGTCTTTTTTTCAGCCTCATCAACTACGTTGTTATGTTAGTTTTTATTAGTTTATATACTGTGGTAATCTTCCGTTTACATAGTAATTTGACCTATTTAATTATCAGTTTATATACTGATATATGGTCCAGTTTATATAATAATTTATCCAGTTTATTTATCAGTCTATATATTGTGGGAAGAGCCACTTTACATAGTAATTTGGCTAGTTTATTTATCAGTTTATATATTGTGGTAAGATTCTGTTTATATACTAATTTGACTAGTTTATTTACTTGATTTTATATGGCTGTAAGGTCCAGTTTATATAGGAATTTCACTGGTTTATCTACTACCGGTAGTTTTTATATTGCTGTAAGATCCAGTTTATATAGTAATTTGACAGGATTTTTCACAAGTTGTAATACTGTTGTAATGTGCAGTTTATATAATAACATGACCAGTATATTTACTAGTTTTTATATTGCTGTAAGGTCCAGTTTAGATAGTAATTTTAACCAGTTTATTTACCGCTTAATGCACTGTGGTAAGGTCCAACAGGTTCACTATTGAAATGTCGCCCTCTATTGGGCAACCATCAAAATGGCGAGTTGAAAATGTCACCAGAATCAAAAGTGCGACATCAGAATCTCTCCCCAATGAAAAGAGCAACATTCTGATGTTGCACACATAAAGGTCACGTTGCGGACACCTCTGGCACTCATAGTCACTCACTGGAGGACTCCACTTCAGTTTTTGATTCAAATAATCCCCATAGCTAGAGTTCCTATTTGACTGTACATCACTTGCAGTTTTCTCAGGAAAATTCAGCAGTAGATGAACTATATACTGCACACATATATTGGTACACATCTACATGCTGTACAGCACTGGGGTTGTAAATAGCTTTGACATACTCAGAGTCCATGTAGGAGAGCTGCTTGTCATCCTTAATGCCTTAATCCTTTGAGTGCCAGAGAGGGCCACAATGCATTGCAAATCAGTGCGTTGCGGACACTTCTCGCACTCATAGTCACACACTGCCATCCCTTCATATCTTTATCATTTATCCCACCACAAAAACAATGTATAATAAAGATGAAGCATAGTAAAAGTAAATTGGCACAATGTTATCAAAAGACATGTTGCAACAATCAAATAGAGAATACTTAAAGCTATAATTGGACCGCAAGTACTGAATCTGCTTCCAAAACAACTGTCATACACACCGCTTCCCGCTAGCACCTCATGCACTGCCTGTGCCCCATGTTCACTCTTCCTCTGAGCCTTTTCCCTGAGACGGACCTCTCAGGTCCACCTCTCAGTCTCTTCACATCACAAGACAAGCAGCCTGAGAGGCAGACCTGAGAGGAGACTGAGAGCTGTCTGTCATGTGGATGACACATCTCAGTCTTCTCTCAGGTCCGTCTCAGGGAAACATTGTAGAGGAAGAGCGCAGCGTGGGGCAGAGGCAGTGCGTGGGGAACTAGCGGGATGTGTGTAGCAGACTCAGTACTTGTGGTCCAATAATGGCTTTTAGTTTTCTCTCTTTGGTCTTTGCTTTGCAATATTTGACCAGTTTTTTTTATTTTTTTTGTAATTGCTGAAAGCTCCAGTTTATATAGTAATTTGACTGGTTTATTCACATATTTTATACTGCTGTAACATCCAGTTTATATAATAAGTTTCCAGTTTGTTTGCTAATGTTTGTATTTCAGCAATGACCAATTTGTATAATAATTTGATAAGTAATTTCTAGTTTTTATAGTAATGTGACTGATTTATTGACTAGTTTTTAGATGGATGTATGGTCCAGTTTAGATACTAATATGACCAGTTTATTTGCTAGTTTTTAGATTTATGTATGGTCCAGTTTATATAGCAATGTGACCAGTTTATTTACTGGTTTTTAGATTGATGTATGGTCCAGTTTATATAGTAATTTGCCTGGTTTGTTTACTAGTTTTTAGATGGATGTATGGTCCAGTTTATATAGTAACTAGCAATGTGGGACGGCGTTGCCCGTCATATTATTTACACAGAGAGACATTGTGTGAAACAGAAATATGCAGTGTTACAGACACGCACTTAAAGAAGAGACAGAGCGTGTCACACACTGTGAAAAGCATACATACAGAGAGAGACACACACACATAGGCATATGATGTCACATATGTAGACAGTGTGTGACAGACACAGTGGGGATGTAGATATGCTGATTAGATTTGTAAAAAATGTTTTAATTGCAGCTCTTCAGCTTGATGAATAAGGCCCTGTATCCTTACAGTTGAAGTGAGTGTGCTGTGTTACTTGATGAATAAGGCCCTGTATCCTTACAGTTGAAGTGAGTGTGCTGTGTTACTTGATGAATAAGGCCCTGTATCCTTACAGTTGAAGTGAATGTGCTGTGTTACTTGGTGAATAAGGCCCTGTATCCTTACAGATGAAGTGAGTGTGCTGTGTTACTTGATGAATAAGACCCTGTATCTTTACAGTTGAAGTGAGTGAGCTGTGTTACTTGATGAATAAGGCCCTGTATCCTTACAGTTGAAGTGAGTGTGCTGTGTTACTTGATGAATAAGGCCCTGTATCCTTACAGTTGAAGTGAGTGTGCTGTGTTACTTGGTGAATAAGGCCCTGTATCCTTACAGTTGAAGTGAGTGGGGCTTTAACCTCTTGAATGCTACAATGGTCCCCAACGCATTGCTTTGGCAATGTGTTTGCATTGTCTGTAGCATTCTTGGTCTCATTGAAATCAATGGACATTTTCAAAGAAATCATTTTAACCCTGTGGGCCACTTGTGAGGAAGGAGTGGGCTGCACAAAACCCGAATGTGGAAGCTTTCCAAACAGATATTAACCCTTTGAGTGACAGAGGTACACAGCGCAATGTGCTGCATATCATCTCTGGTACTCCAAGGGTTAATGGGCTTAACCCTCTGAGTGCCAGAGAGGTATCCAAGGCATTGCAGCAGCACTCAAAGGGTTAAATTGAAACAAAGTGAGTCCATCAGCCCCAGTTCTTAGCATGGAAACTGAAGATCTGTGTGTTCTAACCTATTCCCCAGCTGACTCTGAGTGTCCCAGTGTGTCTTTGAAAGAAGTGATCAATGTGTGGCTCCCCAGCAAAATGGGAGCTGCTGGTTGGTGGGTTATAGTATTGTGCCATGAGTTGTTTGCAGTAGGAGTTGTAAGTCGAGAGAAGTGATGTAGCAGTAGGTGAGTTTTGGAGGAGAGGGCTAACCCTCTGACTGCCAGAGAGGTACGGAACGCATTGCAGTGTATGCGTACCCCTGTGACACTCAAAGGGTTAAGGTAGGCTGACCAGATCTCACCTTTAACCGGGGACACATAGGAAATAGCCATTTTGCAGTACTTCACTGAAATGAAAGCAGTC
Organism: Rhinophrynus dorsalis; assembly: GCA_037306005.1. Classification (NCBI taxonomy): domain Eukaryota; kingdom Metazoa; phylum Chordata; class Amphibia; order Anura; family Rhinophrynidae; genus Rhinophrynus; species Rhinophrynus dorsalis. The sequence continues at coordinate 513,524,664 of CM074721.1, forward strand.
CTGCAGTATGCATTTTTCCTATGCGTCCCCGGTTAAAGGTGAGGTCTGGTCAGCCTAGGTTAAGACTGATGTTGGAGGGTGGGCTAACTGTTCCTTACAGCCGCCCCTGGGTGTGTGTGGCAGGGGACGCAGGTTTTCTCTCTTATATATATATATATATATATATATATATATATATATATATATACACTACCAATGTGGGACGGTGTTGGGTGTACGTGTGTGAAATGTAGACACACTGATAAACACAGAAATATGCAACACACAGGCAGACACATACACACAGTGAGCGGCAGAGACATGCACACACATACCGGAGATGCACACATGGACACACATATGTAAGAGAGATGGACACACACATGCACGCAACATATATGCGCAGAAACACATACGTGCATGAGTTGTGCACCCCTCTGGCACTCAAATGGTTAATGTATAGAGAGGCATGTCAGAGTTAAATAGCAGTGGGAAGTGTATTCATTCCTAGGAACATTGACTTGTGGGGTCCCAGGAGGGGAGTCATGTGGTGCTGATGTGGAGACACAAATGGGGCAATCTGGTTTAAAAGTGGGCGGGGCTTAATATAAATGTGGGAAAAGTGCTAGTAATAGGCTGGGGAAGGAGGAGCAGTGGGAGGGAAGTGCAAGTTTACAGTGTGAGGGGTTTGAACACACTCCCTGAGGGGTAAACCTTGATACACAACCCTGTGGCAGTCAGTGGGTTAAGTGTGTACCTGATGGCTGTCTGTCCTGTGTCTTGTATGGGAAATAATGACAGTGAAGAAGTAATTCAGCAATGAGGACATACTTTAACCCTTTGAGTGCCATTTTGTTCCCCTGGTGCTGTAGCACCCTTCAGTAGCTGTACTACAGGTCCTGCTGAGGCCACTGGGAGTCTGGGTGAGTGACTGTGTGTCAGCCATATTTCTTTCTGGCTTTGTGTGTGTGTGTGTATGGGTTTTTGGTGCTGTGTGAGTGGGGCATGTGTGTGTAATTCCTGGGAACTTTTACTTGTGGAGTCCCTCATGTGGTGCTGATGTGGAGAGAGCAATGGGGCAATTTGGGTTAAAAGTGGGCGGGGCTTAATCGTGAGTGGGGGCGGGGCTTAACATAAATGTGGGAAAAGTGTTAGTAATAGGCTGGGGATGGAGGAGAAGTGGGAGGGAAATGCAAGTTTACAGTATGAGGCGTTTGAACACACTCCCTGAGGGGTAAAACGTGATACACAACCCTGTGGCAGTCAGTGGGTTAAGTGTGTACCTGATGTCTGTCTGCCCTCTGTGTTGTATGGCAAATCATGACAGTTAAGAAATAATTGAGCAATGAGGACCTACCTTAACCCTTTGAGTGCCATTTTGTTCCTCAGTGGCTGTGCTACAGGTCCTGCTGAGGCCACTGGGAGTCAGGGTGAGTGACTGTGTGTCAGCCATATTTCTTTGTGGCTTTTGTGTGTGTGTGGTACTGTGTGTGTGAATGGGGCATGTGTGTGTTTGTGTGTGTGGTGCTGTGTGAGTGGGGCATGTGTGTGAGTTTGGTGCTGTGTGAGTGGGGCATATGTGTGTTTGTCTGTGGTGTAGGAGCAAGTGGCAGCCATATTGTTTTTTTCTGACTTTGATAGTGGTGGGCGGGCTGCATAGTGGGGGTGGGCCAACTCCCTTCGGCCACTGCAATTGGTGTGAAAATCACGCCCCCATTGAATCACCCAATGGAACAGTAACCCCTCCTTATTGCCACCCCTGGGTGTGTGTGTCTCCTGAGGAGACATAAATTATGCAATGAGCCTTTCTCTTTTATATATATATATAGATTTGCCTGGTTTATTTACTAGTTTTTAGATTCATATATGGTCCAGTTTATATAGTAGTTTGCCTGTTTTATTTACTAGTTTTTACACTGATGTATGGTCCAGTTTATATAGCAATGTGACTGGCTTATTTACTAGTTTTTATATTCATGTATCGTTCAGTTTATATAGTAATTTGACCAGTTTATTTACTAGTTTTTAGACAGATGCATGGTCTAGTTTAAATAGTAATTTCACCTTTTTATTTAGTAGGTTTTAGACTGATGTATGGTCTAGTTTATACAGTAATGTCACTGGTTGATTTATTAGTTTTTAGATGAATGTATGGTCCAGTTTATATAGTAATATGACCAGTTTACTTACTAGTTTTTAGATTGATGTATGGTCCAGTTTATATAGTAATGTGACCAGTTTATTTACTAGTTTTTAGATTGTTGTATGGTCCAGTTTATATAGTACTGTAACCAGTTTATTTACTAGTTTTTAGATTGATGTATGGTCCAGTTTATATAGTAATGTGACCAGTTTATTTACTAGTTTTTAGATTGTTGTATGGTCCAGTTTATATAGTACTGTAACCAGTTTATTTACTAGTTTTTAGATTGATGTATGGTCCAGTTTATATAGTACTGTAACCAGTTTATTTACTAGTTTTTAGTTTGATGTATGGTCCAGTTTATATAGTAATGTGACTGGGTAATTTACTAGTTTTTAGATTGATGTATGGTCCAGTTTATATAGTAAGGTGACCAGTTTATTTACTAGTTTTTAGATTGTTGTATGGTCCAGTTTATATAGTACTGTAACCAGTTTATTTACTAGTTTTTAGATGAATGTATGGTCCAGTTTATATAGTAATATGACCAGTTTATTTACTAGTTTTTAGATTGATGTATGGTCCAGTTTATATAGTAATGAGACTGGGTAATTTACTAGTTTTTAGATTGATGTATGGTCCAGTTTATATAGTAATGAGACTGGGTAATTTACTAGTTTTTAGATTGATGTATGGTCCAGTTTATATAGTAAGGTGACCAGTTTATTTACTAGTTTTTAGATTGTTGTATGGTCCAGTTTATATAGTACTGTAACCAGTTTATTTACTAGTTTTTAGATGAATGTATGGTCCAGTTTATATAGTAATGTGACTGGGTAATTTACTAGTTTTTAGATTGATGTATGGTCCAGTTTATATAGTAATTTGACCAGTTTATTTACTAGTTTTTAGATGGATGTATGGTCCAGTTTATCAGTTTACCTATTCCTTTACTGTCCAATTCATTTAACCTCTTGGATGTTAGAGAGCTGTGTATCTCATTGCTTCACAATGTGTTTAAGATCTTTCTAGCATTCAAGGAGTTGTATTTTTTTTGTGTTTGCATATTACAGGTCAAGGTGAATATTTTTACTAAGCAACAGTGGATGGAGCTGGGTGGGGATTGGGTGTGGCCATGGGTGAGGCTAATGGCATCTAGGTCTAATGTTTAATGTTTAAAAACCCTTTGAGTATCAGAGAGGCACTCAGAGGGTTAAAGGAGAACTAACACCTCTTAATAATAACCACCATACTTACCTTACTATGGACACAAAATCCTAATGTCCCTATGAATTTTGCCCTTGTTTCTTTGTTCAAGAGGTACATCTTCAGTCCATCCTGGCTGGATATCATCCACGGAGGCGGACATGACAGCTGCCAGCAATACCGCAGGACCTCAGGCTTTGTAATCTTAACACCTCTGCTCCTGAAAAGGTTAAGTAGGCTCTTACATTTTACATGCTTCAGGTGAAAAAACTGCCAGTAACTGTCATGGCCGCCTCCATGGACAGGACATCTAGGACTGGCTGAATATGTTCTTTCTTGAACAAGTACACAATAGTAAAATTCATAGGGCCATTTGGATTTTTTGGCCTTAGTAAAGTAAGTGGGGATGAAAATTAGGAGGTTCTACGTCTCCTGTAAATGTCTCCCACCAAATCCTTTACAATTGTAGTCTGTGGATATATATATATATGATCAATACTCCAGGCTGGTGTGAGTCAGAAGGGAGGGGCCATTACCGTTACTATTGGACTGGGACTGGTTATTACTAGACTGCTCAGCGGAACTTCAGAGTAGAACTGCACACAGTCCACTGACTACACAGCTCATACATGCACTTCTGTGTTAAAAGAACCTAAGTGATTTATTTACTCACTTGAGATAATAAATGTGATTTGTTCTCGCATTCCATCAGTATAGAATAAAATGGACAGAATATGGTTATTGTTAAAGAGGAACATTCACATAAAAAAAAATTGACCACGGCTTTGAATAATTAATATAAGATTAGCGCTGGGTGTTTGTTTAAACCCACTTAAGTAGGTGGAGATATTAAGCTTGAAAATGTGCCACTTGCGCATTCTGCGGCACCCTGTATGTACGGCACGGAGCCACGGGACTTCCCACCTCCCTCCCAGCAGCCTCAAGGGGCGTGTTCACACTTCCCTTTGGAGCTGTGTTTTTCCTTGCTAACGTTAAAGCAAGCTCCGTTTACCATGCTGATGTGAATGTTCTGCTTTAAAGCGGAACTATCCCTCCAAATAAAGTGCCGCCCCCCAAATAATTATTGCTATAACAATAAGCATATAAATATTATAGTATTATACAGAATAAGTCCTACTAGATCTGAGGCTGATAGTGAGGCTTCTTACTTTAGGGGCATCTGTGTGCCTGTGCCGACAGTCATTTCCTGTTACCTTAAGGTACAATGCTACTTCTCCTCACCAATCCTGGAGGAGACTGGGATGGACAACGCAGGCGCACAGATGTCTCTAAGGCAAGATGTCTGCGCTGATGCCTGCCTCTGAGTCTCGGATCAAGTATGATTTCTTAATAACACAGGACTTATTCTTTATAATACTAGTATTTCTCTGTCCTCCAATACAGGTTACTGGTAACTCTGGGTAGGTGATCCGCCCCTTTAAGTGGGCAGGAACAGTTCTAGAATTGTATGCAGGAGGTGGAGCCTACCTTCCCTCCTTGGCTGCAGCTAGCCAACCAGCTGTTTTAAATACCCTAGGGCTGTTTTAAATACCCTAAACATTCCCTTAGTGCAGTAGGTTCCTTCTGACCCTTCTGATGTGTTTCAGGAGACTAAAAAGCCCCTTTCTTGCTTTCCACCTAACCCCACTCTTGACCGCCTTGTGTCTGCAGAGTAGAAGTCTCTGGATAGGAAACCTTCTGTGTCCAAGAAATTTGCCAAGCTTTATCCCTTCTCTGAGGCAGCACTTGCTCAGTGGGTTCATCCTCCCAAAGTGGATGCTCCTGTCTCCATGCTATCCAAGTCTACTGCCTTGCTGGTTTCTGATGCGCCAGCTCTGAAAGACTGGACTGACAAGAAACTTGAGGTTTCCCTCAAGTCCATTTTTGCCACTGCTGGTTCTGCCATGCATCCAGCGTTCGATGCAGCATGGGTTAACCGGGCCATTGAGGTCTGGACTGAACAGCTCACCCTGGCTGTCCGTCAGGGTGCCCCTACTTCGGATATGCTGTGGCTTCTTGCCAATATTTCTGAGGCCCAGCACTATGTTTCGGCTGCCTTGTTTGATGCCATCAGTTTGATGGCTAGGGTTTTCAACATGTCTGTGGTTGCCAGACGGGCTTTTTGGGTCAAGATCTGGTCTGCTGACACTGCTTCCAAGAAAGCCTTGCTCTCCTTGCCTTTTCAAGGCACTTCATTGTTTGGGCCAGATCTCAAGGATCTGATTAGTGAGGCCACAGGGGGTAAAAGTACCTTTCTGCCTTTGGTCCCCAGGAAGAAAATGCCACTTAAGTGTAATCTGTATTTTTGTTCTTTTCAGACTGAGACACGTCTGGCAAACCATACGGTTCCCTCAGCTCCACGTACTTCCTCCAAGCCCAAATAGCAATGGAAGCCCAAGGTCTACTCCAAGCTCAAGGCTTCCAAGCCTTCTTCGGCATGACTTACAGAACCCGGGTCCACACTCTGCTGTGGGTGGTTGTCTGCATCACTATCACAGCAGGGAGGATTCAGTGAGGGACCCATGGGTTTTGCAGGTAGTGATGGGAGGGTACAGGATCCCTTTTGTCTCTCTTCCTCCCTTTCACTTTCTTCCTTCTCCTATGCCTCAGGGCGCAGAGAAACGCCGACTGTTCAACGGCACTGTTCAGGCTCTTCTAGACAAGGACATTCTGGAGCGGTACCAGTTCAGGACAGAGGTATGGGTTTTTACTCAAACCTCTTTGTGGTCTCCAAAAAGGACAGAGGTTGTCGTCCCATTTTGGATTTGATGGACCCGGACTCATTATCACCAGGACTGTCTATGGACGGTGATTGCTGCCATGTCCCTGGGGGAATTCCTTGCATCCCTGGATCATCAGGATGTGTACTTACACATTTCCATTCATCCAGAGAGCCAACAGTATCTCCGGTTTGCCTGCGATTGGGGACATTTTCAGTTCTCAGCTCTTCCATTTGGTCTGACGACAGCTCCTCAGGTGTCCTGGGAGCCTTAGTGTCCGTCCTCCACCGAGACGGCATCAGAGTTACTCCATACATAGATGACCTGCTTCTGAAAGCCTCTTCTGCTGAACTTCTTCATCAGCAGGTTCAGCAATGCATTCATGCTCTCACCCATCGCGGGTGGATCATCAACTTGGACAAATCAGATCTTGTCCCATCCCAGCGTCTGGTCTTCCTGGGCCAGTTCCAGCCAAGAAGCTGTCATCTCTCATGGGGAAATTCATTTCCACCATAGAGGCGGTACCATTTGCCATGGCACACAGCAGGGAACTCCAGCGGTTTGTGATCCAGGTGTGCAGGGGTCGGCTGTACTTTCTGAAAGACGTCGGTGTCACCTCCTCTTCATGTGGAACTGAGTTTGTCCTGGGGGCTCGAACTCTCCAATCTGCTGAAGGGCAAGTCCTTCCTGGTTTCCTTCTAGACCACGGTGATGAAGGATGCCAGCCTCTCTGGATGGGGAGCGGTCTTGGGTCACCTGAGTGCACAGGGTCGGTGGTCTCCGGAAGAATCTCTCCTTCTCATCAGCATGTTGGAGCTTCGGGTGATATTTCATGCCCTTCGTCATTGGACATCTCAGCTGGAAGACTGCCCAGTCCGGGTAGAGTCCGACAACGCCACGGCCGCGGCTTACATCAACAAGCAGGGTAGAACAAGAACCCTCGCCGCTTGGTTAGAGGTCAAGGCTATTACACGTTCCTGCTATATCCGCAGTGCACATTACTGGCATAGACAACGTCATGGCATACTTCCTCAGTCGACACACAGTGGACAGCGGAGAGTGGGAGCTGCACCCAGAGGTGTTCACCCTCATTGTTCAGAAATGGGGTCTTCATTACATCGACCTGATGGCGACAAGACACAACAGGAAGGTTCCGATGTTCTGCTTTCGATGGAGGGACCCTCTAGCTCTGGCAGTGGATGCAATGTCCATTCCTTGGTTATTCCCTCTGGCCTACATCTTTCTTCTCCTCCCCATGTTGCACAGGGTGTTATGGAAATTATGACTGGAGCATTGTCCAGTCATTCTGATTGCTCCGTACTGGCCTCGCCAGTCTTGGTTTCCGGAGCTTCTGGATCTGTCAGTGGCTGAGCCATTCCGGCTCCCTTGCCGGCCGGATCTTCTTCTACAGGGTTACCTGTGGAAGGAGGATATTCATCGTTTAGCCTTGACGGCTTGGAAATTGAATCCTCAAAATAATGGAGCGAACCAGTACCCACGTACTGGGGTCACACAGTCTCTACCGGTGCTGTAAAGAATGCAGCAAGCAACCGGTGAACATGGAGCGAACCAGTACCCGCGTACTGGAGTGACACAAGCTCTACCGGTGCTGTAAGGAACGCAACAAGCAGCCAGTGAACATGGAGCGAACCAGTACCTGCGTAATGGAGTGACACAATCTCTGCCTGCACTGTAAGGAACACAACAAGCAGCCGGTTAACATGGAGCGAACCAGTACCCGCCTACTGGAGTGACACAATCTCTACCGGCTCTGTAAGGAACGCAGCAAGCAGCCGGTTAACATGGAGCGAACCAGTACCCGGGTACTGGAGTTACGCAATCTCTACCGGTGCTGTAAGGAACGCAGCGTACCCGCGTACTGGAATACACAAACAAAGTGAATGAAAATGTCGCCAAAGGCGACTGGAGGCAGGAGACACTCTGCAGGCATCCAGGAGCAGGAACACAGCCGGTACAGGACAGGAAGCAGGACCATCAATGGCAGTCAACCGGAGCAGGAACGGCAGCAGGAACAGCAACCCCAACTGGATCAGTAACGAAAACTGGAACCGAGGACGCTGTCAGACAGGAACTCAGGATCACTGGAGAGCGAAGATAGTAGATGGCCCAGGAAGCTCAGGAACACAATGCAGGTGCAGGTGACATAGAGACACCAAGAAAGGGCAACCAAAGGGTGCCCAAGCCCAGACTAAATTGGCAATACTGGGCGGGTTGAAAGCAGACAGCCAATGGAGAGCCATTCAGGTAACTGACAGGAAAGGCAGCAAATCACGGGCACCGTGATACCTTCCTATCTTGGTGTGCTGACAAGGACCTGTCTCAGGAATTTGATCTGACTACGGTCCTGGACTTTTTTTAGGATGGTGCAGATAAGGGCCTCAGTTTGAGTTCCCTTAAAGTTCTGACGTCTGCTCTCTCTGTTTTCTTTCAGAGGCACATTGACATCCTTTCTGATGTCAAGGTTTTCTTCCAGGGCGTTGCCCATACTCGTCTGGCTTTAAAGATTCCTGCTCCTCCATGGGATCTTGACTTGGTTTTGGGCGTTCTTCAGTGCCCTCCATTTGAGTATTTGGCTACTATTCTTCTATGCCTGTTGATGTGGAAAATGGCTTTTCTTCTGGCAATTGTGTCTGTCCGTCGTGTGGCGGAGTTACATGCTCTATCCTGTAAACCACCCTATCTGGTGTTTCACAAGGACAAGGTGGTGCTTCGCACCTCTCAGGAGTTTCTCCCGAAGGTGGTTTCGGAGTTCCACATCAGTCAGGAGATTGGTGCCCTCTTTCTGCCCTGACCCCACCTCTGACAAGGAGAGGGATCTCCACTTGTTAGATGTGGTGTGTTGTCTCAAGTTTTTTGTACATCGCACTGAGTCTATCAGGCAATCAGATGCGTTGTTCGTCATTCCTGAGGGTCCTAGGGCAGGAAGACGTGCATCCAAGGTGACTATTGCTTCTTGGATCAAGTCCACTATTCGTAAATACTTATGACCTGAGGAAGAAGCCTGTTCCTTTCAGGGTCATGGCTCATTCTACTTGATCTATTGAGGCCTCTTGGGCTTACAAGAATCAAGCCTCTGCTGATCAGTTATGTAAGGCTGCCACCTGGTCATATGTGCACACCTTTTCGCAACATTACCATGTTGATGTACTGGCATTGGCTGACTCCAGCTTTGGGAGGAAAATCCTGGAGACAGTCTTGCCTGTCTAGGATCTTCTTCGGTTCTTGGTGCTTCCTTCACTTTGAGCCCCGTTGGCTCTAGTCAGTGTGCTGTGTAGCAGTTTGGGGTGTTGTTACACCTGTTCAGTGTCCGTTGACACTTCATTATTTGTTGGGCTATCTCTGATCTGATGGTTCATATCTGCTCTGGTGACTTTGGGGGCCTTGCGCATGGTCCTTGCCTTATTTCCCGCCTCTGGGAAACTCAATGGTTTGACATCCCAGAGTTACCAGTAACCTGTATTGTACGACAGAGAAAAGAGGATTTTAGTCTTACCTGTTAAATCCTTTTCTCTTAGTCCATACAGGTTACTGGTCTCCCACCCTGTCAAGGGACTATGCTTGGCTGTCCTGTGGCAGACTGTGGGGGTCCTTCGGGGTCATGCTCACAGGAGTCTTCTTTCCCTTCTACTATTTAGTCAGTAGTTAGTGTCACAAATCTTTCTGGAGCTGGTTGGCTAACTGCAGCCAAGGAGGGAAGGTAGGCTTCACCCACTTCATACAATTCCAGAATTGTTCCTGCCTACTTAAAGGGGCGGATCACCTACCCAGAGTTACAAGTAACCTGTATGGATTAAGAGAAAAAGATTTAACAGGTAAGACTAAAATCCTCTTTTCTATGCGTATCGCTATATCAATAATTTGGGGAGGCACTTTAATTGGAGGGATTGTTCCACTTTAAAAGATGCACTAACTGAGCACACATCATCACAGGGAAACCTATAAAAATGTTGGAGGGTTCAATTTTTTCTATTTTTATATTATTATCAAACTAAATGATGGGTTATATGTATAACGATGGCATCAAAAGAAACCCCTGCTTATGCTTAAAAAAGTATATCATTTATATAGGTGGACTAAATGAATCTAAGGGAAAATATGGTTGGACAAAGGCATACTAAAAAGGCCAAAATTGCTCTTGTCCTCTTGTGTAAAAAAACCCTTGTCAGCAGCTTCTCCTAGTTGAACAAAAAACATATCTTTCTTAGTAAATATGGCATTGAGATGCCTATCTCAGATTTTATTAAATGCGCTCACAAACTTATAAAGGGATAGTAATGTTTCAAAATAAAAGCAGCTCTAATTAATCATCATAGTATTTGGACTTTGGAGAGTGTTATTTCAATTCTGTCAGAGTTGTAGTTCAAGAGTAGTTTAATGACAAAGTATCCCCCTCCCGCCCCTTTTACTGATGTAACACTGCTCACCTCAGAACAGAAAGGTGGTGTCCAGATGGATCACAGAGAGGGACAATCTTCAATTAGCATAAGGGAAAAACCTTTCAAGGGGGGCAGAGTTTTCATTGTTCTCACAGTAAGAAGATTGTCCCTTGCTGTGAGCTGTCTGGTCTATGGACCAGATACCACATCTATGGGGAGGTGGCTTACACTAGGTAAAAAGTACTTTATCATTCAATTATCATAATTATTATATAATTATATATTATTATAATCTTGAACTACAACTCTGACAGAATTGAAATAACACTCTCCATGGTCCACATACTATGACGATTAATTAGAGCTGCATTTATTGTGAAACATTACTATCCCTTTAAAATATACAGTTCATGTTGGGATTTTCACCATTATCTGCATTTCACTGAGATCTCTAAACTCATCTGGTCTCGTCCGTGGTATGCTTCGGTTCTTCTTTTAACCCTTTAAGGACCAGAGGTGTGTGCAAGACATTGCATACCTTTCTGGTCCTTAACCCTTTGAGTGCCAGAGTGGTATGCAATGCATCATGTAATTTTACTGTGAACAAAACACACACACATGCCATTCAAAAAAATATAATTTGTTTGTGGATGCCACCTAACTTGGACAAAAGCGGATCTCCTAAGAGTAAAATAAAATAAAATATTTCAGATCACCATTTTTTGATAGTAACCCGCTCCGGATCAGCCATCTGGTCAGTCTCTACTGCGCATGTGCTGTTATGCACACAGGGAGCTTCACAGCCTAGCAATGAATATATATTGATAATATGATAAAGCGTAACAGAAAAAACAAACATGTGGATGGGAAATAAACAGGTCCATCCAGATCACTGAGGAGTCACATACTGCCTTTATGGGTTGGCCAGGAGATCAATTGACAGTCTGTTGTCAGCTCAGAGACTCCAAGTCCTGAGGGAGTTTATTTTATTTAGAAAATGTGTTGCCAGGAAGAATACATTGAGAGCATTGACAGTAAAGAGTTCCATATTTACACAAATAAAGAACATCCTATATAATAATCAGCCAGATGTATGTTTGCCTGATGCAGTCATGTTCAGTAGAGACTGAGCTCTGTCCGATGCAGTCAAGCACAGTAGAGACTGCCCGATGCAGTCTTGCGCAGTAGAGACTGAGTTCTGTCCGATGCAGTCATTTTCAGTAGAGACTGAGCTCTGTCCAATGCAATCATGTGCAGTAGAGACTGAGCTCTGTCCGATGAAGTCATGTAAAATAGAGACTGAGTTCTGTCCGATGCAGTCATGTAAAATAGAGACTGAGCTCTGTCCGATGCAGTCATGTAAAATAGAGACTGAGCTCTGTCCGATGCAGTCATGCGCAGTAGAGACTGAGCTCTGTCCAATGCAGTCATGCGCAGTAGAGACTGAGCTCTGTCCAATGCAGTCATGCTCAGTAGAGACTGAGCTCTGTCCAATGCAGTCATGTGCAGTAGAGACTGAGCTCTGTCCGATGCAGTCATGCACAGTAGAGACTGCCCGATGCAGTCATGCACAGTAGAGACTGCCCGATGCAGTCATGCACAGTAGAGAGTGAGTGCTGTCCGATGCAGTCATGTGCAGTAGAGACTGAGCTCTGTCCGATGAAGTCATGTAAAATAGAGACTGAGCTCTGTCCGATGCAGTCATGTAAAATAGAGACTGAGCTCTGTCCAATGCAGTCATGCGCAGTAGAGACTGAGTTCTGTCCGATGCAGTCATGCGCAGTAGAGACTGAGTTCTGTCCGATGCAGTCATGTGCAGTAGAGACTGCCCGATGCAGTGATGCACAGTAGAGACTGCCCAATGCAGTCAAGCTCAGTAGAGACTGCCCGATGCAGTCATGCACAGTAGAGACTGCCTGATGCAGTCCTGCGCAGTAGAGACTGAGTTCTGTCCGATGCAGTCATACGCAGTAGAGACTGCCTGATGCAGTCATACGCAGTAGAGACTGTCCGATGCAGTCATGCACAGTAGAGACTGCCCGATGCAGTCATGCACAGTAGAGACTGAGCTCTGTCCGATGCAGTCATGCGCAGTAGAGACTGAGTTCTGCCCGATGCAGTCATGTGCAGTAGAGACTGAGTTCTGCCTGATGCAGTCATGTGCAGTAGAGACTGAGTTCTGTCTGATACAGTCATGCACAGTAGAGACTGAGTTCTGTCTGATGCAGTCATGCGCAGTAGAGACTGAGTTCTGCCCGATGCAGTCATGTGCAGTAGAGACTGAGTTCTGTCTGATACAGTCATGCACAGTAGAGACTGAGTTCTGTCTGATGCAGTCATGCGCAGTAGAGACTGAGTTCTGCCCGATGCAGTCATGTGCAGTAGAGACTGAGTTCTGTCTGATACAGTCATATGCAGTAGAGACTGAGTTCTGTCTGATACAGTCATATGCAGTAGAGACTGAGTTCTGTCTGATGCAGTCATGCGCAGTAGAGACTGAGTTCTGCCCGATGCAGTCATGTGCAGTAGAGACTGAGTTCTGTCTGATACAGTCATGCGCAGTAGAGACTGAGTTCTGCCCGATGCAGTCATGTGCAGTAGAGACTGAGTTCTGTCTGATACAGTCATGCGCAGTAGAGACTGAGTTCTGCCTGATGCAGTCATATGCAGTAGAGACTGAGTTCTGCCCGATGCAGTCATACACAGTAGAGACTGCCCAAACACTTGGCCCGTGTACACGGGCTTTTACACTAGTTATATATAAATGCACATACATACATACTAAAAATATATATACAGTTACATATTGTTTTCAGATATAAAGAAGAAATCATTGTTAGGGATTTTAGACTGGGAAAAGATCTGATTTTTTTCAGGTAGGTTATTCCAGACATTTGGAGATCTGAAGGGTAAGGCAGATAGACCGTCTTCTTCCTTGTAGTGTGGAATACTCAGTGTGTTGTTAGCAGTGGAGCAGATGTTATAGTTAGTATGGAAATGCACCATCTTACCTTGATATATTGCACATAGACACTCTAGTTTCTAAATCCTGTTTATTCATACCTGGAAACTTAATTCTTTGCAGCCCTCAGAGAGACGTGTTTTAACCCTTTGAGTGTCAGAGGTGTACACAACGCATTGCAAAGCAATGTATTGCATACCCCTCTATCACTCAAAGGGTTAATGACCTGGCAGGTCCCAGGTATGGGCGATATCTGTGTAATCTGGACACTCAAGCTGGTCAAGAAAGTTCTCCAAGTCTGTTACAGTAATACAAATGGCAATATTAGCCATACTGACATGTTAATGAGACTCATGTAGGCACATAGGGAGATATATGAGAGACATGGATTCTGTGGGACATATGGATCAAGTGAAAAGTACAACACCCAACTTCTCCGCAGGTAACAAGTAAAAATGTTGATTTAAATGGGGCCTTTAACTCTTTGAGTGCCAGATGGATGCCTCTCTGGCACTCAAAGGGGTATCTAACACACTGTATCTTATTGTATTAGAAACCTTCCTAGCATTTCAAGAGGTTAAAAGCTCCATTTAAAGAATCAGTTTTTATTGCGAAAAAAAAATATACACTGCAAGGCTTTTTCTGCTGAGTACTGCAGGGAGATACTTAACTCAAATGTTATTACAGTTTAAGTTGTGAGAACCTGACGGAGCTTATTATCACATATTATGGAGAACTGTAACCTGAGGCTAGAAAAGAAAAACTATCTGGACACCAGGAGGCACTGTTGCTAACAGTTTAATAAAAGAAAAAAACATGATATAAAAAGTTTGATGTCATAGCTTAAAGTGGAACTTTCACATACTATAAATTCGCCCTCCAATAATTAAACATATGGCGACTAGCTTCATATTACATCTATTACCTCTCAGAAGTACCAGATTCTAAAGTTATCCTTAATCTTTGGAGACTGGAAGCCAGGCATCAGCGCAGACATCTTGGCTGCACACCTGCGCCGTCAGTCCTGGTCTCCTCTAAGAAGCATTGCAGTGTGCCACAAGGTAACCGGAAGGGGCTGATGGCACCGGCGCTTAAACGGCACTAACCTGGCTGTCTCCAAAGATTAAGGATTTCTTTCGAATCTGCCACTTGTGAGAGGTAATAGACGTATTATGAAGCTAGTTGCCATATGTTTAATTATTGCAGGGTAACTATAGTATGTGAAAGTTCCACTTTAATACAGCCTAGTCTGTAAGGACACTGGGTGCTGTTTGACAATTGTATGTATAGTTCATAAATCTACTTAAAGGTATAGTAATGTTTAGGTAGTAAAGTATAATTGAGTGTTTTATGTACATTTGTATAACGATGTGTAGCTGTGGAACCATCTATAACGCTGCCTTTTATCCTAGAATAATTTTCCCCCTACATAAAGCAAGCCGCCTCCCCTCAGATCTGGAATCCGGTCCTGGGACCGGACAGATCACAGCGAGGGACAGTCTTCTTCCCTTTAGTATAAGGAAAAGCCTGCCTCTTGATGAAGGAGGGCAGGTTTATCCTTATGCTGAAAGAAGATTGTCCTGTGTCACTATCTGTCCGGACCGACTTGCTGAGGCTTAATGTATGTAAAAGGGGCGGGAGGGGGAAACTTTATTATGGGATAAAAGGAAAACAGCAAAGTTATAGATGGTTATACATCGTTATACAAATGTATATATAAGACTCAATCTTGTTTTACTACCTAAATATTACTATCCCTTTAAAAAATAAATAAATAAATAAAGCTGTATAAATGTGTACACAAGTATTTTTTCAGGAATTCTAGAATTGTGCCCCCCCCCCATAAGAGAAAAGTTTATTTTCAATGGTAATTTCCTTTTGAAGGGATATTAATCAGTGGTTTTGTTTTGTTTTCCTACAGACACGCTGAGGACCTCATTGTTACACCGTTCGCACAGGTACCTAATCACCTCCTAATCGTGCCCACCCAATTACCCTACTATGGCCTGAAAATCTTAATGACCCCCTCTGCATTTTGGTGTTGTGCATTTGTTCAAGTCATAACATCATCAATCAGTCCTACATGTTGTGTCCATGGAGGAGGACATGACGGTTGTAGTAGCAGGACCTCATGGCCTTAACCCTTTGCATGCCAGAGGGGTGGGAAACGCATTGCAGAGCAATGCATTGCTCACCTCTCTGGCATTCAAAGGGTTAAACTCTGCTCTCTGCAAATGATAACACTTTAAGGGTCATATATGTGTGAAGTGAATTGCTTCACACCCTTCTGGCCATTAACCCCTTAACGACCGGCCAATCAGCGCGATCAGTTAAGGACCACGGAGCATTTATTTTTGTTGCTCCATCCACTTCCGGACTCCCCGAACTGCGTGCAGCCGCGGGGGGAGCCCGGAATTCCATGACGGTCATAGTACGTCATGGGTCGTTCAGTCAGATCAACCCTTGACGTACTATGACCGGCAAGGGTCGTTAAGGGGTTAAAGAGTTAAAGGGATAGTAATGTGTCATAATAAAAGAACCTCCAATTAATCTTCATAGTATTTGGGCCATGGAGAGTATTATTTCAATACTGTCAGAGTTGTAGTACAAGAGTAATTGAATGATAAAGTATCGCCCTCCCACGCATTTTACTGATGTAACACTGCTCACCTCAGAGCAGCAAAACTGTCCGGATGGATCGCAGAGAGGGACAAACTTCAGTGATCATAAGGAAAAACCTGAAAGACCTGTCAAGGGGGTCAGGGGTTTAATTGTTCTCACAGTAAGAAGATTGTCCCTTGCTGAGATCTGTCTGGTCCCAGGACCAGATTCAACATCTGAGGGGAGGTGGTTTACACTAGATAAAAGGTGCGGGAGGGGGAAATTTTTTATCATGTGTATTAACATTCTGTACTGCTCTCCATCCTACCTGCCACTCCCTTCTAGCCAGATACTAACATTCTGCGCTGCTCTCCCTCCTACCTGCCACTCCCTTCTAGCCAGATACTAACATTCTGCGCTGCTCTCCCTCCTACCTGCCACTCCCTTCTAGCCAGATACTAACATTCTGCACTGCTCTCCATCCTACCTGCCACTCCCTTCTAGCCAGATACTAACATTCCGCACTGCTCTCCCTCCTACCTGCCACTCCATTTACAGCCAGATACTAATAATCCATACTGCTCTCCATCCTACCTGCCACTCCCTTCTAGCCAGATACTAACATTCCGCACTGCTCTCCCTCCTACCTGCCTCTCCCTTCTAGCCAGATGCTAATAATCCATACTGCTGTCCTCCCACTTGTCACTCCCTCACTCTTTGCCAGCGACATGCTAACATTCCACACTGCTCTCCCTTCCACCTGCCATTCCCTCACTCCTTGCCAGTCAGATGCTGAGATTCCACATTGTTCTTCCTCCCATCTGTCACTCCTTGCCAGTCAGATGCTAAGATCCGACATTACTCTAATCCCATCTGTCACTCCCTACCAGGTAATGGAGAACTAACACTTCTTAATAATCCCCACTTACCTCACAATCCTAATGGCCCCTATGAATTTAGTCTTTGTGTCTTTGTTTGCAGCTGCAGTCAGTCCTAGATGTACTATCTGTGGAGGAAGACATGACAGTCACTGGCACTTTTATCAGACTTAATCAGAGAACTCCCACTGCTGAAAGGTGTTTTATTCAAAAGTTATTTCAGCTCAAACTTGAATTTTTTAGGTGCAGTAGCACAGTGGCCTGAAATTGTACAGTGGCGCTGTTGCTACACCATCCTATGGACTGCTCTGTTCAGTTGGCCATAAATCTCCATAGGATGGTGTAGCAACAGCACCACTGTACAATTTCAGGACATTGTGATATTGCACCTAAAAAAATAAAGTTTGAGCTGCAATAACTTTTGAATAAAACACCTTTCAGCAGGGAGTATACTACATTTTAAGTATTACTATCCCTTTGAGGATTAAATCGATGTGCAGTGCATTGTGTAGGAATGTGTTGTGCACTCATCTTGCCTGTACAGGGTTAATATTACCATGTGCAGTGAGCAGCTGAGGTCCTGTGGTTCGGTCAGCAAACTGTCATGTCTGCCTCCATGGATTTAAGAAGTTATTTGAGCAAAGGCACAAGGCCACAATTCATAGGGGCCATTAGGATTTTCTGCCCATAATATGGAAAGTGGGGGCTTATTATTAAGAGGTGTTAGTTCTCATTTAACCCTTTGAGTGCCATAGGGGTAAGAGTGCCCTTCTAGCATTCAGAGGGTTAATATCTGAGGCTCTGTATGTGTGTGATAATTTATTAGTTCAGGATCCAGACTGGGATATTCACATAGGCCAATCACATTATCTTCTTTTGCCCAGGTGCTGGCCAGTCTGCGCAGCGTCCGGAACAACTTTACCATCCTTGCCAATGTTACCACCCCAACAAACAAGTGAGTATATTCTCTGGAGACGCATGCTGGGGGGCCTAGTAACACATCGGGGTGGGGCATTTCTGCTTGGGGCAGAAATCTGTTTTTCACATGTTTTTGTATGTTTATACATCAAAAATTACTAGTAAGCTGTTCCTTTATTTGGCAATGGCTTTTCTCTGTCATCCAATACAGGTTACTGGTAACTCTGGGTTGGCGATCCGCCCCTTTAATTTAGGCAGGAACAATTCCAGAATTGTATGCAGGGGGTGAAGCCTACCTTCCCTTCTTGGCTGCAGCTAGCCAACCAGCTCCAGTAAGATTTGTTCCTTGGTGAAGACACAGGCAAGAGAACAGTTCTGCTATAGTTTTAGAATTTTTTTTATTTTTCTGTTAGAAATGGAATATCACCATAACTGACAATGCTCTTAGATGTGGCTAGCTCAGTATCCAGGTGCTTTTTGTGGACCTTAAGCCCTGAGGGGGGAAATCTTGGGTTCAAGTTCTTTCCTCAGGAGTTGGCCACCGTGGCTTCTTCTTCATACATGATAGTCTGAAGACAGAAGATCTGCAGCATCCTTTGAGTGCTGCAAGTCCACATGTCCCACAGTGCCCCTCCGTACAGGGGTTTTTCCTTTGGAGTTCCTATTGCACACTCCTGGGCCCATGGGGTTTATCTGTATGTCTGCTGGGTGTTTTGGAGCAGGTTTATGTGGTATAGCTGCTGGTTTTGCATCTTTGGGGGGTTATTGGCACTTTCCCTACAGGGTTCAGTGTTTTTTTGGGCCTCCTAACATGTTCTAGTGATGTTTCATGTACTTTTATTTTACTCTTTCAGCTTTGCAAAATTTAAGTAAAGGTGCGCTTACTTCATGGACGCCATTGCTCCATTCGCTTCTATGAGACTACACAGTTTGGGACATATTTCTGCAACCACTCAACTTAGCAACTTCAGAGATGGCTCATTTTAATTATCTGCCCTTGCTCTTTCATCTGGTTAACGTTCCAAGTGTGGTGGGGGGCTCAGGGGGCTTTGGGCACTGTTGGGGTAGTTTTTCTGGGAAAACTACATTTCCCATGAGCGCTTGCTCCGCTCGCTCGTTTTTGATTGGCTCCCGATGGAGCAGCCATTTTGTGCCTTTTCCAGAACGAGTATCCTACGCAGGGCTTGGACTCTCCTTCTCGCCTCTACAGATTAACCCTTCGCCTGCCAGATAAGTGTATTTTAGCGATTTCTGGGGTGAAACCTTAATCTTACACACTGTAATTGGGTGATTCTTTATACTATAAATGTTTTTAATGCTGTGAGAATGTCTAATCTGTTGAAGCTTGGGGCCAGGCTTAAGACTAAGGACGCTGGGGATGCTGGGGTCCCCTATTGCGCTGGGGTCCCCTATTGTGCATTGCTGCACATGTCATTCAGGGATGCCTAGGGAATTCTCAGGGCATTTATGCCCAGCATGTTCTGATGTCCCTGAGTCTCTCCCAGGGACCTCCAGCCATGCATTAGAGTCAGTTTGGGTGCAAGAATTCAAGGCTGCTACTAGGGACGTTCGGTCTACATTGCAACTCTTTCCATCCCACTTTACAGGGGGTCTTCCATTCTTGGCAGACCCCCTCTTCAGTCAAATCTTCCCTGCCTAAACCGCAGGGCGTACCTGACGTATCAGATTCCTCTGAGGAGGAACTGTTAGTGGAGTCAAATGTTGAGGAATGTTCTGCTGTGGGCTTCTCAGTTTTTTGGGGACCCCTTTGAGGCTGATCCTGAGCCCTCGGCTGAGGGCCTGATCAGGGCTATCTTGACTACCCTAAACATTCCCTTAGTTCAGGAGGTTTCTTCAGATCCCTCTGATGTGTTTCAGGAGCCTAAAAAGCCCCTTACTTGTTTTCCACCTAACCCCACTCTTGACCACCTTGTGTCTGATGAATGGAAATCTCTGGACAGGAAACCTTCTGTTTCCAAGAAATTTGCCAAGCTTTACCCCTTTTCTGAGGTGGCGCATGCTCAGTGGGTTCATCCCCCAAAGCTGATGCTCCTATTTCCAGGCTATCTAAGTCTACTGCCTTGCCAGTTTCTGATGCCTCCGCTCTGAAAGACTGGACTGACAAGAAACTTGAGGTTTCCCTCAAGTCCATTTTTGCCACTGATGGTACTGCCATGCATCCAGCATTCGCTGTGGCATGGGTTAACCGGGCCATTGCAGTCTGGACTGAACAACTCACCGTTGCTGTCCGTCAGGGTACTCTTACTATGGATATGTTGTGGCTTCTTGCCAACATTTCTGAGGCCCAGCAAAATGTTTCTGCTGTCTTATTTGATGCCATCCATTTGGTGGCTAGGGTTTCCACAATGTCTGTGGTTGCCAGAAGAGCTCTTTGGCTCAAGATCTGGTCTGCTGACACCGCTTCCAAGAAAACCTTGCTCTCTTTGCCTTTTCAAGGCACATCATTGTTTGGGCTAGACCTTAAGGGTCTGATTTGTGAGGCCACAGGGGGTAAAAGTACACTTCTACCTTTGGTCACCAGGAAGAAAACGCCTCTCAAGCGTAATTGGTTTTTTCGGTACTTTCAGACTGAGACACGTCCGGCGAACCTGGCGGTTCCCTCAGCTCCATGTGCCTCCTCCAAGCCCAAACAGCAATGGAAGCCCAAGGTCTCCTCCAAGCCTAAGGCTTCCAAAACTTCGGCATGACTCACCGTACCCAGGTCCCCACTCTGCTGTGGGTGGCTGTCTGCATCACTACCACAACGTCTGGGAGGATTCAGTGGCAGACCCATGGGTTTTACAGGTAGTGGCGGAAGGATACAGGATCCCTTTTGTCTCTCTTCCTCCTTTTCTCTTTTTTCCTTCTCATATGCCCCAGGGCGCAGAGAAACTCCGTCTGTTCAATGGAGCTATCCAGGCCCTTCTGGACAAGGATGTTCTAGAGCCGGTTCCAGTTCAGGACAGAGGTATGGGTTTTTACTCAAACCTCTTTGTAGTCTCCAAGAAGGACGGCTGTTTTCGTCCCATTTTGGATTTGAAGGATCTCAATTCCTTTGTGATCAGGACCCATTATCACCAGGATTCCCTAAGGACGGTGATTGCTGCTATATCCCTAGGGATTCCTTCCCTCTCTGGATCTTCAGGACGCGTATCTACACATCGCCATTCATCCAGAGAGCCGGCAGTATCTCAGATTTGCCTGTGACCAAGGGCACTTTCAGTTTTCATCTCTTTCCTTTGGTCTGACTACAGCTCCTCAAGTCTTCAAACTTGTCTTGGGAGCTTTAGTATCCGTCATCCATCGGGATGGCATCAGAGTTACTTCATACATGGACAGTCTGCTTATGAAGGACCCCTCTGCAGAATTTCTTCATCAGCAGGTTCAGGACTGCATTCATGCTCGCACCCATCACGGGTGGATCATCAACATGGACAAGTCGGATCTTGTCCCATCCGTTGTCTGGTCTTCCTGGGCCTTCTCTTCGACACTCAGCAGAGCATGGTGTTTCTCACGGACGAGGTAGCTCACCAGATCATCCACAGGGTTTCTGCTGTTCTGGCTCAAGATCCAGTTCCAGCAAGAAGCTGTTCTCTCTAGTGGGGAAATTCATATCTACCATAGAAGCGGTCTCATTTGCCATGGCTCACACCAGGGAACTCCAGAGGTTTGTGGTGCAGGGGTCAGTCGGACCTTCTGAAGATGTCAGTATCCCTTCTTCTTCATGTGGAACTGAATCTGCTGAAGGGCAAGTCCTTCCTGGTATCTTTCTGGTGATGACGGATGCCAGCTTCTCCAGCTGGGGAGTGGTCCTAGGTCGTATGAGTGCTCAGGGTCAGTGGTCTGCGGAGGAATCTCTCCTTCCCATCAACGTGTTGGAGCTTCGGGCAATATTTCATACCCTTCGTCATTGGACACCCCAGCTGGAAGACTGCCCAGTCCGGGTAAATCCGACAACGCCACGGGCGTGGCTTACATCAACAAGCAGGGCGAAACAAGAAGTCTCACCGCTTGGTTAGAGGTCAAGGCTATTTTGTCCCGGGCAGAAGAACACATTCCTCCCATATCCGCAGTGCACATTCCCGGCCTAGACAATGTCATGGCAGACTTCCTCAGTCAACACACAGTGGACAGCGGAGAGTGGGAGCTTCACCCAGAGGTGTCCAACCTCATCGTTCAGAAGTGGGGTCTTCCTTGCATCGACCTGATGGCGACAAGACACAAACGGAAGGTTCCGAGGTTCTGCTCTCGCTTGAGGGATCCTCTAGCTATAGCTGTGGATACCATGTCCATTCCTTGGTTATTTCCTCTGGTCTACATCTTTCCTTCCCTCCCCATGTTGCAAAGGGTGCTGCTGAAATTGAGACTGGAACACTGTCCAGTCATTCTAATTGCTCCGTACTGGCCTCGACAGGCTTGGTTTCCGGAGCTTCTGGATCTGTCAGTGGTGGAGCCATTCTGGCTTCCTTGTCATCTGGATCTTCTTCTACAGGGTTACCTGTGGAAGGAGGATGTTCATCGTCTAGCTTTGACGGCTGGGAAATTGAATTCTCAATATTGAGGAAGAAGGGTTTTTCTTCTGGTGAGGTGCCTACTATGCTTAGTGCCAGCAAACCTGTGTCTTCTAGGGCCTACCATCGTGTCTGGGCGACCTTTCTATCTTGGTGTGCTGATAGGGACCTGACTCAGGAATTTGATCTGCCTACTATCCTGGCCTTCTTGAAGGACGGTGTGGACAAAGGCCTCAGTTTGAGTTCCCTTAAGGTTCAGACTTCTGCTCTCTCTGTTTTCTTTCAGAGGCACATTGCCATTCTTCTGGATGTTAAGGTTTTCTTTCAGAGCTTTGCTCATTCTCGTCCTGTCTTTAAGAATCCCGCTCCTCCGTGGGATCTTAACTTTGTTTTGGGCGTTCTTCAGCGCCCTCCTTTTGAGTCCTTGGCTTCCATTCCTCTACGCATGTTGACGTGGAAAATGGTCTTTCTCCTGGCGATCGTGTCAGTTTGCCGTGTCGCGGAGTTACATGCTGTGTCCTGTAAACCACCCTTTTTGGTGTTTCACAAGGATAAGGCAGTGCTTCGCACTTCGCAGGAGTTTCTCCCGAAGGTGGTTTCGGAGTTCCACATCAATCAGGAGATTGTCGTGCCTTCTTTCTGCCCTGACCCCACCTCTGACAAGGAGAGGGATCTCCACTTGTTAGATGTGGTGTGTTGTCTCAAGTTTTATGTACATTGCACTGAGTCCATCAGGCAATCTGACGCGCTGTTCGTCATTCCTGAGGGTCCCAGGGCAGGAAGACCTGCATCCAAGGTGACTATTGCGTCCTGGATCAAGTCCACTATTCAAAGGCATACGAGCTGAGGATGAAGCCTGTTCCCTTTCAGGTCATGGCTCATTCTACTAGATCTATTGGGGCTTCTTGGGCTTACAAGAATCAGGCCTCCGCTGGTCAGTTGTGCAAGGCTGCCACCTGGTCGTCTGTTCACACCTTTTCAAAGCACTACCGCGTTGATGTGCTGGCATCGGCTGACAGCAGTTTTGGGAGGAAGTCTTGCCTGTCTAGGATCTTCTTCGATTCTTTGGTGCTTCCTTCACTTTTGAGCCCTGTTGGCTCTAGTTCAGTGTGCTGTGTAACAGTTCCTGGGGTGTTTTTACCCCTGTTTAGTGTCTGTTGACACTTCATTTGTTTTTTTGGGCTATATCTGATCTGATGGTTCATATCTGCGCTGGTGACTTTGGGGGCTTTCCACCTGGTCCTTGCCTTACTTCCCGCCTCTGGGAATCTTAATGGTTGGACATCCCAGAGTTACCAGTAACCTGTATTGGACGACAGAGAAAAGGGGATTTTAGTCTTACCTGTTAAATCCTTTTCTCTTAGCCCATACAGGTTACTGGTCTCCCACCCTGTCAAGACACCATGCTTGGCTCTCCTGCGGCAGACTGTGGGGGTCCTTCGGGGTCAGGCTCACAGGAGTATTCTTTCCCTTCTACTATCTAGTCAATAGTTAGTGTCTCAAATCTTACTGGAGCTGGTTTGCTAGCTGCAGCCAAGGAGGGAAGGTAGGCTTCACCCCCTGCATACAATTCTAGAATTGTTCCTGCCTAAATTAAAGGGCGGATCACCTACCCAGAGTTACCAGTAACCTGTATGGACTAAGAGAAAAGGGTTTAACAGATAAGACTAAAATCCTCTTTTTGGGGGGCTGTCTGGAATTCTTATTGTATGAATTTTTGTTTCTGTTGGACCTGAATCACATACGGTACAGGAGTGAGTCCACAGAGGTCAATGTGCATTGTGACAACCATACATGCCTGCATACTGCAGTACGTCTCCCATCTTGGGGCCTTTGTATCAATAAAATAAAGCAAATCAATAAAACAATATAAAATGGTATTGTTAGAACCTAGGGGATCTCTTCCTGGGATCTGGGAAAAAGAAAATAAACTACAAACCATAGAGGGTCTCCTGAACTTCCTCCTCCTCCCTGAGATCTGATCATTGGAGACAGTAATGAGGAACTACAAAAGAGAGGATATTTTGGGGTCCTTGGAACCCCACTTGCCCACATCACTGTCCGTTATGGCAAGAGCATAATAAAGCTAAAAGTAGAAGTAACAGTTCCTAATAGTATCCCCAATCACAGGGCCGGATTTCCCAATAGGAAGAGTAGGCAACTGCCTAGAACTCCACATTTTGGGGGCAGGTGTCTCAGCTGTGCTAGCCTCACCCACATTCTGAATTATGGGTGTGGCCAGAACAGTCTCAGTGTCTTTGCACCAGATTATATACCCCCTTTAAAGGCTATTATTTAACCCCTTCTATGCCAGAAAACAGTTGATTCAACTGGGAGTGGGTTCATGTGAGGACTGGGGTGTGGCCATGGGTTGGGCTAAGGGCACCTAGATTACCCTGCCTAGGGGCACCTAGGATATAAATCCAGCCCTATGCACACATACTGCACTCTGGCCAGACAATCCCAATTGCCACAATGAAGTTTTCCTTGTGCATTTGCCCAAGGGATAACTTATTCAGTCAGCCCATGGAGGCAGACATGACAGTTCCTGGTAGTTCTGTCATACTTTATAAAGCAGTGTATATGACCATACGTAACCCTTTTAAGATCAGATGAGGGCAAACCGCCTCTGATCCTTAGTTATGATTGACATGTGCAGTGGGCAGAGTCTGTGTCTTGTTGCTCTGCTAGCAGCTATCATGGCTTCCTCCACGGACACGGCTTCCAACTCTGATTGAAGATATTATATATTGAAACAAGGAGCAAGAAAAATTAATAGGGGCCATTAGTATTTTATGGCCATAATAAGTAAGTGGAGGGTAATTAGGAAGAGGTGTTGATTCTCCTTTAATACAGTGTTGCCAGGTCCCCCCCTTCTATCTGTCACCACATAGGCTGAGTGGTGAGCAGGCACAGTAAGTATAGTGAGGTCTGTAGATCTATAATTGCCCTAACTGGGGTCAAATTACCCAGTCTTTGTCCTCCACTTACTTTAACAGAGGGAGGGCATGGAACAAAAAATATTTGCTGGTGGGAGACAAAGACCCACTAACCCCGTAACAATGTTTAAGTTGGTCAAGGAGGGTCCCCCCCAGATCGGACTCCTTTTGTAAAAAAAACAAAAAGGAGTCTTACAATCTGTCATACTTCCCCTTGTCCTAGGGCGGGGTCACAGGTCAAGAGCCAGCCCCCCCCCCCAAACCCTTGCCTGGGGACTAGGGAGATCCACAATGCAATGTTCACTGATCTAAAAAGCGAAATGTTACATATTGTTATGTTACTGATGTACCTGAACTTAGAACTTTATTCAGAAACTAAAGAAGAGCGAATCTGGATCAAACTAACTTCACCACAGGGAAACTAAAGAAGAGCGAATCTGGATCAAACCAACTTCACCACAGGGAAACTAAAGAAGAGCGAATCTGGATCAAACCAACTTCACCACAGGGAAACTAAAGAAGAGCGATTCTGGATCAAACCAACTTCACCACAGGGAAACTAAAGAAGAGCGAATCTGGATCAAACCAGCTTCACCACAGGGAAGCTAAAGAAGAGCAATTCTGGATCAAACCAACTTCACCACAGGGAATTTGAGTGAAATGAGTCTTTTAACCCACTTAATGCTAGTGAGGCCTCCAGCACATTGAATTGCAATGCTTCAGAGACCACTAGCATTCAAGGAGTTAAAAGTTCCATTTAAAAGAATAGGAATGTTTATGTCCCACGTTATGCTGTGATTGGTATGCTCCATTAATTGTTGGTCCTGAATTCCTTTTGATTATTTACACAATTTTGTTTTTTCTCTGACAGGCGCTCCCCCATAATGCCTCAGCAGACAGTCTGTAAAGCCACTCTCTCAGGTGAGCCTGGATCAGTCACAATATATGTATATTAGTGTAAAAGCCCGTGTACACAGGCCAAGGTCCGGGTGATGTTATCCCTTTGAGTGCCAGAGGGGTACGCAACTCATTGCTTTGCAATGCGTTGCGTACCCCTCTGGCACTCAAAGGGTTAAGAGGCCGTTCCTGCCGTGTGTACTGCCACCGCGCAGCATTCTGTGCATTCGGGCAGTCTCTACTGCGCATGACTGCATCGGACAAGCATTCTAGCAAATTATTATATAGGAGATATATATATATATTCATTCACATTACTGGTTTTGATTGGTTCTGTTTCTTTTGCATCTTGCTCTGTTCTTGGCGCCAGTATTAAAGTGGGTGTATGCTTAGGGTATTTAAGATCTGTGTCACTTGTGTGGTATAAGTCTTGATAAAGGCCACAGTGCTGGCCGAAGTATCGATTTAATAAACCCATCTGTTTGTTCATGATTGGACAGTATCCTGTGAGTGCTTTCCTACTTCCATGTGTGTAGATAGATAGATAGATAGATAGATAGATAGATAGATAGATAGATAAAGTGACCAGGACTTAACCCTTCGAGTGCCAGAGGTGTTGCACACCCCTCTGGCATTCAGAAGGTTTATGCAGGAAGCTTAAATCTCATTCTGCAGGAACCAGAGCAACCAGGCATTGTGTGTGTGTTTTTTTTTCATAAACATTCATTAACCCTTTGAGTGGCAGAAGGGTATCTAGTGCATTGTGTTGCAGTGCCTTGGCTACTTCTCTGGCACTCAAAGGGTTAAAATGGAGATCTGTTCACATTAGATAAGCATAATCAGGAATAAAGTGAGAACTAACATATCCTAATAACAATCCCTCTATGTAATTTACTATGACCAGAAAATCCTAATGGCCACTATGAATTTTGCCTTTGTGTTTTTTTTGTTAACCCCTTAAGGACCACAGAGCTTCCCCCCCACCCCCCCATATCCGACGCAGGGCTCCCCAAATGGCGTGCAGCCGTGCAGGAAGCCCTGAAATCGATGACAGTCCTGGTACATCATGGGTTGGCGAGCCATAAGGACCCGTGATGTACTAGGATTGTCATCAATTTCACGGCTCCCCTCACACGCCGTTTGGGGAGCTCTGAACCGGGATTGAGAAATAAAAAAAAGGTCCATGGTCCATAAGGGTCAGCCACCACCTTAAGGGGTTAAAGAGATGTTATGTGTTGTGTCCATGGAGGCGGACATGATGGTTGCTGGCAATTGTTTTTTAGACTGAAGCAGGCAGCGTGCATGAGAAAGCAATAGATTGCACATCAGTCCTTGTGCAACGGGCAGAGTTTGTGTCTTGAGGTCCAGCCAGGAACTGTCATGTCTGCCTTCATGAACATGACCTCCGTTACTGAGTGAAGGTGTTATCTCTTGACCAAAGGGCAAAATTCTTATGGGCTGTTAGTACTTGTTGGTAATAAGTTAAGCATGTGGAGGAGTATTATTAAGAGGCGTTCCGTACCCCTCTGTCACTCAAAGGGTTAAAGGGTGATAGAAAAGAAAGCCAACATGTAAAATGCATTCATTTATAAACTATTAAAACTGAAAAAAAGATAAAGCGACAGTCAGCCTCTGTTTTGACTTCCCACGTTCTGTAAATGTACGGTATGGAGGGTCACATCGCATGCACTTTTTCTTATTTTTTTTATCTTCGCCTGTTTGTTTTATATTTTTATGTCCATCATAGGAATCTCACTATATTTCTTTTTTCCAGAGAGCTTTCTTTCAGGGACTGTGAAAGCAGGAAGAGTGATACATTGTTGTACCATTTCTGCAACAGAAAAGTGTGCCTCCACTGCAACATACAGTGCACTGACTGCTTCAGAGATAGCGCAACTTTGTGCCATTGTCCATGCTTTCACAGTCCTTGACCAAAAGCTCTCTAGAAACAGAGTTCCAGTGAGCTCTTGGTCATTGACATAAAATTTGAATAAAATAAGTAGGAGAAATCTAAGTTTACATAAAATACAGTTCCAAAATATTTAAATCAAAAAGCATGTTGACTGTCACCTTAAAAGGCAGTTTTACCTTTTCAGTGATATAGACCAGGATCCGATAGTAACATACAGCTAATGTCATTTTTTGGTGGATCACAAACACAATTGCATAAGTACTTTGTGTGCTATTTTATTTACTGATGTATTTGTTATGATGTATTTTTGTGCAGAGGAAACTTATCAGCAGTTAGCCAAAGAGACCTTGGAGGAGCTAGACTGGTGTCTGGATCAGCTGGAGACGATACAGACCTATCGTTCAGTCAGTGATATGGCTTCTACCAAGGTAAGGAGGCGATGTACCCCTAGCAGAGATTTATAATTTAACCCACTGAATGCCAGAGGGATACATAACACATTGGTTTGCGTTGGCCCTAATGGCACACTGTTTCCTAAATGTTATCTTTATTTTGTTAATTTAAGTTAGTGATCTAACTCGTCTTTGGAAGGTCCTAGTGCAAAAAATATTTTTGGCCATTCAAACACAAAATATTCTCCCAGGGACATAAATAAAGCCTGACGAGTCATGAAGCTTATGGGCCCATTGGATGTTGGGCCCCATCAAATCTGAACCCAATGTAGTTATGTCCCAATGGCAGGGGAGAGATATCTCTGGCAAGTCTGATAGGTGAGAGCTCTGTGTGTGTGTGTGTGTGTGTGTGTGTGTGTGTTGATGGCAGATGAAAAATCTGTCTTTGCGAGCAGGTGAGATTTCTTGGTCTGTAGCATTTTATTGCAAGTGAGAGCTCTTAGTCTCTGGGACTTAATAGCAGGTGAGAGCTCTTGGTGTGTAGAACTTAATGGCAGGTGAGAGCTCTTGGTCTGTGGAACTTAATGACAGGTAAGAGCTCTTGGTCTGTGGAACTTAATGACAGGTGAGAGCTCTTGGTCTGTGGAACTTAATGACAGGTGAGAGCTCTTGGTCTGTGGCTGTTAATGACAGGTGAGAGCTCTTGGTCTGTTGCTGTTAATGACAGTGAGAGCTCTTGGTCTGTGGCTGTTAATTGCAGGTGAGAGCTCTTGGTCTGTGGCTGTTAATTGCAGGTGAGAGCTCTTGGTCTGTGTCTGTTAATGACGGTGAGAGCTCTTGGTCTGTGGCTGTTAATGGCAGGTGAGAGCTCTTGGTCTGTGTCTGTTAATGAAAGGTGAGAGCTCTTGGTCTGTGGCTGTTAATTGCAGGTGAGAGCTCTTGGTCTGTGGCTGTTAATGGCAGGTGAGAGCTCTTGGTCTGTGTCTGTTAATGACAGGTGAGAGCTCTTGGTCTGTGGCTGTTAATTGCAGGTGAGAGCTCTTGGTCTGTGGCTGTTAATGGCAGGTGAGAGCTCTTGGTCTGTTGCTGTTAATGGCAGGTGAGAGCTCTTGGTCTGTAGCTGTTAATGGCAGGTGAGAGCTCTTGGTCTGTTGCTGTTAATGACAGGTGAGAGCTCTTGGTCTGTTGCTGTTAATGACAGGTGAGAGCTCTTGGTCTGTGTCTGTTAATGAAAGGTGAGAGCTCTTGGTCTGTTGCTGTTAATGGCAGGTGAGAGCTCTTGGTCTGTAGCATTTAATGACGGTGAGAGCTATTGGTCTGTGGCTGTTAATGGCAGGTGAGAGCTCTTGGTCTGTGTCTGTTAATGAAAGGTGAGAGATCTTGGTCTGTTGCTGTTAATGGCAGGTGAGAGCTCTTGGTCTGTGTCTGTTAATGACAGGTGAGAGCTCTTGGTTTGTAGCTGTTAATGACAGGTGAGAGGTCTTGGTCTGTGTCTGTTAATGAAAGGTGAGAGCTCTTGGTCTGTAGCTGTTAATGGCAGGTGAGAGCTCTTGGTCTGTTTCTGTTAATGAAAGGTGAGAGCTCTTGGTCTGTTGCTATTAATGGCAGGTGAGAGCTCTTGGTCTGTGTCTGTTAATGAAAGGTGAGAGCTCTTGGTCTGTAGCTGTTAATGGCAGGTGAGAGCTCTTGGTCTGTTTCTGTTAATGAAAGGTGAGAGCTCTTGGTCTGTTGCTGTTAATGGCAGGTGAGAGCTCTTGGTCTGTGTCTGTTAATGAAAGGTGAGAGCTCTTGGTCTGTTGCTGTTAATGTCAGGTGAGAGCTCTTGGTCTGTAGCTGTTAATGGCAGGTGAGAGCTCTTGGTCTGTTGCTGTTAATGACAGGTGAGAGCTCTTGGTCTGTGTCTGTTAATGAAAGGTGAGAGCTCTTGGTCTGTTGCTGTTAATGGCAGGTGAGAGCTCTTGGTCTGTGTCTGTTAATGGCAGGTGAGAGCTCTTGGTCTGTAGCATTTAATGACGGTGAGAGCTCTTTGTCTGTGGCTGTTAATGGGGTCTGTAGCATTTAATGACAGGTGAGAGCTCTTGGTCTGTGGCTGTTAATGGCAGGTGAGAGCTCTTGGTCTGTGTCTGTTAATGAAAGGTGAGAGATCTTGGTCTGTAGTTGTTAATGGCAGGTGAGAGCTCTTGGTCTGTAGCTGTTAATGGCAGGTGAGAGCTCTTGGTCTGTTGCTGTTAATGGCAGGTGAGAGCTCTTGGTCTGTGTCTGTTAATGACAGGTGAGAGCTCTTGGTTTGTAGCTGTTAATGACAGGTGAGAGCTCTTGGTCTGTGTCTGTTAATGAAAGGTGAGAGCTCTTGGTCTGTAGCTGTTAATGGCAGGTGAGAGCTCTTGGTCTGTTTCTGTTAATGAAAGGTGAGAGCTCTTGGTCTGTTGCTGTTAATGGCAGGTGAGAGCTCTTGGTCTGTGGCTGTTAATGGGGTCTGTAGCATTTAATGACGGTGAGAGCTCTTGGTCTGTGGCTGTTAATGGGGTCTGTAGCATTTAATGACAGGGGAGAGCTTTTGGTCTGTGTCTGTTAATTGAAAGGTGAGAGATCTTGGTCTGTAGCTGTTAATGGCAGGTGAGAGCTCTTGGTCTGTGTCTGTTAATGAAAGGTGAGAGCTCTTGGTCTGTTGCTGTTAATGACAGGTGAGAGCTCTTGGTCTGTAGCATTTAATGACAGGTGAGAGCTCTTGGTCTGTTGCTGTTAATGGCAGGTGAGAGCTCTTGGTCTGTGGCTGTTAATGGCAGGTGAGAGCTCTTGGTCTGTTGCTGTTAATGGCAGGTGAGAGCTCTTGGTCTGTTGCTGTTAATGGCAGGTGAGAGCTCTTGGTCTGTTGCTGTTAATGGCAGGTGAGAGCTCTTGGTTTGTAGCTGTTAATGAAAGGTGGGAGCTCTTGGTCTGTAGATGTTAATGGCAGGTGAGAGCTCTTGGTCTGTGGCTGTTAATGACAGGTGAGAGCTCTTGGTCTGTAGCATTTAATGACAGGTGAGAGCTCTTGGTCTGTTGCTGTTAATGGCAGGTGAGAGCTCTTGGTCTGTGGCTGTTAATGGCAGGTGAGAGCTCTTGGTCTGTTGCTGTTAATGGCAGGTGAGAGCTCTTGGTCTGTTGCTGTTAATGGCAGGTGAGAGCTCTTGGTCTGTTGCTGTTAATGGCAGGTGAGAGCTCTTGGTTTGTAGCTGTTAATGAAAGGTGGGAGCTCTTGGTCTGTAGATGTTAATGGCAGGTGAGAGCTCTTGGTCTGTGGCTGTTAATGGCAGGTGAGAGCTCTTGGTCTGTTGCTGTTAATGGCAGGTGAGAGCTCTTGGTCTGTGGCTGTTAATGGCAGGTGAGAGCTCTTGGTCTGTTGCTGTTAATGGCAGGTGAGAGCTCTTGGTTTGTAGCTGTTAATGACAAGTGAGAGTTCTTGGTCTGTTGCTGTTAATGACAGGTGAGAGCTCTTGGTCTGTTGCTGTTAATGGCAGGTGAGAGCTCTTGGTTTGTAGCTGTTAATGACAAGTGAGAGTTCTTGGTCTGTTGCTGTTAATGACAGGTGAGAGCTCTTGGTCTGTTGCTGTTAATGGCAGGTGAGAGCTCTTGGTTTGTAGCTGTTAATGAAAGGTGGGAGCTCTTGGTCTGTAGCATTTAATGACAGGTGAGAGCTCTTGGTCTGTTGCTGTTAATGGCAGGTGAGAGCTCTTGGTCTGTGGCTGTTATTGACAGGTGAGAGTTCTCTGGTGCTTTTGGTCTGTGGCTGTTATTAATAGGGGAGAGCTCTCTGGAGCTCTTGGTCTGTGGCTGTTATTGACAGGTGAGAGCTCTCTGGCAGTTGCGAGCCCTCAGTCTCTGGAGGTTGAATGTGGGTGACTGACCTTTCTTTCTCTTGATGGTAAATGAGAACTCTGTTACCCAGCTCTGGGAAGTCAACCATAAATCTCCATAGGATGGTGTAGCAATAGCGCCACTGTACAATTTTAGTCCATTGAGATAGTGCATATTAAAAAAGCAAGTGCTATCTGTGTTACTTCTCCTTTAAAGGAATATTAATGTTTCACAAAAAAATCAGCTTCAATTAATCTTCATAGTATTCGGGCCATGGAGAGTGTTATTTCAATACTGTCAGAGTTGTAGTTCAAAAGTACTTGAATGATAAAGTATCCCCCTCCCGCCCCTTTTACCTAGTGTAAGCCTCCTCCCCTCAGATGTGGAATCTGGTCACTTGACTGGACAGATTGCAGCAAGGGACAATCTTCTTACTGTGATCATAAGGAAAACCCTGCCCCCCTTGACAGGTTTTACAGGTTTTTCCCTTATGATAATTGAAGATTGTCCCTCTCTGCGATCCATCTGGACAGTCTTGCTGCTCTGAGGTTACATCAGTAAAAGGGGTGGGAGGGGGATACTTTATCATTCCATTACTCTTGAACTACAGTTCTGACAGAATTGAAATAACACTCTCCATGGCCCAAATACTATGAAGATTCATTGGAGGGGCTTTTATTGTGAAACATTACTATCCCTTTAAATCTACCCCTTCTATAGTCCTCTCTCTGACCAGAGACGATCTGCTGAGTTGCAGGTGACGCTTTGTGACAAATGGAACTCACTGAGGTGGATTTACTATGAAGAAAGGGGTTAACTGTGAGCAAACCAATATTACTCTAGGGGACAAATACAAATCCCAAAATTCCCATTTACTTAAATAGGGCTTTTTAATTAATCTCTTGAATGCTAAAAAGACCTTTCTAGCATACAAGCCCCATTGAAAGCAAATGGAATTTTTATGTGCTCCCTGTGGTGCAGTTGGTTTGCTCCAGAATTGCACTAAGTCTTTATAAGTACATCAGCGTCAGGAGGAGACAGCACTTAAACATGGATACCTGGAGGCCTGTGATTGTAATGTTTCCTAACAGGGGTGGGCAAAGTGCAACCCTACTTCTGTTGTTGGACTACAACTCCTATCTTTCTCCTCCAGCTGGGGATGATGGGAGCGGCAGTCCAACAACAACTGGTTGCCTACCCCTTCCTTTTCTATTTTTCATATGACCAAGCAAATTTAAAGGAAAACTTAAAAGAAATGTTAGAAATGTTTCAAACCCCTCTGGCCCCCTAAGGGTTAAATAATTTAAGCAGCGGTGGGTGATGTGAGACTCCAGCTAATGCTAGACTACAGCACCCATCCATTGACTGGCAGGGGGATGATGGGAATTGTAGTCTTGCAGCAGCTGAAGGGCCCCACATTGGCCGACGGGAGATGGTGGGAGTGCAGCTGGAGAGCCTCATGTTGGCCAGTGGGGGTGATGGGAGCTGTACTCTGGCAGAAGCTGGAGGGCCCCTTGTCCCTTCTACCCTTCAAATAAGGGTAATTGAAATTACTTTTTGTTTTTTAAGAAATAAGGTGGTTTTGTAACATTTTTCATTGTTAGAACTGTGAGAATCTGTACCAAAACAAAGAGATCCAACCTGTATTAGGTGCTTGTGAGAAGCCCCTTGCCTGTCAGCATGGCTGGTGCCTGTGTCCTTCTCCTCCCTTCCCCCCCTCACTCTCTCTCCACTCCCCTCCCTTTTTTATTTTACATCACATCCCTGCCTACCGCAGTATGCTAGATGTAGGAATAACGAAGAAGAGGATTTCAGCAGGCAAACGGCCCTACGGGAGGCAGCTCCGGCTTGGGGAAAGAGAAAAGAACCTTGTTTTTGTACCTCTGGGCTTGGATTTTTATTCTCTGTCTCACTGGCTCCATCTGGATTGGATCTCTGATTTGGTACCCAAGGAGGATGCTGCAATAATATGCAACCTTCTCCCCTCCACTTAAGGATGCTGGAGGAGGCCTTGGCTTGCAGCTTCATAGGCCCTCCAGGACCCTGACTTGTTTTTTGTTTCTTTATACCCCACACTGAGACACGGAGGAAGAAGAGGAGGAGGGTTGGGGGGGTGGGAGGGGAACGGGCCATTGGCAAAGGCTTTAAAATGTGAGCCACAAAATTTGAGAGGCTTTGGGATTTTAGCATCTCCTTAGTGATGGGTTAAAATCACGGGCCTAGCTGAATTTTGGGATTTGTCTTTTATTATAAAAATGGGGTACAGACATCATTATAATGTCTGCCATGAGGGACCTGCATCTTTCCTGTAGAAAATTGAGGGAGACCTTGTAGGATTTCTCCAAGAGGCTGTGTATGATTCTGCAACAAGACAGCCCTTTTCATGGAGGGGGGGTGGGGTAATACCTACAGTCTGGTTTCCACCACCCACATGGCTGTGACTTTTGTACCCAGTAATGGGTACTCACCTCTCTGGTGACATTTATCATTTAGGGTATTAACTGTTTGCTGACATCACCCTCCCCCCTCCTTTCTCTAATTGTGACTGATCTACAGTAAATAGGTAATATATATGATCAGGTGGATTTCAAAATCCTATTTTACTTAATTTTCTAATTACAAATCTCTGATTAGTCTAGAAAACTGAAAATGTATCTCTTTTCCTCTTGTTCACAATTAATAAAATGAGAAGATTTCACCATTTTCTTGGATTTTCCTTAAAACTTTATGGATTAAAAAAAGATTGCTAAATATCAAGTTTTTCTTGCTGGAAACAACTAAAGAATATCATTATATCACTTTCAGAAAAATGAATCCATGTAAGGATTACACCATTTGATTCATTTTGTCTTTTGTCTTTTTTTTTTGTGGATCGTAAAAGTTTTCAAAAATTATATTTTTTATATTGGTGTTTTTCTGGTCTGAAAAATCTTGTCGCTTTTTTTTTCCTTTTTCTTGAAACAATATATTCTTTTTTTTCCACCCCAATTCTGGACTATAAAAGTTTAAAGGATATTTACAATTTGGAGTTTTCTTCTATTCTCCTTGTGGATTGGGGAAATTGGAGGGTTTACAAGTTTTTGGTGGTTCCTCATATTTCCCATCTTCAGGCCGCAGACTGGATTCCTTCGGATATATCCAGTTAGGATTGAAAGATGCCATTGGTAGATTTTTTTTGTGAAACATGCTCCAGACCATGGCTGGGTGGCTGGTGGGACCAGGTAAAGATACATTCATTTTACCCCGTAACTATTCAATGAAGATTATTTCTTACCATGTATTGTTATATCCAGGTAATTCAAATTTGCATATCCAAAGAAAACTCCTCTTCAAGTTTTAAAGTTGTAGCCGATCAGTTAGGGATTTTCCTATTGAGTAAAATAAGGGTACTCCCACTGCAGAGAGATTTATATTTCCAGAGTTATTACAGTTTAAACCCATGGTTTTTTACATTAGCAGTGCCCTCTAGTGGTCAAATTCTAATAGGATTTCCTGTTAGATTCTAATGGAGAGGAAAGTCAGAAAAGTCAGAGACATACAGTTCTCCATAGAATGTGATAGAAACTGCCTGCCACTTCCTGTCAGAACTATCAGGAAGTAAACACAGTAAATTCACTTCCTGGTTATTTAAACTGCTATAATTTTTTAATAAAACATCTGACAGCGATGGGAGTGACCTTGTTTTATTCAGCAGGAAATGCTCTGTAAAATATGTGTTTTCATAAAAAAAAGTTTACTGCTCCTTTAATGTCTTGAGAAAGAGTGCATTTAACAAGTGTAGGTTTGTGCTGTGATAAGTTTAGAGTGAAGTATCTCACTATATAATATCAGTTTATCATACTCTCACTAGCAGGGTCTCTGATCCTTTTGTTTTTCATGTTCCATTTGTAATATTTAGTATCTCTGTATATCTATTCTCTATTGTACAGCGCTGTGGAATACGTTAGCGCTATAGAAATGATAGTAATGCTAAGGTTTTGTATTAACCCTTTGAGTGCCAGAGTGGCACTCAAAGGGTTAAGAAGAAAGGGATGCTATTCTGGAGCAGACCAACGTCACCATAGGGAACAATGGCTCATATTTATAAAAGCAAGCTGAAGTTATTCTGGATTAAACCACCTGCGCCATAGGGGACTAATAAAAATTGGAAAGTCCCATGCACTTAAATAGAACTTTTTAACCCCTCCATGGCAAGGGAGCTCGCCAGTGCATTGCAAAGCCCAATTTAAAAAGCAAAGGTCATTTTGGGACTGTTTCTTTCACTCCTATAACTCAGTTAGTTTGCCCCATAATTTCTCCAGTTCATTTTTATAGATCAGGCCCAAAGGGTTTGGAGGCCCCTCAAGTGGTTAATCCTACCAGTGCCAGAGGGGTAGGCAACACAAAGCAATGCGTTGCGTACCCCGCTGACACTGAAAGGGTTACAATCCCCAAATAAAATCTCTATAGATTTTTTTTGGTGTTTTTTATGTCCCCTCGGGTGCAGTTGGAACGACCCAGTTAGTACATCAGCCTCAGTATGACAAACTGATATTTCAGATTTTTCTTCCTGCTGAGAACAAGGTCATTTCCACTGTTGCGAGATATTTCATTCAAAAGTCATTGCATCTCAAACATGCATTTCTGAGTGTGACATTTTTGTGCCTGTTGTGTTTTACAGTGGAGCAGTTGCTGTCTATGGAGAGCTTTGTCAGTCACCAGCAACAGCTCCCACATGCAGTGGACAGTGCATAAAATAAATTACTCACAAACGTACACACAAACTGCAATAATAATTATAATATTAAAAAGAATGTCGAAAACGAAGTGGGTTTACTGTTGTTTCACTCAGAATGAAAAGCCCTGCAAAAGGTGTATTATTTATTAGTAATTTAGGTCAGGCCTAAACTATAAAGGTGTTTGAGTCACAGCTTTTTTTTTGTTTTAACTCCATCTACATTTTTTATATAAATATCCTGTTCTTAAATCTAGAGTCTTCTTATATTTAGAACCACTTTGTCTCTCTCCTATGAAATCCCTTACTTTACCACCTCCGCAGTGAGACCTTTCCAGCCCCTTATGTCTCGCTTGCTGCTGTCACACTGTCGGAGCATATGTATAAAAACAAGTGTAGAAATTCATGGGCAAACCGGCTGTTCTGCAGGGACCAATTTATTTATTTTTATTTTACTTAGAAAGTATTTTACCAGGAAGAATACACTGAGATATCCTGCGTTGTTAAGTGTTAGTTTAAAATAGGAATTTAATGAACCCCTTGAAGGCTAGTGAGATCTCTGATATCTCTCTGGCATTCAGACGGTTAAACAACCCATTTAAATCAGTGGATGTTTTTAGGGATTTTTATTGCCCCCTTTTAGTAAAGACGGTTTCACACAGAATTGTTTAACTTTCATTACATGGGATTCACTTCTCCTCTTAAATATACTTCCCCTCACAACTTCTGTTGCTAATACAAGAATCCATAGTAATGTCCTTTAGCCCAGTTTTATTACATACCCAGAGGTTGGCAAACTGCTGCTCTTCACGTCTTCCTGGGATACATGTCCCATGATCCTCGGCAGAATGCAGAGCAACCAAGCAGGATGAGAGACTCAGGTTGCCTACCCCAAACTATTTTGAATTCACTTTTTATTTTGATCTAGAGATCTGGCCTCTACAACTGAACCCAGTCCTTTAGGGGGAAATGTTAACCCTTTGAGTGACAGAGGGGTATCACGTTGGATACCCCCTCTGGCACTCAAAGGGTTAAAATATCAGTCAAATGTTATTCTGGAAAAAAAACAGGTATTGTAGTTATTTTCCTCCACTTCCACTGCAGGAAGTGATGAGGCTGTTACTTTCACATTCTGAGGAAAACTGTGGCCATTGGTTCACCTATCGCATAGACTGTAACAGAATAAATGTCTGGATAGCAGGTGAACTATATGCACACTAGACGGCACTTTTCCTAAGTCTAATTAAAACACTTGAACTGTAATCATTTGGTAGCAGAGCATCTCCTAGTTGTGGGAATACCCTTGTTATACTGAACAGGAAAAGGCCTATATCATATGTTTGTTTTTTCGTAACAAAAGTTTACTGCTCCTTTAAGAATAACCTTTCAGTCGTTGAAGGTCATGCATTCTTTTGATCCTCATGTCTATAATGAATCTTATTTCTGTTGGTCTAAATGACTATCGGGTCATATTTTATGGTATCTGTCGCTTTCGAGGTCTGGTCAGGCCTGATAAATAAAATCTCCAGTCCCTCCCTGGTTTAGATAAAAGATCAAGGGCTACCGTTCATTAATCCTTTGAATGCCAGATGGGTTTGCAACGCATTGCAAAGCAATGCGTTGCATACCCCTCTGGCATTCAAAAGGTTAATCCTTTGGAAGCCAAACATGTTTTGCATCTTGGAGGCTTCTGTAAAACCCAAGCGGTTAATAATTTATTCTTACCTCAGACAGTGAGGCTGATTTACTAAGGAGAGTGGAGTCATTCTGGACCGATCCAGCTGCACCAGAAGTGAGAAAAAAATCCACGAACTGCTGTTGATTTTAACGGGTCATTTAACGCCTTGAATGCGAGAAAGGTCTCGCATGCATTGCTTTACAATACCACTCTACAAGGGGTTAAATCAATGGCAATTTTTATTTTATCACCTAAGGTGCATTTGGTTTGCTCCAGCAGGACTGGATTTACCTCCAAAAGCACCCGTAGATAAAGCATTCTTAGCTCCACCCATGGCCACAACCTCAGTCCACACATGACTCCGCCCCCAGTCCCATCCACTGTTTTCTGGCACAGAAAATACACTTGGCCTATAACAAGCAAGGACAAAAAAAATGTAACCCATTGGGTTAAATATAGCCTGCCAAGGGGTATTAAAATGAGGACACTGAGATATCCCTAGCCACACCCACAATTCAGAATGTGGGTGTGGCCAGCACAGCTGATTCGCCCCCTCAACATTTGGAACTCTAGGCAGTTCCCTACTCTGCCTATTGGGAAATAGGGCTCCAGAGGGGTTATACACTAAGGTGTGATAAAGCGGAGATAACTTCTCCAGTGAGATTCATTCTCCGGTTCCTAAGTTAATGTATGGACATCCAACATGCGACCCGTGGGCTAAATTCAACTCGCCTGATCCCAGGGTGTGGCCCACTAGAGATTTTTAACTATACATTTTTTTACCTAATTAGCCCACATGAACTCATAGGGGTAGATTAACTAAGCGGTGATAAAGAGGTGGTAAAGCAGAGATGACTTCTCCAGTTTATCACTTCTCCTATGGAGCCTATTCAATAAGATGTCCAAAGTTGAAGAGATCTTAGTGCATAGGCTCCATAGAATAACATAGGAATTGGATAAGTGATAAACTGAAGAAGTTATCTCCACTATATCACCTCTTTATCACCGCTTAGTGAATCTGCCCCGGTATACTCATCTGACAGCCCGAAGGTCCTATTTTATTCTATGGAGCCAATGCAACCAACTTTGGAGATCTTAGTGCATAGACTGTATAGGATAACTTAGGAAATAGAGAAGTGATATCACTGGAGAAGTTATCTCCTCTTTATCATGCCTTAGTGCATAACCCCCATTTTGTCTGTGTACGGTGCATGTATGTTTATATAACGGGGCGGGGAGGGCTCAGAATATTTTAACAATTTAAAGTGGGGCACAGTCTTACAAATCTGATAACTTCTGAAGTAATATGGCCCTTTCTGGAGCAAATCAACTGCACCACAGGAAACAAATTTAAACATTTCCCAAGTTTTCATTGATTTAAATGGAGCTTTTAAACCTCTTGAATGCTATAGAGGTCTTCAGTCTATTGCTCTGCAATACGTTGCAGACCACTCTATCATTCAAGTGGTTAAAAGTCCATTTAATCTAATGCGAATGTGCTCGCTTTGCTTTTATAAATATGGACCGAAATTCCTTAGCAGTTGTGCTGCTGCCTCTAGTTCGGCCTTCCCATTATCAGTGTTTTTGTGGGTTTTTTAACGTAACTCGATGGTTGTCTGGGCATCTTCTGCTGCTGTAGGTCAGCGGTAGTGAAGCTTTTGCTCTCCGGTGGCTGGTTGAGGATGATGGGAGTTGTAGTCCCCAACAGCTGGAGAGCCAAAGCTTGACTATCCCCACTCAAGTAGTTCAGCCACTAAAGAATTGCTGGCTTGCCCTTGTACCCTGTAATGAAGGACATCTACACCTCGTAATGTCCCCGGCTACAGACAGTGAGGGTCATGCACTGAGCAAAAGCAGTGAAATTGTGGAACAAACCATATGCACCATAGAAAATAATAAAAGAAAATTCCCAGTAATTTATATGTATGTTTTAACTCATTGAATGCTAGAGAGGTCTTCAAACGCAATAACAATGCTTTGCAGGCTTCTCTTGCATTCCAGAGCTTAAAAACTGTATTTGAATTGATGAAAATTTTTGTTTGTGCCCCCCCACCATGGTTTGCTCCAGAATTACTCTGCTTTTCTTGGTACATTGTCTTTAGTGTCTTAATGCAGAATGGCTCTTCTTATACAGGACACATAAGGCCTCATGTTTGTAAGCAGCGGTAGGCAATTGGCAACTCTGGGTCCGTATGCGGCCCTCAGAGACTTCTCACGTGGCCCCCAGTCGGTTCTCTAGTACAGTGGGAAGAGGGGATAGGATCTCTCCATCAGATCACATGCATCTGATTTTCACACCAAAAAGCACACACCTTGCTTTTCCACACCCCCCCCCCATACTTAGTGTTCCACCTTAACCCATTGGATGCTAGAGAGGCAATGTATTGGAGACCTGTGTCTAGCTTCTGAATGGTTAATTTGTTTTTTTCAACCCCTACATTTAAACCATAATATATAACATTTTGGTGGATTTGAGGGCCGCGTACAGGTTCCTTAGAATAATCTGGTTGCCTGTCACTGTTCAAAAGTGGAGCAAGTATGTGGCACATAAATGGCACCATACAGTGCAAAAGAAATCCCCCCAATGCCCACTCATATAAAGGGGGCTCTTAACTTCTTTAATGCTATAAGAGGTTGCGCTCTCATTGAGCTCTCTAAGATTTAAGGAGTTAAAGCCCCATTTAAAACAATGAAGGTTTTGGATTTCTACCTTACAAAGCTGGTTTGCCTCAGAATTTCTTCACTCTCCTTCAGAAGACAATGTCTCTAGTCTGCGTACAGTCACTGGGCCCTTGTCAACTGGGAATCAGGGGCCAGTATCTCCCCATGAGATGAACAGGTGTTACACCTGTTTGTTACATTTAAAATCATGTTAATGCTTACCTCTGACCCCTTAGTCCTTGAATCTTCTTCTTCAGTTTCACAGTTATAAAAGTATTGGTAGGTTTAATGTGAACAAAAGAGTCTAATGAGCTGTATAAATACACAAATATTACTGGGATCTTTCCCCAGAGGACACCGCACATTGTATAACTGTAATAGAGAGGAGATGTATAAATACAGATATTACCGGGATCCCTCCCCAGAGGAGACTGCACAGTGTATAACTGTAATAGAGAGGAGGTGTATAAATACAGATATTACTGGGATCCCTCCCCAAAGGAGACTTCACGGTGTATAACTGTAATAGAGAGGAGATGCATAAATACAGACATTACTGGGATCCCTCCCCAGAGGAGACTGCACAGTGTATAACTGTAATAGAGAGGAGGTGTATAAATACAGATATTACTGGGATCCCTCCCCAAAGGAGACTTCACGGTGTATAACTGTAATAGAGAGGAGATGCATAAATACAGACATTACTGGGATCCCTCCCCAGAGGAGACTGCACAGTGTATAACTGTAATAGAGAGGAGATGTATAAATACAGATATTACTGGGGTCCCTCCCCAGAGGAGACTGCACTGTGTATAACTGTAATAGAGAGGAGATGTATAAATACATATATTACTGGGATCCCTCCCCAGAGGAGACTGCACTGTGTATAACTGTAATAGAGAGGAGATGTATAAATACAGATATTACTGGGATCCCTCCCGAGAGGAGACTGCACTGTGTATAACTGTAATAGAGAGGAGACGTATAAATACAGATATTACTGGGATCCCTCCCCAGAGGAGACTGCACAGTGTATAACTGTAATAGAGAGGAGACGTATAAATACAGACATTACTGGGATCCCTCCCCAGAGGAGACTGCACTGTGTATAACTGTAATAGAGAGGAGATGTATAAATACAGATATTTCTGGGATCCCTCCCCAGAGGAGACTGCACTATATATAACTGTAATCGAGAGGAGATGTATAAATACAGATATTACTGTGATCCCTCCCCAGAGGAGACTGCACAGTGTGTAGCTGTAATAGAAAGATGTATAAATGCAGATATTACTGGGATCCCTTCCCAGAGGAGACTGCACTATATATAACTGTAATAGAGAGGAGATGTATAAATGCAGATATTACTGAGATCCGTCCCCAGAGGAGACTGCACTATATATAACTGTAATAGAGAGGAGATGTATAAATACAGATATTACTGGGATCCCTCCACAGAGGAGACTGCACATTGTATAACTGTAATACAGAGTTGTTGTTTAAATACACATATTTCTAGGATCCCTCCCCAAAATTATATTTCTTTGTCGTCCAATACAGGTTGCTGGTAACTTTGGGTGGGAGATCTGCACCTTTAATTAGGCAGGAACAATTCTAGATATGAATGCAAGGGATGAAGCCTACCTTCCTCCTTGGCTGCATCAGCTCCAGTAAGATTTGTTCCTTGGTGAAGACACAGGCAAGAGAACAGTTCTACTATAGTTTTAGCTATTTTTTTATTTTTCTGTTAGATATGGGATACCACCATTAGGCGGATTACCATAACTGA
Organism: Rhinophrynus dorsalis; assembly: GCA_037306005.1. Lineage (NCBI taxonomy): Eukaryota > Metazoa > Chordata > Amphibia > Anura > Rhinophrynidae > Rhinophrynus > Rhinophrynus dorsalis. The sequence continues at coordinate 513,567,798 of CM074721.1, forward strand.
CAATGCCCTTAGATGTGGTTAGCTCAGTATCCAGGTGCTTTTTGTGGACCTTAAGCCTTGGGGGGAAAATCTTGGGTTCAAGTTCTTTCCTCAGGAGTTCCCACTGAGGCTTCTTCTTAATACATGGTAATCTGAAGACAGAAGACCTGCAGGAAAGGTGAGCAACCCTTTGAGTGCTGCAGGTCCACATGTCCCACAGTGTCCCTCCGCACAGGGGTTTTTTCTTTGGAGTTCCTATTGCACAATCCTGCACTCATTGGGTTTATCTGTATGTCTGTTGGGTGTTTTGGAGCAAGTTTCTCCTTTAGTTGCTGGTTTTGCATCTTTTGGGGGCTTATTGGCACTTTCCCTACTGGGTTCAGTGTTTTTTGGGTTTGCTAACATGTTCTAGTGATGTTTCATGTAATTTTATTTCACAGGTTCAACTCTGCAAAATTTGTGTTATGCGTGCTTTACCACATAGATGCCATTGCTCCATTCACTTCTATGGGACTGTACAGTTTGGGACATATTTCTGCAACCACTCAACGTAGGGTCTTCAGAGATGGCTCATTTTAATTGTCTGCACTTGCTCTGTCATCTGGTTAATGTTTTATGTGTGTTGGGGGGCTCAGGGGGCTTTGGGCACTGTTGGGGTACTTTTTCTGGGAAAACTATATTTCCCATGAGTGCTTGCTTCGCGTACTCGTTTCTGATTGGATCCCGCCGCTGCAGCCATTTTGTGCCTTTTCCTGAACAAATATCCTACACTGGGCTTGGACTCTCCTTCTCTCCTCTGCAGATTAACCCTTCGCCTGCCAGATAAGTGCATTTTAGCGATTTCTGCAGTGAAATTTTAATCTTACACACTGTATTTGAGTGATTCCTTATACTTTAAATGTTTTGACACTGTGAGAATGTCTATTCCATTAGAGCTTGGGGCCAGGCCTAAGACTAAGGACGCTGGGGTCTCTGTGTCCCTATTGCGCATTGCTCCTCATGTCATTCAGGGTTACCTAGAGAATTCTCAGGTCATTTATGCCCAGCATGCGCTGCTGCCCCTGACTCTCTCCCAGGGACCTCCAGCCATGCATTAGAGCCAGTTTGGGTGCAAGAGTTCAAGTCTGCTACTAGAGACCTCTGGTCTACATTTCAGCTGTTTCCATCCCAGTTACAGGGGGTCTTCCACTCCTGGCAGACTCCTTCCTCCATCAGATCTTCCCTGCCAAAACCGCAAGGAGTACCTGATGTATCAGATTCCTCTGAGGAGGAACTGTTGGTGGAAATCGGATGTTGAGAAATGTTCTGCTGTGGGTTCCTCTCAGTTTTTTGGGGACCCCTTTGAGGCTGATCCTGATCCCTCAGCTGAGGGCTTGATCAGAGCTGTCTTAACCACCCTAAATATTCCCTTAGTTCAGGAGGTTTCTTCGGATCCCTCTGATGTATTTCAGGAGCCTAAAAAGCCCTATACTTGTTTTCCACCTAACCCCACTCTTGACCGCTTTGTGGCTGATGAGTGGAAGTCTCCGGACAGCAAACCTTCTATTTCCAAGAAATTTGCCAAGCTTTACCCCTTCTCTGAGGCGGCACTTGCTCAGTGGGTTCATCTCCCCAAAGTGGATGCTCCTGTCGGCAGGTTATCTAAGTCCACTGCCTTGCCATTTGCTTATGCTTCTACTCTGAAAGACTGGACTGACAAGAAACTTGAGGTCTCCCACAAGTCCATTTTTGCCACTGCTGGTACTGCCATGCGTCCATCGTTCGCTGCGGCATGGGTGAACTTGGCCATTAAGTTCTGGACTGAACGGCTCACCCTGGCTGTCCATCAGGGTGCTCCTACTTCGGATATGTTTCAGCTTCTTGCCAACATTTCTGAGGCCCAGCACTATGCTTCTGCTGCCTTATTTGATGCCATCCGTTTGGTGGCACGGGTTTCCGCCATGTCTGTGGTTGCCAAATGAGCTCTTTGGCTCAAGATCTGGTCTGCTGACACTGATTCCAGGAAAGCTTTGCTCTCATTGCCTTTTCAAGGCACCTCTTTGTTTGGGCCAGATCTTAAGGATCTGATTAGTGAGACCACAGGGGGCAAGAGCACCCTTCTGCCTATGGTCCCAAGGAAGAAGACGCCTCTCAAGTGTAATTGGCTTTTTCGTTCCTTCCAGACTGAGACATGTCCGGCAAACCAGGCGGTTCCCTCAGCTCCGCGTTCCTCCTCTAAGTCCAAACAGCAATGGAAGCCTAAGGTCTCCTCCAAGCCTAAGGCTGCCAAGCCTTATTTGGCATGACTCGCCAAACCCAGGTCCCCACTTGGCTGTGGGTGGCCGTCTGCATCACTACCACAGCATCTGGGAGGATTCAGTGGCGGAGCCATGGGTTTTACAGATGGTAGCGGAAGGGTACAGGATCCCTTTCGTCTCTCTTCCTCCCTTTTGGTTTATCCCCTCTCATATGCCCCAGGGAGTACAGAAACACCGTCTGTTCAGTGGCGCTATCCAGGCCCTTCTGGACAAGGATGTTCTGGAACCTGTTCCAATTCAGGACAGAGGTATGGGTTTTTACTCAAACCTCTTTGTGGTCTCCAAGAAGGAGTCTCTAAGTACGGTGATTGCTGCTATGTCCCAGGGGGAATTCCTTGATTCTCTGGATCTTCAGGACGTGTATTTACATATCGCCATGCCATTCATCCAGAGCAGTGGTTCTCAACCAGGGTGCCGTGTCACTTTGGTGTGCCACGAATATTAATTTAGGGTGCCCCTTATTTTGTTCAAAGCCTTGGATAAAAATGAAAACACTCCTTTTTAAATGTATATTTATGGAAACTATTATGCACAATATGTTTATTTTTGTTAAATGATTGTAAAACCTAACATTAATTGCATATTTATGTATTGTACCTTTCATTATGCCCTTGATATTTTACATAAAATATGTGAGGTGTGCCCCGAAAATTCCAGTTTACATGATAGAGGTGCCTTGAGTGAAAAAAGATTCAGAACCACTGATCCAGAGAGTCGGCTGTATCTCAGATTTGCCTGCGACCAAGGGCACTTTCATTCTTCAGCTCTTCCCTTTGGTCTGACTACAGCTCCTCAAGTCTTCAACCGTGTCCTGGGAGCTTTAGTACCCGTCCTCCATCGGGATGGCATCAGAGTTACTCCATACATGGACGACTTGCTGCTGAAAGCCCATTCTGTAGAACTTCTTCATCAGCAGGTTCAGGACTGCATTCATGCTCTCACCCATCACGGGTGGACCATCAACAAGGATAAGTCAGATCTTGTTCCATCCCAGCATCTGGTCTTCCTGGGCCTTCTCTTCAACACACAGCAGAGCATGGTGTTTCTCACGGATGAGGTGGCTCCCCAGATTGCCCACAGGGTTTCTGCTGTTCTGGCTCTAGATTCAGTTCCGGCCAAGAAGCTGTTCTCTCTAGTGGGGAAATTCATCTCCACCATAGAATCGGTCCCATTTGCCATGGCTCACACCAGGGAACTCCAGAGGTTTGTGATCCAGGTGTGCAAGGGTCAACCGAACCTTCTGAAGATGTCAGTAACCCTCCCTCTTCATGTGGAACTGAGTTTTTCGTGGTGGCTCGACCTCTCCAATCTGCTGAAGGGCAAGTCCTTCCTGGTATCCTTCTGAACCACGGCGATGATGGGTGCCAGCCTCTCCGGCTGGGGAGCGTACCTGGGTCACTTAAGTGCTCAGGGTCGGTTGTCTCCGGAGGAATTTCTCCTTCCCATCAACGTGTTGGAGCTTCAGGTGATCTTTCATGCCCTTCGACATTGGACACCCCAGCAGGAAGAATGCCCAGTCCGGGTACAGTCCAACAACGCCCCAGCCGTGGCTTACATCAACAAGCAGGGCAGAACAAGAAGTCTTGCCGATTCATTAAAAGTCAAGGCTATTTTGTCCTGGGCAGAAGAAAATGTTCCTGCCATATCCGAAGTGCACATTCCTGGCGTAGACAACGTCACGGGAGACTTCCTCAGTTGACACACGGTGGACAACGGTGAGTGGGAGCTGCACCCAGAGGTGTTCTCCCTCATTTTTCAGAAGTGGGGTCTTCCTTGCATCGACCTGATGACGACAAGACACAACCGGAAGATTCCAACATTCTGCTCTCGCTGGAGGGATCCTCTAGCCCTAGTGGTGGATGCCATGCCCATTACTTGGTTATTTCCTCTGGGTTACTTCTTTCCTCCCCTCCCATGTTGCACAGGGTGTTACGGAAATTGAGACTGGAGCTCTGTCCAGTCTTCTGATTGCTCCGTACTGGCCTCAACAGGCTTGGTTTCCGGAGCTTCTGGATCTGTCAGTGGTGGAGCCATTCTTGCTTCCTTGTCATCTGAATCTTCTTCTACAGGGTTACCTGTGGAAAGAGGATGTTCATCGTCTAGCTTTGACGGCTTGGAAATTGAATCCTCAATATTGAAGAAGAAGGGTTTTTCTTCTGGTGCGGTGCCTACTATGCTTAGTGCCCGCAAAACTGTTTCTTCTTGGGCCTACCTTCATGTCTGGGCGACCTTTCTATCTTGGTGTGCTGATAGGGACCTGTCTCGGGAATTTGATCTGCCTATGGTCCTGGCCTTCTTGCAGGATGGTGTGGACAAAGGCCTCAGTGTGAGTCCCCTTAAGATTCAGACTTCTGCTCTCTCTGAGGCGCATTGCCATTCTTCCGGATGTCAAGGTTTTCTTTCAGGGCATTGCTCATTCTTGTCCTGTCTTTAAGAATCCCTCTTCTCGGTGGGATCTTAACTTGGTTTTGGGCGTTCTTCAGCGCCCTCCCTTTGAGTCCTTGTCTACCATTGCTCTATGCATGTTGATGTGGAAAATAGCCTTTCTCCTGGCGATTGTGTCGATTCGCCATGTCGCGAAATTACATGCTGTGTCCTGTAAACCACCCTTTTTGGTGTTTCACAAGGATAAAGCGGTGCTTCGCACTTCGCAGCAGTTTCTCCCGAAGATGGTTTTGAAGTTCCACATCAATCAGGAGATTCTGGTGCCTTCTTTCTGCCCTAACCCCACCTCTGACAAGGAGAGGGATCTCTGCTTGTTAGATGTGGTGCATTATCTCAATTATTACGTCCATCAGGCAATCTGACGCACTGTTCATCATTCCTGAGGGTCCCAGGGCAGGAAGACCTGCATCTCAGGGTGACTATTGCGTCCTGGATCAAGTCCACTATTCAAAGGCATACGAGCTGAGGACGAAGCCTGTTCCCTTTTGGGTCCCGGCTCATTCTACTAGATCTATTGGGGCTTCTTGGCCTTACAAGAATCAGGCCTCCGCTGATCAATTGTGCAAGGCTGCCACTTGATCGTCTGTGCACACCTTTTCGAAGCACTACCATGTTGATGTGCTGGCATCGGCCAACGGTAGTTTTGGGAGGAAGATCCTGGAGGCAGTCTTGTCTGTCTAGGATCTTCTTCGGTTCTTTGGTGCTTCCTTCACTTTTGAACCCTGTTGGCTCTAGTTCAGTGTGCTGTGTAACAGTTCCTGGGGTGTTTTTACCCCTGTTTAGTGTCCGTTGACACTTCATTTGTTTTTTTGGGCTATCTCTGATCTGATGGTTCATATCTGCTCTGGTGACTTTGGGGGCCTTGCGCCTGGTCCTTGCCTTACTTCCCGCCTCTGGGAAACTCAATGGTTGGACATCCCAAAGGATTTTAGTCTTACCTGTTAAATCCTTTTCTCTTAGTCCATACAGGTTACTGGTCTCCCACCCTGTCAAGGGGCCATGCTTGGCTCTCCTGTGGTAGACTGTTGGGGTCCTTCGGGGTCAGGCTCACATGAGTCTTCTTTCCCTTCTACTATCTAGTCAATATTTAGTGTCTCAAATCTTACTGGAGCTGATTGGCTAGCTGCAGCCAAGGAGGGAAGGTAGGCTCCACTCCCTGCATTCACTTCTAGAATTGTTCCTGCATAATTAAAGGGGTGGCTCGCCTACCCAAAGTTACCAGTAACCTGTATGGACTAAGAGAAAAGGATTTAACAGGTAAGACTAAAATCCTCTTATTCACAGTATTTTCTCAGTCTTGTACATGGCTTACTGTCCAAAAGAAACTGGAATAGTATAAGGTGAACAATGCCTCTGGACCTGTTGGCATACACCCAAGGGTACTTGGAGAACATAGGTCAGTAATATCAAAGCCGTAATTCACAAAAGGTCAAGATCTTAACCTAGAAATTAAATAGTTTGACATCCAAAGTAGCTAAGATACTAGAAGGCTTACTAATGGATAGTATTCATCATTATATTATGACCAGCAATATTATTAGTATGGTTTTATGAAATATGACCTTGTCAAACAAATTTACTTGCATTCTATGAAAGGATAAATGTTAATTTGGGCAAGGGTATTTTTGTGGAAGTATTGTTGGATTTTACTAAAGACTTTGATACTGTGCTTCACAAGATGTTGGTGCATAAATTAGGAGATCAGCTTGGGAGACTATGGGTGTGGGAAAAAAGAAACTGGTTAAATGGTAGGCTGCAGAGAGTTCTTGTAAACTTAAAGGAGCAGTAAACTTTTTTTTTATGAAAACACATTTTATAGAGCATTTCCTGCTGAATAAAACAAGGTCACTCCCATCGCTGTCAGATGTTTTATTCAAAATTTATAGCAGTTTAAATAATCAGGAAGTGAATTTACTGTGTTTACTTTTTATTATGATAAAGGAAGCTAAGAACAGTGGTGTGAATGTGTACGTGTCTCTGTATAAATGTTTGTGTGTCTCTGTATGTGTGTTTGTGTATATATGTATGTCTCTGTATTAGGGATGGGCAAAACATTTTGCATCAAACTGAAATCGGTGAACAATGGCACTTCCCGCTTTGTGGATAATTTCCTATGAAAAGTGCTGATTTTCCGCTTTTTTTGCCTAGCTCATTCCATTGAAATCAATGGGAACATTGAATTTACACACAACACATAGCAAATATTATTTTATTTCCCAAAGACATAGTGTAAAAGGGGCATGAGGTTGCCTCTTTTGGTGGGGTGTGGGAAAAGAAGCAGTTGAACAGGGAATCTGTTTTGGGGGGTGGGTTCTTGACTGGTATTGGGGGGACAGTTAATAAAAAAAGAAATCAATAAAATAAGAAATTTGTATGTAAAGTGATATAGACAGAAACCCCCTGACATAAACTGCCACAGGGGTGGACTGATACTTGACTTGAGTATTTTGTAGAGGATGACGTTAGACTTGTTTTTGAGGCCCAAGCCCTGAGGAAGCATTGATTTGTAGGACTTAGACATATTAGAGGCACAATCCCTAATTAGACTTATTTGGTACAAGCCCTAAGGAAACACTGATTTGTAGGACTTAGGCTTGTTATAAACAAACCCCCAAAAATAATTTATTATTTTTGTAGGACTGTGTTTTTTTATTTTATTTTTTAAAGCAAAAGCCCTGTGAAAAAAGAAAACGCCATGCTGGCCTAGTGCCAGCAGGTCTTGTTGGCCATTGATCACTTGCCATTGTCAAATGTCCTCCTGAGTCCATAACTGCGGAATTTGCAGCTGCTATTCTTGCTGCTGCTGCTGAGTTGTTTAACCCCTTAACGACATGTGACGTACTATGACCGTCACGGTCCTTGAAATACTTAAGGACCGATGACGGTCATAGTACGTCACATACTTTTTACTTACATCGCTCTACCGGGAGCGCTGTAAGTAAAAATAGGGCCTGAAATTGACCGCTCCAAGATCAGAGTGATCTCTATCAGGCCCCATAGTGACAGGTCACGTGTACCGGCGCGTCCACGTGGTCCTATGCGGTCCTTATGGGATGGAAACGTCCCAGGGCCGCCAGTCGTTAAGGGGTTAAGTAACAGTATGATTAGTCAGCTGAAAGGGAATGGGATCAACAACAGCAGTAACATGGGTGATGGATGATGAAGGTTCCACTTGCCATGACTAGCTCCAGTGATGCGTCTGAGGAAGTACTTGCTGGCAAGTGGAACCTGTTCTAGTAATCCTGCATCACTTGACCCCATACCCCCTGTGTCCACGGTGGTCTGTGGCACACTAGCCTGCTCCTCAGCATTCTGCTGCCCTTGCAACTCAGCAGCAGCAGGAATTAGAGCAGTTGCAAATTCTGCAAATTCCAAAAGCTGACTGCTGGTTGGAGGAGGTGACGAGCAATGTGACAGAGGGTCCTTTTATGTCACACTTGCCATTTCTTGGTGACGTGAAGAAGGCAGACTGGTAGCAGTAGCAACAGGTAGGGGCAGCTGATCTGTGCTCCTGCTGGTGGTGGTGGTATTATTGAGGTGGTAACAGTTCTGCCTTCTTCAGGATCATGTCCCACATGGACAATGCCGTGGGGGGAAGGGGACTCCCAGGGTCAGGGTAATGGTGTGGGCTCCCTTGACCGCTAGTCTGGACGCTTTCAATTGCTTCCCCTACCACTCTCCTAACACTAGTTCCACTGGCCACTTCACCATCACTGTCACTACTACTACTACTAACACCAACTGCATCAGTTTCAGACCCTGAGTCTTCCTCCTCACAGACGCTATTGATAGGAGGATATTGATTACCCCCTCCTTCACTCCTAACACTAACAAGCTGCTGGACCTTAGTAGTAGTAGTAGTACCAGGACTGGCGGGACTGCTTGGGGATGGCAAGTGTGACTCAGGATCCCATGCTGTCAAACTTGGTATCATCTTATCCTTACCCCCACCTGAGTATTACAAGACAGATTAGCAGCAGCTTCAGCACCGGTGGCAGCAGGTTCAGAAAGGCAGCAGACACAGCACTGGTGGTGGCACTGGCAGCAGGGGCAGCACGTCTGACAGCAGACACAGGCAGCTGACCTGTCCTGCTCTCACTACTACTGCTACCCTTTTGTTCCTCCCTTGACAGTAATTTACCCAAAAACCCTAGGGGTGATTTAGGGGGACTGGCCTGCATTGCTTTTGAAGTGCTCACTTCCTCCTCAGACTCAGACTGAGGTCCTTCCAGTTCCTCCTTTTATAATTTTTAAACCTGCTCATAGGGATAGCAGTCACTATGAGCCTCTCCTGCCTCAATTTTGCATCAAAATCACAGCAGAACAGCACAGCACATCTACCTCTCTCTGTAGCTGTTTCTATTGTGTTTGACGTCTGTAAATACATCACTTTTTTTATCGAAAAGGCAAAAACCATGTAAATCAATGCATACCTCCCAACCTTTCATATTGCCAAAGAGGAACACTTGTGGTTTAGGGGGTGTGGCTGGTGGGCGGGGCATTATATAGAATTTTTACTCGGTTTCATGACCTATTGACACCTACTTTTGTAACCTAATAAATGACTTATAACAAGACCAAAGTATGTTATTTACACAGACTCATTTACAAACACAGATACTGACGTTTAAACAAACATTAATGTGAGTTTTATTGCTGTGGAGCAATGTGATGCACTTATATACACACCTCACAATATGATCTCCTAAAAAGAGGGACATCAGGGTGAGAAAGAGGGACAGATGGATTTGGGTCTAAAAGAGGGACTGTCCCTCCTAAAGAGGGATACTTGGGAGGTATGTCAATGGGTTAAAACTTTATAGCCATCTAAAAAATGGCAAAACATTTTGGCCAATGGGTGAAAAATGCAAAGATTTTAATCGCAGGTTTTAAAGAGGATTTCCTGCGAAAAAGCGGACAACAACATGATGTTCACATAATTTTCCACGGGAACACAGCGAGAGATTTTACAAACTCCTACTACAGTATATGTATTTGATTGTCTCTGTATGTGTATGTGTGTCTCTTTATATGCGTGCCTCTGTATGTGTAAGTCTCTCTATATCTTTGTGTGTGTCTATATGTGTGTGCATGTCTGTGTGTGTATATATATATCTAAATAATATAAAGTGCTACCCTGCGAAGATCCCTGTGTGCATAACCGCGCATGCGCAGTAGAGACTGCAGGAACTATGTCATGTGCAATAGAGACTGCAGGAACTATGTCATGCGCAGTAGAGACTGCAGGAACTATGTCATGTGCAGTAGAGACTGGCCGAACGAGCTGTTCCGGAGCGGGGCGCTCCAAACGGCTCACCACCTGTTTCTGTTTTACCAGGAAGAATACAGTGAGATTTCTCTCATTTTCAAATAGGTCCTGGATAGTTTTCAGTGGTTCACTTTTAAATAGGCGCATTTTATATATTGTGCGGATGCATGCCGCATTAAAGGGACAGCAATGTCCCAGAAAAATGTTCTCCAGTTTTGTAGAGGTTAAAATAGTAAACAATATGCTATAAATCAGATCTCTAAAAATGCTATGGTTTGAGAGATATTTGCTTTCAAAATTCCCCCCTCCCCTTCTCCTGATGTCAGCTGTAAAGCTGACAGCAGGAGATTCGAGTCATACAACAAGAGAAGGCTCTTCAGCAGAGTCGAAATTGCATTATTTCAAAAGAATTACTTAATTGGAAAGGTCTACATAGTGTGCTTGCAAACCAGGCACACTTTGTAGACCTTTCCAATTAAGTAATTCTTTTGAAATAACGCAGTTTCGGCTCTGCTGCAGAGACGCCAACTAGTCCTCAGACCGGGATCTCTTACTGTCAGCTAGACGCTGATGTCAGGAGAATGGGAGAGAGGGGGGAACTTTCAATGCTTATATCTCTCAATATGCGGATCGTATATTGTTTATTATATTAACCTCTACAAAACTGGAGAACATTTTTCTGGGACAATACTGTCCCTTTAAACATGTCACCTGAATGAAAATGGCGATATGAGAAGCTTGTGCTGCATATAAGCGAGAGATTGTCATGTCGCCTCATGAAATGCTGCATACCTAATTGTACTTGTACTGCTCTTCAGTATGTGGAAGGGGAGTCCAGGAGAGACAGCTCTGTACATCCTGCGTGCGGAGCCCCAGTGAACAGAGCATTACATGGGAGAAGACTGAAGTCTCACCACTGCAGCCTCTTATCTGTAGGGTCCTGAAATGAGACCAGTAGCCAGGCAACAGGGAAGCGCAACACAGTGACTGGGAAGGAAGGGGCAGATCCGGGACTCCTCCGCACCACCCACAGCACAGCTCCCATGTCTAACAGAGGCCTCGCTGTGACCCATGATTCCTGGCAGTTTAATAGAGAGATGAGCAGCGCGGAGACCAACCACCCCGTCACTGCAGAGATAGGCAGGGCTCTAACCCACGCACCCAATAATGCAATAAAGGGATGTTTAGCACAGACACCCGCTACCCCTGCTCCCTGTTTCACACCGCTCTGTGCACTGAGACACAGTCTACAGAGCAAAGAGACAAGCAATAAGGGGAGAGCTCTGCTTAAAGCATATGGGCTGTCTGTCCTGGGCTCCCCTTCCACACACAGTACAAGTACAATTAGGTATGTGGCATTTCATGAGGCCACATGACAATCTCGCATGTTGCCATTTTCGTTCAAGTGACATGTTTAATGCGGCGTGCAGCTGCGCAATATTTATAATGCGCCCATTTAAAACGATACTGTTTTCAGTAAAGAGTTTCATATTTACACAAATTGAGAAGCACTATTTCTCTGTCGTCCAATACAGGTTACTGGTAACTTTGGGTAGGCGATCAGCCACTTTAATAGGCAGGAACAATTCTGAGAAGTGACTGCTGGGTGGAGCCTACCTCCTCTCCTTAGCTTGCAGCCAGCCAATCCCTACCCAGTAAGATTTGTTCCTTGGTCAAGACACAAGCAAGAGAACAGTTCTGCTATAGTTTTAGCTTTTTATTATTTTCTGTTAGAAATGGAATACCACCATTTGGCAGATTACCATCACTGACAATTCACATCACAAATGTGGATAGCTCAGTATCCAGGTGCTTTTGTGGACCTAAGCCCTTGGCTGCAAGTTCTTTCCCCAGGAGTTGCCCACTGAGGCTTCTATGGTAATCTGAAGACAGACGATCTGCTGAAAAATTTGAGCACCCTTTGAGTGCTGAGGTCCACATGTCCCATGCTTCCCCTCCACACAGGGGTCTCATTTGGAGTTCCTACTACATACTCATGCACTCATTGGGTTTAATCTGTATGTCTATGAGGTGTTTGGAGCAAGTTTCTGTGGTAACTTAACCCTTTTGTTGCTGGTTTTCACGTTTTGGGGGGTTTTGGACACTTTCCCTACTGGGACCAGTGTTTTTTGGGCCTAATGTTTTATTTAGAGTGGCCTTTGTGTTGTTTTACATGTTGGTATTCACCTCGTTAACTATATGTTCCACGCGCGTTTACTGCATAGACGCCATTGCTCCATTCACTTCTATGGGACTTTACAGTTTGGGACATATCTCTGCAACCGTTCCACATAGCGTGGTCAGAGATGGCTCATTGTGTTGGTTTTCCCTTGCTCTGTCATTTGGTCAATGTTCTGGGGATGTTAGGGGCTTTTTTTAATGGGCTTCGGGCACTGTTGGGGGTACCCTATCAGAGAAACTACGTTTCCCATGAGAGCCCGCATCGCGAGCTCATTTCTGATTGGCTTCCGTCGCGGCAGCCATTTTGTGTATTCGCAGATCGAGTATCCTACCCAGGGCTTGGACTCTCCTTCTCTCCTCCACAGCTTAACCCCTTGCCTACCAGATAAGTCTTAATTTAATGTTTCAGGGGTGCATTAATTATCATACATGTTTTATTGTGGGAGTTTTGATACTTTGACCGTTTTGACTCTGTGAGAATGTCTACTCCGTTAGACCTTGGGGCTAAACCTAAGACTAAGGATACTGTGGTGTCTGTGTCCCCCATTGCTCATTGCTCCTCATGTCAATCAGGGTTACCTAGAGAATACTCAGGTCATGTTTGCTCAGCATGCGCTGCTACCCCTGAATCCTCTGCTGGGGCCTCCAGCCATGCACTAGAGCCAATATGGATGCAAGAGTTTAAGACTACTACCAGGGACCTCCGGTCCACCTTACAACTCCTTCCATCCACCTTACAGGGGGTCTTCACTTCGTTGCAGACCCCCGCCCCCATCAGATCTTCCCTGCCTAAACCGCCGGGTTTGCTAATCTTTATCCGTTTTCTGAAATGACCCTTACTCAGTGGGTTCATCCCCCTAAAAGGGATGCCCCCGTGTCCAGGCTTTCTAAATCAACTGCCTTGCCAGTGGCTGACGCTTCTGCTTTTAAAGACTGGACTGACAAGACGCTTGAGACTTCTCTCAAGGCTATTTTTGCAACTGCGGGCTCTGCCCTTCTCCCTACCTTTGCTGCTGCAAGGGTAAATAGGGCTGTGGCTGTTTGTACTGAACAGCTTAATTCTGCTGTCCGTCAGGGAGCCACTAATTCTGACATGTTGCGTCTTCTCGCTAACATTGCTAAGGCTCAGCATTATGTCTCTGCTGCCTTGTTTGTTGCTGTTCTTATGGTAGCTAAGGCATCTACCATGTCTGGGGTAGCCAAACGGGCTCTTTGGCTTAAGATCTGATCAGCTGACACTGCCTCTAAGAAGGCTCTCCTGTCTTCGGCTTTTCAGGGTTCTTCCCTGTTCGGGCCTGAACTTAAGGATCTCATCAATGAGGCCACTGGAGGGAAAAGTTCTCACCTGCCAGTGGTACAGAGTAAGAAGGCACCTGTTAAAAGGAATCAGCTTTTTTGTTCCTTTCAAGCAGACTTGCGGTCCCTCAGGCTCCGCGTTCCTCCTCCAAGCCTAAGCAGCAATGTAGAGTCAAGTCCTCCACGAAGCCCAAGGCTTCCAAACCTTCTTCTGCATGACTCACGGATCTGGGTCCCCACCCGCAGGTGGGTGGCCTTCTATGTCACTACCTCTCAGCTTGGCAGGCCTCTGTGGTGGTCCCATGGGTTTTACAGGTGGTGGCCTCGGGATACAGGATTCCCTTCACCTCCCCTCCTCCTCCAATGACCTTTGTTTCTCGTTCTCCCTTGGGAGCAGAAAAGAGACGCCTTTTTGAGGAAGCTATACAGGCCCTTCTGGGCAAGGTGGTCCTGGAGCCAGTTCCCCCTAAGGAGAGGGGCTTGGGATTGTACTCCAACCTCTTTGTGGTTTCGAAAAAGGATGGGGGCTGTCGTCCCATCTTAGATCTGAAGGACCTTAACTCCTTTGTGGTCAGGTCCCAGTACCGCCAGGAGTCTCTGAGCACAGTGATAGCTGCCATGTCTCCTGGGGAATTTCTGGCCTCTCTGGACCTTCAAGATGCCTATCTGCACATCACCATTCATCCAGAGAGTCGGCAGTATCTCTGCTTTGCCTGTGACCAAGGGCATTTCCAGTTCTCTGCCCTCCCCTTTGGCCTGATTACGGCTCCGCAAGTCTTCAACAGAGTCCTGGGAGCCTTGATCTCCGTCCTACATCAGAACGGCATCAGAATGACTCCATATATGGATGACTTCCTCCTGAAGGCCTCATCTCTGGATCTCCTTCACCAGCAGGTGCAGGACTGCATTCATGCTCTCTCCCATCACGGGTGGATCATCAACTTGGACAAGTCAGACCTTGTTCCTTCTCAGAAGATGGTCTTTCTGGGCCTCCTCTTCGACACTCAGAGGGAGATGTTCTTTCTGACAGACAAAGTGGCTCATCAAATTGCACTGAAGGTCCAAGCTATCCTGTCTCAGGATCTGGTCCCTGCCAAGAAGTTGTCCTCCTTGGTGGGGAAGTTCATTTCCACCATAGAAGCAGTTCTGTTTGCCATGGCTCACACCAGGGAACTTCAGAGGTTTTTAATCATGGCCTGCAAGGGCCGTCCAGATTTACTGGAAAGATCCCTGTCTCTCCCTCTTCAAGTGGAGTCTCTCGTGGTGGCTCAACCTGAACAATCTCCTGAAAGGCAGACCCTTTCAGGTCCCCTTTTGGATGACGGATGCCAGCCTCTCCGGATGGGGAGCAGTGCTGGGGCACTTCAGTGTTCAGGGCCAGTGGTCTCCGGAAGAATCTCTCCTACCCATCAATGTCTTGGAGCTTTGGGAGATATTTCATGCCTTACATCACTGGACTCGACCACTGCAGGATTGCCCGGTACGGGTGCAGTCAGACAATGCCACAGCGGTAGCCTACATCAACAAGCAGGGTGGCACAAGAAGTCTTGCAGCTTGGTTAGAGGTCAAGGCTATTTTATCATGGGCAGAGAAGCATGTCCCTGCTATTTCCGCAGTTCATATTCCTGGCATAGACAATGTTCTGGCAGATTTCCTCAGTCGACACACAGTGGACAGCGGGGAGTGGGAGCTGCATCCAGAGGTGTTCAAACTCATCATTCAGCAGTGGGGTCTACCATGCATCGACCTGATTGCAACCAGACACAACAGAAAGGTTCCAACCTTCTGCTTTTGCTGGGGGGATCCCATGGCTCTGGCAGTGGATGCCTTATCGATCCCGTGGATGTTTCCTCTGGCTTACATCTTCCCTCCTGTTCCTCTGTTGACCAGAGTTCTTCGGAAGCTGTGACTGGGGCGCTGCCCAGTCATTCTGATTGCTCCGTACTGGCCACGACAAGCTTGGTTTCCGGTGCTTCTGGACCTCTCTGTGGCGGAACCTCTTCCACTTCCTCCCCATCTAGATCTTCTTCTACAGGGTTACCTCTGGAAAAAAGACGTTCATCGTCTGGCTTTGACGGCTTGGAGATTGAATCCTCAGTTTTGAAGAAGAAAGGATTTTCTTCTGGGGTGGTGGCTACTATGCTTAGTGCCAGCAATCCTGTTTCATCTAAGGCCTACCATCGGATTTGGTCTACCTTCCTGGCTTGGTGTGTTGACAGAGACCTGTCTCAGGATTTTGACCTACCTACAGTTCTTTCCTTCCAACAGGATGGTATGGATAAGGGTCTCAGTCTGAGTTCTCTCAAGGTTCAGACTTCTGCGCTCTCTGTTCTTTTTCAGAGGCGTCTTGCTATCATTCCTGATGTCAAGGTTTTTTTCCAGGGTATTGCTCACACCCGTCCGTTGTTTAAGTCCCCTGCTCCTCAGTGGGATCTTAACCTGGTCTTGGGAGTACTCCAGCGTCCTCCCTTTGAGTCTTTGGCTACCATTCCTCTACGTCTGCTGATGTGGAAGATGGCCTTTCTCCTGATGATTGTTTCTGTTCTCCGAGTTGCGGAGCTGCATGCCCTGTCTTGTAAACCAACCTTTCTCGTTTTCCACAAGGACAAGGCGGTGCTTCGCATCTCCCAAGAGTTTCTCCCGAAGGTTGTGTCCGAGTTCCACAACAATCAGGAGATTGTGGTTCCTTCCTTCTGTCCTAACCCTACTTCTGACAAAGAGAGGGCTCTTCATCTGTTGGATGTTGTGCATTGTCTCAAGATCTATGTGCATCACACTGAGTCCTTGAGGCAGTCTGACACTCTGTTTGTCATTCTTGAGGGTTCTAGGGCAGGGCAGCCTGCTTCCAAAGTTACCATTGCTTCTTGGGTCAAGTCCACGATTCGTAAGGCTTACGAATTTCGGAAGAAGGCCGTTCCCTTCAGGGTCACGGCTCATTCTACAAGGTCTATTGGGGCTTCTTGGGCCTACAAGAACCAGGCCTCAGCTGATGAGTTGTGCAAGGCGGACACTTGGTCATCTGTGCACCCCCTTTCTAAACACTATCATGTGGATGTGCTGGCATAGGCTGATGCCAGTTTTGGGAGGAAGATCCTGGAGGCAGCCTTGTCTGTCTAGGATCTCCTTAGTTTCTCAGTACTCTTTCACTTTTGAGCCCTGTTGGCTCTAGTTTGTGTGCTGTGCAGCAGTTATGGGGTTTGTTTTTACCCCTGTTCAGTGTCTGTTGACACTTTATGGTTAGCGTTGAGCTATTCATGATCTATAGGTTCATTGGTGCTCTGGTGACTTTGGGGCCTACGCCTGGTCCTTGCCTTTCTTCCCGCCCTGGGGAACTTAATGGTTGGACATCCCAAAGTTACCAGTAACCTGTATTGGACGACAGCGAAAATAGGATTTTAGTCTTACCTGTTAAATACTTTTCTCTTAGTCCATACAGGTTACTGGTCTTCCACCCTGTCATAGATCATGCTTGGCGAACCTGAGGCAGAACGTGGGGGTCCTTTTGGGTTCATGCTCACATGAGTCTTCCTTTACCTTCTTACTACCTAGTCAATAGTTAGTCTGCAAATCTTACTGGTTGGGGATTGGCTAGCTGCAAGCTAAGGAGAGGAGGTAGGCTCCACCCAACAGTCACTTCTCAGAATTGTTCCTACCTATTAAAGGGGCTGATAGCCTACCCAAAGTTACCAGTAGCCTGTATGGACGAAGAGAAAAGGATTTAACAGGTAAGACTAAAATCCTAATATATACACATAAATATACATAAATATTAAAAAATATATACAGTTACATACTGTTTTTAGATACAAAGAAGCATTTAGTTTTAAGGATTTTAGATTATTCCAAGCTTTCGAAGCTCTGAAGAAGAAGACAGATTATCCTGCTTCTTTCTTGTATTGGGGTATATGCATTGAGTTGTTAGAAGTGGAGCGGAGGTTATAGTTAGTATGGAGATCAGGAGTGAGCATACTGCTCAGGTAGTGTGGAATAGTCAGTGAGTTGTTAGCATTGGAGTGGAGATTATAGTTAGCATGGAGATCAGGAGTGATAATACTGCTCAGGTAGTCTGGTAGTTTTCGAGAGATGTGGTTGTGTACTAAGCAAGAAAGGTGAAGGGCACGTCTAGATTTGAGTGATAACCAGTTAGTTCTTAATGCATATCACAGTGATGGGTAGTGTAATTACATTGGACGATAAAGTGGAATGATTTGTGGCGCTGGAGCATATACTGTGTCACTATAATCTATGATTGGCAGCAACATCTGTTGTACAATACGTTTTCTCTCCAGGGTACTTAAACATTATTTGTTTGGGATAACGTTTCGAGGTTAATTTATCAATACGAATAAAAAAGTGAGATTGGGGTCAGGCCACATACCAAGATATTTGTAGGAGTCCACTGGGTCCAATTTACGATTAGACTCTGTTACAATGGATAGGTGGGTATTGTCGAGATTATGCAGTTTGTGCTTTGTACCAAATATCATTGTGACCGTTTTGTCTGTGTTTAACCCTTAGAGTGCCAGAGGGGTACGCAATGCATTGTAAAGCAATGCGTTGCGTACCCCTATCGCACTCAAAGGGTTAAGAACAGTATGTTCTTTGCTATACATCTTTCAACTTCAGAGAAATCATGTTGTAATATGGCTTCAAGTTGTGATATGTTTGACTTTTTAGCATATATTATGGTGTCATCTGCATGCATGTGTACTGAAGGTGATTTGCAAACCGTGGGCAGATCATTTATAAAAAGAGAAAATAGAAGAGGGCCAAGAATGGAGCCTTGGGGAACTCCACTTGTTGAGACATTGTCAGCAACTGATATATATTGCATTCTGTCTGATAAATAGGATTGGAACCAGTTTAGAGTAATATTACCCAATCCTGATCTTTGGAGTTTGCTTATAAGAATATTATGGTCTACTGTGTCAAAGGCCTTCGCAAAATCTAAGAAAATAGCTCCAGTGAGTTCACCATTTTCCATACCTCCCAAGTGCCCCTCTTTTAGACCCAAATCCCTCTGTCCCTCTTTCTCACCCTGATGTCCCTCTTTTTAGGAGATCAGACTGTGTGGTGTGTATATAAGTGTATCGCATTGCTTTACAGCAATAAAACTCACGTTAATGTTTTTTAACTGTCAGTAAATGTGTTTATAAATTAGTCTGTGTACATAAAATACTGTGGTCTTGTTATAAGTCATTTATTAGGTTACACAAGGAAGTGTCAGTAGGTCATGAAATAGCCTAAAACTCTCGGTAATGCCCCTCCCACCAGCCACACCCCCAGCAACACACCCTAAAACGCAAGTGTCCCTCTTTGGCCATTTGAAATGTTGGGAGGTATGATTCCCCATGCCAGTCTGGATATCATTGGTTACTGTTAGGAAGGCCATGACTGTTGAGTGACTTGGACGAAAGCCTGATTGAAGGGGGGTGAAAAAACTGGTCTGTATATAGTTGCACGTGTACACATATCTCTAGGATTTTAGATAAAGTGGGGAGCAGGGATATTGATCTGTAATTTGATTCTACATTTTTACCCCCACTTTTGTGGATAGGCACAACTCTAGCCACCTTCCAAGCTTTCGACATATGCCCTGTTGCCAAAGAGGCATTAATTAAGGATGAAATTGGTTGGGCCGTGACCATGGCACTGAGCTTTAATAACAGGTCAGGGCTAAATTGGGATATCATTTTTGGGTTGTGGAGGTGATCATATATTTCGCTTTCATTTACTGGCATGAAATCTAATTCATTTGCATAACTGGACTGGGCAACAGGTGCCAGTGACTGTTCTGTACACGGCTGAACTTCAGAGTTACCATTGTTTTGCTCAATCAGGATGGTGGCATATCCAACAGAGTAGCTGTTAAATGCATTGGCTATGGGGTTCTGTATTTCTTCTTTGTCTATTGTTATCATTGATAGGTGAGAATGGTTAGAGTGGTTGTAGATGTTGTTTAATAGCCTTACAAAAGTTGGCTGGTTTTGATATGTTGCTGTTCAAGTTGTCAGTAAAATATTGTGCTTTTGCTAGTTTTGTTTGTTATGTGCATATGGAGCCGGTGTGTTTAAAATTTTGTCCATAAGGCATCTCTGAAACTGTATATCTCAATCAAGTCAGCTGAGACCCAGGGTAGATGGGCTTCCCTAAACCTAACCTTCCTTAGTGGGGAGTCTGTATTACAGACCTGTAAGAATTCTGAGTTTAAAAAGTCAAATATATATGTGTTTTTTTTGTGTGTGTTTATATCTTTGGGTGTATATGTGTATGAATATGTTTGTATATAATGTGTGTGTATGTGTTTATATATGTATATTTATATAATGTGCTTGTGTATGTATTTATATGTGTGTGTATGTATATGTGTCTGTGTGCCTGTGTAATGTGTATATTTGTGTATTTGTCTGTATGTATGTCTGTGTATATATGTATTTGTGTATATATCTGTAGATGTGTGTTATCTATGTGTTTTTACATTGAGTGTGTGCATATATATGTTTGTATATATTTGTGTCTGTGTGTGTGTAGGTATGTATGTGTGTGTGTGTGTATATCTGTGTGTATGTGTCACTTGTTAGCATTATACATGACAATGAGGCACATATAATATACTAAGAACTGGAGAGAACCCAGGGTGTACCTGCAAGAGGTGAGGAGGGTGAAGTTGTGTGGTGCCCAGCATCCAAGGGGTCCCGTCTGCCCCAGGGCCCATCATGTTCTAGCTATGCGTCTATGAAAATATATTTTTGTGTTGGGGCCCCAAAAAATGTTTGCACTGTGGCCCTCCAGTGACTAGTAATGCCACTGGGCAAAACCACAGAACCATAGGGCCTAAATAAAACATCCTATTGATTTAAAGGGATAGTCACTCTCAATAATGAAAAAGTATATACTGCAGAGTTTATCTTGCTAAGTAAAACCTAGGTTCTCCCACTTCTGAGAGATGTTTTATGCAAAAGTTATTGCATTTTAGGGTGTAGTACCCCCTTTGCCTGAAAGTTTACAGTGGCACTGTTGCTACATCCTATATAATAAAATGCTAGGATGTTTGTCAGAAGCTGTCATGCGCAGTAGAGACTGCCCGAATGCACAGAATACTGGGAGTTCTGTGCTGGAAGCATTCTGTGCGGAATGCTGGGAGTTCTGTGCTGGAAGCATTCTGTGCGGAATGCTGGGAGTTCTGTGCTGGGAGTATTCTGTGCGGAATGCTGGGAGTTCTGTGCTGGAAGCATTCTGTGCGGAATGCTGGGAGTTCTGTGCTGGGAGCACGGAATGCTGGTAGTTCTGTGCTATGAGTATTCTGTGCGGAATGCTGGGAGTTCTGTTCTGGAAGCATTCTGTGCGGAATGCTGGGAGTTCTGTGCTGGGAGCACGGAATGCTGGGTGTTCTGTGCTGGAAGCATTCTGTGCAGAATGCTGGGAGTTCTGTGCTGGGAGCATTCTGTGCGGAATGCTGGGAGTTCTGTGCTGGAAGCATTCTGTGCGGAATGCTGGGTGTTCTGTGCTGGAAGCATTCTGTGCAGGGAGCATTCTGTGCGGAATGCTGGGTGTTCTGTGCTGGAAGCATTCTGTGCGGAATGCTGGGAGTTCTGTGCTGGGAGCATTCTGTGCGGAATGCTGGGAGTTCTGTGCTGGAAGCATTCTGTGCTTTCGGGCAGTCTCTACAGTACATGACTGCATCATGTGCTCCACCAGTGAGGCAGTGGCAGTATGCAGAGCAGGACCGCCCTCTTAACCCTTTGAGTGCCAGAGGGGTATGCAACACATTGCAAAGCAATTCGTTGCCTACCCCTCTGGCACTCAAAGGGTTAACATCACCCAGACATTGGCCTGTGTGCACAGGCTTTTACACTAGTCATCTTATAAAGGTTTATGGTGAACTTGCCAGAGCCAAAGGATGATGTAACAACAGCGCCACCATAACATTTCAGGCAATGGATGTACTGCGCACAATCAATGCAGGTTTGTGCTGCAGTATGTTCTGACTAAAACATGTCGGCAGTGGAAGTATCTAGGTCTTACACAGCAGAATAAACCAAATCACATATATTTGTATTAGGCTTTGATGTGCAATGGGACTTTTAACCCTTTGCAATTCAAAATTGTATTTGTTCGTATAGAACATTAGTCTCATTATATTCTTGGAATGTTTTCATTTCAATCTCCCGCCCTCTCTGGAAACCTGAACCGTCTGCAGCTCTGATCATCCCAGTCTGTCCTAAGGGAAGGAGCAGTGTAGTGGGAGAGTGTCACACAGTGGATTGGGGTGGGAGAGGGCTGGAGAACCAAGTCAAAATGGTAAAATTAGGTGGAGGGAGAGAGAGCATTGCAAAGTAAAACCAGAGAGGGAACTGGAGGGGTTATCAGCAACATGGATTATGGGCAAGAGGTTAGAGGGGGACAGGGGATAGGGGGAGAAGAGAAATGTGATGGGCAAAGAGAAGAGTGATATAAGGAGAAAGAGGAAATGGACACAGAGACATAGGAACAGAGGGAGAGAGGGATATTGAGGGGAGATAGGACAGGAATCAATGAGCTGGGGGAGAGAAAATAGAGAGCTGTGGTTCGCTAGGATGTTTGTCAGAAGACGCCATGCGCAGCAGAGACTGCCTGAACGCACAGAATGCTGGGAGTTCTGTGCTGGGCGTCCTGTGCTGGGAGCACGGAATGCTGGGAGCATTCTGTGCTTTCAGGCAGTATCTACAGTGCATGACTGCGTTGGCGGCACTACTCAGAGCAGGACCAGCCTCTTAACCCTTTGAGTGTCAGAGGGGTACGCAACGCATTGCAAAGCAATGCGTTGAGTACCCCTCTGGCACTCAAAGGGTTAACATCACCCGGCCCTTGGCCCGTGTACACGGGCTTTTACACTAGTTTATTTATAAAATACCAGCAGATTCCACAGCATGTATCAAGACAACGTAACAATAGTCCTATGGGTTCATTATATAGTAACATTGGTGATGAGGCTGAAAAAATACATGCGTCCATCAAGTCCAGCCCATGCCAAATCATCCATGTTGATCCAGAGGAAGACAACCCCACCCCCCATTGAAACCATTTCCAATTAAGCCCCAATTGGGTAAAAAAATTCCTTCCTGACTCCAAATGGCAGTCAGATAGTTCCCTGGATGAACATCCTATCTTCATTGAAGCCATCTGTCATAATTCTCAATATTGTTCTGTGCTAGATAGGTATTCAGTCCTTTTTTTGAAAGCAGTTACAGTATCTGCAAGCACGAAATCCTGCGGCAAAGTATGCTATAGCTTTACCGCCCTTACTATAAAAAATCCCTGCCTTTGTTTTAGTGGAAAGCATCTCGATCTTAGATCAGATCTTGAAGTTTAAGGATGTTTATAATAAACATTAACCCTTTCAGCTCCAGAGAGGTATCCAACGCATTGCAACGCATACGTCTCTGGAACTCAAAGGGTTAAAGGCATTGGAAACAAATGACATCAGAAGGACCTATAGGAAGTGAGAGAACTGACCATAGAGGATGGACTGGAAGTGAGAAAAGGGGACATCGGCAATGTAGAGGAGGTGGCAGGATAAACAACCTGAAAGAGAATGAGGACTATAGAACTGAGAGAAGATTGAATAGGGTTAAAGAGACACCTTCTTATAATAACTCCTCACTTCTTTTACTATGAGCAGAAAACCTTTATGTCCCCTATGAAGTTTGCAATTGCGCCTTTGTTCCAAGGATAACATGTTCAATCACTTGTAGAGGTCATGTCCAAGGAGGTGAACATGACAGTCCCTATCAGGACCACAGGACTCACACACTGCACCCATTGCACATGGTTAACGTAACCGTTTAGGTTTATCATGTGCAAAGCAATGTGTTGTGCATCTCTCTGGTACTTAACCCCTTAATGACCAGCCAATCAACGCGGCGACGCAAGTTAAGGACCGCGGACCTTTTTTTTTTCTTTTTACGGTTCCAGACTCCCCGAACGGCGTGCAGCCGTGGGGGGAGCCCGGAACTCCATGACGGTCATAGTACATCATGGGTCGTTCAGTCAGATTGACCCATGACGTACTATGACCATCAAGGGTCGTTAAGGGGTTAAAGGGTTATGTGGGCTAATTATCTCTGCCTGTTTCAGTTTGTAAAATAGATCAGCAGCTATCATGTCTGCCTCCATTGTCTTGACATCCAGGACTCGTTGAATATGTTGTCTATTAAATATAGACACAAGGGCAAATTTCATAGGGGACATTAGTATTTTCTTTCCATAGTAAGGTACGTGGGAGGTTATTATTTGGCCGTGTTTGTTCTCCATTAGTAAGCAAGGAGAGAACAGAAGGGAAGGGCAGGAGTGTAAAATGAGAGAAGAGGCGAAACAAGGGAATGAATGTAAGGGAGGGACAAGGCAGAGCCCAGAGCAGCAGGAAGGGGGCGGGGCTTACAGGCATTTTACACATCTAGTAGAGGGTAAGCGTGGTGACACAGGGAGAGAGCATCTTACGGAGAGAAGGTGATGATAATAATAGAAGGAAAGAGGGAATCAGGAATCACATTTCTATCACTACTGACCTGTGTGAGGTCCCATCATATTGTCACCATGCCTGATATCAACTACCTGTGCTCTGTGTCTTGGAGCTATATCAAGGTAAGAGGAGCTGTGGCCGGGAATTACCTCTGTATACCAGGTATCTATTGATCACAATGCTCTATATAATGGCACTGAGTATATTCACACTGATAATGATCACACTCTACTGTATAATTGTACTGAGTATCTACACACTGATAATAATCACACTGTACTGTATAATTGTACTGAGTATCTACACACTGATAATAATCACACTGCACTGTATAATGGTACTGAGTATCTACACACTGATAATGATCACACCGCACTGTATAATGGTACTGAGTATCTACACACTGATACTGATCACACTGCACTGTATAATGGTACTGAGTATCTACACACTGATACTGATCACACTGCACTGTATAATGGTACTGAGTATCTACACACTGATAATGATCACACTGCACTGTATAATGGTACTGAGTATCTACACACTGATAATGATCACACTGCGCTGTATAATGGTACTGAGTATCTACACACTGATAATGATCACACTGCACTGTATAATGGTACTGAGTATCTACACACTGATAATGATCACAATGCACTGTATAATGGTACTGATTATCTACACACTGATAATAATCACACTGCGCTGTATAATGGTACTGAGTATCTACACACTGATAATGATCACACTGCACTGTATAATGTTACTGAGTATCTACACACTGATAATGATCACACTGCACTATATAATGGTACTGAGTATCTGCACACTGATAATGATCACACTGCACTGTATAATGGTACTGAGTATCTACACGCTGATAATGATCACACTGCACTGTATAATGGTACTGAGTATCTACACACTGATAATGATCACACTGTACTGTATAATGGTACTGAGTATCTACACACTGATAATGATCACACTGCACTGTATAATGGTACTGATTATCTACACACTGATACTGATCACATTGCACTGTATAATGGTACTGATTATCTACACACTGATACTGATTACACTGCACTGTATAATGGTACTGAGTATCTACACACTGATAATAATCACACTGCGCTGTATAATGGTACTGATTATCTACACACTGATACTGATCACATTGCACTGTATAATGGTACTGAGATTATCTACACACTGATACTGATCACACTGCACTGTATAACGGTACTGATTATCTACACACTGATAATGATCACACTGCACTGTATAATGGTAATAATGATCACACTGCACTGTATAATAGTACTGAGTATCTACACACTGATAATGATCACACTGCACTGTATAATGGTACTGAGTATCTACACACTGATAATGATCACACTGCACTGTATAATGATGAGTATATACACACTGATAATGATCACGCTGCACTGTATAATGGTACTGAGTATCTACACACAGATACTGATAACACAGCACTGTATAATGGTACTGAGTATCTATACACTGATAATGATCACACTGCACTGTATAATGGTACTGAGTATCTACACACTGATAATGATCACACTGCACTATATATTGGTACAGAGTATCTACACACTGATAGTGATCACACTGCACTGTATAATGGTACTGAGTATCTACACACTGATAATGATCACACTGCACTGTATAATGGTATTGAGTATCTACACAATAATAATGATCACACTGCACTATATATTGGTACAGAGTATCTACACACTGATAGTGATCACACTGCACTGTATAATGGTACTGAGTATCTACACACTGATAATGATCACACTGCACTGTATAATGGTATTGAGTATCTACACAATAATAATGATCACACTGCACTATATATTGGTACAGAGTATCTAAACAGTATCTAGGTTTAGCTACTAAAATGAAAAAAGAGATGAGAAATGACTCATGTTGACAAAAAAAATTGTTGATTTTGAAAACATTTTCAAAATGTCCTGTACGTTATACTATCAATTTTTATATTTAGAAAGCTAGTGTTTGAGTTATTTATATTTAAAGATTGTTATTGAAGGCCATGTAGGCACTTTCTGTCTTATACCTCTTACTGACACTGCTCAGTAATGCATTGCCCACCTCCCCTAGCACTGCAAAAGTGTCAGTGAATGGGGGTAATTTGAGGCCAACACAGGAAGTGTCTGCACAGCATGCCTTAATTAACATAATCTATACATCAAAAAAAATCTAAAAAATAAGCTGTCTAAATAAAAAAAATGGCTAATACAACATATAGGTGCATGGGCGTCCAGGGGGCAAGGTGGCACTTTCCCCCTCACCCCCCCACACTCTTTCCCCTTCCATATAAACACAGGGGACTGGCAGGCTGGCCTGGGGGATCATAGTATAACTTTCTTCCCTGGTAAATGTCTTTGGATGGCCTGTATAAGTGCTATTGAAAGCTCTGTCAGAATCACCATAGTAGATTTTCGGTGAGTGGGTCCCTATAAGACTTTTGAATGAACCATCTTGCAATAATATGAATACAGTTTTTATACTCAATAGGAAAATCCCTTCTGTATATTTTTTTTCCACAATAAAACTTCACTGTACCTTTAACCCTTTCAGTGCCAGAGGGGTACGCAACGCATTGCAAAGCAATGCGTTGCGTACCCCTCTGGCACTGAAAGGGTTAATGATTTGTCACTTGATATCAGTGCACCTCTAACCAGGGGCTCACACAAGATTTCCATAGAGAGGTTCACAAAATTAAAATAAGGGTACATTCAGACATCTAGAACCGATCATGTGTAATTCTGAAAACCAAAAGCCAGTGGGGCATATCTGAGCATAGACAAGAAGAGAGCAACCTGTGGTACTCCAGTTGCTCTTGGACTACAATTCACGTCATCCTTAGATGGGAGTTGTAGTCCAGAATCAACTGGAGGTGCTCGTCTGTCCAATAGCAGCAAACATTTATCATTACTGGGGTGCTAAAGTTTTGTCTTTTCCTAATCTGATGAGCCAAAAGTGTCCGGGTGGGGGGTTCATTCTGAGCAACTGGTAGCCCCCTCTGCATTTCTTTTTGTTTAACCTTTCCTTGCTTTTTCTCCCCAACAGTTCAAGAGAATGCTGAACCGTGAGCTCACCCACCTGTCTGAGATGAGCCGATCCGGGAATCAAGTCTCAGAATATATTTCCAACACCTTTCTTGGTACGTCTGATTTTACATCTAGATTGTAATGTTGGTTTTCGTTATCATTGTATGTCACCGAGACAGGCTAAGGCTAATGTGTAAAGTGAATTGGAGCACATCGACAGCACCATAGGGGACAAATAAAACTTCTCATTGGTTTAAAGTAGTGCAAGCACCTTATAATAACACTAGTATGAAAGCCTGTGTACTGTGCCACCCAGAGGCCTCGGCTGCTGCAGAGCTGGGAGCAGAGACAGGCGGTGAGCCATTTGGAGCACCTCACTCTGGATCAGCGCGTTCGGCCAGTCTCTACTGCACATGTGCTGTTACGCACACAGGGAGCTTCACAGCTTAGCAATTTATATTATACAGATTGGTGATTATAGAAGCATTTTCAAAATTGTGTTTATTTGTTAGCCGTTCTTTAAATAAAACAATAGTTTATGAGATATTTTGCTATATTTATTTGTCAAAATATACAAATGAAGCCGTCATGGCTGGCATTCTGGCCAGATACAAACATTCCACACTATTCTCCCTTCCACGTGCAACTCCCTTACTTTCCATACAGCGCTCTTATCTACTTGCTATTTCCTGCCAGGCAGATACTAACATTCCAAACTGCCCTCCCACCTGCCATTTTCTGCCAGCCAGATACTAACACTCCTCACTGCTTTCACCTGATGCTTCTTCACAGACAGATATGAACATTTCACACTGCTCTCCTTCCCCCCTACCACTTCCTGCCAGCCAGATACTAACATTCCACACCACTCTCCCTCCCACCTGTCACTTCCTGTCAGCCAGATATTAACATTCCACACCTCTCTCCCTCCCACTTGTCACTTCCTGTCAGCCAGATACTAACATTCCACACTGCTTTCTTCAGTTTAATTTGCATAAATGGACAATCATGCAAGTCCTGTCAAGATGGATTCTTCCACTAAGCATAAAATGTGGAGATGTGACAGTTCCACTCTAAATGGGGATTTTAATCCCTTGAATGCTGGAGGAGCTGTGAAACAATGCTTTGGAGACATCTGTAGTACTGTTTATATTAAACCATAATATATTTAAATCAATGAGGAATTCATATTTGTCCCCTATGCTGCAGTTGGTTTGCCCCAGTAATGATCCAATGGGTGATCAGAAATGTATTCATGTATATGGGGTCTCCATTCACAATTTTTCACAATTTTATCAAAGGTTTTAGTGTTTCTAAAAATTGCCATGGATGCATGTGAAGCAACTGTTGCATCCAAAGGGTTTCCAAACAAATTTCATTCTTTCACATTTTTCTGTATTAAAGAAATGTCAGTACCATATATTACTGTCCATAAAGTGTGTCCTGTACGGAAGAGAGTTGTTTATTTATCATATAAGGTTCAGTTTAGCACCTATGAGTTAGTCTAGCACAAGTAATATCTTTAAAATACTGTATTTGTAGTTGGTAGGGACCTATGTCAGGGATAGTCTGTTTTTAGAGCTTCAGGTGTTGAAGACTGCAACTCCCATCATCCCCAAACAGCCAAAGGCCTGATGAAAATGACAGTAGTTGTAGTCTCCAACAGTTAGAAGTTCAACATGGATTACCCCTGACTTAGGCCTACCTGCCCTACAGCTGGGTTTTGTTTGCCTGTCTGTTCTATAGCAACTAGAGACACTAGAGTCTTAATTCTGTTCTTCATTATTGCTATATTTCTCAGGCTACTACTTTCATATTTTTTGGTATTGTCCTCTGTGCTCTACATTTACTGGTGTTTGAACTGTTGTCCCTCATGTAGCTCGGTGTTGTATTCAGTACAACCCAGTAGTGGCTGGTAGAACTTGGGTCTGTCCCTCATGTGGCTACGTGTTGTATTCAGTACAGCCCAGTAGTTGTTCGGTAGAACATAGATCTGTGCATCATGTAGTTTTGCGTTGTGTCAGTTCTGTCTAGTAGCCCTTGGTAGAACTCAGGTCAACCTATTATGTACCTTTGCATTGTATTGAGGACTATTCAGTAAGTGTTGGAAGAACTCAGGTCTGTCCATCATGTAGCTGGCTGCTGTGTTCAGTACTGTCCAGTAACTGTTGGTAGAACTCAGGTCTGTCCATCAAGTACCTTTGCGTTGTGTTCAGGACTATCCAGTAACTGTTAGTAGAACTCAGGTCTGTCCCTCATGTAGCTTTGTGTTGTGTTCAGGACTATCCAGTAATTGTTGGTAGAACCCAGGTCAGTCCATCATGTACCTTTGAGTTGTGTTGAGGACTATCCAGTAATTGTTCGGTAGAACTTAGGTCTGTCCATCATGTACCTTTGTGTTGTGTTGAGGACTATCCAGTAATTGTTCAGTAGAACTCAGGTCTGACCATCATGTACCTTTGCGTTGTGTTCAGGACTATCCAGTAACTGTTGGTAGAACACAGGTCTGTCCATCATGTACCTTTGTGTTGTGTTGAGGACTTTCCAGTAACTGTTGGTAGAACTCAGGTCAGTCCATCATGTACCTTTGCGTTGTGTTCAGTACTATGCAGTAACTGTTGGAAGAACTCAGGTCTGTCCATCATGTACCTTTGTGTTGTGTTCAGGACTATCCAGTAACTATTGGTAGAACTCAGGTCTGTCCATCATGTACCTTTGCGTTGTATTCAGTACTTTGCAGTAACTGTTGGTAGAAATCAGGTCTGTCCATCATGTACCTTTGCGTTGTGTTCAGGACTATCCAGTAACTGTTGGTAGAACTCAGATCTGTCCATCATGTACCTTTGCGTTGTGTTCAGGACTATCCAGTAACTGTTGGTAGAACTCAGGTGTGTCCATCATGTACCTTTGCATTGTGTTGAGGACTATCCAGTAACTGTTGGTAGAACTCAGGTCTGTCCATCATGTACCTTTGCGTTGTGTTGAGGACTATCCGGTAACTATGGAAGAACTCAGGTCTGTCCATCATGTACCTTTGTGTTGTGTTGAGGACTATCCAGTAACTGTTGGAAGAACTCAAGTCTGTCCATCATGTTCCTTTGTGTTGTGTTGAGGACTATCCAGTAACTATTGGAAGAACTCAGGTCTGTCCATCATGTAGCTGGCTGCTGTCTTCAGTACTATCCAGTAACATTTGATAGGACTTTGAGCTGTCCATCATGCAGCTTGGTACTGTATTTGGATTCAGTAGCAGTTGATAGGAGTTGGGTCTGTCTATCACAGTGGTTCTCAACCCGTGCCCTCAGTGGCTACTAACAGGCCAGGATTTGAGAATTTCATTGTAAGAGAACAGGTGAGTTAATCAATACAACTGAGCCTCTGATCAACACACTTGTGTTCTAGCAGGGAAATTCCTAAGTCCTGGCCTGTTAGTGGCCATTAAGGGCACTGTCATGTAGCTGTGTGTTGTATTTAGTAGTATCCAGTAGTGTTTGGTAGAGCTAAGGTCTGTCTGCCGTGTAGCTTTGTGTTGTGTTCAGTGCTGTGCAGTAGAGATGAGCATTGCAACCTCCAAGGTCACTATTTTGTACTTTACAGACCATGTCAAATGTTGTGTTTATTGCTCTTTGTTTGTTTATTGAGATTCCTTTACTTTATTCATTAGTGAGCCCAAAGAATATATATCGTTAGTGTATGGGAGTGATAAGCTATCTTTTAGTACCATATCCAAATATATATCCCCTTTTTATATTTAACCGCTCCTTATAACTCCTCCTATTCCTCCATGTAACCCCTCCCTATAACTCCTACTATTGCTCCATATAACCCCTCCCTATAACCCCTCCTACTCTCCATATAACCCCTCCCTATAACTCCTCCTATTGCTCCATATAGCTCCTCCTATTGCTCCCTATAACTCCTCCTATTCCTCACTATAACCTCTCCTTATAACTCCTCCTATTGTTCCAAATAACTCCTCCATATAACTCCTCCTATTGCTCCATATAACCCCTGCCTATAACTCCTCCTATTGCTCCATATAACCCCTCCCTATAACTCTTCCTGTTGTTCCATATAACCCCTCCCTATAACTCCTCCTATTCCTCCATATAATTCCTCCCTATAACTATTCCTATTATTCCATATAACCTCTCCCTATAACTCCTCCTATTGTTCCATATAACCCCTCCCTATAACTCCTCCTATTGTTCCATATATCCCCTCCCTATAACTCCTATTGCTCCATATAACCCGTCCCTATAACTCCTCCTATTGTTCCATATTACCCCTCCCTATAACTCATCCTATTGCTCCATATAACCCATCCCTATAACTCTTCCTATTGTTCCATATAACCCCTCCCTATAACTCCTCCTATTGTTCCATATAACCCCTCCCTATAACTCCTATTGTTCCATATAATTTCTCCCTATAACTCCTCCTACTCTCCATATAACCCCTCCCTATAACTCCTCCTATTGCTCCATATAACCTCTTCCTATTGTTCCATATAACCCCTCCCTATAACTCCTCCTATTACTCCATATAATTCCTCCCTATAACTATTCCTATTGTTCCACATAACCCCTCTCTATAACTCCTCCTATTTTCCATATAACCCCTCCCTATAACTCCTCCTATTCCTCCATATAACCCCTCCCTATAACTCCTCCTATTGTTCCATATAACCCCTCCCTATAACTCCTATTGTTCCATATAATTTCTCCATATAACTCCTCCTACTCTCCATATAACCCCTCCCTATAACTCCTCCTATTGCTCCCTATAACTCCTACTATTCCTTCCTATAACTCCTCCTATTGCTCCATATAACCTCTTCCTATTGTTCCATATAACCCCTCCCTATAACTCCTCCTATTACTCCATATAACCCCTCCCTATAACTCCTCCTATTCCTCCATATAATCCCTCCCTATAACTCCTCCTATTTTCCATATAACCCCTCCCTATAACTCCTATTGTTCCATATAACTCCTCCTATTGTTTCATATAACTCCTCCCTATAACTCCTCCTGTTGTTCCATATAATCAGGGCCTGCGCCACCTATAGGCGAGGTAGACGCCGGCCTAGGGCGCACATTCTCTGGGGTCGCATAGGGCCCACGCACCCTCCCGCTCACTACTTACTGCCCGAGTTTAAAAAAGTATGTTTCGGTGCCCTCCCTAGGCTGGCTATTTTTTTTATGTAGCACAGCGATACCCGTTTCTATTTCCCCCTCCGCTCCTTCAATCCTGGACCAGGATTTAAGGAGCTGAGGGGGAGAGAACGGGCGTTGCTGTGCTACATTAAAAAAATAGCCAGCCTAGGGAGGGCACCGAAACATACTTTTTTAAACTTGGGCAGTAAGTGGTGAGCGGGAGGGTGCGTAGGCCCTATGTAACCCCAGAGAATGTACGCCCTAGGCCAGCGCCTACCTCGCCTATAGGTGGCGCAGGCCCTGATTATATGGAACAACAGGAGGAGTTATAGGGGGGAGTTATATGGAACAACAGGTGTTATAGGGAGGAGTTATATGGAACAATAGGTGTTATAGGGAGGGGGAAACGTACTCATTGGGAGAGAGAGACGTGCACCGGGAAGAGTAAGTGGAAGGGCAGGGCTGGTGCAAGGATTTCAGATGGGGGAAGAAAGTGTCAAAGGGGGGAATAACAGTCAAGAAGGGATCAAGAGTCAGACAGGGGGGAGAGAGAGAGAGAGACAAAGGGGGGATCAACAGTCAAAAGGGGGATCAAGAGTCAGATGGGGGAGAGAGAGTGTCAAAGGGGGGATCAACAGTCAAAAGGGAGAGAGAGTCAAAGGGGGCAGAATCACATATAGAGAACATACACTGATACACATATAGAGAAACACACACACATACTTACACACTGATATCCTTACAGAGACTCACACACACTGACACACTTATATACGTATAGGAAACACACACTGACACACTTATATACATACAAGGAACACATATAGAGAACACACACATACACATATAGAGATCACCCACACAAACTGACACTTACATACATATAGGAAACACACTGACACTTAAACACATACAGGGTGGGGAATAAAGGGGTGGAGCCAAGGGGCGGCAAAATTAGGTTTTGCCTAGGGTGGCAAAAATCCTTGCACCAGCCCTACATATAACCCCTCCCTATAACTCCTCCTATTGCTCCATACAACTCCTCCCTATAACTCCTCCTATTGCTCCATATAACTCCTCCCTGTAACTTCTATTGTTGCTCCATATAACCTCTCCCTATAACTCCTCCTATTGCTCCATATAACCCCTCCCTATAACTCCTCCTATTGCTCCATATAACCCCTCCCTATAACTCCTCCTATTGCTCCATATAATTCCTCCCTATAACTCCTCCTATTGCTCCATATAACCCCTCCATATAACTCCTCCTATTGTTCCATATAATCCCTCCATATAACTCCTCCTATTGCTCCATATAACCCCTCCCTATAACTCCTATTGCTCCATATAAATCCACCCTATAACTCCTCCTATTGCTCCTTATAACTCCTCCCTATAACATATCATATTGTTGCATATAACTCCTCCCTATAACATATCATATTGTTGCATATAACTCCTCCCTATAACTTCTCCTATTGTTCCATATAACCCCTCCCTATAACTTCTCCTATTGCTACATATAACACCTCCCTATAACTCCTCCTATTGCTGCATATATCTCCTCTCTATAACTCCTGCTATTGCTGCATATAACTCCTCCTGTAGCTCTACATAATACAAGGGTTGTCAGTTGTTGGACCTTCAGTTATTGGAGAGTAAAACTCCCATGGCTAGTTGGTGATGATAGGAGGCTAGAGGGCCACATATTGACTGCCCCCGATATAGCCACTCGTATAACCTACCCAGCATGTGAATTCCAAAGGCAGCAGTTTTGCAATCCCATTTTCTCACACATGCAGAAAGTTTCCGATCCTGGACAGTAATCCCACTGTGTATTAATAAACTCCTGACGTAGAGATGATGCAGAGCACTCTCACTATTATTTATGTCTGCTCTCTCTCTCTCTCTCTCTCTCTCAGTGTTTATTTAGTTTTCCTTTAAAAAGTTCCAGCTGTGGGAAAAGGGGGACGTGGTGAAATGTATAAAAGTTGAAATCTCCAGACCCCCAGATAAGGGGTAGGCAACCTTTCACTCTCCAGTTGCTAATGAGTACAACTGCCACCATCCCGAAGCAGCCAATTGCTGTAGTCTCCATCAGCTGATGAGTCAGATGTTGCCTACCCCACCCTACACTCACCCAATGGTCTGATCAGCAACTGTGTGTGGAGGAGATGTCTAAAAATTGATCTCAAGCAAAAGCAGTAATGTGATCTTGTGTGACGTTTGCACAAATTGATGTGTCTAAAAAATCTGTGCATGAATTTTATATGTGCATAATAAGTTCAATAACATGCTGTAATTGCAGCTTTTATGTGACATTTGAGCATCTTCTACCTAGACAGCACTGAGATTAAACCAAGGAGATGGTGGCGGACAAATTAAGGGCAATAAGTAATCTTAACCATTTAAAGGGATAGTAATACTTCGTTTTATCTTTATTTTATTTTGTAGGCATTAAAAAAACATGAAGAACGATATAAGTCTTATCTCTCAAACCTTTATGGTTTAAGAGATATTCACAAGCAAACTATCCCCCCCCCCCGTTCAGCCAGAGCAGAAGGGAGGTGCCCAGGTAGACTGCAGAGAGGGACAATCTTCAATTAAGATAAGGGAAAAAGCTGAAAAACTTGTCAAGGGGGGCAGTGCTTTCATTGTTTTCATACAAAGAAGATTGTCCCCTGCTGTTATCTGTCTGGTCTTACAACCAGATTCACATCTGAGAAGAGATGGCTTAAACAAGGAAAAAGGGGCGGGAGGGGGAAACTTTGCTTGTGAATATCTCTTAAACCATGAAGGTTTGAGAGATAAGACTTATATCGTTCTTCATGTTTGTAATGGTTATTTTAAGTTGATTTAATATTGTAGACATTAAAAAAGTAAGTCTTATATAACTTGCTAAAGTTACCTTTTCCTGGCTGTTTTACTCAAGTCTGCCATCTAGCTGACAGCTGCAGATTCCAGTCATTTGACCAGACAGAGGCTCTTCAGCAGAGCTGAAATCACGCTATTTAGAAATAAATACTTAATTGGAACGGTCTACAAAGTGTGATTGCAAGCCAGGCACACTTTGTAGACCATTCCAAATTAAGTATTTATCTTTAGATATTGTTAATATCGGCGCTGCTGAAGAGCCACATCTGGTCAAGCGATTTGAATCTGCTTCTGACAGCTTTACAGCTCGTCAAGCAGAAAGGGAAGAGACCAGAGAACTTTATTTTCCTTTATCTCTCAAACGGTAACGGTTTGACAGATACGAATAAGTGCAAGTACTCTCTTTTAATTGTATATACCATATAGTTAATACTTTTTTTTTTTAATGACTATCCCTTTAAAATCACTTCTCTTTTGACTTACCCTCCTGCGATGTCAACCATGGTACAGATCTTCGTTTCATCTGCTAAAAGGTACATCTTCCCTGGAAGCCCATCAGAAATATCACTAATATATTAGATATTAAATAGAACAGGTCACAGCATTGACCCCTGAGGTACACCACAAGTAACTCATGCTTCCTATGAATGTACTCCATTGCCTACGATCCTGTGTCCTTGATCCTTCAGCCAATACTTTAACCAGCCAACTTCCTTTGAATCCAATCCCAAGCCGTGTAGTCTGTGGATTAGATTTTCATGTTAACGGCTTTACTAAAATCCATATAAGTTACACCTATTACACCACCCTGGTCTGTGATTTTAGCTGCAAAGTAAAAAAAAAAAAATGAATACGATTTTTTTGTCTGATTCGTTGACTATGACAAAATTCTTAATTCTGCAACGCCCATAAATTATGTCATAATGTGTTTTGATTCACGTGTCAAAGAGAAGGGATTTTTATCTGCCAACACCGTCATACATACGTGCAGCTAAATTCTAAGTGAAAATAGCAGCAGATATGTTTGCATCACTTTAATTCATTTAAAGTGATAGTAATACTTGAAATTCAAACCATTTAATTCTGTAGATATTTACAAAATAAACGAATTCCGCCGTTTCCAGTCTCCCAAACCTTTATGGTTTAGGAGATATAAGTCTGCAAAGTTCCCCCTCCCCTTGTGGTGACGTCAACTGTAAAACTTACAGATGGAGATCACAGTCCATAGACTGTCCTGCGGCTCCTCAGCAGAGCCGTGATTGCGGTAGTTACAAAGAAATAATTCATTTGAATGGTCTACAACGAGTGCCTGGTTTGCAAGCACACGCTGTAGACCATTCAAATGAAGTATTTCTTTGTAACTATCGTGATCACGGCTCTGCTGAAGAGCCGCAGGACAGTCTATGGACTGTGATCTCCATCTGTAAGTTTTACAGTTGACGTCACCACAAGGGGAGGGGGAAGTTTGCAGACTTATATCTCCCAAACCATAAAGGTTTGGGAGATTGGAAATGCACAATTAGTTTATTTTGTAATTATCTACAGAATTAAATGGTCTGAATTTCAAGTATTACTATCACTTTAACATTTCTGATTTCTTGCCTGCATTCTTCCTTATCAGAGGCTAAACAGGAATACTACACTACACTAATCCACAACAACAAGTCTAATTCTCACCACCTCTTCTCAGTCTTTGACTCCTTGCTTCTTCCACAGCTTCCTCTCACCCCATCCATTCAGCAAAAGCTTTTGATTAGCACTTCAAAGACAAGGTGGAATCTATTCACAGTTTCCTATGTGTTGCACACTCCTCTGATCCTTAACTCTTTGAGTGCCAGAGAGGTACGCAATGCATTGCTTTGCAATGCGTTGCGTACCCCTCTGGCACTCAAAGGGTTAACCCTTTAAGGACTAATGACGTGCCAGGACCATCATAGTTAAACTTCCCATAAGGACCCATGACCATACCTGGGAACTTTTGAGGCAGGGTTACCCGGAGGGTAACCCTGTCAGTGCCCAATGGGGAGGAAAATGATGCGATTTGCATCATAAAAGAGGCGGGGCCTAGTCGCGGCGGGGGGGCAGGACCAAAAAAAAAAAACCCTGAAAAATGGAGGTAAGAGGGCGGGGAGTGGGAGGAACTGGGCGGGATGGAGCACAAGTGGGCAGAGTTTCCCGGTAATTCAGTTTGAAATCCGGAGTCTCCGGGGCAAAACCGGAGAGTTCCCAGGTATGCCCATGACGTTCCTGGCACATCATGGGTTAAATGATAGCAGCGCACCTCCGTGCACGCTGATATGTTGTACAGGCTGAAACTGAACGCTCCGGGACCAGAGCACGGTACATGTGATCGCTACTACAGCAGTCACATGTACTGGCATTTTCATTCACAAAGGCAATGTATTTTACACCTTGCCTTTGTTGCTGTTCTCTGCCTCTCTATACCTCACTATGAGAGTAAGGGAAAGAGATGCTGAGAACAGACAAGCTAAGGAAGAAACAGAGGCTAGAGTTGGGGGTATTAACCCCTTCAGCACTGGAGCATTTGAGCAGGATAAATGCAGGTCCTTTTTGGACCTGCTAACGACAGCTGCTTGGTTTTTTTAAATAAATATGAGAAAGATAAAATTATTACAAAAAAACAACTAATTAAAAAGCACATCTACTGAAGTTTAAAAACAATTTAATGAGAGTTTTACTGTTGTGGAACAATGTAATACAATTATACACACCACACAATCATATGTGAAAAAAATGGAAAAATAGGGAGTGCAAGAGGGACATGGGGGTTTTCACCCCAAAGCGACAGTGCCCCTATAAAACAGCACATTTTGTAGGTATAAATGACCAGTCATACCTTTCATGTACTCTAGATAAAAAATTAACGCATTGGGCACAAATGATCACAAGCGAACCAATAAAAATGGTGTGTTTTTTTTACATTTTTTAATCATTTTCTTTATTTTTAACAAATAAATCATGGTTTATTCATATAAGTGTGTGATAATCAAAAGAAAGCCCTACTTGTGCATGAAAAAATGGTATATAATTTGCATGGGTGAAATACAGGACTTAGAGGGAAAACACTGTTCAACAAAGACATAGTCAAAAAGGTCAGAATTGCTCTGGTCCATGAGTGCAATCCACCCGAGATTTTCCTGGTCCTTAAGGGGTTAAAGGGCTGAAGTGGAGCAGTCACCCCCCCACACACAAACACAAATATACAACATTTTCCCAATAAATAGTTCATTTAAAATTGCTTATATGTTGAAATTATCTGTTTTTTATTTATTTAAACTACTTGCTTTGCATTGTTGACGCTGCCTATCGTCTCACATGCCAATATGTGTCAGCGCAGGCTGATTAATCTTGTCCAGCCGTCCCCTTGCTTTAGCCCAGTGCCATTGTGCTTTGGCGATGTTTATACCTAGGAGACACTCTCAGAGTTTGACCCAAATGTCAGGGTATTAAGGTAAAAGGTCAAAATCACAGAGTGAGAGAGTCCAGTTAGATGATCTGGACTAATAAACTGCTTCTTTAGTCTCTAAATTGGTGCATTTTGTTTCATGTTAAGGGTTTTCTTGTGGACTTCCTGTAACACCTCTGGGTTAGAATAACGGGGACATATTGCCATACCTGGGAACTCTCCGGTTTTGCCCCGGACACCCGGTAATTCAGTCTGAAATGTGTGGATCACCGGGTGGGCAGAGTTTAAATAGAAACTCTGCCCACTTGTGCTCCGTCCCGCCTGGTTCCTCCCACTCCCCGCCCTCTTAGATACATTTTGCAGGGGTTTTTTTTTTGCCCCTCCGTGACTAAGCCCCGCCCCTTTTATTACGCGAATCGCGTCATTTTCTTCACAGGTTGGCACTGACAGGGTTACCCTCTGGGTAGCCCTGTTTCAAAAGTTCCCAGGTATGCATATTGCCTACAGTCTGGAGAACTCTAAGGAATAATATTGCAGCAATCTCACATTCAACTTATTTTTCCCAGGTTTGGGAATGTTCCCCTTGACGGTGCACTCCCTGCATTGTACTCTTGCTATGTCTGTGCAGGGAGCATGTCCGTGAACACCAATTCAGTGTAGTGATATGCAGGACAAGATATGTGTCCAGTGTATAGCAGATAGGCTTCAGTAAATAACATAGAGCATTGGTGGACAATGTGAGGTCCACTACCTGTTCAGGACTGGAATTGCGGTCCTTAACAGTTGGAGGGCCTCACGTTGCCCACTCCTGACCTAGAGAGTGGCTGCATTATAAAGGAGCGTGTGTGTGGGGGGTGGGGTTCAAGATTAACAGCTCTGCAGATAGAAAGTGTTACTAATTATTAAGATATAACCAAGATGGAGGTGGTCGCCCTCTGTAATGCGAATCTGAACTGATGGGAGGATTATAAAGTGTGGGAATGAACAAGGTTGCCATCATGGGGTTACAGGCAAGACCCATGTATGGGGCCCATCCAAGCGGGGGGGGCACCTCCCGTATCAGACACAGAGGCCCCTGCAGCCCCAGTGATGCAGAAGGGGGAGTATCAAAAGAGGTCCTCTGATAACCAGACTGGCCCACGGGGATTCTGATGGATCTCCTGGTGGGCCCACTTCTTAAGTATATTCTCTAAGGAGCATACCAGAGAATTGAGCACACCTCTGCTGCCCCCTTTTCATATCATACTGTATAGTGGAGCAGTTCCATAGGCTCCATCTTTACGTATACTTCTAGGTTGCAATGAAAATGGTTGGGGTGGGGGCCTGCGTTTATGTTTGTACCAGACCCCAAGATATCTGATGGCCGCTCTGGGAATGAGATTTGGGGAGTGAAACACACAGAAGGATTGTGATGAAATTGGAAAGGCCCATTTAAATCTAAGGAAAGTTTTATATCTCTCCTCTGTTGTGAAGTTGGTTTAACCCAGAATTTCTCCTCTTTGCATTTATACATAGGGCCTCGATTGTTGGACTCTGTTGCAAATTATCTGTTAAGGTTATCTCCACAATCCCCATACAGTACAACTGGAGTGTGAGCCATAAAGTCCATTAACAACGTTACCCAGGTAATTTATCACCCACAGTAGAGGTCAGCCCTGCAGGTCCCTTTTTCACCACTGTACAAATAATAATATAAAGAAAATATGTGGATAATACCTACTGACCTTATACACAAAGAAAAAGAAGACCAATTCTGGAGCAAACCATCGCATCAGAGGTGACAAATAAACATTCCCCAAAGTCCCAATAATCTTACCTGGGAAATCTGCAAATTTGCCCCAGAGTCTCTGGTTTCCTTACAGAAGTTAATTCTCCAGTAACTCCGCCCACTCCTGCCCTTTACCGACTACTTTCATTTCAGGGCAAATCCTGCCTTTCATCCTCCTAATCCCACCCACTCTGATTAAGCTCCACCCACATTATGATGCAAAGTACATCATATGGAGACTCATCCCCTTCCCTCCTTGATACTGTGGGGGGCCTGGGATTGGAGATCACCATGTATGTCTGTATATAAATGGTGCTTTTAATACCTTGAATGCTAGAGAGGTCTAGCTAGTCGCTCTATAAAGTTAGTTTTTAGCCAAACTTTTATAGGGGTGATAGTTCCCCTTTAAAGAAATAACGCCATATTTATAAAGAAAATTTGCTAATGAGAATTTTTGCTTACATTCCTATCAATTAACATCATGTATACGTCCGTTAAGAATAGGTTATACCTGGTGTTAAGATTTAACCTCTAAAATGGCTCTCATTTGTCTCAATTAACAAATTTATAAATACAGTGCAACACAGTTCTTAATTGAACCGGAACCATTTCACTTTTCAGAAAAGTCAACTGCTTGGCTTAAAGGAGAAGTAAAATTCTTTTTTAAAGCCTATATGTTATAGAGCTTTTCCTGCTTTTCCTACTGTCAAAAGCCTGTAAAAGCCCGTGTACACAGGCCAGCATTCTTTGTGTTTGAGCAATCTCTACTGGGCATGACTGCATTGGCAGTCTCTACTGGGCATGACTGCATTGGCAGTCTCTACTGGGCATGACTGCATTGGCAGTCTCTACTGGGCATGACTGCATTGGCAGTCTCTACTGCGCATGACTGCATTGGCAGTCTCTACTGCGCATGACTGCATTGGAAGTCTCTACTGCGCATGACTGCGTTGGCAGTCTCTACTGTGCATGACTGCGTTGGCAGTCTCTACTGTGCATGACTGCAAAAGTCTGTGTACACGGGCCAGCATTCTGTGCTTTCGGGCAATCTATACTGTGCATGACTGCATCGGACAAACATACATCTGGCCTTTTATATTATTGTATTTATAACAGTTCAAATAATCAGAAAGTGAATTTATAGCATGTTTACTTCCTGATACTTCTAACTGACAGGACATAACTCAGCAGTTTCTATCACATTCTATGGAGAGCTGTAAGTCACTGACTTTCCTATTCATTAGAATGTAACAGAAACATTAATTGGAATTTGACCACTAGAGGGCACTGTTATGTTAAAAAAAATGAGTTTAAAGGGAAAGTAATACTTTATTATTACTATCCCCCGTATTGTAGATATTTGCAAAAGAATTTAATAGCCCCCAGGTTAATCTCTCAAACCTTTATGGTTTGAGAGATAACCAAATGCAAAGTTACCCCCTCCCTCCCCCTTCCCTGAAGTCAGTGTTGTACTGACTGCAGGGGAAGTCTGTCGTACGACAGGCATACAGCTCTGCAGCTGAGCCGAGATCACGTTAGTAAAAAAAGAATTATTTCACTGAAACAGTCTTCTACATGTGCTTCAGTGAAATAATTTTTTTCACTAACGTGATCATGGCTCTGTTGCAGAGCCGCCTAATGAAAGTCAGACCAGATATCCCTGCAGTCAGTACAACGCTGACTTCAGGGAAAGGGGAGGGAGGGGGGAATTTTGCGTTCGGTTATCTCTCAAACCATAAAGGTTTGAGAGATGAACCTGGGGGCTAATAAATTATTTTTCAAATATCTACAATATGGGGAACAGTAATATTTAAGTATTACTATTCCTTTAAACTGTAATAACTCTGGAAATATGCAGTGGAAGTATTCTTGTTTTACTCGACAGGAAAAGCCCAACAATACATATATTTGTATTTTTAGTATTTAACAAAATGTCACTACATATCCTATATAATAATTCGCTAAATGTATGTTTGTCAGAAGCTGTCATGCGCAGTAGTGACTGCCCGAAATGCACAGAATGCTGGGAGCACAGAATGCTGGGAGTTCTGTGCTGAGAACACAGAATGCTGAGACCACAGAATGCTGGGAGGTGTAGGAATGCTGGGAGATCTGTGCTGGGAGCATTCAGTGCTTTCGGCAGTCTCTACAGTGCATGACTGCGTCGGCGGCAGGACGCAGAGCAGGACTGGCCTCTTAACCCTTTGAGTGCCAGAGGGGTACGCAGCGCATTGCAAAGCAATTCATTGCGTACCCCTCTGGCACTCAAAGTGTTAACATCGCCTGGACCTTGGCCCGTGTGCTCTGGATTTTACACTAGCTTATATATATATATATATATATATGTCTTTACGCTGCAATTCTGGGGTAAACCAAGGGCACTATGTAAACTCACTAAATCCCTGTTGATCTGAATGGGGATTTTAACTCCTAGAATGCTAGGGAGTTGGAGACCTCTTTACCTCTCAAGGGGTTAAAATACCTGTTTAACCCCTTAAGGATCCATAACGGTCCTGGCTGCATGCTGTTCAGTGAGCCCTGATTCAGATTTGCTACGTGCGCAAGTGGCCAGTCTTTAAGGGGTTAAATAATTAAGCAATAGGAGATTTTATTTTTTCCACAGCACGTTGATTTACTACAGATTTCCATAATACAGCGGTCTCACGACTCATGACAGATAGCACTAGATGTTTTTTAATAATAATAAAGACGTTTACATTTCAAAGCTCTTTACAGATATACAAACTAATGGAGATTGTCGTCCCTGCGTTGTTTTTGTGTTTTCACGTCCCTAAATATCTTTCCTGTAAGAAACGTGATCTGTCCCTTATCTGTGCTTCCTGATCTAGTAAAGACAGCGATTTCACAGTCATTCTTGTAAGGTGGATACCAGGATACCCAGGCAGCTGTTCTGGTAACTTAGAACTCAGACCCTTTAAATGAGGAGTCCTCTTTTGAAATGTGCTTAGACCAATCTTCGCGCCCTACAGTGCTAATCTCTTCCCTCTCACATCTCTTGGGATTTGGACCTTTGCTACTTAATCCATGGAATTCCCTGACAGACATTTTATTTTGTCCCTGGGACCCTGTTTTCTAAAGCTTGGTATCACCAGATTGAAAAATGGCAGAAAAATCCTTAAAGGTATAGTAACAGTTTCATTAAGAAAAACATATATATTGTAGTGTTATTCCTGTAAAACAAGAAGTTGTTAACAGCTTAAATTTCTTTTATTTGTTTTCTTTTTTTCTATTTTCTTCAACCTAAGAATGTATATAATAGTGACCACTAGGCATTGCTGTGTCATTAGTTCCTTCGGAGAAATTCTGTCATCGACTATGATGCTCCCAATACACTGAAATAGATGGGCATTATCTTGAGCTGTTTATACCTTTTGAATAAAAACACATTACTATTCTTTAACCCATTGAGTACCAGAGGATACCTTTTGAGGGAGAGGGACCCAGACTGGGTAAATGCTCTGTTGAATATGAAGGAGCTTTATACTAACACTTTATAATAGTACTACAGTTTTTTTTTTTGTTTTTTTTTTTCATGAGTTAACCCTTTGAGTGCCAGAGGGGTATGCATTGCATTGCTTTGCAATACGTTGCATACCCATCTGGTAATCAGAGAGTTAAGCAATGCATATAGAAAGCCATATTCTGGTTGCTAAAGAGGAATGAAATAATTGCACCATGAATAGGGGAATAAAAACCCTCATTTATTTAAATACTAGTTGAAAAGCCCGTTTACACGGGTCCCAGTGCCACCCAGCAATGGCCGCGCTGAAGTCATGCATAGTAGAGACTGCCTTTGCCGTGGGTGATACGGACCGTGGTGCTCCGAATTCAGACTATAGTCCTCTCTGCGCACCTTCCTGGGACCAAGCGGTCCCAGGAAGGTGCGCAGAGAGGACTCCGGTCTGAATTAGTAGCGCCCTGCTCTGTATCAGCCGCGGCGCAGGCAGTCTCTACTATGCATGACTTCAGCGCACATGATGGCTTCTGACAAACATCCTTAGCGAATTATTATATAGGATGGCTTTTAACCCCTTGAGTGCTAGAGAGGTCTTTGCAATACACTGGAGACCTCTCTAGCATTCAAGGGGTTAAAAAGTCCATTTACATCAATGGAAATTTGGGGAATTTGTGTTTGCCCACTGTGATGTACTTGCTATGCTCCTGAATGTTTTGTTTTCTGCTTAAGGCTAATGG
This sequence comes from Rhinophrynus dorsalis, assembly GCA_037306005.1. NCBI lineage: Eukaryota > Metazoa > Chordata > Amphibia > Anura > Rhinophrynidae > Rhinophrynus > Rhinophrynus dorsalis. The sequence goes on from CM074721.1 coordinate 513,612,325, forward strand.
CTGTTACCTCCCAAGCACTGGATCAACTCACCTGTTCTTATGGGTATGTTTTGCAGATAAACAGAATGACGTGGACATCCCCTCCCCAACACAGAAGGAGCGAGATAAGAAAAAGAAACAGCAGCCCATGTGCCAAATCAGCGGCGTCAAGAAACTCATGCATAGCTCCAGCCTAACCAACTCTACTATCCCGCGCTTCGGAGTGAAGACCGACCAGGAGGAAGCTCTTGGCAAGGTATGAGCAGTGTAAGATCTAGTGATGTAGTACATGGCAGGGGGGATACTCCGGGATTTTCAAGGTGGGTTTTTCCAAGCAACGAGACTTTTCAATAAGACTCGTTTTGTGTATTTCTATGTCCAAACTCCATTGTACATGCCTTTTTGTAGGCCAAGGCACAGCAGTCTCCAGCCCTACAGTTATTTTTGGATTACAGCTTCCATCATGTGTAGCCCAGCAAGGAATCCTATTGAAATGTCGCCCTCTATTTGGTGACCATCAAAAAAGCCGAGATCATAACGTTGCCTGCATCAAAATGGTAACATCAGAACATCAACCGCATCAAAAGTGCGACATTCTGACCTTGCATGCCAAATGAGGGCGACATTTCAATAGGGTCCCCTCTCACTCTCCATCCCACACTGCATGCATCTGAGCATCATCAATATGACAAATTATTGCTGGATTTTTTGATCTTTCACTGTCGCCAAGTAGAAAAAAATAATAATAAAAATGTTGAAGTTTCTTTATTATTTTTTTTTCATGTTTTTTCTTTTTGGGTTTCGATTCCGGCTCTCTGGGGGCTGATGTTTTCTTGTGCCACCTTCCTTCCCTTCCCTTTACCTCTTCCTTACTCCATCTCTCCGCCTGACTCTCAGTCTCCTCTCAGGTCTGCCTCTGAGTCTTTTATCTGATCTGCCTGTCTTGCGCTGAGAGGAAACTGAGAGGCGGACCTGAGAGGAGATTGAGAGCCATACTGAGAGGCAGAGTAAGGAAGAGTTGAAGGGAAAGGAAGGAAGGGGCACAAGAAAACGTCAGCCTCCAGAGAGCCAGAATCGAAACTTAAAAAAGAAAAAACATAAAAAAATTTTTTAAAAATTAAAGAAACTTCAACATTTTTTATTATTATTTTTTTTTTCTACTCGGCGATAGTGAAAGATAAAAAAAACACAGCACTGAATTGTCATATTGATGATGCTCAGGGGCATGCAGCGTGGGAGGGGGGAGTGAGAGGGTATCCTATTGAAATGTCTCCCTCTATTTGGCAACCTTTAAGCGTGCAACATCAGAATTTTGCCATTTTGATGCAGGTGACATCCTGATGTCTCCGTTTTGATGCAGGTGACATTATGATCTCGCCTTTTTGATGGTCCCCAAATAGAGGGCGACATTTCAATAGTAAACCGCCTGGTAATGGTTGACTGAAAATGATGGGAACTGTAATCCAATAGATAGATGGCTGCAGATTGCCCAGCGCTGGCTTAGTTACGTACCCAACAGCAGAAATAATTTTCATTTTGTGGGCAATAAAGCTTTGGGTCTCACGGCTGATCTGATTTGTTTCTGGGAAACTGCAACACCCTTTTTGGGCTGCCCTTGAGAAGGAAGATCAGAAAAAGATCTTACAATGTAGTGCAATGTAAGAGCAGCGTAAACGTTCCTATTAACTTTCAAAATGAGCAGACCCTGAGATCTTGAAATATTAACTCTTAATGTTCACTATGACATAGATTCTGGTGACATGTCCCTGTGTGCTGTAACCCAGATATACTTGAGAATAAAACTAAGTCTGTGGATATCGCTAATGTAATTATCATTTACGGCACTATGTTATTCTGGTGAAAGTTCTGCTTTAAGGGCCTGATGAAAGGTAGTAAGCTTCCAGGAAATATGTTTTCATGTAGTTATTGAGCTGTTTTAGAGTAATTTTGCTATGTAACAAATGGAATGTGCATTTATATTCATAAAGTAGAAAGTACTCTTTTGAGATTAGGGGTCTGTACGGGCCATACGTGTAGGTTAAAGTATACATACTTGGTATTTCTCTAGCGTCATTGAGGGATGCAGGGCCATGGGGGTTAAGCAGCGTGCCTAAGCAGGTTGCTTAAAGGGATAGGAATGCCTATAATAAATATTGTCTTCTCTATTGTTTTTATAACGTGCAGCACAATGTTTAATAACTTACTGTTCTGTAGTTCAAAAGATATTCAAGGTAAAAGGATCCCAGTCCCACCCCTTCTTGGCCGCCTTCCCTTAGACCCGCAATCTGGTCATGGGATCAGACAGATGCAGCGGGGGACAAACTTAAGTCAGTAAGTATAAGGAAAACCCCCTTGATGAAGGAGGACAGGATTTTCCTTTGTTTACTGAAGATTGTCCCTCACTGCACTCCATCCAGACCACGCTTTGATGCAGCGTGACGCAGCCAGAAGGGGCAGGAGGGGGATCCTTTTACATTGAATATCTATTGAACTACAGAACAGTAAGTTATTAACCCCTTAAGGACCAGAGGTCCCAGGGTGTCTGGTCCTTTAAGGACCAGATAGGCGAGTTCGACGTGTCACCCCACGTGACTGATCACGTGTGCCGGCACGTCAAACGAGGGACTGAAAGAGATCACTCTGGTCTTGGAGCGATCAACTTCAGTCCCCGGTATTACTCACTCTGCTCCTGCAGGAGCGCTGTGAGTAAAAGTACCGTGACGTACCAGGACTGTCACTGGTCCTTAAGTGCCGGACCAGCATGACGGTCTGGGTACGTCACCGGACGTGAAGGGGTTAAACATTGCGCAAAGTGTAATAAAAACAAGAGAGAAGATAAACTATATCGTAGATGTTACTATCTCTTTAACTCCCGAGGTCCCTGCATCCGTTAATGGACTAAGAGAAAAAGATTTATCGGTAAGTAAAAAATCCCATTTTTTTGTACTCTGGAGATTGAGGGCTTTCAAAAATAAATGAAACTTTCACAAGCATAATAAATGTTTTTAATACATAGAATATGATATTAGCAAAATAATTTTAAGATATTGTTTGTGTTTATAACGTCATAGCTTATCTCACAATGCAGAAATTTACTCCAGGGAACGACACCATGAAAATGATGAATTTGTTCTGAAAAAATAATGTATATTTTCCCATATATAACTAGAGCGATATCTTGTTCATATATGACCAGGATGTGTTTTAGTGTAGTGTACCTTTATACACAGCTGAGTATCAGAATGAACACAACTTTTTATAAAACACACTTATTGACCTTTATCGATTCACTGTTTTTCTCTGTTTTGTCTCTTGCATCCCAGGAACTGGATAATTTAAACAAGTGGGGCCTTAATATATTTCGAGTGGCAGAATATTCCAATAACCGGCCACTTAGCTGTATAATGTACACCGTGTTTCAGGTAAGAATTTAGCTAATCAAGAAAAAGTAGCCTAAAATTCTGTCACTTGACAGGTATATACACAAATGATACACACAAACAAACACACATTCACAAGCACAGGTATACACACACACACACAAACACTTAAACAGTTATATTCACACATATAGACACATATACATACAGCCACATTGACATATAGTATATATGCGCATATACGCACACACACTGACATATATAAAAATGCACACATAGGTACACACATATATATACACACATATACACATACACACACATATATATACACACATACACAGATGCATGTACATATACATACATACTTATGAACACACATAAATACACACATATGAACATACACATGCAAAAACATACACATGAGCATATAAACTACATGGCCAAAGTAAGTGAACATCCCTTCAAATGAATGAGTTTGGCTATTCCAGCCATGCTCATTGCTGACAGATGTATAAAATCAAGCCAGCCATGCAATCCCCATAGATACAAGCAGTAGAATGGCCTTGTACTGCAGAGCTCAACATGGCACTGTCATCCGATTTAGGCCCTACTAGAGCTTCCCCGGTTAACTGTAAGTGCTGTTATTGTGACGCATGTAGGAGCAACAACAGCTTAGCCGTGAGGTAGTAGGCCACAGAAGCTCATAAAACAGAGCTCTTAGTGCTGAAGTGCATAGCATGTAAATCTCAGGCCGTGGAGAAAGTGCAGTGAAACAATTGCAAGTTTGAAGTTCAATAAGCCCTGGTTTACTCAGGACGAACTCAGCAATATATGTTTCCATATTACGCAATTCTATCCTTTTTAAATAAATAAATAAAAAGGATTGTTTTTAGTAGTACATATGGAGATTTTCTGTCACAATGCGTTATATACCCCTTTGGCACACAAAGTGTTAAAGTGTTAGTAATGGCATATATAAATAAAAAGTGTTGTTGTAGATATTGAAAAAATAAATCCATCAATGCCAGTCGGATCTCTCAGACCTTTATGGTTTGAGAGATATAACGTTTTAAAGGAACAGTAATGTCCACTAAACATGTCTTCTTGTTTTGTAGATTAAAAAAAGAAAAATTATGTTGCACAAATCCCAATTCTCAAACCTTTATATTTTGAGAGATATTTGCATTGAAAGTTCCCCCTCTCCTGATGTCAGCTGTAATGCTGACAAAAGGAGATCTGTGTCGGCCGACATGAAGAGGCTCTTCAGCAGAGCCACAATAGGGATACTGTAAAAGAATTGCTTCTTTGGAACGGTCTACAAAGTGTGCTTGCAAACCAGGCACACTTTGTAGACCGTCCCATTGAAGTATTTCTTTTCCAATAACACAATTTTGGCTCTGCTGAAGATCCACCGGCTGGTCCCCAGAACAGGATCTCCTGCTGTAAGCAGAGTGCTGAGGTCAGGAGAAGGGGGTAGGGGGAACTTTCACTGCGGTTAGCTCACAAACCGTGGGACTTGTGCAATAAAATATTTTTTTTCAGTCTACAAAACAAGAAAAAATGTATAGTGGACATTACTGTTCCTTTAAAGTTCCCCCCTCCCTCCCCATTCCCTGATGTCAGCTATAATGCTGACAGAAGGAGCTTCATGTCAGCTGACTCAAGGTGGCTCTTCAGCAGAGCCGAGCTAGTGCTATGTAGAAAGAAATACTTCACTGGAACGGTCTACAAAGTGTGCCTGGTTTGCCTGGTTCCAATGAACTGTTTCTTTCTACATAGCGCTACCTCGGCTCTGCTGAAGAGCCACCCGCCGGTTCCGGGACCAGGATCTTCTTCTGTTAGCTAGACGCTGACGTCAATGAAAGGGAAGGTAGGGGGAAACTTTATCACCTTATATCTCTCAAACCATAAAGGTTTGAGAGATCAGACCTGCATCAATGGATTTATTTTTCCAATATCTACAATATTTTTTTTTACTTATAAATGCCATTACTAACCATTTAAAGCTAAAATAGATTGGAATAGAGGCTGATGTATCAAGAACAAAATTGTGGAGAAATCCAACTTCACCATAGGGCACACGCACTCCCCCAAATTATTGCTTTTAATCTGCCCCTGTGTAACAATTGTTTTGCCAAAGAATTTCTCCAGTTCTGCTTATTTTTCCATTTATCTTGAGCTGTTAATAACTTTTGAATAAAGTGTGCCCTCTTTTTTTTTAGCAGGAAAAAATATGTAAAACATCTAATTTTTTTTTTTTTCATTAAAAAATGACTGTTCCTTTAAACATGGGACCCAGGTCTTGAACCCTCTGAGCTAGTACCTCCTTTGTGCAAAAATTTCTTCCTGAGAGATTCAGACACATGAAGAGAGTGAAGGTCTCTGGTCCTACTCAGTCAAAGAAAGTAAATCCTGAGCGCTCAGGTTGTAACTCCCATCATATCAATAATGTACAGAGTAAACAGTGAGCATAGTAACAGGAACCTAGCTGTAACGCTATACCAGGGACATTACGGGACAGTTCTCTGATTAATGTCATTCATTGAATATCAGGGACCGCTGCAATGTAGTAGTACCACTGTCATGCACTTCCCTGTTTCAGACCCCTAAGGTGCTATAGGCGTCTCCAATGTAATGTATTCAAGGGGTTAACCTTTGAGTGCCAGAGTGGTACGCAATGCATTGCAATGCTATGCGTTGTATGCCACTCTGGCACTCAAAGGGTTAAAGAGATTATTGCTTAGGAAAAAAGGTTAATATTTTGGAAGATTTTCCCTGCCAATGCTTTGGAGACATCCCTAGCATCAAAGAAGTTAACCCTTTCCATGCCAGAGAGGTATCCAGATATTGAATACCTCCATGGCACTCAAATTGTTAATGGGACAGCAATTCTTATGAAAAATATACATATTTTTTAATCTTTTGAGTGCCATAGGGGTACACAACGCATTGCAAAGCAATGTACTGCATACACATCTGGCATTCAAAGGGTTAAGACTTTTCCTCCTTAGTAAACCAATAGGTAATTCCTGAATTATGCTTTATTCAAAAGTTATTGCAGAGCTACCTTGCTTTTATTTGAGAGAATTAGTACAGAGTATATTACGGCTTTTCCTTTGTATCATGTTGCTATCTAGGAAGAGTTTTAGTCATTGAATAGACCTCTCAATAGACAGCAGTAGCAACAACAGCGCTTTTCTGACATAAATGTGACTTCTCTTGTATTTGGAGGTCACTCTCTAGACTGGTTACTTGACTTGATTCACAGAATATTTGCTTGTCCCATATGGTCTAGTTTAGTGGTGGGCAATATGAGACCCTCCAGCTGCTGACATACTATAACGCCCATGGTGGGAGATGTAGTCTGGCAGAGGCTGGAGGGCTACATGTTGCCCATCACTGGTCAAGTTGGTTTGCTCTAGAATTGCTCCAGTCCTGCTTAATACATCAGCCTCACTGTGCAAGCTTTTACACAGTTGCTCTGTGTTTATACGCAAATCAGAACCTCTGTACAAACACAACATGAACATGGCCACAATGATACGATAGATAACTGTGTCTATCTTATTAGAGTCAGCCGCTTGTGTTTAATGCTATGGTTTGTCTTTATCCTATATGTAGGAGCGAGAGCTGTTGAAAACCTTCAAGATACCTGTAGACACCTTAATTACGTACATGATGACCTTGGAAGATCACTACCACGCGGATGTTGCCTACCACAACAGCCTACACGCAGCGGATGTCACGCAATCCACACACGTCCTCCTTTCCACTCCGGCGTTAGATGTGAGTGTCACGCAAGTTGTTTGTGTGGGGGGGGGTTATCATTCAATATGAAAATTCATATACAAATTTACCTAAGCTGGAAACAATTCACTCTCAAGTTTCAAGCATACTAATGACTGAAATGAAGCGGGTCGGTAAAAAACATGGAAAGCCTTTCTGGCAGACCTGTACTAAATCAGTAAAATCCTTCAAGAATCAGTACAGTTTTATTATGACAATAACATATATTGTAGGATTTTTATTTCTGCTGGGTAAAGCAAGCTGCTCCCACTGTGAGAAGATGTGTTATTCAAAAGTAATAACAGTTCAACTGTCACAAAGTGGTGAAGCTCCTACTAATCACAGTCTCTGGAATTCTGTGAATAGGGGCTCACCTCTCCCATAGAGTTCAATAGAAGTACTGTCTGAGCATCTGTAAAGAAAACAGAACCTTTCTACTTCTGACTCTAATGACTTTGTAATGGAACGTCTCTCAGCAGTGGGATTAACCTTGCATCAGGAAAAGCACTACATTATATGTTTATTTAAAAAAAGGTTTACTATGACTTTAACACTTTGAGTTCATTGCCATGTGCTGAAACTCTCCTCCTCCCTGCCACCACACAGCGGGTTAATTCTAGGCCTGATTTTAACCTTGTGTGAACTAGATTTTACAACAACTGGTCTAGCACATTGTCAAGTGCCTCCAGTCTGCAATGCGTTACACACCTCTCTAACATACAAGGGGTTAAAAGCCCCATTTATAACAGGGGGAATTCTGGGAGTTTTTATTTCTCCGGTGTGATGCAGTTTCGTCATCCCTGAACCACTCCAGTTCTCTTATTAACCCTTTGAGTGCCAGAGGGGCACACAGAGCATTGCAGAGCACTCAACATTAGGTTCAAAGGTTTGGGCAGGGCCATATTTTCCACTAGGCAGAGTAGGCAACTGCCAAGTGCTCCAAATTTTGAGGTGGCGGTACCTCAGTTGTGCACCACACCCACATTCTGAATCGTGGGTATCGCCAAGCAATCTCAGTGTCCACATGCCAGTTTTATTCCCCTTATAGGCTATTATTTAAAGGGACAGGTGTAGATATTAAAAATATAAATGCAATGACCTACCTCCTGTCTCTCAAACATGTATAGTTTGAGAGATATAAGCTACTAAAGTTCACCCCTCCCGCCCCTTTCACAGACGTCAGCGCTCTAGACGACAGAAGGAGATTCTGGTCATTTGAGCCGAAATAGCGCAATCTAGAAAGGAATACATCATTGGAACGGTCTACAAAGTGTGCCTTATTTGCAAGCACACTTTGTAGACCATTCCAGTGAAGTATTTCTTTTTAGATATTGTTATTTCGGCTCTGCTGAAGAGCCACTAGCCGGTCTCGGAACCAGAATCTCCTTCTGTCAGCTAGAGACTGACGTCTGTGAAAGGGGAGGGAGGAACTTTATTAGTGTATATCTCTCAAACTATATATGTTTGAGAGACGAGAGGCAGGTCATTGCATTTATATCTTCAATATCTACACTATTAAACTTTGGTAAAAGTAACCAGTACTATCCCTTTAACCCCTTGGATGCTAGAGAGATCTCCAATGCATTGCATGGACCAAGGGTATTTTCTGTGCTAGGAAACCGTGGAGGGGACTGGGGATGGGGCCATATGATGCTTGGGGGTGTCTTTGGGTGTGGCTAATGGAGCCTACAGTGCCTTGCCTAGGGGTGCCTGGATGTAAATCCAGCCCTGTTTTTAGGATAAGCTTTGTGTTTATACATATTCACTTCAAATATGCGGTTAAAGTGACAGTCGGCCTTCACTTTCACGTGACATACTTTGCAGTGCCTAAGCCTCCACTACAGCATTCAGGACACTGGCTACTGCAGGGAGAGTGCAATACGGTATCACTGTTCCTGCTTTCACAGACCCTAACCGAAACCTTTCTGCAAACAGAAAGTCAGTGAGTTCCCCTATCAGGAACATAAAAGTGTAAAAAAATATATAAAATGTGAAGATGAATAAAAAAGTAATATAAAAATTATAGGCGAATTTACTCTTTCCATATCAAACAAAATGTAAAGTCAAGAAGGAGGTTGGCTGTCACTCTGATCTGGCCAGTTACAATGCATTCAGATCCATAAAGGACATGAATTTCAGAGGAGTGACGGGTTCTTTTTGTTCAAGAGATAAGCGCAAACTTCCTTACTGATCAACCTAAAGAGGTTCAGTTATGGTGTGAACCAACTGTTCGTAGGGGAAAACTGACATTCCCATTGATTTAAATTGGCATCTCTTGAATGCTCGCAATGCAATGCGCAATGCGTTGGAGACCTCTTGAGCATTCAAGAGGTTAAACACATTTAAATGAATGGTAATTTTCTGAATGATCACCCCCCCCCCCCACGAGCAGTTGGTTTGCTCCAGAATAACACCTCTTTAGCTCGATCAATAAGGATCAAAATGAGATCAGCTTTTACAAGTATAAGGAGAATCCCAGTTAGCCCTCCCAAATTGTTAATAATATATAACATTAATTACGGTGCTTATTACCATTGACGTCTGAATGGTAACCATATCCTGCACCTCCCTACAGTATAACACGTCAGCAGGACTACAGCTGTATGACAAAAGCCAACACTTCTCTTTTATTTACTCCATAGATTCAAGTACAAGGCCGCTTATGTGGTTTAGTTGTGTCCCCCTAATGTCTTAACTGCTCAAGGCCCAGAGTAGTGCACAACTCATTGCGAACAATGCAATGCACACCCATCTAGTCCACAAGAGGTTAAAGGGGACTATACCTTTGAAATAAGTGGCTCTTAATCTGTTTAATTTACTTAGGAACTCTGCTGTAGTCTATGACTGAGCATGACATTTTACTACATTAGGGAGTTTTTTATGACCCTTATGAATCATGGTTTGAGCTTTACCTCTATGGTTACTGTCTTCTCTTTATTGTGTACCGGTGTAAACTAAATACAGACATAAAATTGTGCACAGTAAATACTGGCAAATGCAGATACTATGCAAAAACGTCTAAAAAAGATACACCTGACTGTGAAATGAAGGACTCTTCTATAGGAAAACCCTTCAGTTAAACAGTGTAGGGGGATGACTAATACAATTCCACATTAAATGGGATGAGAGAGTCAATTTACTAGCGCTGTGCCTGCCTAAATCCTATGTAATACATTTCTGTGAAAAACATATTCTCCCCATGTGCACCACTTACCCCAAGGGTTGAGCAGTGAGAAAGTGTAGGAGCGTTTCAGGGCAGAGTGTGGAGGAAACAGGTGTAACTGAATACCCTTTTTGAATATATATAGAGTATGCTTTAGGGTTTTCAAGCACAAGGTAGGAAGAATGGTCCATGCCCCCACCCCCGCATCACTGATGCAGTGTGAATGCGCACTGAGCATGCTCCTGCCCTGTATTGCAGTCCCTTGAACACTAGAAAGATTTCTATCGCATTGCCAAGCAATACGTTGGAGACCGAATTAACATTCAAGGGGTTAACATCCCTAGCTTAAACCAATAGAAATGTTTATTTGTTCCCTATCGTGCCTCAGAACTGAACCAGTTTGTTTAATAGACCAGCTTCATAGCGTATGTATATATACATACTGTGTGTATATTGTAGCTTTCCAGAAAATCCATTACAACATATCTATACAATTTACAGCAACTGATGCTTCTGTCTAACATCTCTAAATCGAAACCGTTTGCAGCCATAAACATTAACCTGTCCGCTTCTAAACATTGTGTACATAGAAACGGGAGGATCGCAACAAACAAAAATGTATTTGTCCCCGCCAGTCTGCCCCTGTACCACTTCCTGTAAAACCTCAGTCCTTTCTTGAATATCCCAAAACAGGCCATGATTTAGAGAGATCACTGCTGAATCTTTAGCCCTTTGAGTGCCGGCGGGGTACGCAACGCATTGCTTAACGACAAGGGGGTGTGAACCATATTGTGAAGCAAAGCAGTATGCAACCCCCTTAAAGGTTTAACCCTTTGAGTTCCAGAGGGGTATGCAATGCATTAATATTTCCGTGTGCAATGGGCAACATCTGCCTGCGGTCCTACTAGCAACTGTCATGTCTGCCTCCATACACGTGACGTCCAGAACTGATTAAGGTAGTTATCTCTTAAAAAAAAGGCCACAAGGGCAAAATTCTTGGGGATCATTAAGGTTTTCTGGCCATATGAAGGTAGCACAGATGGGGGTTATTTGAAGGTGTTACTTCTCCTTTAATTGCTCTGATGTATGTATAGGGTTTCATCTACAGGACAGGCCTACAGTACGTATCCTATATAATAATTTGCTAGGATGTTTGTCAGAAGCCGTCATGCTCAGTAGAGACTGCGTGCGTTTGGGCAGTCTCTACTGGGCATGACTGCATCGTGTGAGTGAGGCGACGCAAGACTGCATTACGTGGAGCAGTGAGGTAGCGGTCGTTTAACCCTTTGAGTGCCAGAGAGGAACACAATGCATTGCAAAGCAATGCGTTGCGTACCCCTCTGACACTCAAAGGGTTAACATTACCCGGACCTTGGCCCGTGTACACAGGCTTTTACACTAGTTAGACAATATGTGAATAACAGAAGTATTCTCTACTGTCTGTTTCCTTGCCAGGCGGTGTTTACAGATTTGGAGATTTTGGCTGCAATATTTGCAGCTGCGATTCATGACGTAGACCATCCCGGAGTCTCCAATCAGTTCCTTATTAATACAAGTAAGTGGATCTGCAGTCTCCTGTATTTAAAGAGCTTATGCCCTGTGCCACCAGGAAATCAGACGGGCTACAACGATGACATCTGTTCTCTAATAACTCAAGCTGGCAGACCCTCTTAATTCCTTTTATTTCTTCCCGGATAGTTTTTCACATATGGAAGAGTATTGTGGGGCCTCTTTACCCAGAGGATTAGTGAAATTTTGTTTGTGCGGCAAGAAAGAAACATAAATTGTGTGTGTCCGAGCCAGAACATTCTGTATGGAAGGGTTTATAGGACGTTCCTAGGGCGATGTATAATTTGGATCTCAGATTATGTCAAATATTGGGCAAGGTAACAGGCAACAGGCAGCCCAGTCTGTTCTATGGTTCAGTGTAAAGAGATCATGTCCTTTCCTTATATCACACACAAACACACAGTTTATACCCTCAAAAATAGCAGCACGCATCCTCTTTATTTTGTCTAAGTGCTGATCATCCTTCACTTACACTATTCCACATTAACCCTTTGAGTGCCAGACAGGTACGCAGTGCATTGCTCTGCAATGCGTTGCGTACCCATCTGGCACTCAGAGGGTTAACCCCTTGTTTGACTGAGAGGTCTGCAATGCATTGGAGACCATGTTAGCATTCAAGGGGTGCCTGACTTTTTTATTATTATTATTATTTAAAATTTGTAACTATAGTGCATGGAGATCTGAAGGGTTAATTGAGTTTTTTTAACACTTATTCTGAATACATAAACATAACGCATGTCCGTTTTGTGGACTCTTTGGGTTTATCTGTGTGACTGTCACCTCCCTAATCAGTAACAAAACTACTTATTAAATTCAGTGATTACATTAATAATCCACAAATAGGATTAAAGGTGAAGTACACATTTTTCATTAAGACAGAAAAAAAGTTAGATTAATTTTTCCTGCTTGAGTAAAATAATGGCACTTTCTACTGATGGGAGATTTTTCATTCAAAGGTTATTACAGCTGAAACGTGCAATTTTTTATTCCAAACTGTTAGCAGCAGTGCCTATCAGTGGAAAAGTGCAGTTGAATATAAAGTGAACATTTTGACTGTAATAACTTTTGAATGAAAAATCTCAAAGAAGCATAAATACCCTTTACTAACCAGGAAAAGACCTGTAAGATCATTTTTCATGAAAAAAGGTTACTTCTCAGCCTAATAACATCCTTTGTCCCTTTTAAGCACCCGAGGGGTATGCAATGCACTGCTTTGCAATGCACTGCGTAGCCCTCTGGCACTCAAAGGGTTAAGGGCTAGAGGATGTGCAACACATTGCGTTGAAGTCTCTGCTGGTCCTTAAACAGTTAAAAAGTTCACTGTGCTTTTAAGAGTCTCTGCAGAACATAGCAGTCCTGTTGCTTTGATTTGTTGAGTTGTTTTAACCTCTTGTGTGTTAGATAAATTCCCAGAATCCAAGGGGTTAATAGGCTCCTAGTTCCTGTCACCTGAAGTTTTACTGCTTCTTCATGTTCCATGCTGTTTAAAGTGGAACTACCACCCCACATAAAGTTAAACCCCAAAAATTACCCATCTGGCTACTAGCTGAACAATAGTTCTAGTCACCAAAATAATTACCTCCTTATAGATAAATTCTACTGCTCCCGAGACTGACAGCCAGGAAACAGCGCAGACATCTTCGTGCGTGCGCTGTTAGTCCCAGTCCGCTCTAGGAAGTGTTGCTTGGTACCGTCTGGTACCGGAAGGGACTGACAGAGCAGGCGCACAGATTCTTTTAAAGTGCTGTTTCCTGGCTGTCAGTCTCCGGAGCAGTAGAATTTCTCTATATGGAGGTAATTATTCTGGCGACTAGAACTATTGTTTAGCTAGTCGCCAGATGGGTATTTTTTAGGGTTTAACTTTACTTGGGTTGGTAGTTCCTGATGTGCTTATTTCTTTTTATGGGGTGTTAATAAAGATCAGTGTTTCAGAAGATCCTAGCTGTTTAACCCTGTCAGTGCCAGAGATGTATCCATTGGATAGCCCTCTGACACTCAAAAGGTTAAATAGGACAGTAGCCCTCGTTATGGTTTCATTTGCAGCACCCCTGACATGCAATTTGGAATTTTCAGGGCACCCCTCACATGTTATAGGTAATTCCTCAAGGGTTTAAAGGGATATTAAAGGGATCGTTCAATACAATAAATAATACTGCTGCGTGATATTCTTATTCTTCAAAACTGTTTAGTTACATTGTAATTAAATGCTGAAGTTGAACCCTCACACCCCTTTTGCAGTTCTGAAGCCGCCTCCTCTCAGATCTGACGTCTGGTCACTTGACCAGACAGATCACAACAAGACCATCACACAGCAGTACAATTCATTATACTGAACTATCTAAGCAGCGTTTAAAAGGATAGTAATGCTTCATGTGCATAAACTGTATTTATTCTGCATTCCCTATAATATTAACAAATGTTCCCTCCATTTTTCTGTAAGCACCACTCTTACCTAGTTTTTTTAACACTTTATTAGCTCTCTCAGTGAATTTCAGCAGCCATCTTTCTTTTTCTCTGTGGGAGCTCGCTCTCACCACAAGCTGGAAATGCAGCATGCTCCTGGTACATGTTCATTGTTCGGGCATGAGCACACCATTCCAAACACGCTAAGATGTCTCGCGAGAGTTAACAACCCCCTCACTCTCCCATTCTCTGCCATGAATCAAACATATTAATGCACCAGACTTACTATGTTTTATGGTTCTAAAAAAAACATATTGATTGGTTAATTACAGGTCACAGACCCAGGACCAAAACAAGGTCTGCAGACCTCTGCAATTGCCAACGACCATAGTCCACCAATCAGACAAATGGCAGTATATCATATAGAAGGCAGTAGCGCTATAATCATTTCATAATTGTAATAATCACTATGTTCAATCCATATGCATAAACACGGAGCTGACCCTAGTTCCTGATGCATGCAATTTGCAAGCGCTTAACAACAAGTTTATGAGTGTAAGATATGTGTATAAGAAAATTAATAAAGCTGGAACGAACAACTAAATTAGTTTGTAGGCATTAAATGTGAGATGGTCAAATAAGGGATAAGACACTGAATGTGTACCTATATAGGGCAAGCTGCTGGAGAAATGTTGATGTGGAATGCATCAGAGACTCCCCTGCAATCTTTATTGTGTCCCATGTTAAATGCCCAGTTGTACTGTATGCGACCATTTGTCCTCTCAGTGAAGCTGAAAATAATTAAATTGTAGCTGTGGAAATCAGCAGGGTCACTGTGTTGAGAACTGTTGTGTGATGCTGCGGAGACACTGTAGCACTGTGTGCTATACACTCCCGGCAATCTTAATTGCTATGTAAGAGGCAACTACTCTTCTACAATGTATCAGTGCTTCTATTTAGCAAATAGAAGAGATATAAGCAAGTACATCCCCAATACAAAGTAAATCTACTAGCAATCAACCACAGGGACGGTGTAACGGTGAGGGGTGTCCCAAACCAGGAGGTATTACTAACGTATATTTGATTATTTAAATAGGAGTTTCTTCAGTGACAGAAGTAAATTAACTATTTAGCTACCTAACTGGAACTATTACTTGGTATTCTGTACCGGCAAGGAGTGATCCAAGCCGGTGATTCAAACTGGGATGTAAAGTTAACATATCCCTAAATCAAATAGGTATTGTGTACCGGTTAGAAGTGATCCAAACCTGGAGGTATTTTCACTGTATCCCTGACTATTAATACTAGACGTCTCTTAGTGCTAGAAATAATTAAATTATGGAGTAATTTATCTGGTATTAAAAAGAGGTATTCGGTATCGGCGAGGAGTGATCTAAGCCGGGATGTAATATCAGAATATCAGAGGTCAGGGCTTAAAATGTGAAGTCCTTTGCTACTAGTCAGACCTGAAAAGTTACTTGCCACTGCAAGCCATAACAACCACCAGGGCTGAATTTCTACTCGCCAGGGCTATATTTTCACTCACCATTGGCTAGTGGTGAGTGGAATTTTGAGCCCTGTTAGAGGTAATATCAGAGGGCTACTTGAAGGACTCCCTTGCATCGCGCAGCAATCTATAACCCCGCTGGCTCCTACTACATTCTACATTTATTATATAAAGGCATATCTCCATCCCCACTATCTGAATGAGTAACCCATATATAGTAGCGCAGAGTTACAAATGTAGCAAGCTCGGCAGTGGAGGACAATAAACGGAAACAAATGTGACATATCACATAAAAAGAAAGTACAGTAGCAAAAGGGCAACAGATCAAAGGATTAACCAGAAGTTTGATCTCAGTGGAATACCCTGTGCTGTCACCACATGTGGCCAGAGACACCAAGCGTGAATTGCCATATTAATAGATACAAAATTATAGTACGATATGTACATGTTCAACAGCAATTGAGTAGAAAATTCAAAATGAATCACAATGTATACTGTGTAAAGTCATAATTCCCATAAACAGCTTCTGTTGCCCCTGGATCTACATGTACTGCCACAGGCAGACAACACAGAGTCCTAGTTTGAGGCTCCCGTGAAGTCCATGCATCAATCCATCACCTGGTGGTGGTGGTGGCGGCATGTGAATAAGCCTTAAGTCAATGGAGCGGACTACTAGATCCTGTGTCCTTGGGTCCAAATGTTAAAAAATCCAGAATCCCCTGCCTGTACATGTGCTACCTGAGGTAGTCCTATTGTGGGGTTCTGTAAATAAGGAGGTAACATCCAGTGTGGCAATATGTAGTGCCGAATGATGCAGTGCCGATAGATATCTGTTCAAACATGCAGTAACCCACCAAGCACAATGGAAAGAATAGTCAAATTGAAAGCAAGACAGAATTGAAGCAAACACTATGCCTTTGGGCTCCAGGGACAGTTAGACACTAGGGATTGTGTGTTTGCTTCAACACCATGTTACAAACTGCAGTAGATGACCAGCGAGTGAGTGGATGTACTCCTTTTCTCTTGGTTCATCCATAACAGCACTGAAATAGTCGGGAGGACATAATAAAAACTCCACCTGCTCAGTAGCTATTCCAGCATACCACAGGTTAATTATACCCACTATTCAATGAGGAGAACAATCTCAACTGAGGTGCATGAAGAAACTTTTGTAGGAAGCCTGCCCGCTAGTTACACTCCCACTGACTGATCTATCAGTGCAGCAGAATTTTGGGAACATCTAAGAGCTTAAAGGGTTAAAACCCTATCTAAAGGTTGGGAGAGCCATTACCTGCACTTCTGTATGAGGGAGATACACGTTTTCCTGGATTTATCTTGTACTCCACATCCACTGTACAGAGCCGACAAGTCATCAGACAATTTACCCAGACGTCTAGAGTGGAAAGGCCGGATTTACCGGCTGGAGATTATACAACATTTACATATATTGCCTCTGGCTATATAGACTATTTATCATCCGATTATGACTTTCATATATTTTTGAGATTTTTGTGATCACATTTTTATTTTTTAATAGGAACATTCCTATATGAATACAATGTCTTTATTCTGTTTTATCTTGCTTGTTTTTGACATTAATAAATATCTATATTATATACTATTAATGTATTCATTGTTATTATATAGACTCTATTGTTATTTATCTGTTAGCGCTCTGCTGTTTTTCCACTTTCTTTTGCGGGTGATATTGTAGGTTCTTTTGTTTTTATCGGCACACGCTCTGATATTATTATAGCAGCTCTGATATATAAATTTCAGTACTCTTTCTTCTTCATTCTTGGACCCTGTATTATTAATATTCATTTGTATATATTGGTGTATATCTGTCTTTCTTGGTGTGGATCCATTCATAGTAGAGTGCTGCCGAACTTTTAGATATTTTTATATAAGTTTTTCCTATAATCTATGGGATTACTTAGAACCAGGCCCTATACATAACTTGGTGGCAGAATACTTGTATGAGGATACTGAATAGAGTAGCAGACAGAGGGATTATGGATGGTTATGCGATACAAGGGTGTCCCGCAAGTAGTATTCTACTATTTCTATCAGGAGGGATTCCCCCACAATAACTTCAGGGATAAACTACTCCTACCCCTTAATATGTCTAAGATTACTGCCTTAGTTACACACCTACTCTCCTAGTCATATGGACCATCGCATATCATGCTATGCTATGTATAGACATCCCACTCTGGAAGGGACATAATGCCGAATAATACAGCTTTGTTATAAATATCTGATGCCTGCATTATTGCCTTGAACCTTTTTTAGGTCGGGCTTCATTCATCATTTTGCATATATTCTAAACACTAATTTTATGCCAAGTCCAGGTCTGCTTATCTCTTCTGCGGATCTGAACTGAAATGGTCAGGTGTTAGAAAGTAGTTCAGGCAGAGGGGGGTGCAAATAAAACACGGGATTTGGGAGGCGTGTATGACTCATTGTTCACACGGGAGAGTGCTTCATTACTAAAGGTTGGGTCTTTTGTCCCTCTCTGAGATCTGTCCTGTCGTACGACTAGATCTCAGATCTGCAGGAGCTTTGGATGATGTCATGAATAGGGGTGGGAGGGGTAAGATTGAAGAGGAAATTTTATGAAAAGTAAGCTGTTGCTGAAAATAAGAGTAGGAGACATATATTGCAAATGTTACAATCCTATATAATAATTAATTAAAATGTGCGTAACGCCGCAGTTATGCGCAGTAGAGACTGCTGTGCGTGCTGCAGTAATGCGCAGTAGAGACTGCCACTGCCGCAGCTGATACAGAGTGGGTCGCTGCTGTGCGGGCAGTCTCTACCTCACATGACTGGCTGCCAGTGGCACTGTGGCCCGGGTAACGGGCTCTTCAACTAGTATACAATAATCAGTTAAAGGGATAGTAATACTTCGTTTTAACTTTATTTTATTTTGTAGGCATTAAAAAAACATGAAGAATGATATAAGTCTTATCTCTCAAACCTTTATGGTTTATGAGATATTCACAAGCAAAGTTCCCCTCCCGCCCCTTTTACCTAGTGTAAGCCATCTCTTCTCAGATGTGAGTCTGGTTGTATGACAGGACAGATAACAGAAGGGGACAATTTTCTTTGTATGAAAACAATGAAAGCCCTTCCCCCCTTGACAAGTTTTTCAGCTTTTTCCCTTATCTTAATTGAAGATTGTCCCTCTCTGCAGTCTACCTGGGCATCTCCCTTCTGATCTGGTTGAACAGGGGGGGGATACTTTGTTTGTGAATATCTCTTAAACCATAAAGGTTTCAGAGATAAGACTTATATCATTCTTCATGTTTTTTTAATGCCTACAAAATAAAATAAAGTTAAAATGAAGTATTACTATCCCTTTAAGTCAAAATGAAATATCACTATCCCTTTAAAATAATATATTACTATCCCTTTACTGAATGAATGAATACATAAATAGTTATTCTTAGGTCTGTCAGTCAGAATGACAGCAAAGACCATATTATGCATATAACTTCCATAAAATACATTAGAAACTGAACTTTAAATTTTTTCTCAAAATTTTCATAGATAAAGTTAGGCATCCTGAGGTGGTGCCCATAGCACTACAGGGTTCACTACTGAAATGTCGCCATCTACTGGGCGACCATCAACATAGCGAGTTAAGAGGAATTGGATAAAACAAGGTAAAAAAAATTAAAGTACAGGCACTTAGATTTTACATATTATGCACTTGCCATGTCAAAATAAAGAGTTACTGTTCCTTTAATAGTGTCACCTGGTGTGCAGACAGTTATTCTATTGCATTCCATGGGACAGGTGAGTCATTGGCTACATTTCTCCATGGTATGTGATAATAACAGTAGCACAACTTTGTGGCAGTGAACTGTTATAACTTTATAATAAAGCATCTACCAGCAGTGGCAGTACCTTTATTTACTCACTTTATTTTTTCCCATAATACATTTTGTGCAGCACTCTGTATTGGGTGACAAACAATAAAGATGGGGCATGGACATCTGCAGAAATTTTTCCATGGGGGCAAAGTATAATATGACCCCCAGGCAAGCCCACTCAGGCCCTATGTTTATGTGGGGGGGTCAACTGTGTATGGGGTGGGGCACGTCCCCCCCCCCACGACCATGGATGCGGGGGGGCAGGTGAAGGAATGGTGACTATTCTGCACTTAATCAGGTGTGGAATATATTTTTAGACCCTATGTCTGCCTAAAACCGATTTTTTAAGCTACTTACACCATAATTCCACTTGTGCTAAGTGGACGAAAATGGGGCAGTATGTGGGTGTATTGGGGTGTTTCTTTAATTTAACTTCATGTCCCTGAGCATACTCTGGGGTTGATATTTGGGCGTGCTCACATCAAAGTCCTAGAAAGTCCACTGGTATGCACAACAGTGATCATACCCTGTAGTGCACACCCTGAAGAGCTGCCACTAGCCTTAGAGGTGATACTCACCATAGCATACCTGGGAACCTTCTTGTTCTTGGCCCCCAGAGAAACACACAGGGCCGGGGATAGGAATGTACACATTATGCAATTTGCATCATAATGTGGGCGGGGCTTAACTAGGGCTTACAGAGTTGGAAGGTTGAGAGGAGTGATTTGTCCTGAAGTGAAATCTCCGGGGGAAAATACAGAGTTTTCCCAGGTATGCACCCCAGTAACACTATAACACACTAATCACAGACAAAAACACAAGACGACAAAGTTCCTCCCCAGAATATCAGTTCTGATTCTGCTTCAGTTAAATGAATAAATTCCATAAACATCTGTCTACCAAACGCAGCTATGGAACGCATGGAAGAAAATCTGTCCACAAATCTTTTCTGACGCACACTGGGCATAATGAAATAATCCAGGATAAAACTGAGGATCTCATTTGCCAATTGAGGTCTAGATGTATCAGTCAGTAACCAGCAGCCCTCTGTGCTTATGTCTAAAGCAGGGATGGTCATATCCAGCTGCTGAGGACTACAATTCCCATAATCTCTGGCCAGGGTTGCACAACACTGGTCTGGAGACATCTCTAATCTTCAAAACATCAGCTGAAGTTGCATTTCTTAGGGCCTAATGGGGCAAACCACCTGCACCGTAGGATGCAAAGTAAATTCCCATTGAGGTAAATGGGGCTTTTAACTCTGTTCATCCGTTCATGCTAAAGGCCATTCTAGCAGTGAGTCAACAGCTCAGGCTAAATCAGTAGGGTTTTATGTGTTCACTCTGGTGCAGTTTGGTTGTCCCAGAATTGTTCCACCTTTGCTTTTATGCCGTTGATGAGGCTAACAAAAGAAGGTGTGTCCAACAAGCTCAGCCCATACCATACCACTCCTGTTGATCCAGAGGAAGGAAAAAAATACTCTAGAAGCCATTTACAATTATTTCACAAGAGGGTAAAAAAATTCTGTCCTGACTCCAAAAGGCAGTTGGATATTCCCCTGGATCAACATCCTATCTGCTTTGAGCCATCGTTATTCTCAGTATAGTTTTGAGATAGAATCCAATACTTTTTTGGACTTGTAAACACAGCCTGCAGAGAAAAAAATCCACAGCATTTCTGCCCTTATTGTAGAAAAGTCCCTGCCTTATATATCTATATTTGGCCAATTGTGCTGTCTGAAGTTGAAGATTTATTTCTCCCCAGTGCGCATTTGGTTTTCTTCAGAATGAAGCCACTTTTCTTTTGAACATCGGGTCCTAAAAGACTCTGTGATAAAGCATAACTACTTTCCCAAACCTTGAGACTGATTTACTAAGAAAATGTGAGGAATTTTAAGGTAAACCATAGGGGATCCACAGAGACATTTCCAACTCATTGTGAATCAATCCGTTTCTTAACATTTTCACCTTTTAGGGGGTTAATTGCTGCCTAGAGAAATTACTCAGGACTGTTTTAGTATCCTTAGTAAATACTGCCAGACTGGTGCAAAGTTGCGGCAAGTAGAATCAGTTCTGTTTTCTTTGTTACTCCCAGATTCTGAGCTGGCATTGATGTACAATGATGAGTCGGTGCTGGAGAATCACCACTTGGCCGTGGGCTTCAAACTGCTGCAGGAAGAGAACTGTGACATCTTCCAGAACCTCACCAAACGGCAGCGGCAGATGATGAGGAAGATGGTGATTGACATGGTAATGAGTCAGTTGTGTCTATACAGCAGGCAGGTGTATGTGCTTGTGTCTGAATATGTGTGTGTGTGCCACTTGTGTGCATACAGACTTGGGTATGTGTGTGTGTGTGTATTTGCTCAAATCTGTATGTATGTGCGTGCATCTGTGTGTATATGTGTTTGTGCATAAAACAGATCTGTGGCTGTGTATGTGTGTATCTGTATCACTTGTTTGTATACAACAGACCTACTTGTGTGTGTTTGTGTGTTTATCTGTATTTATTTGTTATGTATGGATGTATATGTGTGTGTGTGCATGTTTGTGTATGTGTATTAGAGAGACATATATAAATGCTGGCTTTTGAGGCACATCTTGCCTATTTTATCTTGCCAGGGCCAGATTACTCATTAGACACAGTAGGAACCAGCTCAGGAGCACCTGATTGTGACAAGTGCTCAGTTGTGGGAGTGGCCACACAAATCTAATAGACCTGTGCTGTACTCCCGCCTCTGGTTTATGGCGTCCAGACTTTTTCCAGCTGTATGTAGATAGGCATGCAGTCTTTACACATAACTCACAGAAACGTGGCACAGGAACCTCCAGACAGCTGGCACTGTCACTCAGTAATAGGGAAAAAAGAATGGAAGGACCAGAACATAGGAATATGATGTACAAGGTTACAAAAACAAAACTAAAAACCTAATAATTACCCACACTTACCTTACAATAGCCAGTAAATCCTAACGGCCCCTATGAATTTTGGCTTCATGTCTTTCTTTAAGAGATAACACCTTCAATCAGACCTGGATGCCATGTTCACAGACAGTGGCTGTTTTTCTCTGTCGTCAAATACAGGTTACTGGTAACTCTGGGTAGGTGATCCGCCCCTTTAATTGTAGGCAGGAACAATTCTAGAATTGTATGCAGGGGGTGGAGCCTACCTCCCCTCCTTGGCTGCAGCTGGCCAACCAGCTACAGAAAGATTTGTTCTTTGGTGAAGGTAACACAAGCAAGAGAACAGTTCTGCTATAGCTTTAGAAGTGTTTTATTTTTCTGTTAGAAATGGAATACCACCATTAGGCGGATTACCATAACTGACAATGCACTTAGATGTGGCTAGCTCAGTGACCAGGTGCTTTTTTGGACCTTAAGCCCTGGGGGGGAAATCTTGGCTACAAGTTCTTTCCTCAGGAGTTGCCCACCGAGACTTCTTCTTTAAACATGGTAATCTGAAGACAGAAGATCTGCAGGAAAGGTGAGCAACCCTTTGAGTGCTGCAGGTCCACATGTCCCACAGTGCCCCTCCACACAGGGGTTTTCATTTGGAGTTCCTATTGCACACTCCTGCACTCATTGGGTCTATCTGTATGTCTGTTGGGTGTTTGGAGCAGGTTTATGTGGTATTTAACTCTTTAGCTGCTGGTTTTGCATTCATTTGGGAGGTTTTCTAACACTTCTCCTACTGATTCATTGTATTTTTGGGTATTCATGTTCTAGTGATGTTTCATGTCTTTTATTTTTACACTTTCAATTTTGTAATATTTGAGTTCAGCTCCTTTAAGGCGCACTTTACCACATAGACGCCATTGCTCCATTCACTCCTATGGGACTGTACAGTTTGAGACATATCTCTGCAACAGTTTAACCTAGCAACTTCAGAGATGGCTCATTTTACTTGTCTGCCCTTGCTTTATCAACCGGTTCATGTTTCTAGTGTGTTGGGGGGCTCAGGGGGCCCAGATAAGTATATTTTAGCGATTTCTGGGGTGAAACTTTAATCCTACACACTGTAATTGGGTGATTTATTATACTGTAACGTTATTGACACTTTGAGAATGTCTGTACCTTTGGAGCTTGGGCCAGATCTAAGACTAAGGATGCTGGGTTCTCTGTATCCCCTATTCCGCATTGCTCTTCCTGTCATTCAGGGTACCTAGAAAATTCTCAGGTCCTTTATGCCTAGCATGTTCTGATGTCCCAGAGAGTCTCCCAGGGACCTCCAGCCATGCGTTAGAGCCAGTTTGGGTGCAAGAGTTCAAGGCTGCTTCTAGGGACCTTAGGTCCACATTGCAACTCTTTCCATCCCAGTTACAGGGGGTCTTTCATTCTTGACAGACCCCCTCCTTCGTCAAGTCTTCCCTGCCAAAGCCTCAGGGTATACCTGACGTGTCAGATTCCTCTGAGGAGGAACTTCTGGTGGATTCGAATGTTGAGGAATGTTCTGCAGGGGGGTCCTCTCAGTTTTTTGGGGACCCTTTTGAGGCTGATCCTGAGCCCTCAGCTGTGGGACTGATCAGGGCTGTTTTAAATACCCTAAACATTCCCTTAGTGCAGGAGGTTACTTCTGACCCTTCTGATATATTTCAGGAGCCTAAAAATCCACTTATTTGCTTTCCACCTAACCCCACTTTTGACCGCCTTTTGTCTGAAGAGTGGAAGTGTCTGGACAGGAAACATTCTGTCTACAAGAAATTTGCTAAGCTTTATCCCTTTTCTGAGGCAGCGCTTGCTCAGTGGGTTCATCATCCTAAAGTGGATGCTTCTATCTCCAGGCTATCCAAGTCTACTGCCTTGCCAGTGTCTGATGCGTCTGCTCTAAAGGACTGGACTGACAAGAAACTTATTGTTTCCCTCAAGTCCATCTTTGCCACTGCTGGTTCTGCCACGCGTCCAGCATTTGCAGCAGCATGGGTGAACCGGGCCATTGCGGTCTGGACTGAACAGCTCACTCTTGCTGTCCGTCAGGATGCTCCTACTTCGGATAAGTTGCTCCTCCTTGCCAACATTTCAGAGGCACAGCACTATGTTTCTGCTGCCTTATTTGATACCATCCGTTTGCTGGCTAGTGCTTCCACCATGTCTGTGGTTGCCAGACGGGCTCTTTGGCTCAAGATCTGGTCTGTTGATACTGCTTCTAAGAAAGCATTGCTCTCCTTGCCTTTTTAAAGCACTT
Source organism: Rhinophrynus dorsalis (assembly GCA_037306005.1). Classification (NCBI taxonomy): domain Eukaryota; kingdom Metazoa; phylum Chordata; class Amphibia; order Anura; family Rhinophrynidae; genus Rhinophrynus; species Rhinophrynus dorsalis. Next base: position 513,637,174 of record CM074721.1, read on the forward strand.
CTTTGTTTGGGCCAGATCTTAAGGATCTGATCAGTGAGGCTACAGGGGGTAAGAGTACAATTCTACCCTTAGTTCCTAGGAAGAAAACACAGCTTAAGCGGATCCGGTATTTTCGTTCCTTTCAGAATGAGACACGTCTGGCGAACCAGATGGTTCCCTCACCTCTGCGTACCTCCTCCAAGCCCAAACAGCAATGGAAGACTAAGGTCTCCTCCAAGCCCAAGGCTTCCAAGCCTTCTTCGGCATGGCTCACCGAACCCGGGTCCACACTCTGCTGTGGGTGGTCCTCTGAGTCACAGCATTTGGGAGGATTCAGTGACAGAACCATGGGTTTTACAGGTGGTGACAGAAGGGTACAGGATCCCTTTCGTCTCTCTCTCCCTTTTGCATCCTTCCTTCTCATACGCCTCAGGGTGCAGAGAAACGCCGTCTGTTCTACGGCACTGTTCAGGCTCTTCTGGACAAGGACGTTCTAGAGCCGGTTACAGTTCAGGAAAGAGTTATGGGTTTTTACTCAAACCTCTTTGTGGTCTCCAAGATGGACGGCGGTTGTCGTCCCATTTTGGATTTAAAGGATCTCAATGCCTTTGTGATCTGGACTCATTATAACCAGGAGTCTCTATGAACGGTGATTGCTGCCATGTCCCCGGGGGAATTCCTTGCATCTCTGGATCTTCAGGACGCGTACTTAAACATTTCCATTCATCCAGAGAGCCGGCTGTACCTCCGATTTGCCTGCGACCTGGGACATTTTCAGTTTTCAGCTCTTTCATTTGGTCTGACGACCGCTCCTCAGGTCTTCATCCGTGTCCTGGGAGCCTTAGTGTCCGTCTTCCACCGAGACAGCATCAGAGTTACTCCATACATGGAAGACTTGATTCTGAAAGCCCCTTCTGCAGAACTTCTTCATCAGCAGGTTCAGCAATGCATTCATGCTCTCACCCATCATGGGTGGATCATCAACTTGGACAAATTAGATCTTGTCCCATCCCAGCATCTGGTCTTCCTGGGCCTCCTCTTCGATACCCAGAAAAACATGGTGTTTCTCTCGGATGAGGTGGCTCACCAGATCGCCCATAGGGTTTCTGCGATACTGGCTCAAGATCCAGTCCCAGCCATGGGAAAATTAATTTCCACCATAGAGGCGGTACCGTTTGCCATGTCGCACACCAGGGAACTCCAGAGGTTTGTAATCCAGGTGTGCAGGGGTCAGCCGGACCTTCTGAAGACGTTGGTGTCACTTCCTCTTCATGTGGAACTGAGTTTGTCATGGTGGCTCGATCTCTCCAATCTGCTGAAGGGCAAGTCCTTCCTAGTTTCCTTCTGGACCACGGTGACAATGGATGCCAGCCTCTCCAGATGGGGAGAGGTCCTGGGTCACCTGAGTGCACAAGGTTGGTGGTCTTCCTTCGTCATTAGACATCTCAGCTGGAAGACTGTCCAGTCTGGGTAGAGTCCAACAATGCCATGGCCGTGGCTTACATCAACAAGCAGGGCGGAACAAGAAGTTTCGCCGCTTAGTTAGAGGTCAAGGCTATTTTGTCCTGGGCAGAAGAACACGTTCCTGCCATATCCGCAGTGCACATTCCTGGCATAGACAACTTCATGGTGGACTTCCTCAGTCGACACACAGTGGACAGCACAGAGTGGGAGCTGCACCCAGAGGTGTTCACCCTCATTGTTCAGAAATAGGGTCTTCCTTACACAGAGCTGATGGCGACAAGACACAACAGGAAGGTTCCGAGGTTCTGCTCTCGATGGAGGGACCCTCTAGCTCTGGCGGTAGATGCAATGTCCATCTTTCCTCCCCTCTCATGTTGCACAGGGTGTTATGGAAATTACGACTGCAGCGTTGTCCAGTCATTCTGATTGCTCCATATTGGCCTCGCCAAGCTTGGTTTCTGGAGCTTCTGGATCTGTCAGTGGCGGAGCCATTCCGGCTCCCTTTTCATCCGGATCTTCTTCTACAGGGTTACCTGTGGAAGAAGGATGTTCATCGGCTAGCCTTGACGGCTTGGAAATTGAATCCTCAATATTGATGAAGAAAGGGTTTTCTTCTGGTGTGGTGGCTACTAAGCTCAGTGCCTGCAAACTTGTTTCTTCCAAGATCTATCATTGTGTCTGGTCGACCTTCCTATCTTGGTGTGCTGACAAAGACCTGTCTCAGGAATTTGATCTGCTTACGGTCCTGGCTTTTTTGCAGGATGGTGTGGATAAGGGCCTCAGTTTGAGTTCCCTTAAAGTTCAGACGTCTGCTCTCTCTGTTTTCTTTCAGAGGCACATTGCCATCCTTCCTGATATCAAGGTTTTCTTCCAGGATTTTGCTCATACTTGTCCTGCCTTCAAGATTCCTGCTCCTCCGTGGGATCTTAACTTGGCTTTGGGCATTCTTCAGCGCCCTCCATTTGAGTCTTTGGCTACTATTCCTCTACACCTGTTGACGTGGAAAATGGCTTTTCTCCTGGCGATTGTGTCGGTCCACCATGTTGCGGAGGTACATGCTCTGTCCTGTAAACAAACCTATTTGGTGTTTCACAAGGACAAGGTGGTGCTTCGCACCTCTCAGGAGTTTCTCCCGAAGGTGGTTTCGGAGTTACACATCAATCAGTAGATTGTGGTGCCCTCTTTCTGCCCTGACCCCACCTCTGACAAGGAGAGGGATCTCCACTTGCTAGATGTGGTGCGTTGTCTCAAGTTTTATGTACATCGCACTGAGTATATCAGGCAATCAGAGCGTTGTTCGTCATTCCTGAGGGTCCTAGGGCAGGAAGACCAGCATCCAAGGTGACTATTGCTTCTTGGATCAAGTCCACTATTCGTAAAGGCTTACGAGCTGAGGAAGAAGCCTGTCCCTTTCAGGGTCACGGCTCATTCTACACGATCTATTGGGGCCTCTTGGGCTTACAAGAATCAGGCCTCTGCTGATCAGTTGTGCAAGGCTGCCCCCTGGTCATCTGTGCACACCTTTTCGAAGCTTTACCGTGTTGATGTACTGGCATCGGCTGATGCCAGCTTTGGGAGGAAGATCCTGGAGGCAGCCTTGCCTGTCTAGGATTTTCTTCGGTTCTTGGTGCTTCCTTCACTTTTGAGCCCTGTTGGCTCTAGTTCATTGTGCTGTGTTACATTTGGGGTGTTGTTACCCCTGTTCAGTGTCCGTACCCCTGTTCATTTTGTTGGGCTATCTCTGATCTGATGGTTCATATCTGCTCTGGTGACTTTGGGGGCCTTGCACCTGGCCCTTGCCTTACTTCCCGCCTCTGGGAAACTCAATGGTTGGACATCCCAGAGTTACCATTAACCTGTATTGGACGACAGAGGAAAGAGGATTTTAGTCTGACCTGTTAAATCCTTTTCTCTTAGTCCATACAGGTTACTGGTCTCCCACCCTGTCAAGGCACCTTGCTTGGCTCTCCTGTGGCAGAATGTGGAGGTCCTTCAGGGCCATGCTCACAGGAGTCTTCATTCCCTTCACTATCTAGTCAATAGTTAGTGTCACAATTCTTTCTGCAGCTGGTTGGCTAGCTGCAGCCAAGGAGGGAAGGTAGGCTTCACCCCCTGCATACAATTCTAGAATTGTTCCTGCCTACAATTAAAGGGGCAGATCGCCTATCCAGAGTTTCTAGTAGAGTTACCAGTAACCTGTATGGACTAAGAGAAAAGGATTTAACAGGTAAGACTAAAATCCTCTTTTTATTTTTCCCAGACTAAAATAGGTAGAGTGCCTGAGCCTACTAAACCATTTAAGGACCAGAGAGGTATAATAAGCAATTTGTTACAAGGTAAAAATTCACAGGGGCCTTTAGGATTTTCTGGCAGTAGTAAGGTATGGAGGCGTTATTATAAGAGGACGTTAGTGATCCTTTAATAACCCAAGTAACTGAGAGTACAGAACACAGCACAGCGTTTCAGGAGGGTGAGTGTTCTACATCGGGTTCTACACTCTGAAACCTTATGCTATGTATATTACAATCTGAATAAACTGGGTGATTAACTCTTTGAGTGTCAAAGGGGTACGTTGTGCACCCTTATGGCACTCAAAGGGTTAAAGTAAGGCTAACACCTAATGGTAATTTGGGTTAATTTGAAGGAACTTTCAACATCACCTATATGTTATTCATTTTCTTTAAAGGGATAGTAATTGCTGATTTAAACATTATTTAATATTGTAGGTATTAAAAAAAGAAATCAGTTGATGTAGGTCCAGTCTCTCAAACCTTTAGAGTTTGAGAGATATAAGCTGCTAAAGTTCCCTCCTCCTGCCCCTTTCATAGACATCAACGCTTTAGCTGACAGAAGGAGATTCTGGTGATTTGACTGGACAGCGGCTCTTAAGCAGTGGCGAAATAGCATTGTCTAGAAAGGAATACTTCATTGGAACGGTCTACAAAGTGTGCTTGGTTTGCAAGGCTACTTTGTAGACCATTGTAATGAAGTATTTCCTTTTAGATAGTGTTATTTCGGCTCTGCTGAAGATCCGCAGTTGGGTCGCACAACCCAGATCTCCTGCTATCAGCTAGAGGCTGACATCTGTGAAAGGGGCGGGAGGGGGGAACTTTAGCAGCTTGTATCTCTCAAACTCTAAAGGTCTGAGAGATCGGACTTACATCAATTGATTTTTTTTTTTAATATCTACAATATTAAACCAGTTTAAATCAGCCATTACTATCCTCTTAATGGGATAGTAATACTTAAAATGTAAAAAAAATATGTTGTAGGGTTTATCCCCCTGAGTAAAACAAGATCACTCCCACTGCTGAAAGGTGTTTCTTTCAAAAGTTATTAATTTTCAAAGTTGAATTTTTTAGGTACAATATCACAGTGGCCTGAAACTGTACAGTGGCGCTGTTGCTACACCATCCTGTGGAGAGTTATGGTCCCGGGAACAGAGCTGTCCATAGGATCGTGTATCAGCAGCACCACTGTACAGTTTCAGGCCACTGTGATATTGCACCTAAAAAATTCAACTTTGAAAAGTAATAACTTTTGAATGAAACACCTTTCAGCAGTACCCTTGTTTTACTCAGGGGGATAAACCCTACAACATATTTGTTTTTACATTTTAAGTATTACTATCCCTTGAAGCAACACTTTGAGATATTTTGGTTTATTTACATATTTCAGTTTATTTATGCGTTGCGAAGCAATCAATTCGTTGCGTACCCCTGTGGCAGTCAAAGTGTTAAACCCTTTTAAATCTTGAATATTCAATGGCAAAACCATGCGTCAGAGACCTAGCTAACACTCAAGGGTTAAAAAGCCCTACTTAAATTAACGGGGATTAATTGCCCTTCTCCAATTTGAGTTCCCCATAAGAGCTTTTTTTGTGTTTCTTTGTTATAGGTTAACCCCTTGAGGACCAGAATGCTGTGCAACACATTGCATCCTTCTGGGTGTTAAGGGTATTTTCTTTGTCAGACAGCAGTGAAAGAGGCTTGGGGCAGGGTCATGTGAGGTCATGGGCACTGCTGCAGCATCCAGGGTACATGTTCTAGTGGTGCCTGAGAGGTGAATCCAGCCCTGATATTTGCAAACAGGTCCATGGGGGAGATGCATTAAGGTGTGATAAAGAGGTGATAAAGTGGAGATAACTTCCCCAGTGATAATCTCTTCTACATTTCCTATGTTATTCTGTGAAGCCGATGTACTAAGGTGTATCCCACTTGAGAAATCTTAGTGCATTGACTCCATAGAATAATATAGGAATTGGAGAAGTGATATCACTGGAGAAATAATCTCCTCTTTATCACCGCTTAGTGCAGAGCTTTCCAAACTTTTCATGTTGGTGGCACACTTTTTAGACATGCATCATTTCATGACACAGTAATTCAGTTTTGCTAGCAAACTGGAGGTTAAACTAATACTCCCTTATAAGACATACAGACACATACATAAATTGTAATAAGAAGATGTATGGGACACAGCGTATCTCATGAAAACCTTTCATTCATACTGAGGAGGCATTAAACATGTTGTGTGGTTTTTAAAAGGGTGACATGAGAATGCTGTGCTACATATAAGAGCAAGATTCTCATATCGCCAAAAGATTTGTAACAGCTGGAGTGCCTTCATGTGCTGCATACATATTAAGTATGCAGCACGCAGAGGCACTCTAGCTGTTACAAATCTTTTGTGGCGCTCCAGCTGTATGCAGCACACGGAGACAATCTCCCGCTGTGTAAATGCGACCATTAAGTAGTAGTGTTTAATCTCAGCTCCCAGGGTAGCTTGTGCTTGGGTTGAATGACAATCTCGCGCTGTGTAAACGGCACCTTTGCCTGTGACACACCTACACACTGAGGCCAACACACTAACGTGTTGCGACACACAGTTTGGAAAGCACTGGCTTAGTGCATAACCCCTAGTAGTTAGATCACTAGTACAGACAGGCAGGAAGGTTGCAGTGCATAGCTCATTGGGAGTAGATCATTTTACAAATATAGTACAGAATCCACCCAACCGGATGCCAGCAAATGTGGTATCACTTGTTTACACACGTTTCTTTACTCCTGTTGCTTGTCAGTGTCATTTATTATACATGGGACCAACCCCCAGCAGAGATGGTAGGAGAAAATAATGTAGCCAACAGACTGTGTCAGCCAAAACAGATAACAAAGATGGCCGCTGAGGCGACAGAAAGTAACAGTGAAGAGGTGCAAATGATTGATGTATTGTCTGCAATTCAATCATTTCAGGTCCTGGCCACTGACATGTCCAAACACATGAGCTTGTTAGCTGATTTGAAGACAATGGTGGAGACCAAAAAAGTGACTAGTTCTGGAGTCTTGTTGCTGGATAACTACACAGACAGGATACAGGTTGGTAACAAGTTATTTTGCAGTCAGCCATATTTAAGGCAAGAGCTCCAGCCATATCATCTTCTGGAAACCAGAGGGGTGCTGTGCGATACACTGCATACCCACATCTGGCATTCAAATGATTATTGGCTTAGTAGTCCAACATTTGGCCATCTATGATGCTGGTCACAATGTGCTGACAGAGATACTAAATCTCATACAGATAACTGCAACTCCCTGGTGAACAGTGATGGTGGCCAGAGAACTGCACGGTGGCTTATAGGATTTCTGTGCAGGTTGTTCACATGACTGATGGAGTCATGAGGTGCTCTACGCAATGATCCAATCAGAGTCTGGCGCCTGTGGGTGACAGCCAGTGTAGTAATGCTGACACCTACATAGGCCTGCTGGTTTGGTGAAGGGGACGTATTATATATATATATATATATAAAAATCAAACTTTTGTTAGTGTGCTGTCCTCCCTTCCCTGGGACAGCAGTGGGGGCAGAGATCACCTGCATCCAGCGATCACCACTGGGCAGTGATTTTGCCAGGAATGGCCGGCGAGGGGAGAGAAAGCCCCCCTGGCCATTCCTCTCTGCAGTGAGTCTCACCCCCATTGACTTCCAGCAGGTCCCCCCACATGGACGGAGTGCTCCATCGAATGATGATTGATGTGTAGCATTCTCTAGTACCTAATAATAATCCCCTACTTACCTTACTATGACCAGAAAATCCTAATTAACCCTATGAAATTGTCCTTACTCATTTGCAATGCATTGGAGACCTCTCTAGCATTCAGGGGATTAAAGTACAAGTAAACTAAGTTTTTGACTTTGTATATTCTGCACCTGGTCTATGATCCTGACAGCAAACTCCCTGTATATCTTCCAGATAGCTCTCTGTCAGGGACAGTGAAAGCAATTTAATGCTATTCTTGCAGCAGAAAAGTCTAGAGGGAGGGAGCTATGCTAATACAAGTTATACAGCATGCACAGCACTGTATCCTAAAAACAATAGATTTAACTAGTGGCAAAGTGCTCCCTCCTAACAGTGTGTTCTGCTGCAGGGAAAATGTTCAGTTGTATTCTTGTCCCTTTTTTCACTGTCCTTGACAGAGACCTGACTGGAAACAGAGATACAGGGAGTTCATTGCTAGGGATATAAAATCTGTGAAAAATAGGTTAACCCCTTAATGAGTGTCCGCGCAGCCGGCAGTTAAGGACCACAGAGCTGTTGGGTTTTATTTTTTACCGAGATCAATTCAGGGGTCTCCAAGCAGTATCCAGATGCACGCGGACCCCTGCGTTTCCTGATGTGCTAGGACTATCATGGGTCCTTAACATAAGTTTACCCATGACGGGCCTGGCACATCATGGGTCCTTAAGGGATTGATATGAAAAAAAATATTTATCGGTAGAATCACTACATATTTACAAACAGCACAAATGACTGGGCCTTCAGCCTTTGTATTGTTTATATAAGGTGCTGGCATTCTGCCTTACCAGCCTTTTTTCAGGATACCAGGGTGTCTCAGTACAGCCCATGTCTCATGCCAGTGCAGAGAACCACCAGTCTGCTCTCTGCACATTTTTTTCAAATGAACCCATTGCGAATCTGATGATTGCATGTGCAATGGCATAGGAGCACTGTCAGAACAGAACATGGTCCTTTCTATCTACAGGCAACTGATTAACTGATTCTTTCCATTCCCAGTAGAGAGATCTCAGTATGAGACGTGTATGTGAATGCATTGTGTGATCTGGTGTCACAGATTGTAAATTTAAAGGGACAACAACGTCTTAATATGTGCACCAGATTAAGGGCGCAGGCTGTTATTACAGCCTATACCTCTTAAAAATACTTAAAGGGATAGTAATACTTAAAATGTAAAAACAAATATGTTGTAGGGTTTATCCTCCTAAGTAAAACAAGAGTACTCCCACTGCTGAAAGGTGTTTCATTCAAAAGTTATTAATTTTCAAAGTTGAATTTTTCTAGGTGCAATATCACAGTGGCCTGAAATTGTACAGTGGCGCTGTTGCTACACGATCCTATGGACAGCTCTGGTCAGTTGACCATAAATCTCCATAGGATGGTGTAGCAACAGCGCCACTGCACAATTTCAAGCCACTGTGATATTGCACCTAAAAAATTCAACTTTGAAAATTAATAACTTTTGAATGAAACACCTTTCACCAGTGGGAGTACTCTTGTTTTACTCAGGGGGATAAACCCTACAACATTTTTTTTTTTACATTTTAAGTATTACTATCCCTTTAAGAAAACAAAAACACTGGTATAATTATACTTATTATTTTTAAAGTATTTTATTTGTTGTATTTATTAAGCATAAATGGTATGCTGTCCCTTTAACTCCATATTATGGTATCTCCCCCCCAAAAAAAATTGCCTAGGTGCAAATCCAAACTGTGTTTACTTGCACTTTAACCATTTGAATGCCAGAAGGGTTAGCAATCCATGGCAAACCTATCTAGCACTCAAAGAGTTAAAAGACCCATTTTCTTCCAGAGTATTGGCTACATGTGGGAAAACCTGCTGATTGTCCTATTTTATTTTCTTGCGAGTAGGTCCTCCGCAATATGGTTCACTGCGCAGATCTGAGTAACCCAACAAAGCCGTTGGAGCTGTACCGCCAATGGACCGACCGCATCCTGGAAGAGTTCTTCAGACAGGGGGACAAGGAAAGGGAGCGAGGGATGGAGATCAGTCCTATGTGTGACAAGCACACAGCCTCCGTGGAGAAATCACAGGTGGGTAGCAAATTACATACTGGGTTTAATTAGGAAATAACGCTTTTCTCTTTTGTACGTGTGTTTGTGTGTTGTGAGTGTACGTGATTGTGTTTGTGTATAGAGGGCACTGCAATTCCTTGCAGAGGTTTTCAAAGGAGTGACCAAGGGGGCTTCACATCTTCCCGCAAGTCACTCCTATGAAAATTACACCCCTATGAATAGACCTAGAGGAGATCTGAATAACTCTTTCTTAGTGACTCCCCTGGGAGATAAATTGTAGAGTTTTTATTCCTGAGTAAAACAAGGCTACTCCTACTGCTCAGAGGTCTGTTCAATTGTGGAATTCCTTGCCAAAAGATGTGGTTATGGCAGATACAATGGATACATTTAAGAGAAGATTAGGTGCATTTCTTTCAAGAGGGAACATACAGAGTTATATTGTGTATTACTAGGTAAAACAGCAAGTTCCAGTACAGACTAATACTCATTTGACAGGAAAGCTTATATAATTCTTATTTATTGTTACCATTGAATTGAATTTAATAATTTGTCTCAGTTGGCCATCTAACTGGGTCTCCATTGTGCTGGCATTCAGGGCATTCTAGCTAGATCATTTTTGGTGTGTCCACCATTATAAAGATATAGTTCACTGAAACCAGTATCTCTCCTGATCTATCTAGTTCAGCACTGAAGCACTGGACCTCAGTGCATTCAAATCACAACCTTAAAGGGATAGTAATACTTCGTTTTATCTTTATTTTATTTTGTAGGCATTAAAAAACCATGAAGAATGATATAAGTCTTATCTCTCAAACCTTTATGGTTTAAGAGATATTCACAAGCTAAGTACCCCCCCCCCCCTGGTCAGCCAGATCAGAAGGGAGGTGCCCAGGTAGACTGCAGAGAGGGACAATCTTCAATTAAGATAAGGGAAAAAGCTGAAAAACTTGTCAAGGGGGGAAGGACTTTCATTCTTTTCATACAAAGAAGATTGTCCCCTGCTGTTATCTGTCTGGTCTATGGACTGGATTCCACATCTGAGAAGAGATGGCTTACACTAGGAAAAAGGGGCGGGAGGGGAAACTTTGCTTGTGAATATCTCTTAAACCATAAAGGTTTGAGAGATAAGACTTATATCATTCTTCATGTTTTTTTAATGCCTACAAAATAAAATAAAGTTAAAACGAAGTATTACTATCCCTTTAAGGAGTTCTAGGAAAAGTAGCTGTGGAGCAACAGTACTTAGTACATTAGCGAGCATCCCAGGAAAAAACAAGCGCTTTCCATGAACTGACATGAGGTGGCCTAGCTAAATGGTCAGCATTATAGAGGTGACATTTACATATCTTGATCTTGACATAATATCCCAAGAGTCTACTTTCATAAGGTAGCATAGCTAGAATGGCTAGATTACTTAGTGTCTGTTCTCAGAAAGCCCTAGTCATTTTCTGGGATGTAATGCACCCAACAGAATCTCAAAAAGGCAATGTAACTGTAATATGGTATGAAACAAGGGTTGACATCCTTCGGCACTCCAGCTTGAGGAAAACAATTCCCATGATCTCCACTGCATGGAAATTATGAGAGTTGTAGTCTCCAACAACTGGCGTGCCAAAGGTTGCCTACCCTTCGTCTGAAGCAACTTTGTTTTCATTGTCCGGCAGGTGGGCTTCATCGATTACATTGTGCACCCTCTGTGGGAAACGTGGGCTGATCTAGTTCATCCAGATGCTCAGGATATCCTTGATACTTTAGAGGATAACAGGGATTGGTACCAGGGCATGATCCCACAGAGCCCCTCTCCACCCCCAGATGACCCAGACAAGGACGAGGAGACCTGCATTGAGAAGTTTCAGTTTGAGCTGACCCTGGAAGAGGAAGCAGAAGACTCTGACAAGGACAGAAATAGTGGAATTGAGGAAGAGGAGGGCAGTTGCCTACCTGAAACTCCTGAGATTCTGGAACCGAATTCTGAGGATGAGGATACCGCATTGCAGGAAGGACAAGCAGAACAGACTGAGGAAAACTCAAATAACACATCCCCCGTGGAGTTATGAACCTTGCCGGAATAAAACATAAAAACATTAAGTAACAACACAAAAAAAACTGTTTTACACAGAGATCAAAAAGTGGTTTATTTCTTATTTCATATTTATTTATTTTTGGTTTCTTTTTTTTTGTATTCTCAAGGGGAACAAACACAATTACTGTAGATTCAGATACTTTGCACAGAATAGGAGTTTGTTGCCATAAGAAAGTTACAACACACTCTAGAAAAAAAAACTGTAACTTATTTTATTTTGTAATATTTTTTTCTAATTATTATTCATTTTTATTTCACTATTTTTTCCCTTCAGACGGATGCAACAAGGAAACCGAGTTAATTTCTATTTTTGTGCTTGCAATGATAAGCCATTTTTTTTTTCCAGAAAAAAACAAAAAATTAAGAACTGAATAGATTTTATTTTTTAGCTGAACTTTTTTTTTTAATTTTTATTTAACAAGTAGAATGTTCATCATACAAAAAAAAAGAAAAAAAAAAACAAAACAAAAAAAAAAAAACAATCCTACTCATGCGGCCAAGCTGGTTCCACTCCCGCAGATATTTCGTCTCTGGGAGAGAAGCAGTAGGAAAAAGATGGTGGAAAGGGTGTGCCTTTTATGTACATGTATTTCTGTCTCTTTCTCTGTGTGATATACAACTGTCCTATTGCAAAGGCTTTTGGGTAAACAGTGAAACGCGTCAACGCTGCTAGTTTGATTTATAAAATGTGCAAGTTTGTCACTGAAATGTATAACCATAATGAGGCTGAAATACAAAGAAGAAATGGAACAATTCTGGGGCAAGCAAACTGTGCCATAGAGAACAATTAAATTTAAGATAATTGGCCTTTTTTTCCACTCCTTCAATGAGTGAGTAAGACTACAATTCAAGGGTAAAATCCTCATTTAAATTGTGAATTTGTAATTGTCCTGTATAGTGCAGATTGTTGGCCCCAGAATTTGCTCCACCTAGCCTTTGTACAAAGCGTTCAAGCAGCCTTGTCTGTGTGGGAGCCTGCAAACCAATATGTTTTAACCTCTTAAGCACCGGTGACATGTCAGGACCATCATGCCAGTCCGGATGTTAAGGAGCGGTGATGGTACTAGCATGTCATGGAATTCTGGGATGGCAGTGTGGCTGCATGCTGTTCTGCAATCCCATAATTCATTTTGATGAAAAAAAAAAAGTGCTGCGGTCTTTAACGGCCGCCTCCGGCAGATCAGACAGTCGTTAGGGGTTAATAGGAATAGTCAACTGCTAGACCTCCAGCTGTTGTGGACTACAGCTACCCCATTAGCTGCGTGGGGGTGATGGAATTTGTAAGACCTCTACAGCTGGAAGTCTAAGAGCTGACTACCCCTGCATTTTGGAATCAACCTCCTTTTCCTGCCAAAAAGGAGGGGAACCCATTTTGTCCAATGGTTTAGCAGCGGAATGGTCAAAGAATGTGGGGGAAAACTGCAGAATATACTTTTTTGGTAAAGGAAAGTCATATTTTATTTAATTCTTACTATCTCGTTATCTCTTGACATAGATATATATATATATTTTCTAAATGCTCTTAACTGCTTTTTTGGCTTCACTTGCGAGGTCAACATTGACGCCATAGTTTTACGGAACAAAAGGAAAAAAAGGGATTACCAGGTGGGAAATGGGTGGGATTCTGTATTGTAGAAGCCACTTCCAGTTCAGCTGAAAGTCTTCCTCAATTTGTTTTTTATTATTATTATTATTTAACCCTTTGAGTACCAGAGAGGTATGCAATGCGTTGGATACCTCTCTGGCACTCAAAGGGTTAAGGAAACCTAACATCTCCTAATAATAACTCTCCACTCGACTACTTATGGCCAGACAATCCAAATGGCTCCTATGAATTTTGGCCCTTGTTCCTTTATTCAAGAGATAATGTATTCAGTCAGTTCCTGACGTTAGGTCCGTGGAGCGGACATGACAGTTGTTTGCGGAACCAAAGGACATAAACACTGCTCACTGCACATTGTAATATTAACCCACAAGGGACCAGAGAGATAGCCACAATGCATTTCTAAGCAGTGCATTTTCACTTTGCAATGCAATGCACACCTTCATTGGTCTTTAAAGGGACAGTAATGTCCCATAAAAAAATCTTCATGTTTTGTAGAGGTTAAAAATATTAATTATGTGGCACAAATCCTATCTCTCAATCCGCTATGGTTTCAGAGATAGTCACATTGAAAGTTTGCCTTTTCCTGCTGTCAGCTGTAATGCTGACAGCAGGAGATTCGAGTCGGCCGACTCGAGGAGGCTTTTCAGCAGAGCAGAAATCGTTTTATTTAAAAATAACTACTTCATTGGAACAGTCTACAAAGTGTGCTTGCAAACTAGGCACACTTGGTAGACCTTTCCAGTGAAGTAATTCTTTTCTAATAATGTAATTTTGGCTTTGCTGCAGAGCTGCTGGCTGGTCCCGGGACCAGGATCTCCTGCTGGCAGCACAGCGCTGACATCTTGAGAAGGGGAGGGAGATGGGAGCTTTCAATGTGAATATCTCTCAAACCATAGCGGTTTGAGAGATGAGATTTGCTGCAAATAATATATTTTTTTAACTTCTACAAAACAAGGAGAATTTTTTATGGTACATTACTGTCCCTTTAAGGGGTTAAGTAGACTACCTGCTTCAATTTGATAAAAAACAAAAATGCCAGCAACTGTCATGTCCACCTCCATGGACAAAACTTCCATGACTGATTAAAGATGACATCTCTTGAACGATGATACAAGGGCAAAATTCAGGGAAGCCATTAGGATTTTTTGGCCATAGTAAGGTAAGTGGGGGAATATTATCTGGGGGCTGTTAGTTCTCCTTTAATTTGCACATTCTGGCAATACACTGACAGAGGAGCAGGCAAGCTTTGGCACTAGCCAATGGCTGATTGGGGATGATGCAAGTTCTAGTCCCCACCAGCTGGAGAGCCCAAGGTTGCCTGCTCCTCGCACCAACACAAGAACAGGTTTAGGAGGGCAGAAGCATCTGCACACAAGACAAATGACCCCGATTTATAAGAGTAAACTAGAGTTATTCTGGATCAAACCAACGGCACCACAGGGAGATCAAATATAAATTCCTGTTACATTAAATTGGGCTTTTAACCCATTAAATACTAGAGGTCTCCAGTGAATTGTAAAGCATGGGGTTAAAAAGCTCGATTCAAGGCCATGGAAATGTAGAAATGTTTATTGTCCCCTCTGGTGCAGTTGGTTTACTGCAGAAAACTCTGGTTTGCTTTCATACATATGGGTCAATGTCCTTAGATTTTCCACTGTCAGATTTATTTTTTAATTATTATATATTTTTATTTGCCAAATAATTGCAGGTCTGTAAGCTATATGTTAGAAATGTAGATATCATTTAGTTCTCTGATTCACCATGTACCCTAAATTTACACAGCGCTGATAAAGTGAAAACGCTCCGGAGAAGCCGTCGGGGTCCTGGGTTTGCCTTGGGGGTCATCAACCTAAATGTGGAGCAAACTGCTTCATAGGGTACAGTTCCCATTGATTTCAATCTGGATTTTTAACCCTTTGAGTGTCAGATGGCTATCCAGACATTGCTTCCCTCTGAGTGCGTGAATGCTTGAGAAGTCTTCAGCCCAATGTCTCACGTTCTCTCCTTTATTTTCTTGGTGCATATTTCCCTATTTGGTGCATATTTTTTTTTCTTTGGGTGTGCTTACCAAAACCTGGACTGGAATTGTACTTTTGGAAGTTTTGACCACCTTCTATTGGTTTAAGCACCCCTCCCACCCCCAGGTGCAATGCTCTTTGTCTTTAGGACACTATATAATACCTGTCAGAGAGTCTCTCTCCATTAATGAGTACAGCTGACAAAGACTCAGCTCTCAGGATAAAGTAAATTAAGGTTAGTAAATGCCTATAGCATGAGAGTTTCAGCTCATAAGACAAAGCATAAGGTTAGGTACTTGCCAAATATGAGGTACCTTGGCGTTGGTGGCAAGCTTAATATTCTGTGGCCATATGATGTGACCAAATCCTCATCTTTAATATAGTAGTGATATGCAGGCACAATGCCGCAGAGTAAAGGGTTAATGGTGATGAAAATTTGGATGCGCACCAATATTTTGTGTATTTGCTTTTACATATTTCCCTGGATACCAAACAGTTTTTGAGACATGTTAACCCTTTGCATTGCAATGCGTTGCGTTCCCCTCTGGCACTCAAAGGGTTAATAAACAGTCTAAATGAAATAATACGTGTGTAAATGAGAATCTCCTCTCACTGAAGGTTTTCCTCACAAAGTGATAAAGCGAGATGAAGCTCAATGATCCCTGTTGTGCTACAGATAAGCTTGTGGCGGCACCCCTCTGCGCCATACGTGTATATAATACAGAGCACAGCTGTGTCATAAATGTGGACATGAGGTTAGCTCACCGTGCCATATTTTTGCAACATTTAACCCTTGGAACACCAGAGGAGTACGCAGTGCATTGTGCACCCCTCTGTCACTCAAAAAAAAAAATTCATTGTTGCACAGTGTGAATATTATGCAAAATATGTTCAAATTTTTTTTTAGCAAAAAAAGGATTACAGACACACACACTTTAACACTTTGAGTGCCAGAGAGGTAGCCAATGGAATGTGTTCAGTAGCTCTCTGGCACTCAGAGGGTTAAAGATATGCCTAGTACAATAACCCTAAAAGCCCAAACACCTGCCATTTTAGATTGGTTTGTGCTCGGATACCTTTGTCAAACGATATTCCAAATTGAGGCTAGGGTTGCCACCTTTTCTGCAAAAAAAAAAAAATCAAAACAATAAACAGCCTTTCTATTGCTCCCATATACATAATGTTGGGTCCAGTTTATACCAGCCAGCCTGTAAAATACTTTCCAGTCGGCCATCTTAGTTGAAGCACGGTCTTACCCATCAAGCTAAAGAGGTGCAGTTATTGAGCAAATCAACTGTATTATGGGGGAGAAATGAGCATTCAGCAAATTCACTTTGATTTCATTTGGGGTCTTAACCCCTTGAATGCTATAGAGGTCTCCAATACATTGAGAAGTAGTGAGCTTTGGAGACTTCTCCAGCAGTCAAGACCCATTTAAATCGGTTTTCCTTCCCCACATGTTTCACGTGGTTTGCTCCAGAATGACACCTTTTTTTAGCTTGATTAACCGGGACCCTGGATGCTACAAAGGCCTCCGAATCAACTCTTTGCAGTGTGCTAGAGACCTTCAGGGGTAGTTTCACATACCCAATGTTCCCCAGAGATCGTCATCTAGAGCTCCCAACAGTCTCAGTGTTTTAGAAAATAATCAGTTTATTCCTCACTGAGGCTGTTCTGTGTGCAGAACACATACATTTGGATGCTTTTCACATACGTAGCAAAGGAAAAAATGGAGGCTACCACTAAACATTAGAGCAGCCTGATATTTGGGTTTCTCCATTGACGATTTGCAGGGGTGCCTCTTGAGTTCTGAAAAATTGTCCTGGAGATAGGCAACATATGACTTTATAAGCCAATCCATCAACATTGATAGGTGTGATGATGTTACAGTGCAGTGGATCAAAATATTCCCAAGACTGTTTAAGAAAGATTGCTATAATTGTTATATTTCCCTATGTATATGACAGTCGTACACAATCATTGGCCCTCCAGGTGTTGAAGACTACAATTCCCATAATCTCCGACCAGTCAATGGCTGCTCGGGGATCATGGGTCTTGGAGTCTCCAACAGGTGGAATTCCAAAGATTGACTACGCCTGCCTTATGTCATCTTGGTGATTCTGAAAGTATCTTCAAAATCACCTCTATGTTGTATTAGTCATTTTTTATTTTGAAAGCTAGATTTTAAATTATTTAGATTTATAGATTATGTTAATTAAATCATGCTGTGTAAGCACTTCCTGTCTAAGCTCTCCATTACCTCCCTACTCACTGACACTAGTGTAGGTGGGCAGTGCAAGTGAGTGAGTGCGGGAGGTAATGGAAGGCTAAGACAGGAAGTGACTGCGTGGCATGTTCGTTACCATAATCTATCAATCTAAATAACTCAATAAAATAATGTATAGGTGATTTTGAAAGATTTTTAAAAATCACCACGTTGTCATAAGGCAGGGGTAGTCAATCTTTGGAACTCCCTGCTGTAGACTACAGCTAGCACCACCAAATATGGTTTTAGGTGATAATGTCCCTTTAGACAACAAAAAAAAGCTTACAGACCTTGCAGTTGACTTGTTTTATGCATTACTTAAACCTTTGAGTGCCAGATGGGTACACAACGCATTGCAAAGCAATGCGTTGTGTACCCCTTTGGCACTCAAAGGGTTAAATGCATCTGCCTTAAGCCAAAATATCAGGCAAGGCCTCTTGATTGCCATAAAATAGAATTTTTAGAAATATCTTATTTGTTGTACATTTTTTACATTAAAGGGCTGAAATTGGTTAGGAATGTTTTCGAGTTTAGAAAGATAAATTTAATTTTAAGTTCAGTTTTATGTTTTGTATGTTATTTTTTTTTCTCTTGCTTTTTTATCGTTTATCCTTCCAAAGAACAACACAGTGAAGCAGGGTGTGTAGCAAAAATAGCTGCCAAGTTTATCCCAAGGGGCTCATATAAAGTGGTTTACCACTGGCGCAAAACCATTGTGTGGTTTTAAAATGTCAATTTCAGCTTCGTAAAAATAAGATATATATTTACAGTTGCCCGAAATAGGTGAAAATGGCATTTCACAAAGCACTGGAGATATTATAACTCTGGAGGCGTTTTGAAGGCCAGCATAGGAGCGCTTCTGCTAAAACTCATATTAATCTTTTGGATGCTACATACTTTCACTTGCATTCAAGTGGTTAGACTCTATCATTAAAACAACTTTGAAAGTGCTTTTCAAATCGCCTGTATGTTGCATTAACCATTTTCTTAGAAACATAATTGTTTAGTTATTTAGATGGGTAGATGATGCTCATTAAGGCATGTTGTGCAGACACTTCCTGTCTTCTCCTTGCATTACCTCCCCCATTCACTGACACTGCTGAATAGTGCACAACCCACCTCTCCTTGAAAGGGTTACATGTCAGTGAGGGGGTAAGTATGTAGTGCATACCCATCGATGCAGCCACTGTTGTTATAGGCTAGCTCAATGAGGCTGCAGTGACCCACTCATATGCGATGTCATATCTATGGAGGAGGGCATAACAAACTGAAGCTGAAAGAGTGACCCATTAAGGACCACAGGGGTGTGCAACACATTGTAAGGCATTTAACCACTTAACGGGATAGTATTGCTTTTATTTAACAAAATTTAATATTGAAGACGTTAAGCTGAGAGAAGCAGATTCTGGCCCCGGGACCATCTTACGGCTCTTCAGCAGAGCCGAACTAGCAGGATATAGAAATAAATATTTTATTGGAACGGTCTACAAAGTATGCCTGGTTTGCAAGCACATCTTGTAGACTGTTCCAATGAAGTATTTAATTCTATATGGAGCTATTTCGGCTCTGCTGAAGAACTGCAGGGAGGTCCAGGGACCAGAATCTGCTTCTCTCAGCTAAAGCCCTGACATCTGTGAAAGGGCCGGGAGGGGGAAACTTTACATGCTTCGATCTCTCAAACTATAAATGTTTGAGAGATGCAACATAGCTCAATCTACTAAGATTTTTAATGTCTACAATATTAATATTTGTTAAAGTGTTAGTAATGTCTAAAAAAACTTTTTTGCATTTAGAAGAGCTCAAAAAGCTGATCTAAGTGCAAAAAATGTATTTCTCAAACCGCTATGGTTTAAGAGATACAGGAGTTTAAAGTTTGATTTCTCCTACTGACAGCTGTAAAGCTGTCAGCAGGAGATCTGTGTAGGTCGACACTGTGGCGCTTGAGAAGTGCCGCAATCTCGTTACTTACACGGAATCCCTTCAATGGAATGGTCTAAAACATGTGCCTAGTGTTCAGGCACATGTTTTAGACCATTCCAATAAAGGGATTCTGTGTAAGTAATGAGATCCCGGCACTTCTCAAGCGCCACAGTGTCGACCTACACGGATCTCCTGCTGACAGCTTTACAGCTGGAGTGTTACAGTGTTTACAGTTGATTTGCCCCTGAATTACATCACTTTATGGTCATACATAGGTGTTATATACACAGAGAAAACCAATTCCAGAGCAAACCAACTGCTCTACGTTAGTAAATTGGGTGTGGAATGAGAGACATGTAGAAAAGGTCCAAATTGTTCAATCACCACTATGACAAATGTGCACGTTTTATATTTATCAGTGGAAGATTCCTGAGCGTCAATCAGAATTTTGGGGCTGTACTTATCAAGTAAAATTGGATCAATTCTGGAACAAACCAAATTCAAAATAAGGTAGACACAAACATCCCAGTTGATTTAAATGTGTCTTTTAACCCCTTTAATGATAAAGAGTTGAAGACCTCTCTAGCATTCATGAGGTTAAAACCTCATTTAAATCCGTGGCAATTCTAGGAAAGTTTATTTGCCCCCTACCATATAGTTGGTTTGACCCAGAATTGTTCCACTTTGTCTCGATACATAAGTCCTCATAGTATATGTGTGCAATAGAAGTGTGTAGATACGTGCAAACTACTCATAAATTCATGATAAATTATGAATATTACACCCTCATTAAATTTCACCTCCCCACTGTGTCTGTTATACAGCTTAAAAAGAATGTACAGTATATACTGTAGCCTTGCTCGCCCACAAGAGGGAGCTGTAGTAAATTACATGGGTTAAAAAAAATTATATGTATGCCAGAGAGATGCATAATTTGTTGTGGGATAGATTTCATGTATATGCCATTGAATTTGTGAGTATTATTACATTTCTGTGTAACAATGCTATTCAAGTGTTTACTACATATAGCACAGATTGCCTAAGTCCGCTATCAATTTTGTTCTTGTGCCCTGTTCAAGAGACAACGGGGGTTATGCACTAAAGCGTGATAAAGAGGTGATAAAGTGGAGATGACTTCTCCAGTGGTATCACTTCTCCAGTTCCTGTGTTATTCTGTGGAAACCAGTGCACTAAAATTTCTTCAGTTTTGGAGATCTTAGTGCATAGTCTCTATAGAATAACACAGGAACTGGAGAAGCGATATCACTATAGAAGTTATCTCCACTTTATCACCTCTTACTGCATAACCCCCAACATCTTCAATCAATCCTACGTAATGTTCATGGAGGAGGACATGACAATTGCTGCCATTTTTTTAGCGCTGAAACAAACATGATGCTAAGCAATACCTTGCACACCCCTGTGTGCCTTTAACCCCTTAAGGACCAGCAGTCCTGGGGTGTGTGGTCCTTTAAGGACCAGATAGGGAAGTTCGACGTGCCGCCCCACATGACTGATCACGTGTGCCAGCACACCAAACAAGGGACTGAAAGAGATCGCTCCGGTCTTGGATCAATCAACTTCAGTCTCCGGTATTATTCATTGCGCTCCTGCAGGAGCGCATTGAGTAAAAGTACGTGATGTACCAGGACCATCACTAGTCCTTAAGTGCCGGACCAGCATGACGGTCCGGGTCCGCCAATGGTCCTAAAGGGGTTAAGGGTTAAGATTACCTTGTATAATAATTAGAGTCTGTGGTCCTGCTAACAATTGTCATGTCCTTAAAAATGTCATCTCTTGAACAAAGGCACATGGCCAGCATTCACAGGACCCATAATGATCTTCTGTGCATTGTAAGGTAAGTGTGTGTGTAGGGGATTATTATTAGGACACGTTAGTTGTGCAAACCCATGCCTGACGAAAAGGGACCTTAGTGTCCTGAAAGGCTCTAGCTTTTTATGTTCTCAGCCATTAAAGAGATAGTAATACTTCAATTTTTCAGGCAATAATATTATACGTGTTAATGAAATAAACAAATCCATCTATGTATTTTTCACACAACTTTCATAGTTTAGGATAGTTGCATTTTAAAGTTCCCCCCTCCTGCCCCTTTTATCTACGTCACCACGCAAGCTGACAGACTTGGATTCTGGTCCGCAGACAGGATGGATCATCTGGAGAGCCAAAATAGCAGTGGATACCAAGGAAATCTTAATGACGATGGTCTACTGCCTCAAACCATGCCCACTTTGTAGACCGCCGTCATGAACATTTCCTTCGGATCCACTCCTATTTCATCTCTCCAGACTCTCTGTCTGGTCCACAGGTGAGTCACTGACTGATTCACCTGTACTAAGGCAGGGATATTATGAAATCATACACTGTTGGTAGCGCCTGAGGACCAGTGTTGGCTTCCCATGTTAGAGCTTTTCGTGCTCAGTAAAACAGTAACTCCTACCGTTGAGAGATTTGTAATTCAAAAGTTATTGAATTGTAATTTTCAGTTCTGGTCACCAGATGATGTTGGCCCTATTAATTACCATGGAGGACCACAGTGTATGGCTCTAGGAGGGAGATGCACTAAGATGTGATAAAGAGGTGATAAAGTGGAGATGACTTCTCCAGTGATATCACTTCTCCAGTTCCTGTGTTATTTTATAGAGCCAATGCAATAAGATTTCTCCAACTTTGGAGATCTTAGTGCATAGACTGTATAGAATAACATAAGAACTGGAAAAGTTATCTCCGCTTTATCACCTGTTTATCACAGCTTAGTGCATAACCCCCAAGTTCTCCAATAGAGCACATTATAAAATACAAATACTTGTCCACTGGATGCCAGTTGGTTTTGTTACTAACTATCTGAGCAGTAATAACTTTTGTATTAAAAATCTTCCCGCAGTGGGAGTACCCTTGTATTACTCAGCAAGTCCCAGTACTTTAGACTTGATGCCCGGGGCTTTATATAGTCATTGCAGTACTAGAAGAACAAACTGTATCGGTATGAATCTGCACAGGACATAGCAGAGAATTTTCTATTAACCCTTTGGACTCTACGTGCTAAGCGTATTGAGTAAATCTTGGGCGAAACCAATTGCATTTTATGTGAGAAATAAAAATTCCCCAACTGCCCTTTAGGGGGCTTTTAACCCACTGAATTCTAGAAAGATCTCTAATGCATTGCGAAGCAATTAGCTAGTGGCCTTACTAGAATTTAAGTGGTTACCAGCCTTATTTTTATATTTGTACATTTAGTTTGCCATATAATTGCTCCATTTTGTTTGTGAATATGGACCTTAGAATACATGAGGGTTGGAAAAATAAGCATTGTTCCACCATTCACAATGTGTTGCACTTACCCCCCGGCAATCATAGGGTTAAGGCAGTGATTCTCACCATTAGTACCAGTATCCGTGGCGGGGTTATCAGTGGCACAATCTTTTTGATTTTCCTGTGCTGTTAGGGAAGTCATTTAACCCTTTGAGTGGCAGAGGGATGAGCAACGTGCGTTGCATACCCCTCTGACACTCAAAGGGTTAATTCTGACCTGTTGGCGTGTCCTGGGGACTGGAGCTGAGAATCACTGGGTTAAGGCGAAGGTTGGCGTAACTGGGAGCCATCCAGATCTGACTCAGGTATTTACTGGTTTCAGTTTCTGTCTCCAGAAAAGAGTTGTCCATGAGGCCCACCCACTTTTTCAGTCAGCTCCATCCCATTTCGCCCTATTTCATTCACTTTCCAAAGCATTCCGTCCACTCGCCTCCTTTTGCTCGTAACTTTCTCTGCCCACGTAGACTAAGCCTCCCCCCAGTACCTCCAATGCTGCGAATGGTCCATCCCACCCACCTCCAGAGCACTGATCCACCTACACTGGTGGCATTGCATGGAGAAATTAACTAAGCCGCTGCTGCTTTTGCACATATTGGCCCAGAACTATTTCTTTAGCTGTAGTAGTAATTATGCATGTGCACCTATCCCTTTAATACTGTTGTAAAGAAAGCATTTGCAACAGTCAATAATACTCGTACAAACTAGTGGGGGGGGGTTTATTATTTTTTTTTTAATCATTACTACCACGTAGTGGAGAGTTTTTGCCTTATCTGTTTGAAGTCTTGTGAGTACCAGAGGCATATGGACTTCATTGCTTCGTAATTCTGCGCCTACACCGCTTGGTCATTAACCCTTTGAGTGCCAGAGGGGTACTCAACGCATTGCTCTGCAATGCGTTGCATAACCCTCTGGCACTCAAAGGGTTACAGGGTTAATCACATTCACTTTTTTTGTGAAGACAACACCAAGTAATAGAATTAACTGTATCAACAACAAAAAGATTAAAAAAAAAAAAAAAAAAATGATATATTATATATATGCTGTGAAGTCTCTTTTTCTGTCTCTTGTTGGATGTAAAGAGTGTCAAAAACACATTAATACGAGGGAAATAATGAAAAACGTATGTTTATTTTATTTTTCTGGGGTAAGAGAAAAAAAATGAGTAGAAAAAAAAAAAATGAAATGCCATTTCCGTACACAGTACTGTAGTAATTGATTTCTATTTTAGCCATCGTTTATTAATTAACTCCTTCAGCTCCAGGGTTGCTTTGCGACAGCAAGCTTCGAAGGCCTTCCTTGGGGCTGTGTTTGGAGTTTGTCCTCCTGCTCTGCTGGAATGGGGGGTGGGAGGGTACATACTCTCCATCCAGCAGAGGAGGGGTTAAGCCTCAATCAAATCCTTTAACCCGTTGGATGCTAGAGGCGTTTCCAACGCATCGCATTGGGTACATCTCTAGCAGCCGAGTGGTTGACGGTTCTTGTACAGTTTTTAATTTCCCCCCCCTTTTTAATTCTGGTTTCGCTTGTGGTTGATTTAAAATAAATAAATCAAATATATATATATATATATATATATATATATATATATATATATATATATATATATATATATATATATACATATATGAAAAAAAGGTGAAAAAAATACTTTTTTTGTACATACTGTAATGTTAAGATTGTAAATTATTCTATGGGTGACCGCCTCTTGTTTAAGAGGTGCCAATACTGTCAATGCTCCTGGTGAGACATATAGCTGCATTCTCTCTGTATATTTATATGGTGTAATATAGACAAATGAAAATTGTAGAGTTGTTATTACTGAGATGTTGTATCACATTGCACTGTTCTCTGTACCTTACCAAATCATGAATTACAGCTTCTGAACAGAGTCATTAATACCTTGTGGTGTCTGTTTGAATTCTGAACTCTCTTACTCCTATATATATTCCAATGGTTCTCAAACTGCTTTCTGTGGAACAGAAAAATGTCAGTACTGACAGACAAGGCTGTGGTGTCAGACAGTGTATGTTTAGTTCTGTAACTACAAGTGTAACATGGCTGAGATATCAGTGTAGGTGTGCTTCTGTGACTACCAGTTGCATAAGGCTTGGATGTCAGACAGTGCATGTTTGGTTCTGTGAATGCAATTTAACAAGTCTGGGATGTCAGACAGTGTGCGTGTATGTGTGGTTCTGTGTCTACCTATGGAACAAATCTGGCGTGTCAGACAGTGTATGCGTGGTTCTGTGACTATGTGTGGAACAAGGCTGCGGAGTCAGACAGTGTATATGCGGTTCTGTGACTACCAGTGGAACAAGGCTGGGGTATCAATGTATGTGTGGTTCTGTGACTACTAATGGAACAAGACTGCGGTGTCAGACAGTGGACATGTGGAATATGAGTCTGTGCCCATCCCGCATTAAGAATCAATACAGGAGGTCAACATTACCTGTAAGTTGAAAATAGCCAATACCTACTACTGACAATCATAGTAAAGTGAAGGCTGCGTTATATACCCCTTAGGCCCCTTATCCTCCCAGGTAGTCCCCCAGGTTGATGAACTCCAGGAGAGGGACATCTGCTTAGACTACATGCCTGGCGCCTGTGATTTCACTGCCTGAGCTTGCGCCCAACCTCACATAGCTCTGTTTCAGCTACAAAGTACCTGATTTCAGTCCATGTTGTAAAACTTCTGGCCTGGACTAACCGTAATACAGGAGTCACTTCTAACAGGCTACAATATAGGGCAAGTCAGGGCACATTCACACAGGCTAGGCAAATGGCAAGGACTAGAGTGCCAGATTAATCTTCATTTAATGGCACCCACTTCACATTATGGTCATTGGCAATAGGACAGGGGAAGGAGGGAGAACGCTTAGCCTTCATTTTTATTTGACAATGTATGTAATACAATATGAATCCATAAATATAAATTATAATCCTCATTCCAATAAACTCTCCATTCGAATCAGCAAATGGAAAAGTAAAAGAGTAAATATGGTTTCTATTTTCTTTGTTCACAATTATAGATGTGAAAATAACATTCCCAAAAAGTGAATGACAGATTGGATGAGGGAAGATAGATATGGTATCCTACAAATGGATTTCAGGAGGGTAGGGCGCTTGTGAAAAGAGCTCCCTGCCCAGTTTGAAAAGTGTCCTTCCAGTAGCAGCAGCAAGGACAAAGCTCTCTTAGACTTTCTTTTTTATCTTCTGCTGTAGGATATAGGGCTGTATAATCCCCCATTAGGCAGACTCCTATTCCTGGCACAGAATTTTCAGGACCGGTTCTGTGGAGGAAGCTTATGTTCATAGCCAGTTTTCCTCCTAGCGTCAGTGAAGCTTTTCTATTTATAATGGGAGTTTGGAGAAGGAAGAGAGGATTTTTCTGAGAACACAGATCCTGTGAGTATGTCCCTGTTTCTTTATCTGGCAGCCACCTTTTAATTTGGTTTGATAGCTGAAGTGCACTCAATTGCTGACTTCCTTAGAAGGAGCACTTCCAAATCTTTGGTAGCAACTGTATATTCCTCTGCTAGCACAAGTGGGTTTTTAACCCCTACTCTGGCTGTCTGCTGTAAGGGACAGTCTCTTGTTGGAAGGGGTGCTTTTATACTTATTTAATGTATTTTAGCAGTTTCATTTTATTTAATGTTAATTTTTTTGCAGGGTCTTTTGTTCTTCCTGTGCTTTTTTGCAGAGGAAGAGGTGGTCTGCTGGCTACAGTGAGGCTGTTTTTCCCTCCTGCATGCCACATTAACCCTTCCCAGTCAGATTTGTACTTTTCAAGGTTTTAAGAAATTTTATCCTACTTTTCCTATTTTTCTGTTATATTTCACGAGTCTCCTAATTATGTCAGACCCTAGGAGAGATATGGGCAAGTCCAAGGCTAATAAGGAGTCAGGCTTCCTTCTATAGCTCCCTTAACCCATTGCTTCTCATGGCAGATTGGGGTTCCTAGGAAGTTTTCGGGCACTCTATGCCTATTGAACAGGAACCTGCATGGGTCATGGCCCTTATTTCCTCAGTTCTATTCCCTACTCAAGGGAGTCTTCGGTTCTTCATCCATGGGACACCTTGTGTCCCCCAAAAGGTGCTTCAGTGATGTCTTGAAGGGGGATACCCCTGTAATTGGGGATTCCTCCCCTGAGAAAGGGAAAACTGATGGATATGACTTTGATTCATCCTTCTCTGTTTGGGACTCTTCCACTGAGTGTCTTATTGGGTCTGTCTAAGAGGTATTGGTGGCTAAGAGAAGAGAAGCAAGAAGGAGGTTGCTGTTTTTCCTGACCACCATTACTTGGACCAATTGCTTACAGAAGTATGGAAAGCTCCTGACAGGAGATTTTTCCTTAACTGGCTGCATATTTCTCTCTTATATCCTTAATCTGATGATTATTTCGCATAGTGGACCACTCCTCCAAAAGTTCATCCCCCCCTTTGCCAAGAATGCTGCTTTGATGCTGGCAGATGCTGAGGCTCTTACGGATCAGGAGAATAAGCTCCTGGATTCCTTTTTGTAGGTGAATTTTGTGACCTCTGGTGCTGCTTTACACCCTACCTTTGCCATTACATATGTCACTAGAGTTATGAAGATCTGCGGGGACCAGCTTCTGGATGCCATCCAAGCGGACACACCAAAGGATGACTCAGTGGTCATTTTTTCTAAGATCCTGAAGACTAATACTTACCTTACTGAAGCAACCTTTGATGTCACTAAGTTTGCTGGAAGTGCTTCTGCTCAATCTATGGCCTTGCTTCACACTTTGTGTTTAAGATTTGGTTGACCAAACAGTCCTCCAAGAGATCTTTGTTATATCGTTCATTTGTGGGTAAAAAGCTGTTTGGCTTGGAATTAGACAAGACTATCAATCATGCCACTGGAGGCAGGGGTACTCTATTGCCTCAGGTTACTTTTAAACCTTTTTTCCACAAAAGACGCATGGCTTTAGTTTCCCCAGCCCATATTGGTACGCTCCCAGGGCACTGCTTGTCTCAGTATACCAAGTCCGTCACAATCTAAAACCTAAGTATGATTGGGCTGACAATAAGCCCATACAGAAGCCTGAAAACTGAAAAACCTCCCTCCACATGACTCACGGTCCATCACAGACAACAGGAGGTCGTCTACATTTTTTTCCAAGAAGCATGGGCCATTTCTGTGGCAGACCAATGGGGTTTGTAGGTAGTTTTGAAGGGTATCCCATAGATTTCATGTCCCTTGCTCCATGTCATTGCTTTATGTCCAGAGTTCCTCAATATCCTGAGTGAAGACACCCATTTTTGGATGTGGCCACTTCCATGTTAGACATGCAGGTGTTATTCAGAGTTCTTTCTCAAGAAAGATTATTGGGAATTAATGGGAATTTAATAATTCCCAAGAAGAAAAGTGGATGTTGTCCTATTCTAGACTTGAAATGCCTAAAACTTTCTGTGCTTGCTCTACAGTTTTAGATGGAGTCCTTGCCCTCTATCATTGCTGCTATGTGTCGAGGGGAGTTTCTGGCTTCCCAACACATAAAAGATGCCCATCTGCACATTCCTTTTCATGCAGACCATCATAGTTTCCTGCAATTTGCTGTCCAAAATAGTCATTTTCAGTTTCTGCTCTGCTGGTATTCACAAAGGTTTTGTCACCTGTGCGGCTCGCATCCACTCTCAAGGGATTTCTTTTTTTTTTTTTTTTTTTTTTTTTTTTAAAGTTTTATTGATAGAAAATAGTGCAAGTACAGAAAGGCACAATAGAAAAACATAGTAACATGATACAAAGTGAAAAAGCATAGGCATTACAGTAAAATAAGTGGATGACAGTTGACCATTATCAGAGTCCAAAAGGAGATACATCGAATATGCCTAGAATCCAAAGAAAAAACATAAGAGGAAAAAATCAAAAGGAAAAACTCATAAGTAAGCAACCAAAATATGTAGAAAAGAGAGGAAACAAGAAATACATCATAGAAAGAAATAAAAGAAGAGAAGAGAACAGAGGCAGGGCAAGTGAAGAGGACCATAGCATATAATAAAGCAAAGGGTAGGAACAGCATAAGAATATAGTAGAAAAGGGGCAGGTAAGGACAGTAGCAGGAGGGGAATAGAAGGAGAGCGAACCACAATAGTCAAAGTCTGGTCTAAAACATGGACGACTCTCCATAACTATAATTCAAGAATCGACAAAAGTTAGCCATCTGTTGTATTTGTCCAGAAAAAGTACTGAGTTGCCGGTAGAATCGAAAAATAGTTTTTCTAGGTTCAGGAAAGAGCGGATGCGTTCCTTCCAATCTAGAATAGTGGGAGAAGTCGCCGATTTCCACCTGGCTGGAATGCAAGCCCTAGCAAGAGTGACCAAAATAAACCAAAACGACAAGGCAGAAGCGGGAGGAATTGGAGAGTCGTCGGGCAAAAGGGAGAGGAGCAACACTTGAGGGGAGCTAGGAAGGCGAGTGCTTGTCAGGGAGAACAGATGGGCAGCAACATCTGTCCAGAACTGTCTCAAGGAAGAGCAAGACCACCATAAGTGAAACAAGGAACCCTCCTCCAGCCCACATCTCCAACACATCAGAGAGAGTCCCGGGTAAATCCTTGCAAATTTTGCAGGGGTACGATACCAACGCATTAAGATTTTATAATTGAGTTCTAGCATGTTGACGTTAGAAAGAAATTTAGAGTGTAAGCGAAAGGCATTTTCCCAGGAAGGCAGAGAAATATCCACATGCAGGTCATCGCTCCATTTAGCCCTCTGCAGTAATGGTGAGAAAGATGTGGGGTTCACGCAGAACACGCGCATGTCCGAGAGGCTGGGTTTCCTCTCAGAAGGGAATGTTAGCATCTTGTCAAAAGCAGTAAGAGGACGAGGAACGTAAGGGCCACCACGTAATGACAAAATAAAGTGTCGAACTTGGCAGTATCTCCAAAAGTCCAAAGAGGACAATTGATGAGAACTACAGAGAGCCGGAAAAGTGGGGAGCGAGCCGTCCGGAAGAAGATGGTCTAAATCAATCAAGCCATTGCTGGCCCATCGTGAAAAATCCGAACTGGAGAGGCCAGGTATAAAATCTGGGTTGCCCAGCAAACCACAGAGTGGGGAAGGAGCCGGGGCCAAACGCAACCGAGAGTTACACGTTCGCCAGGTGTGATAGAAATGAACGAGAACTGGGTCTCCTTTAACCACCTTCATGACAGAGGAATGAGAAGCCCAAAGCAGTTGTACGGGGTTCACTGCCCCCAACAAAAGACGCAGCAGTGTCGTCCAATCCATAGAAGACGTAGGGAAGCAAAGCTCCCGAATGAATGACAAGGATATCATCTTGCGATAAGCTGATAGGCTAGTAAAACCCAAACCCCCCAGTTTGATAGGACGATATAGGACCGCTGTACCCAGACGGGACGGCTTATGATTCCATACATAGTCATTGAGCAAAGATTGTAGAAGTCTGATTTGATGAGTAGGAATCCGCAATGGTAGGGATCTAAAGCAGAATAGAATTTTCGGAAGAATGACCATTTTCAGAAGATTAATTCTACCAAACCATGAAACAAAAATGCTAGACCAGGACTGAATATCAGACTTAATAGCGGGCAAAAGGGTGGACAGATTCAACGAAACAGTAGATGAGGCCTGACCGGTAAGTTTGATTCCTAGATACTTGATATAATCTGTTTTCCAACGAAAAGGGTATCGATCTAAAAGACGAGATTTAGAAGTGTCCGATACAGTTAAATTCAGTATTTCAGATTTAGCATAATTCAACTTATAAAAAGAAACCAATCCGTAATCTTCAAGAATTTTCAACAGTGAAGGAAGACTACACTCCGGGGAAGTAATGAATAATAAGACATCATCAGCATAACTAGCTATCTTGAATTCCCTACTTCCTACCCGGACCCCCTTAACGGAGTTAGAGAGCCGAATAGTAGAAAGAAGAGGCTACAGCGAGAGTATAAAGAGAAGAGGAGAAAGAGGGCAGCCCTGACGAGTTCCGTTCGTGATGGAAAATGGGCAGGAGAGAGTACCATTAGCCCTCACCTGTGCAGAAGGCGAATTATACATAGAAAAGACAGCAGATATGAAACGATCACCCAAACCAAAGCGATTAATCGTTTCCTTCATAAAACACCAACAGACCCTATCGAATGCCTTCTCCGCATCTAAAGAAAGAAGTAAAGAAGGGATGGAGGAGGAGCTAGAGGATCTGTGAATCAGAGAAAGCGCCTTAATGACATTGTCCCTCATCTCACGACCAGGCATAAAACCAGCCTGGTCCGGGCCTATCAAGCGGTGCAACAGAGGTTTGAGTCTTAGTGCCAACAGCGAGGCAAAAAGTTTCAGATCTGTGTTCAAAAGAGAAATAGGTCTGTAATTGCTGCAAACCGATTTATCTTTCCCTGGCTTCGGAAGAACTGCAATGTGAGCCATAAGGGATTGTGTGGGCCAGGGGTGACCAGCCAGGATCGCAATGAACGTAGAGGTAAGATGCGGAATCAAAGTGTCTTTGAAGCATTTATAGTAAGAGGATGAGAAGCCATCTGGGCCTGGGCATTTCCCTTTAGGGGAACGGTTAATAGCTAAAGTTACTTCGGCTTCTGTGAAGTCTGAATTCAGAGATCGAGTTTCCTCACTAGAGAGGCAGGGAAGTTCAGCCTTATCCAGAAAAGCTGAGATAGCAGAAGGAGGGGAGGTATCAAGAGAATGATCAGCCGTAGAGAGATTATATAAGTTAAAGTAATAGTCACGGAAGGCCTTAGCAATCTCTGCGCCAGTGGACACTGGCTTACCAGTAGCATCAAGTACTCGTTGAATGTGTGACTTGTGTCGCGCCTGTCTGACTAAAGCAGCCAATGTCCTACCACACTTGTTGCCATGAAGGAATTGTCTATATTTATGCCACATAAAAGATTTAAGGGATTGTGCTTTCAAAAACTCGGACACCTGAGCCCTAACATCCTGTAGCCTAAGGAGCATTTCACTGTCCCCTGAAGCCTTATTCTTCTGTTCCAATGCGTTGAGGGACGATAATAAAGAATTAAATTTGGTACGTTTAAGTTTCTGTTTCCACGCACCCTGTGAAATGAAAATGCCACGAAGGACACATTTATGCGCCTCCCACACATTAGGCAAGGAGACCTCCGCAGAAGTGTTCAGCGGAAAGTAATCCGATAAAATGTCCACCGCCTTAGTAACAATTTCAGGATCTGATAAAAGTGAATCGTTAAGTTTCCAAGAGGAAAAGGATCCTTTGGTAGATGAAAAGGCCAAAACAACAGCTAAAGGAGCATGATCCGAAATTGTGGTAGGTAGAATTTCAGCCTGCGTCACTTTCTCAATACAAAAGTGGTCAAAGAAAAAATAATAAATTCTAGAATAACTCTAATGTGGATTAGAGTAAAAAGTATAATCCCTGCTGGTGGGATGTAACAATCTCCAAGGGTCCAACAGAGACCTTCCGAGCAGGGGAGTGGGGATGGGAAGAACGGGGCGAGGATAGATCAAGAGAGGGGCATAGGGCTAAATTGAAATCCCCACCCATAAGTAGGTGACCCTCCACAAAGGAATCCAACTTACGCAGTGTGGATTGAAAAAACTTCAACTGCGAAGTATTGGGAGCGTACAGGTTAGCTAGGGTAACTATAGTGCCATCTAAGGAGCCTTTCAGAAATAAATACCGACCGTCAGGATAACTACATTGATCAATGAGTGTCCAGGGTAAATGATTAGCACAGATTATGGCGACCCCTCGTTTTTTTTCAGCTGCAGATGCAAACCAGCCATGCGGAAACCGACGTGAGGACAATTTGGGTTGAGAATGAATGTCAAAATGCATCTCTTGTAAGAAAGCAATATCCGCCCCATAATTAGCCAATTCTCTCAGAACAGATGCCCTCTTTTCTGGACAATTCAAGCCCTTAACGTTATAAGAGAGTAATTTTACGGTGGATAATACCATGAGGAACTATAAAGATAAAGTCTCAAAGAGAGTCCTGACCATCTGCCCTTAAAGAGGAAAATTAGGAGGAGAGAGAATGAAACAAAGCTAAGAGAGAGAGAGGGAAAGCGTAGACTGAAAAGGGAAGGAAAGGAAAGTGAGATATCTGATGAGAGGCCTCCCCTTGTCACAAAGCAGGGAGGCGTGACATCAGGCATGTCAGGAAACGGTAACATGACCAAAATCCAAGTCTGACCAAAATGTATGGTCTAAGAGGAGGGAAGTTGGGCAGAACAAGAACGAAGGTAGAGCAGAGCAAGGAGAGAGCCAAGAAGCTCAACAAAAACAATCTAGAACAGAAGGCCCATACACTTACGAGAAAAGTAAAAACTTAAGATCGGCAACAAATAAAAGAAACAGACAGAGAAGCAGGGAAAGAACAGCGAAGCGGAGCTACAAGCAAACCCCCACCACTGGAGGCACTGCGGACGGGCCAAACGGGCAGATGCCCATACGGCCCCGCCACAAGGCCCCTCAAGAAACAACAACTGGGCCAAGGAACGAGTCCCAATGGTTCACAAACAAGAAACGTAGCAATTCTAACTTAATAATTAGAACAATTGTAACAACCCGAGTTCTCCGCCCATAGCTGGGACCCAGAGCTCAGCAGTAGGTACCAAGAGCAGTTATATAAAATACGTGAAGAAGTAACAGAGCATAGCACATGATCAAGATTGAAGAAAAAAAAAAAAGTCCCGGGGTCCCCAGTGAGAGCCCCCAGCACACAGAAGCCCGCGCACAGGGGAGTCCCAATGGGGAGCCATCGACTCCCAACCAACCAAATGCTGAACAAAACCCCCCATGTAGAGAGGACCCTCCCACCAGCAAACATAACAGCGACCAACAAAAAGAATAGAAAAAAAATCCATAGGGTCGCCCATGGAAGCCCCCAGCGCAACGAACACACGTGCACAGGGGGGGTCCCAGGGGAGAACCCCCACCATGTAAAAGAGGAATGGTGGGCAATCTCTTGTAAAAGGGAACACAGACATAATAAGCACAAAACAATGGACCAACATAGGAGACAGGCAGAGCGTCACAGGGTCCCCCACGGGAGCCCCCAATACACAGAGTCCCGCGCATGGGGGGGTCCCAAAGGGAAGCCAGCGACACCACACGAGCACAACACGCACATAGGGTCACCCATGGAAGCCCCCAGTGCACCGAACACGCGCACACGGGGGGGTCCCAAGGGAGAGCCGCATTCGTATAGTAAATGGAGCGATGTGCAGACCCCCACAGGAGGGGACATAAATGTGAGAAGTGCATAAAAAAAAAAAAAACATACATAAACAGGTAGAACGTAACCGGGTCCCCCACGGGAGCCCCCGATGCACAGAGACCTGCGAACGGGGGGATCCCAAAGGGAAGCTACCGACATCTCACTGGTATAGTAGCGAGTAATAAACAAAGCGCAGTGCAAAGTACACAATGAGGAATTGTGCTCAGGAGAGGGGAAAGAAAGTCCCCCACTGTTTGAAATTCCCCTGGGTAGAACCGGGCACATACACTGGGGTGAACATAGACTTAAAACTGTGGATTGTGAAAACAAAATGAGGTCCAACTGAGCCCACAAAGAGGAAACAACTGGTAGTGGAGGATCAAAGCACTGTCCATATACTTCCCGAGTCCACCAGGAAAGAGTCCAGTTTCAATGGCCGCCCACCGGCGGATGAGTGCCGGCATCCGCGTCCGGTAGCCGCCGTTTCTTCCGGGAGGAATCAGCCACAAGATGCCACCGGAGCCGTTGATTCTTCTCCAGGGGAGGAATCGGAGGTCTGTCTGAGGCTTTTGGCGGTGGAGGGAGGGAGATAGATAAAGCTTCGCAGAAGGAGGGAATTTCTTCCGGACGGTGAAGCATAGCCTGTTGGCCATTGTGAGAGGCCTGCAGATGAAAAGGGAATCCCCATTTATAGCGGATAGACAATGACCGTAGGTGTTCCGTAATTGGTTTAAGCTGGCGTCGTAGAAATAGCGTGTGGGGGGATAGGTCTTGATATATCTGTACTTGCACCCCAGCGTATGAGATATATTCCTTGTTTCCTTGGCACGCTTCCATAATTGCCTCCTTATCTGCAAAATAATGACAGCGACAAATAATGTCCCTGGGAGGGTCACCAGTCTGACCTCTAGGTATCAAGGCCCGATGTGCACGATCCAGCAGGATCTGATCATTCTGGCCTAAAACGTGGGCAAAGAAAGATTGTAGAAAGGCAGCCAGATCCCTCTGGCCCGTGGATTCCGGGACGTTGCGAAGTCTTAAATTATTTCGCCTCCCCCTATTGTCCAAATCATCCAGGCGTAGCTCAAGACGATCAATAGTCTCTCTTTGATCAGAAATAATTTGTTCGAAACCCATGAGGTGCTCCGATAGCTCTGTTTGGGCCTCCTCCACCTGATCCAGGTGATGAGAGAGCTGCTGAAAGTCTCTACGTAGGTCTGCAAATTCGGTACGTAGGGCCTCTTTAATGTCTGTGGACAATGCTGAAAGGTCCTCCTTGGTTGCGAACGCAGCTAGTGCCGACAGGGGGACCGTGTCAGACACCGGTGTAGACGTGCCCGAATCAGGCGCACTCTCCATGGCCTTCACTGGCGCAGTGGCTCACAGGTATCGTCGCTGGAGGAGGGAGTAGATACGCGTTCACACGCTGTGTGGGAGGGAGGCAGTAGAAAGGCTGTTATGTGTCCCGACGCCGTCCGATCTTTCTGACGAGGCTTCCCCTGTCTCTTATGGAAAAAACACCAGAAAGGGGCGCAATAACAAATAATAAAAAATAATCCACAATTATGGAAGTGGTACTTACAATATATGTAGTACCCGGTTGAATGAACTACAACCGGTATGGCGAGCAGGGATTTTTAATCCGCCCTGCATCAGATGTGCTGATCTCAGGAACAAACAAAAAAGAAAACTCTGGATCTCTTCTTAAAAATTTAATTCAATCCAACATTTGGAATAAAATTAAGCCCCAATTGCTAAACGTGTTTCGAAGCGCTGCTTCTTCTTCAGTAGCAAAAGGTTTTATAACAAAATATGGGCTTCAAACATTAAAACCAATAAACATACAGATTTTTATCATCCACACTTACCGCAATCCTACAAGCTCCTCTTATAGTCCTTCAGCGTCCCTAATTGATTTGGCGCTCCACATCTCCACATGGGAGAGACGCCACACCTCCGGTGCGTTCCAACATTGAAACGCAACATTATTAATTTGGCACTCCACATGGGAGAGGCGCCACGTTTTCGATGCGTTCCAACATTGAAACGCAAAACCGGAAGCAAGGGAACATCATCCCCACTCTCAGCCCGCGTCACAACAACTGGACGCAAGACCGGAAGTGAAAGGATTCACTCTCCGCCCCCGGCTCGCATCCAAATATCGGGACACCAAAAACGGAAGTACAGGGGGAATCGCAAACTAGCGATAATCCATCCCAAAAAAAAATCCAGCCACACTCTACACCAAAAAACAATAAACAAAAACCCCAATGACAACACAAGGGGAAAAAACCCCAGTTATTGGCAACCCTATAAGGGAAACACATCTAAGCACCAAAGCACTCAAAGTGGCCCCCTTAATTCTAATGGGACATATAATATAAAAGAAGGACCACAATCCGAGCCTAATATGGATATAGGGACAGGGTGGATGTCACAAAATACATATATATAAGGAGATCCATATACCAAATATTAGGACATAAAAAATGGTAATAAAAATGTATGAAAAATAATAAAAAAATAATAAAATAAAATATAAAAAAATAATTAAAAAAAAAAAAGACATAAAAACAATAATCTCATAACACAAAAATAATTTACAAAAAATATATATAAAATTAATTAAGCTAACACATCTATATTTTGTGCTCTCACCAACATATATGTGATGACTCAAATGTGATTTAATAAATATTCTCAGTGCTCTCATTAAGACCACAAGGGGTCATAGTATACAAACGAAAAATCCAAAAGGCTTCCCTATGATTTAAATTATTATTAATATTATTAACTTTTTCAATTGGAATTATATTTAAAAATGTTGGATCCTTATCATGCATTAACATGCAGTGTCTAGAGACACTATGATCAGGAAAACCTCTAAGAACATTGCGGCGATGTTGACCAAATCTATCACGCAATGTCTGAGTGGTCCTTCCCACATACTGTACTCCGCACTTACAACTAATAAGATAAATTACATTCCGTGAGCTACAGTTCATAAATGTCTTAATTGGGAAAACTTCACCTGTATAATTGGATTTAAAAAAAGATACCTTATTTAAAATGAAAGGGCATGTTAAACAACGGGCAACTCCACATTTATAACTACCTAATTTTTGGGAAAAAACACCAAAACCTAACCCTAAATTATTCTTATACTCAACTAACTTAGGTAACCTACTTGGAGCCAAACTGTTCTTCAAAGTTTTTGATCTCCTATATGTGAACAAAGGTCTAGATTTCACTACATCTTTTAGGAAAGGATCTAATCATAATATTTTCCAATGGTTCCTTAGAACATTTTCTACAGTTTTATATGCTCCATTATAACCAGTCACAAATCATAAATGTCCTTTTTTATCAATTTTATCTTTAGATTTCTTCTTCTTATAAATCAACGTAGTACTCCTATCCAAATTCCGTGCTCTAAGATATTCCCTCTCAATCAGTTCAGGAGGGTGGTTCTTGTCCTTAAAACGCTGCCTTAATACCAGTGACTGTTTGTCAAACTCAATAATACTAGTACAATTACGTCTTATCCTCCTGAACTGACTGAAAGGGACATTCTGCAACCAAGGTCTATAATGACTACTAGAGAAATCTAAGTAGCCATTACTATCTACTTCCTTAAAAAAAGTACGTGATCCTATGTGACCTGTCTCCTCCACAAATAATTGAACATCCAAGAAATCAACTCTATCAGACTGAACATTAGAAGTAAAACTAATACTCATATCATTATTATCAAGGTGCTGAATAAAACTCTCTGGTGTATCACCTTTCCATATAATTATAATATCGTCAATGTACCTACAGTACAGAACCAGGTTCGCCCCAAACAAATTGTCTCACCAAACATGGGACTCTTCAAAGAGACCCATGAGTCATGGAATAGCTGGTGGTAATAGTTAGCCGATAGAATAAAGTGTAAGGGCACTGAAAAGGCTATAAAAAAAGCAATAAAAGCAGGCTCAACTCCGGAGCGCCACTAACATGCCACCATCCCGTTCGGCGGCAAGCTCTGCCCCCTCAAGGGATTTCTTTGACTTCCTATCTGGATGACCTTTTACTAAAGGTTCCTTCAGTGGAGCTTTTTGAGCACTCAGATTAAATTTTGCATTTCAATTCTGGAGCAACACAGTTGGGCTCTCAATCTCAAGAAACCCTCTCTGTTCCATCCCAGGTCCTTCACTTTCTCGGTCTGAGATTCAACACTCTTCAGGGGAAGGTCTTCCTATAGCAAATTACAAGATTTTGTCATTGTCCCATCAGGTGTTTCAGGAGGTATCCCGGCCTTCTGAGATGGTGCGAGAATATTGAAGGTACTAGGCTACATAGTCTCTGTTCTGAAAGCAGTCCCAATTTCTTAATTACACATGCGGGAACTTCCACTGGAAAATCTCAGGAATTTGTTCAGACAACAACTTCACCTTTCCCATGTAATGTCTCTGTCCAACAGAGGCCTCATCTGACCTTGGGATGACCTCTGGTTATCCTGAATTGGATCATAGTCATGACGAATGCCAGCCTGACAGGTTCGGATGCCACTGTGGCTCATCAGATGGCTCAGAGTCTTTGGACCGGTCTGGAGAGTTCTTTCCATAAATGTTCTGGAGCTTCAGGCAATTCCCATGTGACATTGGTCCATCCCCCCAGAGATCCCTGGTGTGGTTCCAGTCAGACAGTGTGACGTGAATCGCCTACATCAACCGAGGAGGCTCACATGCTGGCTTTCTCTCGCTCTCCACTGTTCACATTTCAGGGGTAGACAACATTATGGTAAACTTTCTCATTTGCCAGCATCTGGATCCTGCCAGTTGGGAGCTCAATCAGTACATATTCAACTCCATAATTTGTCTATGGGGTTCCACTACAGGGGACCTAATAGTCTCGCAGCTGAACCGCAAGGTTCCTCAGTTCTATGGCAGGTCCCAAAATGATATTGCTCTCTCAAGGCTGAATGTCATTTGATGACGCTTTCCTCTGGCCTCATGTCATTCTGATTGCCATGTTCTAGCCCTGTCTGGACTGGTTTTCAAATCTTCGCAATCTTTTGGCTCCCTCTACAGCTGGATCTCTTGTCTCAGGGCCTGCTATATCATCCTCATTTAGAGTAGTGCACTTTGAT
This sequence comes from Rhinophrynus dorsalis, assembly GCA_037306005.1. NCBI lineage: Eukaryota > Metazoa > Chordata > Amphibia > Anura > Rhinophrynidae > Rhinophrynus > Rhinophrynus dorsalis. The sequence goes on from CM074721.1 coordinate 513,676,283, forward strand.
GATTTAGCTCTTGAGCCCAACATCTTGACAAATAAGGGATTTTGGTACTATGCTACAGGCTCGAAAGTCCGATTCTTCCAAGGCATATCTTAAGGCATGGTCCCTGTTCTATAAATGGTGTGAGTATTGGAGGCCATGACTGCAACCTTTTTCAACTTCCATGATTTTCTAATATGATGATGGCCAAGGGCTAGCCGTTCTTTACTAAATTATAGGTGGACTTGCAGGTTCCAAAAATACGATAACCTTTATAAAAAAATAAATAAATAAAGTGTAGAAAGAGAGATAAGAACTTTCTATCTTTCACCCTTTAAGATAGGGAACCAGTTCAAGATCCTAAGTAAGTGTTGCCTGTAAGGGATGATCTAATACTTAAATTTTATTTCACTTTTAAAAATATTAAGTATAAGTTCATATCTCAGTTGGGTAAAATAAAATACCTTGTGCAGTCACTAATTGACTCACAGGGTAATCTAAAAACCTCAACCAGTGAACTGTATAAACTCGTAATGTGTTTTAAGTTCACATTACATCACAATCTTTAATGTTGTGGAACACTAGTATTTAATATGGTTATCGAAAAACACTGGAATTACTCTCCTTATAGACCAGGTTTTTTATATCTATATATTTATATAATATTCCAGTGTTTTAAGGCTGGATTGTGTTTTAAATGGGTGGCTAGTCAAGTATCACAATCGCTACCTTTTAGCAACTTTAGAGAGCAACTTAGTATCTCATTAGGCTCGTAGAACTATCAGCTGGATCATATATTTGAATTGCTTCCTGAGACTCGATCTCCAATGTATACACTGACTCACCGTCTTACCTATGCTAATAGACCCTTTCAATGCTGAGGGAATTCTAACGCATAAGGAGTACGTCAGTGAACAAGTTAAGATCAATCGTACTAGCAAATTTCTCCACAAGTGTATCGTTTTTACATCTGTGTTACTTCAATAGCTTTTTCGTTTTTAAAAATCACTTATTTATTTTTCTGTCTTTCGGTAATGCAAAAGCTGTCAGCATGTACACTCGCACAAATCATAGTAGCCAATCATAGGCTTCTGGCAATTCAATCATTCAATTCACAGCTACTATGATAGATTTTCATTTCTTCACGAGCAATATTCATGGTTGTTCCCTTATCTCGCCCTCATAGCTAATCGCTTGCAAATAAACTACCCACTATTGCTATACTTTTCCACAACCATAATATCGCATCGTAAGTTTAAAGTTAAAGACTACAGTTCTTTAGTTATATCTATTGATTAAGACACTGGTTGTTAAAGGCAACTTCCAGTTGTCTTGGCTTTCCTTCAGGATGGTCTTCAAAAAGTTTTATTAAAATTCAGATTTCGCCTCTTTCTGCCCTTATCCATAGGCGTATTGTCCTATTAATTTATGTGCAAACATTTGTCCGAGGAATGGCTCATACCCACTAAGTCTTTCAGGATCCCACTCCTCCGTGGGATTTGAGCCTGGGTTTTGGGAGTATTTCAGAAGGCTCTTTTTGAGCCCTGCTCTTCAGTTTCCTTTCTTTTTTTTGTGCTCAAGACTGCCTTTCTCTAGCCTATTATCTCGATCTGGTGTGTGCCCAAACTTCATTCATAATCTTGTAAGCCTCCCTTTTTAGTCTTCCACCCTGGTAGGGTGGTTCTGAGGACTCTCACAGGGAGTTGTTTCTTAGTTTTACATCAACCAGGCAATTGTTCTTTCTTCTATCTGTCCATCTAATAGACAGAAGCAGGCGCTTAATCTCTTGGATGTGGTTAGGTGCTTGAAGTACTATGTTTATTTCACACAGGCATTTTGGAAATCTGATTCACTTTTTGTCATTCCTGAAGAACCTTGCACAGGTCAAGCTGCATCTAAGATAACAGTGGCTTCTTGAATTAAGGCAACCATTCACCAACCATATGTCCTAAAGAAGAAGCCAGTGCCCTTTCGTGTTACAGCGTATTACACCAGGTTGGTAGGCGCATCTTGGGCCTATAAGAATCAGGCCTCTGCTGAGCAGCTGTGCAGGGCAGTGATGTGGTTGTCCTTTCACACTTTTGTCAAGCACCACCATGATAACATTCAATACAGTTTTGGGCACCAATTCTTAAAAAAAGAAATTATTGAACTGGAAACCTGAAACAAAACTGAAAAAGGAATTGGAGGATCTGAGGAATAATAAAAGAGACTAGCCAAGCTGGGTTTTTATTTACATTTACAAATATATTTAACCCCTTAAGGACCGGCCACGCATGCACACGGCCGTCACTTAAGGACCACAGAGCATTTTTTATTTTTTTTTAAATCCGATTCTGGATTTCCCGAGCGGTGTGCAGCCGCGCTGGGAGTCCGGAATTCCATGACGGTCCTGGTACGTCATGGATCCTTAAAATAAATCCAGCAATGACATACCAGGACCGTCAAAGGTCCTTAAGGTGTTAAGGTCAAAACATAGAACTCTCAAAGGAACTCAAAGAGCTAAGCAAAGAACAAGAGGTTATTAAGACTAGAAGCTGCTTTCGACTAAAACAAAGGCAGGGTATTTTTACAGTAAGGTCAGTAATGTTATGGAATTCTATTAAATAATTATTGGTTTTGGATGAAGACAGTTCCTTTTGGACCAGTACCATGTCGGTACCTGTTCTTTGGCTTGTAGTATCCTTGTACATTGTCACCTGTGGTTCTTTCTGTTGGATCTTGTCTGTGTTTGAGGGGTTTTACTCTTTCTCTCTTTTTATGCTTTGGTATATTCCCATGGTTCCTCTGTTACACATAGGACATAAGAGAAAGGAAATTTTTGATTACTTAGTGATAAATCCTTTTCCCTTAATCCATGTCAAACACAGGACTTCCTTCCAAGGGAAAAACCACTGGCTATAGTGCCAGGGAGGGGTCCTCTTGGGTTTTCTGTCCAAGGGATCCCATGTTTTGTTTAATTTCTGTTTTTTTTCCTTTCGGCTTTGCTATATGGCAGACTGGGTGATGTGAAGTGGTGCAGGATAGGAGTCTCCTCCTCAGAATTCTTTTTTTTATAAGTGTCCTACCCTTCTGAGGAGCAGACTTCACCCCCATGGTTGTTGTGTTCCACATGGACTAAGAGAAAAAGATTTATCTGTAGGTATAAAAAGTCCCCTTATTTTTTATTCTGTGTTCCCAGGTAGGTAGACCTTCCTCCTTTGTCCCCAAACGTATTATCAGATCTATAGAATAAGGGGTGCTCAAACACAAAAGTATAATACCCTTTATTTATACATTTAAGAAAATCAATAAAGCACTCACATGTGGTTGGCAAAATATATGTTCATCACCATCAATATAGTGGTAATCTCCCAGGACAGGGCTCAAAATTTCCACTCGCCACTAGCCAATGGCCAAAACATACCCACCAGGGCTTAATTTCTACTCGCCAGGGCTAAGTTTTCACTCGCCACTAGCCAATGGCGAGTGAAAATTTAGCCCTGGCGAGTAGAAATTAAGCCCTGGTGGGTATGTTTTGGCTTGGAGTGGCAAGTAACTTTTCAGGTCTGGCTAGAAGCAAAGGACTGAAAATTATAAGCCCTGTCCCAGGATATATACACAATGGAGAGTGGATTCCAAAACTCATGTTCCTTGTAATCCACCACTGGATGTGTGCTTTCTTCTAGCTGTCTTATATTGAGAGACTTCTGAAATGGTATATAATAATGGCTTCTCCCTGCTGGGTACTCCACTTACATAGTTACATAGTAATTTAGGTTGAAAAAAGACTTGTGTCCATCCAGTTCAACCCTTTTCCTATTCCTGTTTACCATCGCTGACCCAAAAGAAGGCATCTGACTCCAAATGGCAATCAGATTTCTCCCTGGATCAACAAGCCCTAACTAAATATGAATCCCAATACTAACGTGCATAGCCCTCTATATTATGCTCTTTTAAATAAGTATCCAGGCCCCTTTTAAAGGCATCTAATGTATTTGATAGCACCACCTCTTCCGGAAGTGCATTCCATACCTTTATTGTCCTTACTGTAAAGAAACCCTTCCGCTGTTGTAGATTAAATCTCCTTTCCTCAAGTCTAAGCGGGTGGCCCCTTGTCCTGTGTACTGTTCTGTTAATGAACAGGTCTTTTGAAAGCCCTTTATATGGGCCTTGTACATATTTATATAGTGTTATCATATCCCCTCTAAGACGCCGTTTCTCTAGTGTGTACAAGTTTAACTTTTCTAGCCTCTCTTCATAACTAAAACTTTCCATTCCCCTTACTAGTTTTGTAGCCCTCCTCTGCACTCTCTCTAGTTCCATAATGTCCTTCTTCAGAAAGGGCGCCCAGAATTGAACAGCATATTCTAGGTGGGGTCTTACCATGGACCTGTAAAGAGGCATAATTATATCTTCCTCCCTTGAGTCAATACCCCTTTTAATACATGCCAATATCTTATTGGCCTTTGCAGCTGCCAGCTGGCACTGCATGCTACTGCAAAGTCTATTGTCTACCATTACTCCTAAATCCTTTTCATTAGTAGATTTCCCCAGAGAAACACCATTTAAACTATATGTTGCATTTTTATTATTATACCCAAAATGCATAACTTTACACTTGTCTATATTGAATCTCATTTGCCATTTGCCTGCCCAGTTACTCAATTTGTCCAAGTCCTCTTGTAATGAAGACACATCCAGTTCAGACTTTATTACCTTACTTAATTTTGTGTCATCAGCAAACACTGATACATGGCTTCCTATGCCCTCTGGGAGGTCATTAATAAACAAATTAAAAAGAAGAGGACCCAGGACAGATCCTTGAGGCACTCCACTTATCACGTTTATCCAACTGGAGAACTTGCCATTTACTACCACTCTTTGCATTCTAGCTTTCAGCCAATTTCCAATCCACACACAAACATTTTCCCCTAGTCCTATTTCATTCAATTTGTACAGTAACCTCTTGTGTGGAACTGTATCAAATGCCTTGGCAAAGTCTAAATAGATCACGTCAACCGCCGCTCCCTCATCTATATTATTACTTACTTTTTCATAAAATGCGATCAAGTTCGTTTGACAAGACCTATCTTTCACAAAGCCATGTTGGCTATTGCTAATGATATCCCTGTTCCAGCAGAATTCTTGAATATATTCCCTTAGCAACCTTTCAAACAGCTTCCCTACCACAGATGTCAAGCTTACGGGTCTGTAATTTCCTGGCTGGGACTTTGATCCCTTTTTAAATATGGGCACCACATCTGCTTTACGCCAATCCATGGGCACCATACCAGAAATAAAAGAATCCCTGAAAATCAGATATATCGGTCTGGCCAGGGTCTGGCTTAGCTCTTTAAGTACCCGTGGGTGTATACCATCTGGCCCCGGAGCTTTGTCTACCTTGACACCATTCAATTGTTTTAACACTTTTTCTTGTGTTAGCCAGTCCCATGCTTGCTGTGACTGTTCTGTAAAAGTAGTTTGCAGATTCTTGTCCAATGGGTCTTCCTTGGTAAAAACAGAAGAAAAGAAATTATTTAAAATATCTGCCTTCTCTCTGTCACCTTTGACCATCTCACCCGTTTCAGCTAACAAGGACCCAACATTATCAGACTTTAATTTTTTGCCATTAATGTATTTAAATAATTTATTTGGGTTGCTTTTGCTCTCCTTAGCAATATTTTTTTCATTCTCCAGTCTAGCTAATTTAATAGCCTTTTTACAGGTTTTGTTGACATTTTTGTATTCTGCACTTCAAACCTCTCTCTTGAGAAAGTGGTGCTGTAGGGCCATGAGGCTCATAGAAGGCAACTTAACTGGAGAACCCAGAGGAAAGGAACTGTATACAATCCCCTGATGTCTGGTGAGGTGCAACAGCAGATGAGTGGTTAATTCTGGGAAACATGACCTTCAAACCTGTGGGAAATACCAATATCTTGGTGATGATGAGCACCTTTTTCACCAACCAAATGTGAATACATTACTGTTATTTTTAAATGTGTATATAAAGGGTATTATGATATTTTGTGACTGTGCTTTCTCTGTCATCCAATATAGGTTACAGGTAACTTTGGGAAGGTGACTGCCCCTTTAATTAGACAGGAATAATTCTTGAAAAGAAGTGGAGCTTTCCTTCTCTCCTTAGCTTAGCACTGACCAATCACCATCCAGTAAGATTTGTTCCTTGAACAAGCAAGGCATGAGAACAGTTCTCTATAGTTTTTAATTATATTTATTGTTTTCTGTTAGATATGGAATACCCACCATTAGGCAGATTACCATTACTGACGTCCCACTGGTGGAGTGCTCAGTTTCCAGGTGCTGTTGTGGACCTTCCAGCCCTGAGGGGAAAATCTTATGTAGCATGTTTTTTTCCCTAGGAGAAGCCCACTGAGGCTTCTTCTTTACTAATGGTAATCTGACGCCAGAAGACCTGCAAAAAAGGTGCGTGACCTTTGAGTGCTGAGCTCCACTTATCCCATGCTTCCCCTTCACACAGGGGTCTCCTTTGGAGTTCCTACTACATAGTCCTGCACTTATTGGGTTTATATGTATGTCCATTGGGGTTTGGAGCACTGGGGTTTCTGAGGTAAATTTACCCTTCGTTTGCCATGTTGAGCACTCATTTGGGGATTATTGCACTTTCCCTATTGGGTTCAGTGTTAATTACTTTTATTCTGGTGTTTCTTATGTGTTTTTCTGCTTTTTGACTCACTTTGCTTATTTTGCATTATTTGAGTAAAGGTGCACTTTACCGCATAGATGCCATGCTCCATTCACCTTTATGGGTCTTTACACTTTGGAACATATCTCTGCATCTACTCAGCGACTTCAGAGATGGCTCATTCTGTTTATCTACCCTTGTCCTGTCATCCGGTTAACGTTCTGAGTCTTTTGGGGGCTTCGGGCACTGTTTTTGGGGGACTTGAAGGGAAACTACTTTTCCCATGAGTGCCCGTTTTGCTCGCCCGTTTCTGATTGGCTGTAATCATGGACGCCATTTTCTCCTTTCCCTTCACGAGTATCCTATGCAGAGCTTGTACTCTCCTTCTCTCCTCAGCAGATTAACCCTTCGCGATTTCTGGGGTGAAATATTAATCTAAGACACTGTGTTTGGGTTTTACCTAATACTTTCAGACTTTTATACCCTGTTAGGCTGTCAAACCCGTTGGGACTTGGGACTAGGCCTAAGAGGATTCTGGGGTGTCTGTGACCCCAATTGCGCATTGCTCCTCATATCAAGCAGGGCTTCCTAGAGAATACTCATGTCATTTATGCCCTTCATGCGCTGCTGCTACTGCCTCTCCTCCAGGGACCTCCAGCCACGCACTAGAGCCACTGTGGATGCAGGAGTTTAAGGCTACTACTAACGAGTTAAGGTCTACTTTACAACTCCTTCCCACACAGTTGCAGGGGGTCTTCCAAACTTGGCAGCACCCTACTTCATTCAAGTCCTCAGTGCCCAAGCCGCAAGGAGTACCTGATGTGTCAGATTCCTCTGAGGAGGAATTATTGGTGGACTCGGATGAGGGGGAATGTTCTGTGGAAGTTTCCTCCCAACTCTATGGGGACCCCTTTGAGGCTGACCCTGAACCCTCAGCTGAGGGTCTGATCAGGGCAATACTCTATGCTCTGAATATTCCTTTCGTTTCTGAGGTTCCTTTCTACAGGCTTTTCTATGCAATGAAGACCTTTCTATAAATTAATGTGAATTTTTATTTGTTTCCCATTATGCAGCTGGCATGCTCCAAAACTGCTCAACTTTTGACTTAATACATATGTCCCAATGTCTGTGCCTCACCTCCCAATGTGTGTGACTCACACATAGTTTCAGTTTACAGCTATACAGAACACAATACATGGACGACCTGTGTGTTCCTCCTTACCTATGATTATCATAGGGAAGACACAACTTTCCTTCTGATGGTCCAAACATTATGGGTAAAGGCAGAAGCTGCTGAGAACATCAAGCTGGTAAGAAAAGCCAGATATGTTCACAAACTTGTTTGCTGGAAAGCAGGGACATCATGGGCATCCGGAGGGTGTGGGGCAAGGTGTTGCACTTGCCGCCCTACACTTGCACTTACCCCTCCACATAAGCATAGTGGCTGGGTAGGCTGCCTGGGGGCCATAATATGACTTTTCCCCCACCCCCAAATCAAAATGTCTGTGGCCACCCATGAGCAGCATTAATACATCCTGGCTGAACTCGTCTAAAGCCCTTAAGGACCACAGATCCTAAGGGTAGACTGCGGTTAAGGACCTCATAGAGGACGTTAGGCACACTGGCACATGTGACTGATGATGTGTACTAGCATGCTGGATGGGAGTCTGAGAGAGACCATGCCAGTCTTGGAGCAGTCAATTTTAGACCCTGCTAGTGCTTACAGTGTTCCCAAAGGAATGCTGTAAGCAAAAAATATGTGACATGCCAGGAGCGATCCTTTAGGTAAGGAAACCAGTGACCGTCCAGACACGTCACCGGTCCTTAAGGGGTTTAAGCCCTGCATCTTGTGCCAGCTTGAGGTATGAAGGTGCTCTCACTCTACTAGTAATGGTGCAGCTCAGCGCATTAATAGGGCAAACCCTGGGACTTTTAGAAAACTAGCAACTTTCCTGCTGGAAAAAGAACCTGAAAGTAAGGGTTTTATTTCCCTTGTTGCCGTTTTAATTGAAAATATAAAAAATAAAATGAAAAAGCACACACAAGTAGGATTTGCAGAGTTAAAACCGATACTCTACCATATTGCATTTAATAAAATGGACCTACTTGAAAACGAGAGAAATCTCAGTGTACTTATCCCGGTAAACCCCTTTCTAAGTAAATAAATAAAACAAATACGTCTAATGAAAATTCCTCTTTAACCCTCTGAGTACCAGAGGGGTACGCAAAGCATTGCTTTGCCATACATTGCGTACCCCTGTGGCACTCAAAGGGTTAAGATCTGTTTATTAAGGCAATTTTGAATTTGATAAGTCTTGGCTTCAATAAGATTAAAGTAATGCACATCCTAAAAAACATACCCCCACTTATCTTAACCCTTGGAGTGCCAGAGGGGTTCCCTGGCATTCAAATGGCTAGTATGGGCAGAAAATGCTAAAGGCCCTTATGACTCAACTGATCATGGATTGGCTTCTGAAAAAATGACGTCTTCCCTTCCAAAGAAGGCTTCCCTGGTAAGGGTTTGGAGCCAGACTACAAAGATTCATGATAACCTCTGTGTCATGATATCAATACTATATAAAGACTGATTTTAGGGAATTGATTCATAGGATTAGTATTTTGTGCCAAGGTAAATGGGGGTTTAGTTTGAGGAATTTTTTTAATTAAGCGATTGATGTGTTATTCCATTGAAACTCATTCTTTATTTTTCTTGTGCTGCCCATAACATAGTCACTAGCCCCAAAGAGCAGAACAGCAGGGGTTCCAAGGATGCAGCAAGTACATCATGAAGGCCACATCGGACCTGCGTTCAAAAGACACGTGGAGTCATTATGGGGTACACTGCAACTGCACATGGGGAACAATTACAAATTCTCAAAATTGCCATCAAGTGAATGGGGCCTTTAACCCGTAGAATTCCATGGAAGACTCCAATACATTGCTATAGCAATGAAAGCCAGTCTCTGTTTGATTGGGTTGTTTGTTTTTTAAGCCTGTTGTACACCCCTCTGGCATTCAAAAAGTTAAATCTCTCAGTGGCCTGGGCATCGGCCAATGCAAGACTGGGGGGAAGGGATTGGGGCTCACTTTATTATTATTTTGTTTTTATTAATAGCAAATGCGGCAGCAGGTTTGTACAGCTTTTTTCACTTGTATTTTTGTAGGTGAATGACGTGGATATCACTGGACTTCTGATCTCAAGGTAAGTATATGTTTTTGTAATATACACACATACCATACGTGAAAGGTGGAGTGGTAGAAGGAATCCCTGGTCCCTCTTCTAGTTTACAGGGCTCTGGATCCCATATTCATTTTTTGTCTCATCCTATCCTAGGGAGAATATGGGCTTGTCACGATTAATATGAGGGAGCTAGATCCAATAATTAATTTACTTTTCCTGAGAGCTGGATCTTTGCCAGGTTTATTCATTGATGGAATGAGACTCTGACTCTGACAGGCATTATATAGTGTCCTAAGATGAGAGTTGGTACCGTGTTAGTCGTAGAAATACAGGAGCCAAATATAGTTTTTGATACCTTTTATTGGCTAACTAAGCAGATTTAGAATGTAAGCTTTCAAGACCTTAGGTCTCTTCCTGAGGAAGAGACCTAAGGTCTATAAAGTTTGCATTCTAAATCTGCTTAGTTAGCCAATAAAAGGTATCAAAAACTATATTTGGCTCCTATACTGTCCTAAAGACAATGAACTTTGCTGGACCAATAGAATCTGGTTAGAATTTCCAAAAGTACAATGCACTCCAGCAATTTCAAATATGTTTTTTTTTTCCTTTGGGTGTGCTTACCAAAACCTGGACTGGAATTGTACTTTTATTAAACACAATAAACCCCATTATAAAACTAACCATAATATATATTTAGTGGTATACTTATATATTCAATAAGTCCTTATTTCCAAAGACGCACTTCTTGTCACAACCTGAAAACCAAGGCTTGCTTGGTTCTATCTATGAGAATCTAGCCAAGGGATTTATCAGGCCATCGTCTGCTGGCGCTGTCTTCTTCCTTGTAGCAAAGAAGGGTGGATCATTGAGATGATGGCTCTGCTTGACTGCATCACTGTTTGGTTTTCTCCAGACAATGCTCTCACACATGGAAGAACTATGTTGTAGGTAATTACAGCTATTGGCCAACAAGTTGGTACTAGAAGAGTGCATACATCTTCACAAGGGCATCTCCAATCTGTTCACCATCCTCACAGATCACAAAAATATTCAGTACCTGGAGAAAGCACACCGATCAAATCCAAGACAGGCTAGGTGGACATTGCTTTTTTTCCTTCTTCAATTTTGTGATCACCTATTACAGACTTTTCTACTTCATTAAGTTAACTCAAAGCACTTTAATATGGTGGCTTTTTTGCCTCTGGCAGAATTCACCTTCAAGAATCTATATCATAACATTTTGCAGTGTTCCCCAATCTTCACGGCCCTGGGTTATAATTCGTAGATTTTCCTAACCTTGTGAAGGAAAGTCAGGATTTTATTAAAGACACGGAGGCGAGTATTATGCTTAAACTCTCTTTACTGTCTCTCAGCAGCAAGCTGAATAAAGTTTATTTAACATTGAAAAAATCTTTAAGCACAAATAAACTTGCTAGTAGCCCCTCAAACCCCAACCACCAATCAGGATGCATAGACCCCTGTATCTGTACTGTAGTCTCTGGAAACTCCCTCTTTCTTTGATGTCACGAAGAGGTTCTTAAATCCAACTGGTCAACATTTAGTGAAGATAAACCTGGCACTCTCGTCATAGGTAACTGAAGAAATGATAAGGTAGATGAAGTTCCATAACGGGATAATGACTCGCTCAAACTGTGGAGACATAAGATCCAAAGAGACATGTTAGGGAGGGGAAAAAAGGGAGGGATAATACTCGCCTCTGTGTCTTTAATAAAATCCTGACTTTCCTTCACAAGGTTAGGAAAATCTACAAATTTTATTACAAGACCGGAGGCTCATATTATGCTAGTTTAAAGCATATCAACAACAGTACAAGAAACATGTTCAACAGGTTTAAAATAAAAGGTTTTAAAGGTGGATTCTCTAGACCAATCAGCTGCCCTGAGAATATCTTCTAACCTGCCCCCCGCTACCAAAACTCTGGAGGCCATAGCTCCTCTGGAAGAATGAGCTCCAAAATTGGAAGCATCAATGCCTGCTGATTGCATAATCCAATGGATCCAGCAAGCTAAAGTGGCAGAGGAAACAGGTAAGTAAGGTTTCCTAAATGAAATCAATAATTGAGAATGGTTAGAAAGTCTCAAACTAGTAGTTGCTAACTCATAGGCTTTAAGACATTGAACCACACAAAGATTTGAATAATGAGGAAAAGACGGATATAAGATTTGTCTAGATGCCATTTTGTTCTTCTAGAGACAAAAAATAAAACTGCTTCTGGGACAAAAGACCGACTATTAACGTATAAAGCACGGGCGGCCCAAACACGTCTAAAGGAAATTAGGCAGAGAAGCATTGTTAATTTGGCTGATAATTGCTTTAACGACAAATTGTCGTTAGAAGGCCAAGAATCTAGAAAGCGTAACACAGTAGTGACATCCCAAAGTGAAGAATACCTAGAACTCGGAGGTCTCAATAATCAAATGCCTTTCATAAGTCTGCACATCAAGGGATGCTGACCTATAGGACGTCCATCTGAATGGTCGTGAGACGTTGAGATAGCAGATCTGTAACAATTAATTGTTCTGTATGCTTTTTCTTCCTGAAAGAGAGATGATATAAAATTTATGACAGAAGTTAGATCAGAAGATATGGGATCCATATCTCGTTCCAAGCACCAGCTAGACCAAATTGCCCAGCAAGAAGCGTAGCAAGACCTGGTACCCAGAGCCCATACTTCGTCCAAGAGTGACAAAGCTGTTCTCGAAATTGCATTGGTAATTCTGGAATTCCGGATATTACCCAAGCCATGAGAGGTAGTTGCCGAGATATCAATAGATCGTGAGGATTCCCCAAGGGATCTGTCAGTAGAAGGGGAAACTGCGGAAGATATCTGGGATAGTCTATTGCCAACTCCAGAAGAGTCGTGAACCAAGGTTGGGTTGGCCAGAAGGGAGTTATTAAGACTACCGTGGCTTGTTGATACCTGATTTGAAGGAGAACTCTGTGTATCATGGCGAATGGAGGGAAGGCATAATTCCTTCCCTCCACCCACGATTGAAGGAAGGCATCTGAAGCCAAGGCTTCTGGATCCGGTCTCCAGCTGTAGAACTTGGGGAACTGTCTGTTTAGCCGAGATGCAAACAGGTCCACTAATAGAGGGCCCCATAATTGATTTAGTTGATTGAAAATTGAGGTGTGTAATTTCCAATTGCTGTAATCCTTGAGGTGTCTTGATTGCCAATCTGCTACAGAATTTGCTAGACCCATGAGATATTCTGCTTGGACTGAAACGTTCCTGTACTGGCAGAATTCCCAAAATTCCTTGGCCAAGTTGGCTAGAATTATGGATTTGGTTCCAACTAGGTGATTGATGTATCTCACTGCTGAAATATTGTCCATTCTGAGAAGGATGCAGCAATTTGTCGCATTTTGAGCAAGACTTTGATAGCGAAAGAACCTGCTAATAACTCCAAGCAATTTATGTGCTTGAAGGTTTCTGTCTGAGACCACTTGCCTCCTGTGGTAAAGGGACCGCAACGAGCTCCCCAGCCTAAGTTGCTGGCATCCGACTCAATAACAAAGTCTGGGTTTGAACCAAAAAGGGCTCTGCCGTTCCACGCCTCCATGTGAGACAGCCACCAGTTCAGTTCTTCTTTCGCTTCCATAGACAGAGGAACCCAGTCCCTTCCTTAGATGAATAGTTTTTAGATGTTGAAGGGCACTAGAGTGTAAAGGTCCTGGGAAAATAGCTTGGATTGAGGCCGACAGGAGGCCTACCATCCTTGCAATGCACCTAAGAGATATTATTTGCTTGCGAAGAATCGTTTTTATCTCTTTGCGGATAAGTTTTAACTTTTTCCACGGAAGATGAAGAGAAGCAGTCTGAGAGTTGATTATGAAACCCAGAAATTCTATAGATTGAGGTGGTTTGAGAATAGATTTCTTTTGATTGATGACAAAACCCAGTTGAGTTAGTAAATGAATCGTCCATTGGAGATGTAGTTTGACAGCGGAAAGATTTTGAGACATAATTAGAATGTCGTCCAGGTAAATTATTAGTCTGACTCCTCTGGACCTCAGGAAAGATACCACCGGTTTCATGATTTTTGTGAAGCACCAAGGTGCTGAAGAAAGTCTGAATGGTAGGAAAACAAATTGCCATTTCTGGTTGCTTCAAAGGAACTGCAGAAAAGGCTGAAATTTTTGGTTTACATGAACAGTTAGATAAGCATCCTTTAGATCTAAGTTTAACATCCAATCCGAAATCATTAGAGAATCTCTCAAATTCTGTATGCCCTCCATTTTGAAATGTCTGTAGAGGACATGTGAATTTAACTCTTAAGTTTATCACCGGTCTGAGACCTGAATCTTTTTTCTTTACTAGAAACAGATTGCTGACAAATCCCGGGAAATGAAGTGGGACTCTTATGATAGCTTGTTTTATGGCTAGTTCTTGGACTTCTTTGTCCACTAACATACTTTCCTCCTTTGAGAATTGGAAAGAAGGAGGAGTCTTGATTTGGGAAGGGATTGAATAAAATTCTATTTGATAACCCCTGATGGTCTGAAGAATCCATGGATCTGAGGTTATCTTTTTCCAATGATGGAAAAAATGGGCGAGTCTGCCACCCACTTTTTCTAGGAAAGAAGGGTGATGAGGAAGAAGACTTACCTGAATATGGTCGAGATCTAGTTGATCCTCTGGCATTCCTGATTCTCCATGGTCTGTTTCTTTGAGGGAAGAAAGGCATGGGATTTCTTGATTGATAGGGGTAAGAGCTTCTGCCAAATGAGGAGGAAGGGCCCTGATCATATCTAGTTGTTCCTCTGGAGGAACTATGATAAGCTCGGCAGGGAAAACGGCCCCTGCTTTTTCCGGCCTTGACAAAAACTCGAGGTTGAAAAATCTTTTTCATTGAGGCTTGTGCCTTATCCAAAGCTGTAAAAGCACTAACAATTTGTCCTAAATTTTTGATAAAGGCATCTCCAAACAAGAGACCATCAGCAGATGGACCCGATTCAGATGACGCCAAATCTGACAACTTTGGATCAATCCTTATTGATCTGCGTCTTTCGGTGGAAATTGCTGTATTATCATTTCCAACAATGCATATAGCTCTTTGTATCCAGCCTCTCAGAATTTGTAAATCAGTGGGTTTATCAGAAGAAATTGCATTTTCTGTTAAATCAAAAATTTTGGCTAGGGGTCCAATTACATCAAGTAATTTATCTTGACAGATTTTTAATGGTCTGTCTATTCCTTTTCTAGGATCTTTACCAGACTTTGACAAGTATTGAGCTATACGAGGGTCTAATTCCGGTGTTTGACAAGATTTCAAATCAATTGAGGGTCTTGGGCATTCTGCCTGTAATTTGTTTTTGGCCGCTCTGTCCAGGGGCCGTCTAATCCAATATTGGATGTAATTTGCAACATGATCAATGGGTACCTATTCACCTGACCCAGGGTGTTTTATATTACTTGGATCAAATAAGGGTAAAACACTGATCATCAACAATAACCTTATTGGTAACATCATGAGTACTAGTCTGTGGATGTTTTGCTTGAGTTTCAGAATGTTCAGTATAATAATTAACATTATCATAGGTATTATTAATATTCTCTTCAGAGGATTCAGAGGTGTCATGAATATCTTTGAGCTCGTCCTCATCAGAAGAGGATAGGCAAAAAGAATCTGGTTTTTGCCTATGGCCCAGTCTTTTTCTCGTTTGGTCTTCCTCACGAGTAGAGGGTCTTTTTCATGGAATTAGACCACGTTCATCATATGGTCCAGAAACTGATTCATTTTGAGACTGATCATCATCTCTAGTAATAATATTCCTACCTCTGTTATTTGTGTCCATAGCATTTGAATGTTTTCTTTTAAAAGCACTTTTCTTGTGCACAATGTCCTTTAAAGGAATAGAATCAGAGTAATGTTCTGAATTTCTCTCAACATTCTGTGATTCAGAATGAGTCTTGTTAACAGTAATATTTGAAATTACTTCAGACAAAGATTTAACTAGATTGTCTGACATTTTTGTCATGCAAGAAGAAATTGCATTGCAAACAGTTTTATTTACAGAGGCATCTAGAATGGAAGTAGAAAGGGCTACATGATAGTCAGGACTCTCAGATTCACTATCCTGAGGTAAAAAATGGTGTGGTACCTTATTTAATTTTAAGGGTGCAGTTGGAGAAACTGAAGGTCTGGAAAGAGACATTTTAAAGTATTTCTCACCAAAGTTGTTAGAATGAGATGCAGAAGTCACAAGAAAGCATATTTCAGTAAGAAAATCCCAAGCAAGTAAGATGGAGATTATTGCACGTGCTCAGAAAAGACTTAGGAAATTATTTGCCAAAAGTAAAGATGGCCGCAGTAAGACTCACATTAAAGGGTAACAACGCCAAAGGGTAAAGCTACCCAAAAGAAAAATGGCCGCCGCTAGAGAAAACGTCTCTAACTGAGGAAAAAATATAAATAAATTTATATTAAAACTGAAGCTCTAGTAGGAGGAAGCTTCAAGGGAGTGTATTCAGCGTGAAAAGATTAATAAAAAGGAAGATATAGACTTCACAGGAGAGAGATGAAGGTGATGTGAGGGAAAGGTTCATTTAAAATGGCTGTTCTCGCGCATGCGCGATGAGAAACCAATGGATGAACACCGAAGGTAGAGGCAAGTGGGGTAAAGTCGCTGAAAAGCAGAAAAGTAGCGAATATAAACGGGAAGGACCCAGGGGTAAATTATAAATATATATGAAGGAGATATAAAGATAAACGGAGGGCAAGTAATTAATTAAACACCTAATAAAAACATCAGTACCCAAATTTTTTTACACATTTAACATCAGAAATATGAATACAATGTGGATTTTAATATGTAATTATCTCTTGAGAGAACAGCAAAGAAAGAGGGAGTTTCCAGAGACTACAGTAGAGATACAGGGGTCTATTCATCCTGACTGGTGGTTGGGGTTTGAGGGGCTACTAGCAAGTTTATTTGTGCTTAAAGATCTTTTCAATGTTAAATAAACTTTATTCAACTTGCTGCTGAGAGACAGTAAAGCGAGTTTAAGCATAATATGAGCCGCCGGTCTTGTAATAAAATCCTTGAATTTGCCCTTCTCCAACATTGTTGGAGTTCCATTTGCTGATTCCAAGGTGAAGAGTGCTGGAGCATGTTGGTGATATTGAACATAAAAGATTGGAAAGTCCTGTTGCCAGACAATTTTGTGAAAAACACAATGGATCCCCTAATGGGTTGGTTGCAACGGGTATTATGCAACTTCAAAAAAATCTGAGAAGGGGCTATGTTGATAAGGTTCTGCTCCAAAAAGAAAGTAGATGGATATTTACATTAGGTGGAATGGAAGTCTATGGGTTAAATGAGGAACTTAAATTCAACATGTTCCTGTAGTCTCTTTTTCCTCTTCTGCCTGGGAGTCTTTCTATAAATCTGTATAGTATGGGTCATTTAGATGTCTAAATATGAGAATATATGAAGTATTGATGAGTATTAACCATGTCAAGTCCATGTTCAATTGATGCAACTGTTTAATCACCAATGTGTCTCTCGGCACCCCCTTTAAGATTAATGGATGATGATGGTGATGATTGGTGATTTTTGAAAATGCACTCCTTCTATAAATATAGATATAGGGACAGAGTGATACAATGTTTACTTCATCTTGAGGAGGCCCCAGACAAGAGAGGCAAAACACGTTGATGTATTTTTCCATTTAAAGCGGAACTATCGCCTAAAACCAAAGTTTTGCCATGCGTTTTAATGTTTAACCCGACATTAGTGCTGTGTGTGTGTGTTTTTCAAATCGCCTGTTAGTGGAGATATTTGCCCTGCAAAATCGGCCACTTCTGCTTTATACGGTACCCTGTACAGTCTCAGGACTTCCCAGCTGCCCCAGGGAGAGCGTTCATGCTACCCTTCGAAGTTGGATTTCTGTGATGTAGCATTACAGCAAACTCCGTTTACAATGCTACTGAGGTTGTATATAGTTGTATTACAGGTTGCAACCTCAGTAGCATTGTAAATGGAGTTTGCTGTAACGCTACATCACAGAAATCCAGCTTCGAAGGGGAGCGTGAACGCATTCCCTGGGGCAGCTGGGAAGTCCTGAGACGTCATGGAGTCCCGCAGAGTGCGGAAGTGCCCGATTTTGCAAGGCAAATATCTCTACTACCAGGCGACTTGAAGAACACACACACACAGCACTAATGTCGGGTTAAACATTAAAACGCATGGTAAAACTTTGGTTTTAGGTGATAGTTCCACTTTAATGCCTAGAGATTTACAGAGATGTTTGCCGGCCCAGTTTATGCATGGACAACTTAGAGTAATAAGGGAATTGTGACTAGCAGAGTTATGTTTGAATTAACGGTCTCTGGGATGGAGACATCATACACAAGCGTCCTGAGGTACCTGTAAGTCTGCAACGAGGAATGTGTGGTGCTGCAGATAGGTGGAAGAAAGTACAAAGCAGTGAGGCCAGTTGTGCTGATTTATGTATCTTGCAGTTATCCACATGTGCACCATGTGATCCCACTCTGATGTATGCAGTTGCAGTTGGTACTTATGATTTGTTTCAGCTGGCTACAAACTCTGCTTATATGTGTTATCTGCATTGCTATTAATGCAAGCTACTAAGTTGTCATTAATAACTCTTTCACTGCTGGTCTTCTGCTTTGCTGGAGTCTCTAATATCTGGATATTTAGATATACTAACTATATATATAACAGATTACTATCCAGATTAACATCTGTTTTTGGGTTTATGAATTTTTTTTTTGCTTGCAGTTTTTCCTCTTCATATTTTTGACGTGGACTGCTGGGCCCAGCATTTCTAACTGAGATAGGGCTGTCAGACAGCTGTGTATAGTAACATAGTAACATACATAGTAGATAAGGCTGAAAAAAGACATGCGTCCATCAAGTCCAGCCCATGCCAATAACACCCCTGTTGATCCAGAGGAAGGCAACAAAAAAGCCCTCTGGAGCAATTTCCAATGTAGGTGTGTGTGAGTGTGTCAAATAGTTCCCCGGCTCAATATCCTAGTCTCAGGCTTTGATTTTAGGGGGTGTAGGGAGGGAGGGGGTGGAGGTTCTCTGGATAGGGATAGCCATGTGGGATTATTTAGTATACGTGTTATATATTATTTATGTAAGTATTTTTATATTTTGATACTTTATAAATAAATTTGATATGGGTTTATGAGTGCTGGGTAGAGGTCACTTTTTTTCTTTTGTATAATGCATCTGTTTTGGATCTCGTTGGTACCCAGTGTGTGTTGCACATGGTGTAACCCATAAGTGTAATTTTCTGTGTGCTTACCATATAAATATTTGTATTAAGGTCTCTAATTGTATAGCCCTGTTGGTGGTTTATAAATTAGTTGAACAGCCCGTTACACGGGCCACAGTGCCTCTGGCAGCTGTTTGCGGGGCAGTCACGCACAGTAGAGACTGCCTGCGCCACTGCGCCTTCGGAGCGCTCAGCTCTATATCAGCCGCGGCGCGGGCAGTCTGTACTGCCGCACGTGCAGCAGTGTCTACTGCGCATGTCGGGCGTTACACACAACTTAGCAAATTATTATATAGGATGATAATAATAGTAATTATTTTTTGGATATACATTTCCTTTAAACAGTAGATCAGAGGTTCTCAGCCCATGCCCTCAGTGTCCACTAACAGGCCAGGATTTAGGAATTTCCCTGCTAGAATGCAAGTGTGTTGATCAGAGGCTCAGTCATATTGATTAACTCACCTGTGCTCTTAAAAGGAAATTCTCAAATCCTGGCCTGTTAGTAGCCACTGAGGGCACGGGTTGAGAACCACTGCAGTAGATTATTCCAGAATCTTTTTTAGATTTGTAAAGGAAAAACCCATCAGCATGAGGAATGGAAATGTCCAACGCTGTTTCCTGTTGCGGTTCCTTCAGTAGTTCACTTAATGAATTTGAGAGAGTTGCAAAACTGAAATTGGGTAAGCTGTGGGGTCCTGACTTAAGTCACAGGTAATGGAAGGAACAAGACAATAAGATGAGACCTTTAGTTAACTTGACTCCGAATATAATTTTCCAAGCAGTGTCCCATTTGTGCTCATACACTAAGAAGGCCTAGGCGTTTTTTTATTATGGATCCAACTGCACTACAGGGGAGAAATAAAAAAAATTTCAGTTGATTTAAATGGGGCTTTTATCCTAGGGAAGCCTCCAAAGCACTACAATAGTAAAGGGTTAAAATCCACATTAAACTTTGGAAATTTTTGTTCTGTATAGTTGGTTTGTCCCTGTACATATGGTCCTAACAAAGGGCAATATGATTTAACCCTTGGAATGCCAGAGAGTTATCCAACACATTGTGTTGCAATGCATTGTATACCTCTCTGGCACTCAAAGGGTTAAGTATTACTTTAGTCTTTATTGTGAAAACAAAAATATTGTTTGTATGTCATGGAGACTCCCACTCTTGGGAGATTCTTACATCCAAAGTTTGGGGGTTTTATTACTTGTCCAAAAGGCTGACTATATTTCCCTGAGACAAAAACAGGATGGGGTGCGGGACAGACAGACAGCGGGACTCCGTCACTCCGAGTCCAATTGTAGTAAGCTGCAAGCAGCGAGAACGCGTTTGCTCTCTCTCTTACTAGCGGTGTTCTCTCTCTCTGGCCAAAATGTCTGCCCCTGAAGTAAATCGGAACTTCCTCTCTTTGTCACTCACGCTAATGGTTTTACTATGTTTACTGTATGCATTGATTACCATAGAGTCTTATGACTCGTCATTATATCGCTGTCTAAGAGACTCTATGGTAATTTACCATAGACTCGAGAGTCTTAGACAGTTATGAGTCATTCGAGTCATAAGACTCTATGGTAATCAATGTGTAAAGTAAAACCACTAGCGTGACGAAAGGAAGTTTCGATTTACTTTACCTTATGAGAAATAAACAAGCCACATTCATTTTTTTACAAAAAATTAAAAACCATATATGTTATATTAAAAACTGGACAAAATTGACATTTATATTAAAAAGACAGGATGATCTGGAAATATGAAAAAAAGGGTACTGTCCCGTTTAAAATGGTACGTATGGTCAGCCTGTTGTCCAAGCTTTCACCTGATTTATGATTTTTCAGAGTCTAATGTTCCAATGGCTAATTTGCGTATTGGAATAAGACTTAATGAAGCATTATCATATTCCAGATGTAGTGTTTATATGGTAGTATGGCTATTCATTACATGCACTAAGCTCTGGTAGCTAGCAATACTATCCTAGCTTACAGGAACAAATTTGTCCCTATCCCAGTTTCGTAGCAAAGGGTTAAGATGCTTCCTGCCTGGCCATGATATTAACCTAACCAGCCAAGTGGCTACTCACAAAACCCTCAAATCAGATTAATTAAAACATACAAAGACCCATTCCCTCAGTAGTAGATCTCTAGAGTGCCAGCTCCCTATCGGCTGTTACGGAACTGGCTGCCGATCAGCTGTTTAATGTAAACACAAGGCTCAGCCTGCTTGTGAACACTGAGAAAGCCAAATGGAGTAGTACCGTTTCCTTGCAGAGTACCCAGAAGCCAACTGAGTTTTATTGTTTACATCAAACAGCTGATCAGTGGCCAATCCTGTGTTTACCTGTAACAGCTGATAGGCAGCTTGCGGTCTGAAGACCCAACACTGTGGGCACGAAATTGTATATTTTAATCAAGGAGATTGGGGAATTTTGTAAGCAGCCAGTTGGCTGGTTAGTATAATGTGAAGGACAGGCAGGAAGCAACTTAACCCTATGAGTTCCAGATGGGTGAGAACCAAATCACACCTCTGGCACCCAAAAAGTTAAGGGAGGGATATTGCTGTTTTTGGTACTGAGTCTGAGAACGCATCTTCTTTGTCCCCCCACTTACCCTCCCTAAAACATTGTCAGCTTACTCCAATATAATATGCAAATTACCAAAGTTTCTCCCCTTACCCTTGCATAATTATTCTTGATGAGGAGATGCCATTTACCCTATAATCTATTTGTCCCCATACGTCAGCAGACATAATGTGCTTATTTATTTATGGGACTTTAGTGAAAACAATTCACCAGGGGGGTTTTGTACTAAAGTGTGATAAAGAGGAGACTGCTTCCTCAGTGTAATAAACTTCAATTCATAGGTGGGAAAATGTTAGTGTATGGGCTCCATAAAATAACATAGGAATGGCAGAATTTATCCCACTGGAGAAGTTATCTCCTCTTTATCATAGCTTAGTGCATGTCCCCCGCCATGATGCCCACACACAGTTTTACTATACCACATGAGAGAGGTGAGAATCCGGCTGCAGTGCTCCGTAGAATGTAACAGCTCCACCACCTCACAACACTCTGAACTGTTAACTCTTTGAGTGCCAGAGGGCTCTGGCACTCAAAAGGTTAAAACTTTTGAATCAAGCAGCTGCTAGAAGTGGACATACTCATGTTACTCAGCAAGACGAGCCCTACCACATATAGGTTGTTTTTTTCAGTAAGCCTGTATTAATCGATCCTTTAACACATACACATTCTATATGATGTATTTAGAATTTTACCAAATAATTCTCTGAAATTCTATGATTAATAACAAGCATGCTAAAAATGGTTGAAGCAGAGAGTATAAACAACACAACATTTTTGAGAGCGCATCAAATTTTTTCCTTTTGTATTCAATAATCTCAAAGCTATGCATCTGTAATAACAGTTTATATTTTAAGAAAAGCTTTTTTGAGTGTTCTCTTTTTGCCAGTTTACCTGACAAAGAGAGAGAGAGAGAGAGAGAGAGAGAGAGAGAGATTGAGAGAGATAATCTGGCCAGATCTTTGTCTCCATCTAGTGGATCATACTATGCAGTGCAGAACAATAAGCAAGAACCTTCAGGAATGGGCTCTTATATAAATATCTAGTCCTTACCCCCTATAATATACTTGTAAATACTAACAGGTGTGTCCCAACACTTTGATGTGTCAGTGTACCAGGCTTATAGTGTGTCACACCCATGGGGGTCTGTGGGAAGCACAAAAGGGGGCACTTACACTTGCCCCCCTGTGAGAAACATAGCTCTGGAAGAGCTGACCAGGGGGCTATATTATGGCTTTGCCCTCACCCCCTCTGGAAAAATATCCGCTGACAAGGTGGTCACACCTTTCCAAATACATTCTATTTGTTATAGTATTTTCCAGCATTTCATTGTGAATCACAGAAATGTTAAGTTTCCAGTTACTTTTCTCACATATTGAAGATTAGAAACTACAGACTTATACAGATTAATAACATGTAATAACTGTTGACTGTGTGATCACTGTCTCATTGTTGTTTATATTTACAAACTTAAAGAATATCCCATAATTATAACAACATTATTCAGACACATATATAAATATATATGCGTATATAGGACATGGCCGTAAAAGCATATGGCCACCTGTAAAGCTGAGATGGTCCATTTTAACAGTGCTACATGCAAAATAAAAAGATTTCTAGAAAAATATTTTTTTTTCTCAAAAAATAGCTAGTACAATATATAGGCATATTTTAATTTTAGGTAAAACCAGCTAAAATTGTCAGGATGACAGGTCCACCTTCGCTGTAACACAAAATAAGCTTGGAATCTGAAATTGCTGCTCCACTGGTAGCCAGATATCTCCACATGCACTGTCTGCCCCCAGCCTGGTTCCATTTCCCACTGGTAGCCAGATATCTCCACATACACTGTCTGCCCCCAGCCTGGTTCCATTTCCCACTGGTAGCCAGATATCTCCACATGCACTGTCTGCCCCCAGCCTGGTTCCATTTCCAACTGGTAGCCAGATATCTCCACATGCACTGTCTGCCCCCAGCCTGGTTCCATTTCCCACTGGTAGCCAGATATCTCCACATACACTGTCTGCCCCCAGCCTGGTTCCATTTCCCACTGGTAGCCAGATATCTCCACATACACTGACTGCCCCCAGCCTGGTTCCATTTCCCACTGGTAGCCAGATATCTCCACATACACTGTCTGCCCCCAGCCTGGTTCCATTTCCCACTGGTAGCCAGATATCTCCACATACACTGTCTGCCCCCAGCCTGGTTCCATTTCCCACTGGTAGCCAGATATCGCCACATACACTGACTGCCCCCAGCCTGGTTCCATTTCCCACTGGTAGCCAGATATCTCCACATACACTGACTGCCCCCAGCCTGGTTCCATTTCCCACTGGTAGCCAGATATCTCCACATACACTGACTGCCCCCAGCCTGGTTCCATTTCCCACTGGTAGCCAGAGATCCCTTCATAAACGGTAGGACCCCAGCCTGGTTCCACTTCCCACTGGTAACCAGAGATCCCCACATACACTGTCTGCACCCAGCCTGGTTTCACTTCCCACTGGTAGCCAGAGATCTCCCACATACTTTCTGACATCCCCCGCCTGGTTCCTTTATCCTCCGTTAGTTACAGATCCCACATAAACCATCTGACCCCCCTAGCCTGGTTGCACTTCCCACTGGTAGTCACAGATCCACACATACACTTTTTGGCACTACAGCCTTGTTCTACTTGTAGCCATAGAATCACACATACACTGACTGCTTCTCAGATTTGTTTCACTGATAGCCATGTTATTGGTATCCACTACGCTACATCAACTCATACCAATGGGGTACCGTTTATTTCAGAGTGCCACTAGGTACTGAATACACTAGGAAATCCCAGTGAAATATTTTAGCATTTAATTGATTGAAATGTAAAAAATAATGTTTCTTTCTGTATCACTACTTTCTGAAAATAGTTGTGCACCCTAGCCTATGGGTAGAAAGTGACCCCCTTATTTGATGCAAACATTGTATGTTTTGTCTATAGTTTTTATAACCAAGGCAAGTCATATTTGAAAAACATGAAAAATCATAAATTGTAGTTGGCATAGCTTTGTGCTTCTGGCTCCCTATACAGAATGCATACCAATGGGGTGCCATTTTTCTCGGAAGAGCAGTCGCTAATGATTACAATATGGAATTCCATGTTCAAAGTTATAAGTATCTTTAGAATGGGTAGAAATGTAAACTCTCTCTATTTATTTCCTATAACTTCTGAAAATATTTGTGCACACCAACCTAGGTGTAAAAGTTAAGTGTGAGTGATTGTCTACTTTCCAGAATGTCTTGCTTACTTTGTTTCATATCTCTAATGTTTATGACCATTTTAGTGCAGACAGGTAATTTCAAAAATGAAGTTACAGGTTTAGGTTAGTGATCCTGGCATCCCATACTCTGTCAACCCATACAAGTAGGGTATTGTTTTATGCAGGCTGGTAGCAGGTACTGAATACAGTAAGAAATAAAATGGCTTTCAGTAATTTAAAGGAGCAGTAAACTTTTTTTATGAAAACACATATTTCCTGCTGAACAAAACAAGGTCACTCCCATCACTGTCAGATGTTTTATTAAAAATTTATAGCAGTTTAAATAATCAGGAAGTGAATTTACTGTGTTTACTTCCTGATAGTTCTAACTGACAGGAAGTAACAGTCAGTTTCTGTCACATTCTATGGAGAACTGTATGTCTCTGACTATTCTGACTTTCCTCTTCATTAGAATCTAACAGGTAATCTAATTAGAATTTGACCACTAGAGGGCACAGCTAATGTAAAAAAAACATGGGTTTAAACTGTAATAACTCTGGAAATATAAATATCTGGGCAGTGGGAGTACCCTTATTTTACTCAATAGGAAATTCCCTACAATATATATTTTTTCATAAAAAAAGTTTACTGCTCCTTAAAGTATCTTTCAATTGGTGGAAATGTGAAAAAACAAAACTTTTCTATAGCACCTTTTATGCACTGGGATTTCTTCTTATAGGAAATATATGCTTTTAGGAGGTTATTCTAATGTTATGGGGTAATCATGCATTTAAACTGTATATAGTGTATTTTGCTTATGTGCACCAAAATATCAGTAGAAATTCTGTGATGTGCTGTTACCAATGTGGGGCCCCAGGAAAGGAAAAACATGTGTGCACCATACATATTAGGTGTCAGTGTACTCAGCAGATGTGTGGCATTCACATTCCATACTTTGTTGTATGTTAAGCTAATCTTTCTTGAGATGTTTTACAATAAATATGTGACTTTAGTGTAAATATTTGAAATCTTTCTGAAACCCCCTATTTTTAGACAAATTTCTTTGCTTCATCTTTTTGTGTAGGAAGAAACTTTAATCATTTACTGATTCATAAACTAGTGTACCTTCAAGAAATGTATGCTTTTATATAGTTATTGAGCTGTTTTAGGGTGGGTTTACCACGTATGCTATGGAATGTGCATTTTTTAGTTAATAAAATTGAAAATACCCATTTGCACTCCTGTTAACTAGGGGTCTGTTGCAAGACATGCATGTAAGTAAAAGGTATATAGACTCAGGGACTTTAAAAATAATTTAAACAATAACAAATGTTTTGGTGCGTTTGATATTAGCAAAATAAGAAATGTATAACATTTTTGTGTGGATTTAACATCATAGCTTGTCGAACGATGCACAATTTAATTCACGTGTTGCCATGATAAATCAAAATTTGTTCTGAAAAAAATAAAAAATAAAAATAATAGTTATCCATGGAAATCATATCTAAACAGTGGATAGCAAAAATGCTGAAAGTGTGTCGGGCCAGCAGGGTACATAATATGCCCTAAGCATAAAGGGTTAAACTATCTCAACTTCTTTTGGATGCAACATCCTTCAGGGTGGAATCCCTTCCCACAATCATCTTGATAGTTTGTCCCATCGATTTGATGTTTTCTATAACAAGACGCTTCCCATTCCTGTTATTCCCTCTCAAAGCTTCCTGACATTTTCTTTGGATCATCATAACTTTCTGCCTTCTTTTGAGAACTTTCACAATGTCTCGATTCCAGTAATAGAAAGACTGAGGAAACAAGGTATACAGATTTGTCGTTATCTAGACGGCATTCTTATTCCAGGCAAGAACAGATAGAATCTGTCCTTCACCAACAATGCACCATCTGATTCCGAGGTCAGTTGGGTTGGCTCATCAATCATTTCAAGAGCAGTCAAACTTCCACAAGGGGAATGATGTATTCAGAGTCTATTCTGACAATCTCCATGCAGAGGTGAATCTTCCAGTGGAGAAGAGTTGGCATGTGGCAGTTTCAAAATGGCAATTCAGAAGAAGGAATCTATAGCTGGAAAGACACGTCTATCACAGTATCCCTAGGCAGCATAGCGCTCCTGTCCTTCCTACCTCTGTATGGCCGTCAGCCGGAATGGACTCCGGCCACTTCCTCATTCTGACATCAGGTAACAGGCACTAGCACGGACGCCTGTTTATGGGCCTATTCTGGGTGGCCTAATTGGGTCCCGCCTCCTTCTACTCCTTTATAATCCTCCTTGGGGCTAGGAGTCATGGCCTATACATGGTGTTTCTGCTCTGTACTCTTTGTGCTCCGTTGTGATCTGTGTCTGTCTGAGAACTCAGGCTTGTCTGACTACTCACATCAGTTCAGACCTGTGGCTCTAGCTGACTAACTCGCACTGTGTATTATTATTATTGAATAGGGAACAACCTGGACCAGGATTGAAGGAGCGGAAGGGCAGAGAGAAATGGGCATCGTTGTGCTACATTTAAAAAATATCCAGCCAAGGGAGGGCACTGAAACGCACTTTTTATTTTTTTTTTTTAGACGGACAGGCTAACATTTTCTGGGTGGTGAGCAGGGGGGGCCCCAATGCGCCCCCAGAGAATGTGCGCCCTAGGCCGGCGCCTACCTCGCCTATAGGTGGCGCCGAAGGATAATGATTAGAGCGAAGGAGAGAGAGGAGCATTCAATGGAGCAAGGTAGAAGGACTTTTGAGTTTGAAGAGGAGCGACTTGCATTTAAACATACACATATCACACCTTTGCACATATTCCTTTCACCCATATAAACACAAACATGCACACACATATATTTTTGGGTTATAACACACCACACATTTATATTTTATTTTGATAGTGTGAATCAGTGAGTAAGAGAGAGTGAATGGGATCGACTGTGTCTGTGAGGGCCTGTGTGAGTGCCTAGGTGTGAGTAGGCGCATGATGGAAAGGAGAGCAGGAGAGGAATGGGGAGAGTAGAAGAAGAGGAGGAAGGTCAGGACGGCATCCCTGGTCAGGGTAGGGGTGGGAGAGGAAGATCCGTGGTGCAGATCTCTGTGTAGCTGTTAGGTGCGCATGTGACATTGTCAGGTGTATGTCTGTTTCCATTGGCTGTTGCTGTTACACGGGTGAGCTTGGTTTGCTGTGGGGTTGTCAGGTGTGCATGTGTATGTGTTGTATGTTAACCCCTGTTGTGCTGGCTTGTGTTTGTGTAGCCATTGCATACTTGACACATGTCCCTATTTAGAAGGGACAATCCTTCTTTGAGAGGCAAATCCCTGTGTCCCTCTTTCCCAGCCTGGTTTCCGTCTTGTTATGTGATCAGACTGTGGTGTGCATATCTGTGTAGCAATGTAATTCACTTTGATGTTTTACACTTCTGTATATGTTTTCATACATTAGTCTGTGTACAGTAAATACTGTGGTCTTGTTCTGTATCAGGATTGACTTATACAAACAGTTGTCAGTGGGTCGTTATATCATGGTTCGTGGCTTGATTGTAGGGCATTGGCATTGTTTTTTATTTTTTCTTGGCATTGCAGGGGTTCATTTCTCCATTTTTATACTTGTGTTATGTGCTGTGTGTTGTATGAGCTGCTGTTTCTCTATTTATTTTAGTCAGACGGTGGTTTATCTTATACTTTTTTATGGTTAAAGGCTAACATAACTGGGTTTTAAATTTTTGCCGTAAAATGTATCAAATGTATCAAAGTCCGTAAACAGTAACACACACAATTGAATGGCTCTGTGGATTGCTGTTTCATGGTCCTCTATGGGCAACATATTATCGTCTGTTGTGGTTCTTAAACTGCCTTTAGCTTTTGTTAAGATGTCTTATTGAATGTCTTACCATGCTTACAAATCTGCTGTTGCCTGTTTTTTTGGCGTCAGAGGATATTAAATCGAGTCCACAGTGTCTCTGGTCAGGTACCCTGTCCACCCATGTTCTCCAAAAGTGGGTGCTGGAAAGTTCTTCCACAGATACAAAAATAAACACAATATATTCTTTAGATAACAGCTGAATCTCTGCTTCACATTTATTAGCTTCTAGAAAGCCAATTCCCTGTGAAAACTGAATAAATGCTCTAGCTTAAAGGGACACTAATGTCCCGTAAAAAATTTTTTTGGTTTTGTAGAGTAAAAAAAAATTAAATCGGAGCAACAAATCCCATATCTCAAACCTTTATGGTTTGAGAGATATTCGGTCCTAAAGCTCCCCCCCCCCATTCCTTTCTCCTGATGTCAGCTGTAAGCTGACAGCAGGATTTCCCGGGTGCTCTTCAGCAGAGCCGCAATAGAGCGATTTATTTATTTTTTTTATTTTTATTTTTTTTAAGAAATTCTTTATTAGAATGGTCTACAAAGTGTGCCTGGTTTGCAAGCACACTTTTTAGACTGTTTCAAAGAAGTATTTCTCTTTAAATCGTGCTATTGCGGTTCTGCTGAAGAGCCTCCTCGTGTCGGCCGACACGGATCTCCTGCTGTCAGCTTTACAGCTGACATCAAGAGAGAGAGAACTTTAGCGGTGAATATCTCTCAAAGCATAAAGGTTTGAGAGATGGGATTTGCTGCATAGAAATTATTTTTCTTTTATCTACAAAACAAAAATATTTTATGGGACATTACTGTCTCTTTAATATGGATTATGTGATTCCTGATCACACCCCTAACAGGAACATCAGCTTTCTACTGATTATACACACACAATTATCCTGTGCACTGCTAAATAAATTAACCCTTTGAATGCACTGGACAACCCTTTGAGTGCCAGAGGGGTAAGATAAATGGTATGAGGGAGTAAACATAGAAAATAAAATGAGAGGAAATTTACTCACCAATATTTGGTTTTCTTGTGTGTCTGTTCCTCAGCAAGAAAAATGGGTATTGATTCCGCCTCCTAGCTGGCAGGACCAATCAAGTGCATAAAAGTCCACTTTCCCCTGTACCTGGTAGTTTTACTTTTGTCCAAGCTGAAATTAGACATATGTTAGTAATATATCTCCACACATCTAGGAATAATGCATACTTTACAATATACATAGAAGAAAAAACCCGTAGCACAGGCTGGAAAACTCTTCCTCATAACCCCTAGAGGGAAGGAGTGTCGTGGAACGGACACAGAAGAAAACCAAATATCGATGAGTAAATTTCCTCTTTTCTTCTGTGTCCTATCCACGGCAAGGAAAATTGGACTTCCCAAAGCAGTACCATAACAGGAAGGGAGGAGAACAGGCAAAGGTCCTGCCCTAATCCAGGAGCTAAGCCTGTAGAACCTACCACCAAACTTTGCTTCAGCTAAGATCTGGCCATGTAGTAGATAATGCTTAATCATCATATATAAAGATGACCAAGTTGCCCTTCTACAGATATCTTCTGGGGAAGGGACTGCCTCCAGTTCCATGATGTGGGTTAGGTCCTCGTTGAGAGCCTTCATTCTGATAGGAGGATCAATTCTTGCTAGATCGACTGTGAAATGTCCTGAAATGGCAGGCAATAGTAGCCTAAAGGCTGCAGAGTCTTGGCATAATCCAAGGAATTAATAAATCAGACGCATGATGTCTGAGCACTGAAAAATTAAACAGAAAAACACAAACAAAACCAGATATGGAACAGCTATTTCATGATTATTTCCTGATTGAGATGAAAGAAAAATACAAGCTAATCTGAACAAGGATTCAGGCCTGAAAATTACTATGACCTAGTGAAAAGAAATATAAGGTAAAAAATGTCCGGGAGTCCAAACCTATAGAAGTTAGAGAGTAGAACTAGGGTAAGGTCCCATGAAGGAACCATTTCCCTAGTAGCAGGCCTAAACTAGAGAGGGTTGAATTCTGAACAACAACTGCTTATCAACAGTATACAGTGTTACAGTACAGGAGGAAAGCTAAGATGTTACTGAAATTCTACACTTAGAAAACTAATATATGCCAAAGGAGTAAGATATTGGATATTTCCTATCCCTGTACAACTTGAAAAGGGGGCCAGCCCTGATGATACACAATGAAGAAGCGGCCTAGTTCCAGCTAAGAGACTCTGAGACAGAGTAGACAAATCCCTGGAAGCTAAAGTGTTAATAATAAAAACAAGCTAAGAGGATGGAATATCGGACCTGGAGAAAACAGGTTCTAGTATACCGAAAGGAAGGGCTGACAGTCTTGTCAGGCCTGTAAACTAAAAGCTTCCCCCAAAGAGCTAAGAGAATGACATTCACCCTGTCTTCTTAATATGAACTACCACCAAAACCGAGAGGTACGAGGAAAGAAGAATGTCAGGGGATAAGATCACTTGAACCTAAAAGGATCCTGGCCTTATTCTTCACTTTCCATGTGGCCAGAAAGTTTGCTATTCCTGATATTTTCTGTTGAAGCAATGATGTCAAATTGATTTTTCTGCTCCATAATGCTGTTATGGGCTTGTATTCCATACTCAAACCCTGCTGTAAATCCCAGGATGTTCTTGTTCAATATTCCTGAAAGATGGAATGCAGATAATATTAGAAATTCTTTCCTGCACAGAAACGAACTCCTGCTGCTTCTTCCCTTGAAAACCAGACTTCTTAGAGCCTTTGTGGTTGGTAATAACTAAGACTTTGTGCTGCTTCTCTGTTGGAAACCTGACTCCTGGAGTCTTCTCAGTTGGTAATATTATATATATATATATATATATATATATATATATATATATATATATATATTTATATATATATGTGTGTGTGTGTGTGTATGTGTGTGTGTGTGTGTGTGTGTACTGCTGACACTGTACGATATGTTTCAAAGATCTATAGAGAAACTGCATTAAAAACCTCTGTTATTACCAGAATGTCCTTCTGATAGGGAGATGTGAAAACTTAAAGGGATAGTAACACTTCGTTTTAACTTTATTTTATTTTGTAGGCATTAAAAAAACTTGAAGAATGATATAAGTCTTATCTCTCAAACCTTTATGGTTTATGAGATATTCACAAGCAAAGTTCCCCTCCCCGCCCCTTTTACCTAGTGTAAGCCATCTCTTCTCAGATGTGAGTCTGGTTGTATGACCAGACAGATAACAGAAGGGGACAATTTTCTTTGTATGAAAACAATGAAAGCCCTTCCCCCCTTGACAAGTTTTTCAGCTTTTTCCATTATCTTAATTGAAGATTGTCCCTCTCTGCAGTCTACCTGGGCATCTCCCTTCTGATCTGGTTGAACAGGGGGGGGATACTTTGTGAATATCTCTTAAACCATAAAGGTTTCAGAGATAAGACTTATATCATTCTTCATGTTTTTTTAATGCCTACAAAATAAAATAAAGTTAAAATGAAGTATTACTATCCCTTTAAGTCTTTTCATAGCCAGTTGATCTAGCATGTCTACTGTTTCCTAAATTGCAGCAGACTTGCTCTCCTTAGCATTGTGATTTAAGTTATCCAGCAATCATTTGAAATGATGGTTGATTCCCTCCACCATTTCAGTTGTCTCCCGGCAGACACCTGAGATGAATATATCGAAAATAGTTGGTTAAATCCTTCTTCCATTATCATAGAAGGTTTCAGAATTATATTTGTCTGATGGCAAAACTTTGATGGCTTTATGAAAGATGCTCTAGGAGCTTTAAAAAATTCTATGGTCGAATGATATTCCATTTCCATGAGTCTTATTCTGTCTTGCGAGAAAGCATTCCCTGTTAAGGTATTAAATTCTCTCCTAGAAATCTCCATTCTGGGAGAGGCACAGTTAACTGCTTCCTTTGATGAGCCATCCTGGATTCCTCAAATACAGTAGACAGAAGCCTGAGCTTTGCCCTGGATTAATTCTGATTGTTCTACAGTCAGAATATAGTCTAAACTAGTTGAAGAGCCCGTGTACATGGGCCACAGAGCCACCCAGCAATGGCCGTGGTGCAGTCATGCACAGCAGAGACCACCCACGGCGCGGCCGGCACGGGGCGACCCCCTCTGTTATCAGCCACAGCGCAGGCAGCCTGTACCGCGAATGACTGCAGAGCACGCAGCCGACTGTACTGAGCATGACAGCTTTTGACAAACATACATTTAGCAAATTATTATATAGGATAAGGAGTAATCTTTACTCTCTTCTGAGTGATTCTTCAATAATAGCAGCCAGATCCTCTGCGACTCCCTTGGTGCCGACGCCAAACTGAAGGGTAGGTCTTGGAACTGGAAATGTCCCGTGATGGAAGGTCTTAGACACCTTCTGAAAAATATATTTATTAAAACTTAGAGGTAAGCATAAACGGTCTATAGTATCCAATAGGCCAAGGAGATATTGCTTGAGCATATGACAGAATTCAATTTTAACCTATAGGTTCTGAAAAGAAATTCAATTATCAGTCTCCTCTAGAATGAATCTGATACCACCTGAAGGCTTAGGGATGGTAATCAGTTGCTTAAATCCACAGAGTTTGTAGATGTTAGGACTCCAGTCAGCTACTTACAACTTCCTCCTGATGGAGACTAGAAGAATCGCTGATATCGAGTAGCTATAAATAGCTGGAACAGACTTCAACTACAGAAGAAACTTCCACTAAACCGCTACAAAATTACCTCAGACTGATGAGCCAGTCATGCGGGAGAGGAGAGGCAGCACTGCTCCTTCATAGAGGCAAAAGGTACACTTGCCTACCCAAAGAAAAGATCTTTTAATAAGTCACCAAAGTATATAACTTACGAAACTAATGTGCTAATAATAGGAAGCCTATGTTTCCAAAACCATGAGCCACAGATATCTGCTCGCCAAAACACATAAGCTAAAGACCAGACAAACTTTATGCTATTCAACGAAGCATTATCAAAGAAAAACAATTACACCTTGATAGAAGCTATGTCTGAAAACTTGAAGACGGTGATACAACACCTTCCAGTGTTGTGAAAATGCATGCCATAGGAGTTACTGGCGAGATGGCTCAGATTGGTTAATGCACAAGCTATCTAACTGTGTCCAGACCTGAAGGTCACAGGTTCTTAGCCTATGGTACCTGGAGAACCCAGATGGTCTCCCATCCAGGTACTTCCAGGCCGTTGCCTGTTTAACTTCCAAGTTTAAATGAGTTTGGGTGCATTCAGGCTTGTATGGTTGTAGGCAGCAGGAACTTTCCAGATCATAGTCTGCTTCATTCTGGGGACAATTAGGCTTGCCTGGCCTTAGGTAGTCATAATAGGACCAACTTAGCCCTTAATCCCTTGAGGTAGAGAAATAAGTACCACCAAAGTGGGCACCAATCACTACACCCCCAGGACAGAATCTCAGTGGATATGCTTCCTGGTAATATACCTTGCCATTACTGTCTTCAAATTATGGCTGCCAATAGAGGACTGATGCATGAGAGCATCATAAGCGTCTTTTTAAAGTTATACCATTCTCTGGAAATTATAGTCTGTAAACTAGGCTTACTGTTGCCTTATGTAGCAATGATACTGATGACTTAGTCTCCTTAAGTCCTTCCTCCTAATATTCAGTCTGTCCTGAAAAGACTCTGAAGAGAAAATAAGTAGAAATATTTAGGACAGTCTCCTTGAGACCCAAAAGGCCAGAACCATGGTGTCTAGGTCTATCTGCGTTACAATGAGACCTAATGACTTTTTTCATGGCCTAACTCCATGCCTATAAGGACTAGATGGAAGAACAAGACTCCAACTAATTATCTTCTTGAGAAGAGGACAGGACTGAAGAAAATTCCTTTAAACAGCAACCTGTTTTCTGCACGTTTAGTATAGTCAGTCTGAGGAAGCTTAAACTCGCCATTAGCACACACCTTAAACTTCTGGGCACTCATACTCTCTATGGAGACAGGGTTCACCCCAGGGATTTTAATGATTTTCCCAGGACTGAAATTTGAGAAAGTCATTAATAAAATAACAATAAGGCAAAGTTAAAGAAAGCAAACTCAATGTACTTACCAGCATGAAGAGCTGTGAGAATCGTGACTGCAAAGCATGAGAATATGTGTGCGTTCAGACAGTGGAACGCACGCCGAGTGTACTTCCGGTGGAAGGTGCAAACATTCTCCGGCATCTTGTCGATTCAATGACGGCCCCTGCATGCCTCACTCATGATCTCAGTGTGCTTCAGGCTGACGTGGAAGCAGACTGATTGAGACAACTGGTAAGAGTGCCAGAGACAGGCTCAAAGAAGGCAACCCTCCGAAGTGAAAGGTATTTGGGTAAGAGGTTGTGCTGATATTTTAAAGTATGCCCATGCGACCCTAGTGGTTGGAGGGTATCTGGGTTCTCAATCCATGGACCTTGTGGCTGTAGACTAGATGCATAACATAAAATAAACCTGAAAAGTAAGGAGGTAGTTACACCTCCATCCTCCAGCTAGGCAGGACCAAAATAATTACCAGGTACAGGGGAGAGTGGCCTTTTATGCATTTGATTGGTCCTGCAAGCTAGGAGGCGGAGTCAATACCCATTTTTCTTGCCACGGATAGGACACAGAAGAAAATACCTTATTCATAGACACAGCTTAACCATAGTATGTTAGAGATGTATCCAGTGCATTTCTTTGCAAGATGTTGGAGCCCTGCATAACATCTAAAGGGTTATTGAAGGTGGCAAAGTAGGAGATCAAGGGCTCGATTCTATCCTCCCCGCCACAGGAAAAACAGGTGGTAAGGGCCAAAACGTTCCAGGAGGTACAAACACAGATGTGCAGTCGGAATTCTATTCCCTTACTACCAGAAACTGCAACAAGCTTTGGGGACCAAAAGCCACGTTTTCGCCAAACGTTCATTGCAGATTTTTGTTCCCACAACTTGCACTAAATAGCGTGAATTGTGGGAACATCAAAGGAAAATGGCTAACTCCCTTTGTTTGGCACAGTATCACACCAACGAGAGTGAGCGCAAAGCCCCCCCACCCCAAAGAGTAACCCTGCACTATCTCTAACATGAGACTTAAATAATACTACCTCTAATAGTATTGTAACACCCAGAACTGTAACACTTACCTGTCATCTACTATCAGTCTTCTTCAATCTTCTGTCTCCTGTCTTCTTGTTTCATTTTCATTTTCTTCTTTAAAATCTGTTGAAAAAAAAATACAATGAGATTCCATGTTAAAATAAAATAATGCCCCCAAGAGCTGCCACAGTTAACACTTTGAGTGCAGGAGTGGTACCCCTCCAGCACACAAAGGGTTAAAAGAAGTGTGGCGTCTCTCTTCAAAGTAATAGGTTGTCTTTGCCTTGTTTCTTTTTGTAAAAAAAAAATAATTCTTTATTTTGTCTGGATTAAAAGGATCCAAATCGCTGAGAAATGCCAGCTGCCACTGCTGCTGGCGGCGGTAGGTATGCTTATGGTCACAGACTCTCCATTCAATACATACCCAGCCATTGCCCAAGTCCCAGTGAGGGACTTTTGAACAGATACTGGATTTTATTTGCCAGTCTCTGTTCAAAATGATTGTTAGCCTTCAACTGGCTGGCATGTGTGTTTAAGCACCTTCCAGCCAATCAGTTTCTAGTGGGGGGGATAATGAAACCCGCTAGAAGTTGATTGGCTGGGATGTGTACAATGCATTGAATACCCCACGGTTAATCTTCTTTTGATTTTAAGCACCAGTGTGTGTTGGAAACCAGTTTTCTAACACACACCAGTGGTTTTCACTGCACGTTAGGGACTCTGCGCCTCCTTTTCATGTTTTTTTTTTCACCATAAAATGTGCGGTCCTTAACGTGCAGTTACGCCACCGCATGGAGTAGAATACCAAATTCTACTTGTTTTACGTGTTGTCCAATGGGTGCAAATTTTGAGCCCGTTGGAAATTTTTGTGCGCCGGTGGTTTTTGACAGCAAAGTTAATAGAATCGCAGACTGTGCTGTCAAAACCACGTCACCAAAATCGAGCCCCTAGAGTTTTGTTTCATTATCTTAGACATTCATACATACACCACATGCAAGGCATTACCGATAATGTACTTCTTCCTGAATACTTTGTCTCCCTGCAAGAAAAGTAACACATAAATGAACAAGGGGTGGAAAAATATAATAATAATAACTCTTCCGGATCTTGCAGAATATTTGATTTAGATGTCTATGTGTGAACTGCTCTGTTTTCCACATGTATATGGAAACAATCTGCAGTGAATTTATGAGTGAAGATGTTTTTGGGTTTGGGGGCAGGAATATGGGTAAACGGAAAGATGCCAAAGGGCAGTTCTGTTAAAATGTCATCAGAGGCAGAGATAGGGACCAGATGCCATTTTATATAGAATTGTTACAACAGTTCAGTAATTTAGATTCCGATATATTGACATTCCTTTCATAGTCGGTTATGGCATGCTTTACGTCAGAATAAAACAGAAACCTCCTACTCATTACAATAAACAAAGTTATAGAATATACAGTTATATACAGAATTGAGGGACATATTTTCCTAAGCTATGGTATGCCATATTATGACTCCTGAGTGCTTCAGCAATACCACGGTAGTTACATATTTTCGGTCTTTACATTAGTTCTAGAGGATAAACATCCTTTACCAGGGGAGGTCGACAAGAACAAGTTACATATTAATGTAATTAACTTTAAGCAAAGGGTTCGCATTATATTGATTCCTATGGGAGATATTTTAATGGTGCTGCTTAGTCCCTGGTGAGAGCTGTGGCAGAGATTGCATGTCCAATAAAGGTTAATCACAGAGTTCTGCTCTCCTTTACCTGACACCATCAGATACCCTGTGCCCTGACATTAGCCAACTCCGTATGGACACAGCAGGTTTCCATACACATGCTTTCCTGGATCTGTGGTAGCAGCAGCTTCAGATTCATTACCAAGGTTAGTGCTGGAAAATGAGCTACTTGGTTGCAGAGATCAAAGAACAGTATTGTATGTGGGCATAGATACCATTATTTCTGGTCATGTGGAATAGTCTTCAGGACAAAGTATTCCACTTCAGGGAGTAATCAGTGCTGAAGGGGTTGGCTGAGATACATACTGAGGAAAGGAGAGATAGATATAGCGTTTGTGTACATGGAGATTGTCAGTGCAATGCTCATAAGGTGTTTTCATGCCTAGAGTTATACCAGAAATTCACCTAATTGGCCAGTTCTGACTCTCAAGAGTGTAGCTTGCTCTTTGATTGGTTGCCCAACCTTGAGGGGGGTTGAGAGCAGGGAAATCTGCAAACATTGACCACGGGGCAGATCCAGGGACGTGGGGGAGATCATATGTCTGTGTCTGAAGTGAGCTGGGGTGTCTTCCAGTTTGTGGGTTGCTTGCACGCTGTGGCCATACTCAGATGCCATAAGCTGTATTGCTGTGCTATAGCAAAAGCTTGTTGAGAGATATGGAATATATTTGTACCACTGGCCACAAACTCATAGTGAGGTCCAGTCTTCGAGAGAGTCTCATCACAACTAGCTAGCAGCAGTGTGATCATTCTGAACAATGGGCATGCATAAATAGGACAAATGGATTTGTAAAGCACCTGCGATCTCGGGCCTAACAGCTTGGGATTGAGGAAGTGGATCCAGAAGCACATCCTGAGTCACTTCAAAGTGATGGAGCTGGTTGAGAAGAACTGAGTGGCTGGATCAGAGAATTCCTCCCCTGTCTCCACTGGTCCATCTCTGACCTATGTGTAATCAGAGTGTACAGTACAGAGCCCAGTAACATGTTGCTATCCAGAGTGAAGGTGACACTTTAGAGGACTGGATCAAGCCCTGGAGCTAACACTTGAGCAACTGAACTGGGAACAGACAAGAGGGTACTAGGTACTGCACCTTGGACTATTATGCATCCTACCTGTGACTGCTTAAATCTTAGAGCCCAACCGCTGCTGGCAAGAGGTTCCATCTTTCAAACGCCACTCAGTACCTGGTTTCTAGCACCTGGCCCTTCCCCAGATCATCTCACCATGTCCATGCCTGCTGTCCTGGTAGATTGGACATATGAGCCTTGATTCAATTGTGGATGCTACAACAGCCGGTAAGGCAAAAATGTCTAGCGATCGGTATACACAGTCACTGGAGGTATTCAATTGCCCTACCAACTGAAACCACAACAAACACTGGGCAAAAGAACCTAGCTTTTGGCCAAACATTTGTTGTGCGTTTTAAGTTCCCAAAATTAATGCTAAATAGTGTGAAAAATGGGAACATCAAAGGAAAAGGGCTAACAAACAGTGCTTAACACACTGTCAAGCACTGAGCGTGTGCTCAACATAGTCACACGCCCAAACACTAACCCTATACTACCCCTAACAGTAAAGTGCAACAACACTAGCCCTAACACTATCCTAACACCCAGAATCCAGATCTGAATAACACTTACCTGTCATCCACTGTTAGTCTTATTCTTTAATCCTCTCTTTATTATTCTTTTTGTCAAAAATAAGACGCACTGTAATTTAAAAAATGGCAAATTAGAGATGCCCCTGGAATAAATGGCACAAACTTATGATGTGCCTTTGAGTGCCGGAGGGGCAATCAACACAATGCTGAATTGATGGAAGTCCAATGTGTAAATAAATGGTGCCAGGCAAAGGGTCCGATGTACGCTGTGGCTGTCCCCAGCGGCAGGAATGCCAGACAAAATTCTCCCCCTTCATACCTCTTGAGCTTGGTTCCATCATCCCTCTACTAGAAGCTGATTGGCTGGGAGGTGCGTAAGCACACATCCCAGCCAATGGAAGTCTGGGGACCATTTTGAAAGATTGGACATTTAAAATCCAGTCTCTTTTCAAACTTTCCACAGAGAGGCTCAGGCAACGGCCCAAGAGGTATGGCCCGAGAGGTATGTCCTGCATTTCTGCCTCTGGCAACAGCGACACCGTACTTCAGACCATTTGACTGACACCAGTTATTTACACATTGGACTTCCTGCAGTTATTATAATATTGGACTTCCAGCAACTTATTTTAATATTGAACTGCCTGCAGCTATTTTTACAATTTTTTTGTACTATGGACTGCCAGCAACAATTTAAGCCCATCATATCTTTGTGCCATTTATTCTGGGGGCATCTGCAATTTGGCTTTTTTTTTTTCTTCGATTACAGTGTCTCTTTTTTTTGGACAAAAAGAATAATGAAGAGAAGACAGAAGGTAAGAAGACAACGGAAGATAGATGATTAAAGAAGAAGACAGACAGTAGCTGACCAGGGTGCTGAAGACCCCGATGGACATCAGGATTACAGGTAAGTGTTTATTTTCATGTGAAAAATAATTTTTAGTGGAATTAACTCTGTGAGTGTCAGTGGGGTATGCAACACTGTGCAATGCATTGTATACCCCACTGGCACTCATAAGGTTAATTTTCTTGACATTTTTGAGTACTTTGGATGTATTGATATGGGGCTGAGGGACCAGATATCAATACACCCACTGGTCACTTTTTTAGGCTTTTTTTCCCCCTTCAGTTCCTGCGGTGGCAGGTTGAATCATTCGTTAGGGGACCCTGAGCCCCCAAAAAAAGGGGGATGATTTTCACCCATTAAACTGGGTCCTTTAATGCATGTTCCTGCCTAATGCATGGAATTGAATAGGAAAATAAGACTGGCTTCCATGGGTTCCAAGGGGAGCTAACTAGCTCCTAACATGCGTTTTTTCCTGCTGTATTTTTTTGTGGCATGAGTAATTGAATGGATTACTGTGCTTGAAAATATACTGTCGGCTGTTCTTTTGGTCAGTGGGGCCAACTGAATTGAGGCCACGGACTCCAGCCTCCTTGTTTCCTGGTACCTTGAACTTCTGGACCTGGATTTGTGTGGGCAATTGCTGTGATGGGCTCTGTGATCCTCAGGTCCTCCATTAGTGTGGTTTTTCATGGGTGTGCGTTTCTTGAACAAAACCACCTTCAATAACAAATAATGACCATGGAGGAGTTCCAGGGCACTGGGGGTGCATACATGCTTGGATGATTTTGCTTGGATTTGTGGGGTGGGTACAAGCTGTGACTTCACATGTAGTCCTCTTTTATAATAAATGCTTGCTGAGTGAAGATTAGCCCAATCTGGAGCATTTTTTACCAATGACTACAAACCCCATGGTGATGTCTCATCACAGGTGCACAGCTGATCGTCTGTAGTAAGAGTGGTTTTAATAATTTGGTGCCAGAGGTTTTACTTTATTGCAACATTTTTTTTACACCAATACTAATAGTTGCATCTAAATTTCAGTCTGACTAAAGACCTTGCATTTGACAAGCAATCACCCCTCTTCCCTGGTCTCACAAGTTATGTAATTAGCTTAATGGACAGCACATTATTTTGCAATTCATTAGAGACATCTGATATTACATACAGAGGGGGACAGGAAGATAGAGAGGGAGCAGGGACCTCTTCTCTTAATGTTAGTATTACCTGAGTACTTTTTGTTATTTTGTAAGTTGTAGTAAAATACTTGCATGAGGGATACTAAAAGATAAACGTATGCACACAGCTGTCCCAGTTTGTACAGGAACTCATGAAGTGGAGTACACATTTCCCGAAGCGACAGGCATTGGAGGTGGCGGTGATGGCTGTCATAATGGTATGCTCATTCAGGATCCCCTCTCAGAATGCTGTCTTTTCTTCTCAGTCACATTTATATTGTGATGCATTTAACCCTCTGAGTTCCAGACACAATGCTATCCAACGCGATGCATTGGATAGGCTTTTAGTACTCAAAGGGTTAATCCTCCTTGTTACAATGGACTGTAGATGTGG
Organism: Rhinophrynus dorsalis; assembly: GCA_037306005.1. Lineage (NCBI taxonomy): Eukaryota > Metazoa > Chordata > Amphibia > Anura > Rhinophrynidae > Rhinophrynus > Rhinophrynus dorsalis. The sequence continues at coordinate 513,717,850 of CM074721.1, forward strand.
AACACTGCAGGACAGAGCAGCATCAGAGGAAGCTTCCTCACATCTGTGACACCGTAGACTTGCATATCCTGGTTAGTGTGACACAGTGCAGCACCAGGGGGGACAGTCCTACAAGAGCTCACAGCATAGGCTTGTATATCGTGTGTCCTGCACATGATATGCAAGGCTATGGTGTGATCGACTGTAGGACAGTCCCCCAGGTGCTGTACTGTGCTGCCTGGGCAGGATACCCAAATCTACTGTGTCACACTGGCCAGGATATGCAAGTGTATGGTGTCACAGTTGGGAGGACACTTCCAGAGATGCTGCTGGTCTGTCTTAAATGCCAAATGTTGAAACACAAAGAACTGAGACATGATGGCCTTCCTTAACCCCTTGACTGCTCATGTCCCTCCCCCCATGTGCTGTAGGTTCCCTTCGGTGCCCATACTGAGGTGGATGTTGAGTGCGGGCAAACTCCTTGCAGAGATTTTGATGGGAGTGGCCGGGGCACTGCTGTCAAAATCATGATCCCCCCTTGTATGTTTTACATAAGCAGTCAAAAGGAGATAAGAATATCTCCTCCTTGCTGCTGCTCCGCTGTGTGCCAGGCATGGCTGTAGAATTTGTGGTCACATGACCACGTTCTCTTTTATAGTATAGATAGGAAACCAAGGAACCATACTATTGTTTGTTCTGTGAGCCTGATGAGCCCGATTGGTTGTCAGTAGGACTGACCTGCTGTAGGGCACAAATAAGCAATAGGTACGGTTGAACTAGAAAAAGTGCAGAGATATTCAACAAAACTGATAAAGGGATTTGATCTGAATTGTAAATAGGGACCAGCCAAACTGTTCACATTAGAGAAGATATGTCTCAGGGTTTATAGGATTACCAATTACAAATATATTCCAGGTCAATACAAAGAAATCCCTATTGAACTGTTTACTTGAAGAGCTGAGTAGAAAAAAAAAGTCATCCATTAATATTAGAGGAAATGCACATTGGACCAAAAGAAATGAAGGTTTTTTTTGTTTGTTTTTTACAGTAAACAAATGGAATTCTTTGCCTCGGGATGCTGTGTTTCTTTCAAAAAGTAATGGTTACCTTTCTAACTCAGAGCAATATTGAGAATTATGATAGTTGTTTTTTTTACAGAAAATAGGATGTTGATCCAGGGAAATATCTGACTGCCATCTGAGACAGGAAGGAATTTTAACCACATGGGGCTTAATTGGAAATGGCTTCAACATTTTTTTCCTTTGGATCATAGAAGGTGACATTGCATGGGCTGCATTTGGATGCATGTCTTTTTGGCCACATCAGCTTTGTTACTATAGTGTTCCTCAATAACAGGCCATATTTTGATCTGTTAGTAGCAGCAGAGCACAAGGGATGCCTGCCTATCTCGCTTTAAGGGAGGGATTGGATTGAAGCTTTTATTCATGTTGAAAACAGATGGATACACAGATTACAAGCAGCATGACCTTTTGATTTGAATGACTAACTCTTGCTTTATTTCTGTGACATCCGGATGCTACAGTATATTGCATTAATTATTGAAGTGAATTGCCTACATAACAGAAATGACATTAGTAACCCAGCTAGAGTCACCTGGCACATGGGATACCTTAGTTCATTCTCATGTTCCAGCACGAGGATAAATCAGGATTCTGTTGTGAAGTCTCCTACCGTTTGGTTTATTTAGTATGATTTGACTTGTAGTATAAAAAGAGTAGGTAAAATACTTTGGAATAAAAGGAAAAAAAATAATGAAATATTAGGCAGGCATCACAGTACACACAAAACCAAAGCACTGAAATCTCAAATCCACGTTTCTACTTGTCAGCAGCATGCTCTCTAACCTGAAGCTTCCTATCTTATAAATAAACTATCAATATTGGCACGCCTTTACCAATGTGGTAAACAAACAAAAAAATGTTAAAAAGTCCCATGCAGTTGTATGTATGGATATATAAACATAGAGTGTTTTATACAGGAAGTATGCGATGAAGATAGACACTACAAAAGACATCCTAAACAGGAGTTGCCATTATGGTCTTGATTGAAATGAACCGCTAAAACAGTCGGTAGGGCAAAAATAGCTAACGGCCTGTTGACAAAATGTGCTAAAGGAGCCATTCAATTGCCCTACCAACTGAAACCACAACGATCTTTGGGCCACAGAAATGGACTTGTGGCCACAGTAGACACAGTGGTCTGCCAAGGAAACTTTGTGCAGCTATCACAGTCTCCCTTGGGCTATCTTGTGCTTCATTACTTCTGTATGGCCGCCAGCCGGCATGGCCTCTGGCCTCTTCCTCATTGCTGCATCTGGTAACAGGCACTAGCACGGACACCTGTTTATGGGCCTATTCCGGGTGGCCTAATTGGGTCCATCCTCTTTCTGCTCCTTTATAAACCTCTCTGGGCCTGGGAGTCATTGCCCTTACGTGGTGTTCCTGTTAGTTATTCTTGTGCTCCGTTGTGACCTGTGCTTATCTGAGAATCCCCTCTGTGTATGACCCCGGCTTGTCTGACTACCCACATCGGTTCTGACCTGTGGCTCTGGCTGACTCACTCGCTCCATGTAGTCACCGGTTTGTCTGTCCTCCGGCTCCTATCTCGCTCAGTGTATCCCTGGCTTGTCTGACCTGTTGCTCTGGCTGACTACTTGATCCGTACACTCCTAGCCTGCCTGACTGTTAGCCTCTGTGTCCCGCGGCTCTGTCCGACTCTCGCTCCCTGTTGCCTTTGGTCTCCAGTACCTCTCAGTAGTGCAGTACGTAGCACAGTGTGCAGCTCTGGGTAGGAGTTTGGCCCTATCATCCAGTGGTCTGGGGTTGTGTGGGATATTATCATTGCTAGATCTCATATATAGAGATGCACCGATACCAATTTTTTAAGACCAAGTATGAGTACCGATACTTTTTTCAAGTACTCACCGATACCAATTACCGATACTTTTTTATGCAGTCATTTGCCAGTTTTCCAAGGTACTTGGAAAACTGGCAAATGACCGCAAAAAAAAGTATAGGTAATTGGTATCCATGAGTACTTGAAATATAGATACACACACACAAACACCACCTCTTGATTCTCCCCTTTTGCCTCTTTCTCCCCCTCTTGATTCCCACCTTTTGCTTCATTCTCCCCCTCTAGAGCCCCCTCCTTTTGCCTTGGCTTTTTCTCTCTTTTGATCCCCCTTTCTCCCCCTCCTTGACTCTTGATCCCACCCTTTTGCCTCTCTCTCCCTCCTGATTCCCCCCTCCTTTTGCCTCTTCTTGGTCCCCCTCCTTTTGTCTCCTGATCCTTCCTCCTTTTGCCTCTTTTTTTTCTCCCTTAGTCCCTTTTGCCTCTTTTTCTCCCTCTTGAGCCCCTCTCTGCCTCTTTCACCACCCGCTCTTGATGCCCCATCTTGCCATCTCTTTGCCTGCCTTACCCTCCTCTGCCGGGTGCTCGCTGTTCTCTCGCGAGCGCTGGCAGAGGTCAGCGTCTGAGCGCTGCCACGGTAACCCGCGGCAACGTTCCGACGCTGCAGGAGGGAGAGAAGGGACCGGGAAGCATTGTGAGCAGCTCCCGGGCTCCCTCTCTGCAGCACCGACCCTGCCACAGGGTATCGGTGCTGGCATCGGCCGCATTTGCGCGAGTATGAGTACTCGTGTAAATGCCGGTATCAGCACCGATACTGATACCAGTATCGGTATCGGTGCAACCCTATATATTATCACTCTATATTCCAATAAAGGTGGTTATATTTTATTACTGTGTCTGTCCTTCTTTGCCTGATTACTGTGACAGCAGCAGATGAAAGACACATCATGCTTACTTTCCTTCACAATTGGAAGATGTCCAGCAGTGCCATCACCTCAGAATTGGCAGAAATCAATGGGACCCTGTTACACCCATCTACTATCCGGAGAAGTCTGGTCAGAAGTGGTCTTAATGGAAGACTTGCGGAGAAGTGGAGGAAGTGGTTGCCATAGGCAAGCATGCCGCTTGCTGAACAGATCCCCACACTGCTTCCTCAGGGACTCAATGGGACACCAGCATGGAGGTGGGTACAGGGAACACAGGGGTCTCAAATATATACCTTTTTCTTTTAGACCACATTCTAAGTATTGATGCACTTTCTGCTGACACCTCTATCCATCTAACCAACTCATCTGCTTGCATCTGTTACAACATTAGCTCAAAATTCAGATATGAAATGAAGAAAAAACAGTGGCACCACTCTCAGCCAGAGTATATAGTTTAATTCCCCATCGTAAATCTTTTATGGAGACAAGGTGCTGTATGGATGAGTGAGCCAAAATCATCAATAAATTCAAAGAAGAAGAAAATTCCATTGCACTCAAGGTTTCTCCAATAAAATCACTTCTTTATTAGAAAGTTACAGAACACTGAGAGAGTCTCACGCATTTCGCATGTATCATGCTTAATCATAGACTGATTAAACAGACAATATAGACTGACTTTTTGCCGAGAAAGTTAACCCTTGAAAATTCAAATGGGCCAATCAACATCACTCATAAATCATTGACTGTCTCAACCAATAAAACAATTAAATACAAATGAATATAATTGAATATCTCAAAAGTTAACATCTAATATGCTGACATATTTATAATACTCCACAATGTGGAACATTCCTAAATATATAATACTCCATCATCTAAATAGAAATGTATTAAAATATAGACATGAAGCCAGCAAAAAATCACTAAATTCAATTAAGTGAACATACATCTTTCAGAATGTAGAATTGGTTTAAATGACAATATGTATAATTGATAAATGAAAAAGATGTAAATGTCTCAAATTTTCTAGACTAAATTGAAAAAGGTAAATCCTTCATTACATACGTGTTACACTAAAATTAACCCCTGAAGGACAAGTATGGCCACAACCCACACTAAGGTGCATTGTGTGCTATACTAGCACCCAGGGGTCAATCATACACAATAATATTGATATAAACACCATCTCCAGCACATATCTACAGGATCCAAACATAACACTTAGTGTTAACCCTTGGAACCCCAAGGCAGCACACAACGTGCCAAAATTCAGCACATTACATGCATTTCCGACCCTCCAGGGTCAACAACAACTCCAAAATATGAACTTAGAGAATAGTACATATGAGGCCACAGGGCTAAACAGTCAAGCTTAACCCTTTGAGTGCCAAGTGGGTACATTGTACGAGTTTGGACAGCTGTACCCGCTGTGCCAAGCTCGTACAATGTACCCACTAAAATGCGGTCACTGCATGAGCCGGTATAACCGGCATGCAGTGGCCGCATTTTAAAAAAAAAAAAGGTGGGCAATCGTGGGGGGACATGAGGATCACTCCTCATGTCCCCCCTGTTATTGATCTCCCAGCCGATCGCGCTGGGAGATCAATAAAAGAAGAGGAGAAGCGCAGCAGAAGCGCAGCTTCTCCTCTTCCGTCTCTCCTACCCGAACTTCCGGGTAGGAGTGGGCGGGACCGGGGGAAGCCTCCCAACGTCATCAGTGACATGTCACTGATGACGTTGGGGAAGTTTCCCCGGTCCCATTCACTCCTACCGGTGGTAGGAGTGAAAGGCAGGAGAGCTTCTGCTCTCCTGCAGTCGCCAAATTGGTCTCCCAGCCTATCGGCTGGGAGATCAATTACTTGGGGGACACCAGGAGGGGTCCTGATGTCCCCCACGAGGTCTGAATAGCTAAAAAAAATAAATAAATTAAAAAAAAAACAAATAGTAACCCTGTGAGTGCCGCAGTGGTCCCCAGCACATTGCTTTGCAATGTGCTGGAGACCCTTGTAGCACTCACAGGGTCTTTTCTTTGGGTTTTTTTTTTTTTTTTTTTTTAAAGACCTCATTGGGGGGATCAGGGGGGATCCTGATGCCCCTCAATGAGGTCTATTATTAAAAAAAAAAAAAAAAATTTTTTAACCCTGTGTGTGCCACAGGGGGGGTCCAATGCACCCCCCCCCTCCTGTGGCACACACAGGGCTTCTGTCATTACTTTGTTACTAGAGATTGTTGGGGGGCCATCAGGATTGGTCCTGATGGCCCCCCAACAAGCTCTGATTACAAAGTAATAATAAAAAAATAAATTAACCCTCTGAGTGCCAGAAGGGTCCAATGCATTGCTTTGCAATGCGCTGGAAACCCCTTTGGCACTCACAGGGACATTTATTTTGATTCCTTTTTTTTTTTTTAAGACCTCATTGGGGGGAATCAGAGGGGTCCTGATACCCACCAATGAGGTCCATAATAAAAAAAAGTAAAGAAAAAAAAATTAACCCTGTGTGTGCCACAAGGGGGGCCAATGCAGCCCCCCTTCTGTGGAGCACACACAGGGCATTTATCATTACTTCGTTATCAGAGATTGTTGGGGGGCCATCATGATTGGTCCTGATGGCCCCCCAACAAGCTCTGATTACCAAGTAATGATAAAAAAAAAATTAACCCTCTGAGTGCCAGAAGGGTCCAATGCATTGCTTTGCAATGCGCTGGAGACCCCTTTGGCACTCACAGGGACATTTATTTTGATTCCTTTTTTTTTTTTTTTTTTTAAGACCTCATTGGGGGGAATCAAAGGGGTCCTGATACCCACCAATGAGGTCCATAATAAAAAAAAGTAAAGAAAAAAAATTAACCATGTGTGTGCCTCAAGGGGGGCCAATGCAGCCCCCCTTCTGCGGCGCACACACAGGGCATTTATCATTACTTCGTTATCAGAGATTGTTGGGGGCCATCATGATTGGTCCTGATGGCCCCCCAACAAGCTCTGATTACCAAGTAATGATAAAAAAAAAAAAAATTAACCCTCTGAGTGCCACAAGGATCCAATGCATTGCTTTGCAATGCGCTGGAGACCCCTGTGGCACTCTCAGGGTCCCCTGTTTGTGGACATATATATTTTTTTTTACTAAGACCTCATTGGGGAGGGATCAGGGGGTCCTTATGCCCCTCAATGAGGTATATAATAAAAAAAAAAAAATTAAAACACAAATTAACCCTGTGTGTGCCACTAGGAGGGGAGTTCAATGCCGACCCCCTTCCTGTGGCACACACAGGACTTTTTATCAACACTGGTAGTCACAGATCTCCCATACACACTATCAAACACTGCCCCACCATCCTTGCTCCTCTGCTCATACCCACACACACTGCCTAATCCCTCACCCTCCCACATACTTTGTTACACTTGTAGTCACAGGTCCGCACGTACACCGGCTGACGCCCTAGCTTCTTTCATTTGTTAGCCATAAAATCACACATACACTGTTTGCTTTACCATTTCTGTTTCACTGGTAGCTACGCTCCTGTAGCGTAAATTGGTATGTCAACCCACAGCAGTGGGGTACCATTTTTCTTAGGCTGGCAAGAAGTCCTCCTAGGAAATCCCACGCCATTGAACCATTTTAGTATCTTTGAAGTGACTGATGTGTAAAACAAAATTTTTTTTTTCCTGTAGCACCACATTCTGGAAATAGTTGTGCCAACTAACTTAGGGGTAAAAAGGCAAGTGACCCCTCATTAGATGCGGCAGGTTGTCTTCTTTCCAAAATGGTATGGTTTATCTACCTTTGCTTCAATTCTGAAGGTTTTATAGTCATTTTCGTACAGGCAAGTCAGGTTTGAGAAAATGCTAGAAACATCAGAGGTTGTAGTAGGTGTAGTTTTCTACTTCTAGCACCCCCTAAGGTAGTTCAACTCATACCAATGGGGTGTCATTTGACTCCTAAGAGCACTAGCAAACAAATGCAGTTGAAAATTCCATGGTTTTCACAGCGCTCCATACATTTGAAGGGGCAGAAATGTAAAAAAATTCAATTTTTTTCCTATATCGCCTCCTTCTGGAAACATTTATGCACACCAGTATTGGGGTAAGAAGGCAAGTGACCCCTCATTAGATGCGGCAGGTTGTTTTCTTTCCAAAATGGTATGGTTTATCTACCTTTTCTTCAATTCTGAATGTGTTATAGCCATTTTTGTACAGGCAAGTCACATTTGAGAAAATGTTAGAAACATCAGAGGTTGTAGTAGGTGTAGTTTCCTACTTCTAGCACCCCCTAAGGTAGGTCAACTCATATCAATGGGGTGTCGTTTGACTCCTAAGAGCACTAGCTAATGAATGCAGTTGAAAATTCCATGGTTTTTACAAAGTTCCATACATTTGAAGGGGCAGAAATGTAAGAAAATGCCTTTTTTTTTCACTAGCGCCACCTCCTGGAAGCATTTGTGCATACCAGCCTTTGGGTAAGAAGGCACGTGACCCCTCATTAGATGCGGAAGGATGTTTTCTTTCCAAAATGGCATTGTTTCTCTACCTTTTCTGCATATCTATTATGGTTATAACCATTTTAGTGCAAGCAGATAATTTCAAAAACAAAAGTGTCAGGTTTACGTACGTGTTCCTAGCACCCACATATTGTATGTTAACCCACACAAATAGGCTACCATTTTTCTCATGTTGGTAGCAAGTACTGAATACAGCAGGAAATGTTATGGTTTTCAAAGATTTTAGTATCTTTGAAGTGGTGGAAATGTAAAAAAACCTGTATTTATTCCCATAGCGCCACCTTTTGGAAATATTTGTGCACTTCAGCCCAGGGGGTAGAAAGGCAAGTGACCCCTCAATTGATGCGGGAGAATGTCTACTTTCCAAAATGGTATACCTTTTATACCTTTCCTTCATGTCTCTAACAGTTATGGACATTTTAGTACAAGCAGCCATTTTCGAAGAAGCAAACAGGTAGGTGTAGTTATGTGCTTCTGGCACCCCTAAGGTAGGTCGACTCATTCCAGTGGGGTGTCATTTTTCTCCTAAGAGCACTAGCTAATGAATACAGTTGGAAATACCATGGTTTTCACACATTTTAGTACATTTGAAGGGGCAGAAATGTAAGAAAATGCCTTTTTTTTTCATTAGCGCCATCTTCTGGAGGCATTTGTGCACACCAGGCTTGGGGTAACAAGGAAAATCACCCCTCATTAGATGCAGCAGGTTGTCTACTTTCCAGAAATATATAGTTTTATATAGTTATTCCACTGTTTTAGGGTAGTTTTACCACAAAAACCCTAGAATGCACATATTAGTTTATAAAGTTGAAAATGTCATTTTGTGCTGCTGGTGATTAGGGCTCTACGCTAGCCATGGACGTAGGTAAAACTATACAAATTTGGTATTTTTTTACTAGGGGGACTCGAGGCTTTTTCAAATAATTGAAACTTTTTCAATCAAGGTAAATGTTTTTGATACATAGTATGTGATTTTAGCAAAATGAGTAAATTTTCACTTTTTTTTGTCATTATGACATCATAGCTTTTTGCACGATGTAAAATTCTCTTCTTGTAAGGTATCACAAGAAAGCTCAATTCGTTCTGAAAAAAACAATATATAGTTTTCCATATGTAACTAAAAATCCCCAGAGGAAATCAAGCCTAAACGGAAGGATAGCAAAAATGTTGAAAAAGTGTCTGGCCTGCAGGGTTCAGAATATGGCCCGAGCCTCTGGCACTGAAGGGGTTAAACAAATAACTACAGCACCCAAAGGTCTATTAATATTGACCCTTGGAAAGCAAAGACAGCCCACAACACACCAAAATTCAGCGCATTACGTGCTGTCACAAAATTCAAACTTTAGCCCAAAGGTGCTGTACATAAAAAAACAGCTTATTATAATATAACACCACACACTTTATCCCTTACTTCCAAATTTCTATTATAGCTTAGAAACACCTAAACTTTAGTACTCCATATAAAATTGCAGAGCCTGATCAAAAATAATATAGAAAGTAAGTCATATGTCCCAAATTCAACCCCCCAGAGGATACTCAGTCCACCACCATATGGTGTCCTGAATGTCCAACCGACATCCAGGGGGCAAAATGTGGACACATAGTATCATCTCAAATATGTGTAAAACCCGTCTAAGTCAGTTAAGCCCAGGTTACTTTCAACTGAAAAACCACAAGGACATCATTCTTTATTTAAACCCTTAGGCATCCTTGTAGACCAGGTAAAAACCCAGTACACTTCCCTATATGTAAGTTTCCATTGACAGCACGTACATTTGTTACTTCCACGCCTACAGGTAACCACAGTCCTAAGCCAGGTGCAAGAGCTAACTTTATCTTTCCCTCTGCAATATAGACTAGGGGATAGCCTGGGGAAAGCTAAAGTTAGCTCTTGCACCTGGCTTAGGACTGTACAACACAATTTGTTATTTAATACTTGTTTCTGATCTTCCATTTGGTGTCCACAAGGTTATGTGGGGAGTGTTGAAGCTCTTGTGCCAAAGTAAGTTGTTAGTTGTGTAAGTTGTGCATGTTTGTATTTCTTTAGAAAAGTAGATAGTGGGGAGGGGTGAAGACCTTGCAGAGATTTTGCCAGGAGTGGCTCACTGCCCACTCCTGTCAAAATCATGCCCCATTCTATGTTGGACACAGGCAGTGAGGAGGAGCTCAGCATATCTCCTCCTAGCTGCCACCCCGGGGGTGTATCAGGCACGTCTGGAGAATTTGTGGTCACATGACCACATTCTCTTTTATAGTATAACAAAATGTTCCCCTCCTGCCCCTTTTCCAAACATCACAGTGGCTCCCCTCACAGTGGCAAGCCTGTCCAGATGGAACACTACAAGGGAGAATCTTCTGTCAGCATAAGGAAAAACCTGCCTTCCTTTGTCAAGACGGGCGGGTTTTCCTTATGATACACAGACTGTCCCTCATTGCGATCTATTTGGTCAAGTGACCAGATTTCAGATCTGAGGGGAGGCATCATGACATATGGAAAGGGGCAAGAGGGGGGCACGTTAATATAAAATAAAACAAAAACGACAGCGTTATGGACTGTTACAAAGGTACACTACGTTATAAAAAAAGTATGTTGAAGAATTGACCTTGACTTAATATTTAACCATTACTATCCCTTTATCCCCTTAACGTTTGATGTGCCAGGACAATCACGCGTGTCCGGATGTTAAGGACCAGTGATGGTTCTGGCACATCATGGAAGTTTGGTATGGCCACACTACTGCATGCAGTGCTGCCATCCCATAATGTGCATCGTAAAAAAAAAGTGCTTTTGTTCTCTAAGGCCACTCACCCCCGGACCTCGTGGTCCTTAAGGGACTAAGGAGCTTAACAGGTTTGTACTTCACAGGGAGGAGAAGTGCAGCAGTCAGTATGGGAAAGTGAAGGATGTAAGCAGGGCTGAGTATAGAGTAGACAGGGTGTGTAAACAGCGCTGCTGAGGAGGCAGAGGGTGTGTAAACAGAGCTGCTGAAGATGAAGAGGGTTAATTAACTGTGGAGAGAGGGCTGGATGAGTTTGGCTAAATATTGGAGGGAGAAGTGAGTGAGCAGGGTTAAATAATGTAAGGAGAATTAAAGGGATAGTAATTTTTAATTTTAACTTTGTTTAATATTGTAGATACTAAAAAAAAAAAGAATTAAATTGATTTAAGTCCGGCCTCTCAAACCTTTATGGTTTGAGAGATTTAACCGGCTATAGTTCCCCCCTCCAGGCCATTTCAGAGAAGTCTGCCCTCTAGCTGACAGCAGCAGATTCTGGTTCCAGGACCAGCCGGCGGCTCTTCAGCAGAGCCGAAATAGCACAATCTAGAAATAAATACGTCATTGGAACGGTCTACAAAGTGTGCCTGGCTTGCAAGCACACTTTGTAGACCATTCAGATGAAGTACTTATTTCTAGTTCACGCTATTTCAACTCTTATGAAGAGCCGCCATCTGGTCAAATGACCGGAATCTGCTGCTGTCAGCTAGAGAGCTGACTTCTCGTAAACGGCCTGTTGGGGGGAGGTTTAACCGGCTATACCTCTCAAACCAAAAAGGTTTGAGAGACTGGACTTATATCGATTTAATTTTTTTTAAAAACTTTTTTTTAATACCTACAATACTAAACAAAGTTAAAATTAAACATTACTATCCATTTAATATATCAGTATACCTCCCAAAGGACAAATGTCTGTCCCTCTTTCCCACCCTGACCCTGGTGTCCCTCGGTTCAGGAGGTCAGACTGTGGGGTGTATGTATAAGTGATCACATTGGTCTACAGCAATAAAATTCACATAAATGTTTGTTGAACCCCTTAACGTCTGGCGGTCCTAGGATTGGATAACTCTTAAGGACCGTATAGACGTCATTCAGAGAGCTGGCATACGTGACTGATCACATGTACTGGTTCACCGAACATCTATAAGGTGACCACATTTAAATTCTGCTGTTCGGAGACACTGTGGAGAGAAGAGTGCACCAAAGAGTTCTAAACACTAGAGGGAGAACTGTCCAATAATTGCTGTGTCAGAAAGTAATGCCTGGACTACCAGAAAATATACATCAAACCCAAAACATCACACTACAACAAAATTACACTGCAGTTCCTGACTGATGCCCTGATCAAGGCTCAGTTATCTCTCTAGTGTTTTCAGCTTTTTCTGGAGGCCATTTTGTTGTAGCCCAACAGAGGCATCACTTTGTGTCACAGTAGACAACAGGCAGTTCTCTTTCTATAACTCTATGCTCTGGAGTCTTCATTCCCAGACTTTGTATTGTCTCAGAAGGGGACTGCCCAGGACGAGGGACACACACACATAAAATCCAGGACTGTCCCGGGCAATCAGGGACATGTGGTCACCCTACCAAATGAAAGTCTGAAACTCTGCAGGAGCGCTGTGAACTAGGGTGACCACACGTCCCGGAATGCCCGGGACTGTCCCTTATAAGGGGTCTGTGTCCCTTGTCCCCCCCCCCCCCACCGGGACAACCAAGAGCTGAGCCAGCCAATGAAGACCATATAGCAAATACATTTTATTGGCTGGCTGGATTGGTACGTGCGAGACAGCTGGGGTGGAGGAGGTATGCTGGTGCTGCAAGTGAGACCCGCGGCTCCCATCGGCGCTGACCATCTTTCTGAGGCTGACACAGAGTAAGAGTTCCCATCCGACCTCTCTCACCCTGACATTTTGCCTCTTCACCCTGAGATTTGGGCCAAAACCCTGAGTCTCAGGGTCAGACCCTGAGAGTTCCCAGGTATGGTTCCCAAGCATGATGGTCAGCGCTGACAGGAGCCTCAGCCACATGTCCTGGAATGGCAGAATGGAAATGTGGTCACCCTACTGTGAACACAAAACTCATAATGTGCCAGGACAGTCACCGGTTGTGTAAATAAAATACTTCATCCTTGTTCTATATAATTTTAATTACGCAAAGTGCTATCAATAGCTCATGAAATTACAACTATTAAGAGTAATGTGACAATGTCCCACCTACTTGCCACGTCCCCTAAAACAAACCGTTCCTCTTTGGCCATACAAAATGTTGGGAGGTATAAACATACGAGTTTATGATAGCCTGTGTAAATGCAATAACTTGTTATCGTTCTATAGCATTTATCAAGTTACATAAATATCTGTCAAAATATGATAGTGTAACCTGAAATTGCCCGGTACTGCTCCGCCCACCGGCACCAGCTAAAAACACAGCCTTCCCTCTTTTGTTGTCCAGAAATTCTTAACCCTTTGAGCGCCAGAAAGGTATTAATAACTTTCTGGCACTCAAAAGGTTAAAGTATGCCAACCTGCCCCGAGCCCAACGTTGTCAATAAGAGCAGCAGTACTTGTTTCCGAAATGGCACCGCCCCAATGAGGAGGGGCAGGGTCCCAGGCTCTTCCCTCTCAGAGGGGCAGGCGCTATAGTTCCAGACGCTTGGGAACGATTGAGCCTTCTACACTTCTCAGAACCGCCGTAGCCAGTAGGACAATAGCAGTAACCTAGGGAGCAACAACACCCCCAAAATCTTGAGGTAAACGTGAAATGGCGGCGAGTGTTTAGCCCGTTGGGTGCCAGAGGAGTAGACCTCTGTCCCTCAAAGGGTTAAAGCGGCGGGAAAATTCAAATTACCAACGCTTGGCGCTCTCGTGTTTAGTGTATTGGGGGAAGTCCTAGCTCGATCTTTCTCATTGGACAGTGGTACGTGTAGGCGTGGCTTATGACGTGTTTCAATGTTCAGTTTCAACGCTATTATCACATGAAGAGTAGGTATTGTGCAATATGGATATCTTTCAATAGCACGTCTTTAGACCACATACATAAAATTAGGCGTTGAGAAATTCTTTAGCAAACCAAATGCTTTGGGAGACGACACCGGCATTAAACCCATTTTCTCGAATGGGTATTGTACTTGTCTTCAGTGATGCAGTTGGTTTGCCTCAGAGCAGGTCTTCACTGTGTATTTGGTATTTGAATTTCAGTCAGGAGTGGTGATTAATACCTGGAGAGCCATGAGTTGCCAAACCTCTGATTTCCATTGTAAACATTTATGCATATTTCCCAACATTTCAAATGGCAAAAGAAGGGCATTTTATTTTCAGGTGGCATTGCAAAGGGAGGGTATGACCATACCTGGAACTCCCAGGGTTTAGACCCAAATCGCAGAGTGAAGGGCCAAATTCTCAGAGTGAGAGAGGTCTGTGATACCTACTAAAAAAATTGCCACTATTAAATGTTTCTTTAGTATCTAAAGTGGTGCCATTTGTACCAGAAAAGCAGTAGGACATGTCCTGCTGGTCTTGTTTGTGTTTATGCAGTGAAATCTCTAAGTTGTAACTTGTTAAAGGTTCCTTGCAGACCGACTGGAGCAGCACTGAGTTAGAGCAAGCAGGTACATATCGCATACAATCTATATTATAGGAAGCTTTAAGGGTTAATATTCCAAAGATCTCAGGGTCAGCTCATTTGGAAAGTTCCCAGGTATGGGTATGACTGGTGGGTGGGGCATAACCAATATGTTTTGGCATACCTCCCAAGTTTCCCACTTTAGGAGGGACAGTCTGTCTTTGAGATTCAAACCCTTTTTCCCACCCTGGTATTCTCTTTTTAGGAGCTCATACTGTGTGGTGTGTATATAAGCAAATCACATTGCTCCACGGCAATAAATGTTGCATTATTGTTTGTTTTAAAGCGGAACTACCACCCTACAAAATCTTTAGCTTTACTAAGTCCCCCATCTGGCGACTAGCTGCTTAGTAGCGCTAGTTGCCAGAATTATTACCTTATTTAATAGATTTATGCTCTCTTCTAAAGCTGACAGGAGCACGGACATCTTGCCATTGTGACATCCGCGTGCCTGTGCTGTCAGTCCCAGCCGGGTCTAAGAGGTGTTGCTAGGAGCTGGCCGGCTCCAAAAGGGACTGACAGCGCAGGCATGTGGATGTCATAATGGCAAGATATCCGCGCTCCATGCTACTGTCAGCCATAGAAGAGAGCATAAATCTATTAAATAAGGTAATAATTTTGGCGACTAGCGCTACTAAGTAGCTAGTCGCCAGATGGAGACTTGGTTAAGCTAAAGATTTTTGTCGGGTGGTAGTTCCGCTTTAAACTTCAGCATACGTGTTTATAGATTAGTCTGTGTAAATAAAATTAATTGGTCTTGTTCTAAGTCATGTTATTCATTTACAAAGAGGTGCTAATAGTTCATGAAATAACTCAAGCATTTTGGGTAGTGTCTCATCTACCAGCCACACCGCCAACTACACCCCCTAAAATGCTATTGTTTTATCAGATTGTGGAAAAGCATAAAAGTGAATATTCACCAAGATGATCTGGTTGTAGGAGTAGTCACTACTCATTAATTTCACAATCTAGTTCTTATGTGTGAATGAAGGCATACCAATTTGAATAAAAATGACAGCGCTGAGGAATTATGGTGCTAAATAAAGGATAATAAAATAAAAATGTCTCTCTTTGGCCATTTGAAATGTTGGGAGAATATAAATATACACAACACACTGACTGCTCTTGTAAAAAGCACACCAGGGTAGGGGAGAAGGACTCTTGAAAAGCATGCTTTAATCTATCACGTTCATTCCCCAGTTCTCAGGTTACATTAAGTGGTCAGCTTTGCATGATCTCCCAAACTGACTGGCCTGTGCTTAAGCTTGAGAACCACTAATTACTAACTTGTGATTAAGCGGTGATCATATAAATGAGATTATAGAATCAGCACACGCAGGCCTTTTCCAAGTTTCGTTCAACTGCTATTTGTTTTGACCCTCACTGGGATTTTTATCAAGAAAGTCTCATAATGCACACCACCACCCCACTTAAAGGAACAGTAATGTCCCAGAAAAAATGTTTTGTTTTATGTATAAAAAATTATGTGGTGCAAATCCTGTCTCTCAAACATTTAAGGTTTGAGAGATAGACGCATCTAAAGTTCCCCCTCTCCTGATGTCAGCTGTAGAGCTGACAGGAGGAGATCTGTGTTGGCCAACACGAGTCTGCTCTTCAGCAGAGCCGAAACAGCAATATTTGAAATTCATTTCTTAATTGGAATGGTCTACGAAGTGTGTCTGCAAACCAGGCACACTTTGTAGACCGTTCCAATGAAGTAATTCTATTTCAATATCTCTATTTCAGCTCTGCTGCAGAGCCGCCCGCTGGTCCCAGGACTGGGATCCCTGCTGTCAGCAGAGCTCTGACATCAGGAGAAGTGGAGGGCGGGGGGCAACTTTAGATGTGAATACCATAAAGGTTTGAGATATGGGAGTTGTGCCACGTAATTAATTTTTTTGAAACTATACAAAACAAACAATTTTTATGGGACATTAGTGTCCCTTTAACTATCCAGTTTAAACCAGTACATATGTGAAATAAATGTCACAAAGTAAAATAAATCACACTACCACAGTATATAAATCCTTCTCTAAATACCAGAGAGGTGTACTTTTGCTGTTGTTGCCTAGCGAGACCAGCTGTACCTCACTGAGGAGACCTAAGAATGACCGTTGTACTTCTGGGGTTTTCTGTTGTGTTTGCTGTGTTTTTTATTTATTTATTTATTTTGGACAATGTTGCCGCTATGGGTGAAGTCAACTCAATGTCTTCTTTTCATTCACCCGTTAGAACTAGATTGTGAAATTAATGAGTAGTGACTACTCCTAGAACCAACTCATCTTGGTGAATATTCACTTTTGTGCTTCTCCACAATCTGATAAAAACTATAGCGATTTGTGTAATTTACGACCCATTCAATTCTATTGAAGCACATTTTTTTGTTGTGAGGAGGTGTGATCTAGAGACAGGATTGAAAAGATCACAAGAAAGTGCAGAGAGCTGACTGTCACAAGTCAATGGGCAGTTCTTTCTCTAGTGTTCAGATTTGAGTGCTCTTGTGTTTTCATTCTGGGACTGTCCACAAGGAGGCTGCCCTAGAAGTGTGTCATACATTTAAAATATGGGGCTGCCCCGGGCAATCCTGGGGTGGTCATGCGATATGTAATTTTACTTAATGACCGCAAGAAGTAAAATGGGACCGACAGAAACCTCTCCATTCATGAACAATATATTTTATATATTTACATTAAGGTTAGATTGATCTGGTTCTGTTTTAAAGTATGAGCAAAATTATGACTTACCCTGCACTAAGGTGAAATAAACTCTCAAATCCCTATGATATTTCATGGAGCATATGCACTGTGATCCTTCCAGGTCGAAAAAGAGGCTCTATAGAATAACACTGGAATTGGATATCGTCTCGGTGGGCAGTTTCTCTTATATACCTTACCTTGGTAATTAACCCCTCCTGTCATAATGGTTTTTTCAAACTCTCTTTATCTCACTCCAACAGCTTGGGCCACCAGCTATAATACACACATCCCATCTGCCAACTTCCTCAAAAACTAGGCATCATGTTGCGGGAGGAGATGCAGGAATATGTGGATGTCAGTCGGGAGATTGTCAAGGTCATGGTGTCAGACTCTGCAGCTGGAGCCCTGAAGAAGAGCTTGGACCGTCAGGAAGCCATGATCGACTCACTCTTAGACACTGCAACCCAAGCCTCAGAGCTCATCAGAGGTACTTGTTTAAAGAAACACTAACATCTATGGTGTAATATACACTTACAAATAATTAATATTTATTTAGTTCTAGGCTAGTTTCCATAAACAACAAAGGGCTTTGAGCCTTACTTTCCAAGCTAAACTCTGAAGCAAACCAGCTACACCATAGTGTTCAAATGAAGGTTCAGCAAGTATCCATTGATTTAAATGGGGCATTTAAGCACTGGAATTGGGGTAGTCAATTGTCCAATAACCAACTTTTGGTTACTTCAACTCCCATCATTATGTAAGTTGTTGTCCCCAACAGCTGAGTTTGGCATTTGACTAACTCTGCCCAAATGTGTAGGAGTACTCTGACAATCAAGGAGTTTAAAAACTCCATTTAAATCCATGAATATTTTAATTTGAACCTGTTGATGCGGTTGGTTTGCTTCAGAATTGAGTATCTTTAGCTTGATGAACATAGCCCCTTATGCTCAAAAGAAAAGATGAGTCAAACCAGCTGCACTCTGGGTGACAAATAGCAATTCTCGTTGATTTAATTGATTGGGAGATTCTACAATTCAGAAGTTATACCATTTCAAAATAGGGATTGTCCCAACTTACTTTTATACACAAATTGAGCTTTTAACCCCCTTTAATGATGGCAGCGTCAGCGACTCATTGATTCACAATGAGTTGGAGCCCTCTATATAGCATTCAGTGAGTAAAAAGCCCCATTTGCATCTATGGAGTCTGTCCTTCCCTCTGCGAGATCGCGCACATGTGAGAGCACGTGTGGGTGTATGCTTGTCTGTGTGTGAGCGAGAACACATGTAGTGTGTGTTTGTTTTGCATTTTTTTGTATAGCGTAAAGCTTATTGCGTATATCGTTTTGCATATTCCTTATAGTTTTTTTTGAGTATTATTGTGTTTTTGTGTATAGCATTTTGCTTATACCGTTTTACATACACTTTTATGCATATTGCATTGTGTGTGTTATATGTAGTGTGTGTGTGTGTGTGTGTGTGTGTGTGTGTGTGTGTGTGTGTGTAAAGAAGGTCCAGCAATTACTTGCAGAGATTTTCACAGTCGTGGCCACTTCTGTGAAAATCATGCCACCATGAATGGGCCTATGGGAGCACTAGTATGTATAATAACTATATATATTTTTATAACTATAATGGGTGCAACTTCTTTAAAGGGATAGTAAAACAAGTATAGTATTAAAAAACTATAAATTACTTGCACCAAGTCTTATCTCTCAAACCTCTATGGTTTGAGAGATATAAGCTGTCAAAATTCCCCTTTCCCTCCCCTTGCATGTATGTCAGCTTTTCGAGTTAGAGAAGGAAATCCCATTCAACAGACCGCCCTGCGCTCTTCAGCAGCGCAGTGATCACGCTAGTTAGACAGAAATACTTCATTTGAACGGTCTACAACATGCGCCTGGTTTGCAAGAACATGTTGTAGACCGTTCAAATAAAGTATTTATGTCTAACTAGGATGTTCTGTGGGTCTTCTGACTGGATCTGATAGCTTCTCGGTTGAACTGCAAGGCTCCACTGTTTTGCGCCAGATCTTGGGTCCGTCTTGCTGTTGCCATGGTAGTGATGGTCATTCTGTGGCAATTTTCCCGAGTGTATGTATTTCCTCTTTCATCTGATTCCTAAGGTATTGCGACAAGTCAGGATGGAGTGGGCTCATATCATTCTGATCAACCCATTCTGCCCTCGCTGGGCGTGATTCTTGGATCTTCTCAATCTAGCTCTTCTTCCAGACCTCTTTCCTCTAGGTCCTCTGCATCACCCGGAAATATAGAAGTTGTCTTTGATGGCTTGGATCTTGAAGCCTTAATCCTGAGGAAAGACATTTCTCAGATTCTGTTATTGCACTATGATGAAGGCTAGCAAGGCAATTTCACCCAAGGCTATCATAGGGAATAGTCCTTGTTTCACAAGTGGTGTGAAGACCAGTGGTCATGACCACATCCCTTTTGTCTTCAGGTTGTTTTGGCCTTTCTTCAGGATGGGCTTCAGAAAGGGCTTGGCCTTGGAGCAGAAATCTGGACTTTTTTTTCAGAGGCATATTGCTGTTCTAAAGACTTTGTCATATAAAGATCTCTTTCTTATTTTTCAAATTCCCTTTGGGTTTCTCTCTGAAGTTGTTTATGAATTTCACATTAACCAGGAAATTGTTCTTCCTTTTCTCTGTCCAACTTTGGCTAACAGACAGGAGCAGGAGCTTCACTGTATAGGTGATTGAACATTCATTGAATGGAACCTTTCTGAATATCTGGCTTGCTTTGTCATTTTTGAAGGCCCTGGTGCAGGCCATGCTGCATCAAAGGTAAAGGTGACTTCTTGGATCAAGGCGACCATTCGGAAGGCCTTTGTCCTTAGGAAAAAGCCTTTGCTTTTAAGAGTCGCTGCTTATTCAAGTAGATCAGTGGGTGGTTGCTTCCTGAGCCTATAAGAACCAGGCCTCTGTGTAGCAGTTTTACAAGGCAGCAGTGTGCTCATCCCTTCCCACTATTGCTAAACACTACAGAATCAATGTTCTGACTTCAGCTGAAGCCAGTTTTGGATGGAAGGTCCTACAGGCCATAGTGCCTGTGTAAGTGTCCTTCCTTTATTTTCATCCAGTACTGTTTGTGCTGTTACTTCCTCTGGTGTGTCAGTGTCCGCTGATACCTGAGGTTCATTATTTTTCCAGTTTGTCGCTGTTGACAATGGTTTGTGTTTTGAGGGTTTATTTCTCTCCCTCCTTGGAATTTTTCTGGGATAGCTTTGGTGTATCTCATGGTTCATATGTCCCACAGTGGACCAAAGAGAAAAGGAAGTTTTTGTGTACTTACAAATAAGTAATTTACTCTTAGTACAAGTGGAAACAGCACTTCCCTCTAGGAGAAAAAAACAAGTTTTCAGTGATCAGGGGTCCTTTGGGTTCAGGTGACCACCTTCTTGCCCTATTCTTAAAACTGAGCATGTCTTGTAGGGGGTATAGTGAAGTAGGGAGTCTCCACTTCTATAGAGCTCTTCTGGGGGAAGAAACTTTACCCCATATGGACTAAGAGAAAAGGATATATTGGTAAGTACACACATTCCCTTTTTCCTTCTGAGTAAAACAAAAGAACTCCCACTTTTGGGATGTTTTTTCATTCAAAGGTTTTTACAGTTCAGTTTTGTTAATTGCAATTTCTCTTGTCACATGTGGAACATAGGAACCATGGGGTAGAGTTCCTTCCTCCAGAGTGCAGGACACTTCAAAAAAGACAAGTCCATTGAGACGGAGACTTCCTTCCAGCATTACCCCTGCCCCTCAGTTTCAAGCGATCCTAGACTCGGTAAAAGGGCAAGCTGGGACTGTTCTCCTGGGCTGTATAATATCCCATTAGGTGGACTTCCATTAACTGGTTTCCTTGAAGTTGGATTGCCCAGTTCACAGGTGTATTTCTGGACAATTTCCCTGTGGAGGTTGATTTTATTAAGTGTAAGCACTTGGAGGGTTGACTTTTACATTCCATATATTTAGCCATCTTTGGCTGCAGTCAGAAACTCCCCACACACTAAATGTACTTGAGCTAATTACAGGCCAAAAAGGGAAATAAATCTTGTACCACTTGGCCAGCTACACTAAGATGCCTCTACAATTCCTCTCAGAGTAGGTTGACACCGATGAGGTGAATGTAGATTCTGCTTTGTATTTTGTGGATGCTTATGGGGAAGACCCTTGCCACTCAGCTGAGGGGCTTATCAGAGCCTTTTTAGAGACTTTGCTGGGCTGATATAGGGTCTTCCTTGCTGGACATCTTCCAAGGCAGCAAAAGGGAATCACCCATTTTTCCTCATCATTGTTTGGAACACATCTCGTAAACGCACTTACAACATTTTGTCCTTTCTCTGCTGAGGCCTTTTCCCAGTGGGCTACTCCACCTGCCATTGATCCCAATCTATCACCTTGCCTATGGTAGATGCAAGACTGATGCAAGGATTTTTGCCACCCTAGGCAAAACCTAATTTTGCCGTCCCCTTGGCTCTGCCCCTTGTGTCCTACCCCTTTATGCCCCACCCCTGTATGTGTATAAGTGTCAGTGTGTTTGTGTGTTCGCCATATGTGTATGTGTGTCAATGTGTATGCTTGACTGTATTTGTATCAGTGTGTTAGTATGTGTGCGTGTGCTTATCTCTCTCTGTGTGTGTGTGTGTGTGTGTGTGTGTGTGCGTGCCAGTATGTGTGAGAGTGTGTGTGAGAGTGTGTGTGTGTGTGTGTGTGTGTGTGTGTTTCTCTGTATGTGTATGTGTGTCAGTATGTTAGTTGGGCAGTATGTCTGTTTTTCACACATATATAAATCTTGTGTTCAAACCTGATATGCATGATACTGTGTAATTACAGCCACAGTGTTTTTGTGTCTATCACAAAGAGGGGGTATTTCTCAACAAAACCAACAGCACAATTGGGACCAGATAAAAATTTACCATTTTCAATTGGGCTTTTAACCTCTTGAATGCATTGAAGACATCTCTAGAATTCAAGGGGTTAAAAGCCCAATTCTCCTCATTGGAAATGTTAGGAATTATTTATTCCCTATGGTGCAGTTGGTTAGACCCAGAATTAAACATTTTATGTTACATATATAAATACATACACATACATATATACTGGTTTCCCATTAGCTGGACATAAGGCAGTCAGTGAGCTCCCTCTAGTTCCGTCACTTGGTTGGTGAAGTTGATGGGAGTAGTTGATGCCTTACCTGTACCTGGGAGGTGGTGGTCCTGCTCATTGCTGGCTGTTCCTTCATGGCTGACTGCCTGACTCCTTAACCCTTTGAGCGCCAGAGAGATATCCAACACTTTATTGCAGTGCAATGTGTAGAATACCTCTGTGGTGCAAACGTACTTTTTACTCTGAGTGCCAGAAAGGTATCCAATATGTATACCTCTCTGGTACTCAAAGGGTTAAGAGGCTGATTCCCGATTTGGAGGTTAGATGTCTAACAAAGTTATGGTAGGATACAGGTTTTATTACAATGGGTTAACAGGACAGTGGTAGAAAATTATACAAAGTGCAGTAAAATGAGCTGTGGTAGTCTGTTTCATTTCAGCCTACCTACTTTTCCACTCTGCCCCGATGCTTCGCAACGAGCATACATAAAACTAGAAGGCAGCTTGAGTCTGTTTATTACTAACGCAGATATAAAGAATATATTATCCGTTTTTAACCTTCTTATTGTCAGTCAGCTCCACAGTCTGTAATTGTACAGTGAGTCACGGTCTTCATAATTCCACATGCACATAAAAAGCAGCCGCCCAGCCGGCACATTAGCCGGGCACTGCAGCGCTCTTGGGGGCGGCAGGAGGAGGCTTTCTTGGCGCTCGCTTTTTTCAGAGCTGCACCTCTCTCTCTCCCCTTAAGTTTCTTCAGCAGCCGCTGATGTGCATGTGGCTCTGATTGCTCCCCCACTAGATGTGCGCCCTAGACTGGCACCTACCTCGCCTATAGGTGGCTACTGGGGCTGCATTGTGAACCATTTTCACTACAGCTTGGGTCGCTAGAGCCATGGCTATCTGGGGTGAACAACTGTCAGATACCCTTGTGGGGGATTTTCCTAAAGAGGAACTGCTGGTCATGCTAGCCAACATCATGGAAGCCAATGCATGCCTTACTGAGGAGGCCTTCAATGCCGCTAGGATTTATGGAAAGTCCTCAGCCCTTTCAATGGCTGAGCCTTGCACCTGGTGGCTCAAGATTTGGTCAGCAGACTAACCTTCCAAAAATTCTTTGGTGTCTCTTCTTTTTGTAGGAAGATAGTTTTTTGGGTGTGAACTAGACAAGGTCATTAGTGACTCTCCTGGATGCAAAAGCACTCTCTTGCCTCAGATTGCACCTAAATATACCTTTTTTTCCTAAGAACACAATTGGTTTTCTTTATCCCTGCCAGTTCAGGACATCTAGGATTCAAATCTCTCAGGCTTTTCAGGCCCACCCCATCCCAAAGCCCAAACAGGTTAGACAGGACACGAAACCTAATGTTGACAAGCCCACCACTGCATGGATCATGAAGTTCTGGTCCACTGTTACCTTGTAGGGGGGCAGACGCCATCTTTTTCAAGATGCATTGGAGTTTTCTGTGACGGGCCAGTGGTTTTGCAAGTTATTTCAGAAGGGTTTCACCATAGACCTCATATCCCTTTTGCCTCACTGTTTATTTTTGTCCTGCGTTCCTTGAGATCCAGTTCTGGCACATCTTATAGACACAGTATCCTCCCTGTTTGAAAAACAGGTGCTGGTTCCTGTTCCAGCTCAAGAACACTTCGCCGGATTTTGCTCCAAACTTTTAGTGTTCCCAAATAGGATGGCGGCTGCCATCGTATTCTGGACATGAAGTGTCTCAACCAGTATGCACTAGCTCTGCTCTTCAAGATGAAATCTCTGTGATATATTATCACTTCCATCTGTCCAGGAGAATCTTTTGCCTCCCACAGGACTTCTATCTTCACTTCCTGATTCATCCACACTATTAGTGCTTTCTACGCTTTGCTTTTGACAGTAGTCATTACCAATCCACCCCTCTCCCCTTCTGACTAGCATCTGCTCCAAGAATTTTGACGAAGGTTATGGCTACTTCGGCAGCCCCTGTCTGTGCTTGAGCGATATCATTGACGACTCCACTTAGATAACCATCTACTCAAGGCTTCCTTGGAAGCCATGCTCAGCTCTCAGATTCATGACTGCATCCTCATCCTGGAGCAACACTGTTGGGTGCTCACTCTCAAGAAACCCTTATGGTACCTTCTCCGGTCCTGTATTTCTGGGACATGAGCTTTGATACCCTCCAACGGAGGGTATTTCTGTAGAAAGACAAGATGCAGGCTCTGTCTCTTCATGTTTATTCAAACGATATTCTGGCCATTGGCTATGGTAAGGGATTACATGAGAGTCCTAGGTCACTTGGTCCTTGCTCTGTAAACCATCCTTTATTTTCAGGTCCACACGATGGAGTTACAGCTGGACATTCTTAGGAGCTGGTCAAGACCTGCTCTCACCTGTCTCATGCCATGTCCCTGTCTCAACAAGCAAAGGAAGATATTCACTGGTGACTTCATTGGTAATATTCTTTGGTCATCAGGGGGTCAACTTTAACTATATCCCACTACGGATTTAGCTAGTATTCCAAGCTGGACATTATGGCTTAGTTTTAGAGCTATATGAAGGGATCCATTCTGTGTATCCATTTTGTTTTCTGCCATTTCACAAGTGCAGTGCTCGTCTGTTTTTGCTAGTATTTAATGTACTGCTAAATTGATCATAGGTGTCCTGTAATATTTCATTTTTGTATGTAAATTATCATTTATAATTTTACTACTTTGATTTAATACTTTTTTTTTAAATGTAATGTCATAATAATTATCTTCTTCTAGAGTTCCTGGCTGTGGAGGAAAAAGTAGCACAGACACTTCTGGACACTGAGGAAGCAAAGAAAAAATCTTTTTCTAAACTCCAGAAAATCGAGAGAGAACTTCATGAGGCCAGCGAGAAAAATGAATCCTTACAAACAAGCATCAAATATCCTTAATAAATCTGCCACAATGACACACACGAGAGCTGTGGGATGTGGAGTATCCAACTGCAGGGTGACACAGACAGGAGAGGAGAACTGTGTGTCATGCAGTCTTTCACTCCTACTGCAGGGCATCACAGTGTGGTGGAAACAATGGACATGGAGTCTGTCCCTCCCACTGTAGGGTGACACAGACAGGAGGGAGCTATGGGACATGGAGTTTGTCCTTCCCACTTCAGGGTGACAGACAGGAGGGAGCTATGGGGCATGGAGTCTGTCCCTCCCACTGCAGGGTGACACAGACAGGAGGAAGCTATGGGACATGGAGTCTCACCCTCCCACTGCAGGGTGACACAGACAGGAGGGAGCTATGGGACATGTAGTGTGTCCCTCCCACTGCAGGGTGACACAGACAGGAGGGAGCTATGGGACATGTAGTGTGTCCCTCCCACTGCAGGGTGACACAGACAGGAGGGAGCTATGGGACATGTAGTCTGTCCCTCCCACTGCAGGGTGACACAGACAGGAGGGAGCTATGGGACATGTAGTGTGTCCCTCTCACTGCAGGGTGACACAGACAGGAGGGAGCTATGGGACATGGAGTCTGTCCCTCCCACTGCAGGGTGACACAGACAGGAGGGCACTATGGGACATTTAGTCTGTCCCTCCCACTGCAGGGTGACACAGACAGGAGGGAGCTATGGGACATGGAGTCTGTCCCTCACACTGCAGGGTGACACAGACAGGAGGGAGCTATGGGACATGGAGTCTGTCCCTCCCACTGAAGGGTGACACGGACAGAAGGGAGCTATGGAATATCATATAATTTTTTCCCTGACTATCTTTACATTCCTACAAAGAGATCTGGAGGAAATGAAGGGTGTGGAAGAAGAGATTGCTGAGATGCAGCGTGAGTCCAATGAAGACACTACAATAGTCATCCCCTCTGCAGTGTAAGGAACATTTATTACTGGATATGTTATCAGGGAATTTTACCTCCGTTCACAAGTTTCTGAGAAGGGGGCTCAGAAGCAGTTATGCACATATTTAGTCTGTGACGAGGGTGGCACACCCTCAGATATACAGTGGTACATGCATGCACTAGAACAAAGGTAGGCATCCTAAGTCTTCACAGTTGTTAACCCTTTGAGTGCCAGACAGGTGTATAATGCATTGGACACCTTTTTGGCACTCAAAGGGTTAATGACTACAATTCCCATCATCCCCAACCAGCCATTGTTTTAGGATGATGGGAGTTTTAGTCTCCAGCTACAGAGCCAAAGGTTGCCTACACCTGCACTAGACATAATGAAAAACACACTGGGTCTGATGTTGGAGGATGAACTGGAGTAACCCTGGGGCAACCAATAAAAATTCACATTAATTTAAATGGAGGTGTAAACCCCTCCAATGCTAGTGAGGTCTACGCAATGCATTGTGAAGCAGTGTACTAAAACCTTTCCAGCATTTCATGAGGGCAACATTCTGATCTCAACCTTTTCAACAATTTTTATTGAGCCTTTTTAGTATGTCGCCCAATAGAGGGCAACATCTCAATAGTAAACCTGTATGCCCCAGGACTAACAATGAAAAACACTGCATTAGTGCGTAACCTCTGGGGTGTTAGTCATTATAACATTCTAATATTTAAGCTGTAATAAAATTGCAAAGCATCTCCACCCTTGTTTTTACTGGAAAAAAAAAATGTGTGTGTGTGTGTATATATATATATATATATATATATATATATATATATATATATATATATATATATATATATATATATACATACATACATACAGTGGGGCAAAAAAGTATTTAGTCAGCCACCAATTGTGCAATTTCTCCCACTTAAAAAGATGAGAGGCCTGTAATTTTCATCATAGGTACACTTCAAGTATGAGAGACAGAATGAGACAAAAAAATCCATAAAATCACATTGTCTGATTTTTAAAGAATTTATTTGCAAATTATGGTGGAAAATAAATATTTGGTCAATAACAAAAGATCATATCAATACTTTGTTATATACACTTTGTTGGCAATGACAGATGTCAAACGTTTTCTGTAAGTCTTCTAAGGTTTTCACACACTGTTGCTGGTATTTTGGACCATTCCTCCATGCAGATCTCCTCTAGAGCAGTGATGTTTTGGGGCTGTCGCTGGGCAACACGGACTTTCAACTCCCTCCAAAGGTTTTCTATGGGGTTGAGATCTGGAGACTGGCTAGGCCACTCCAGGACCTTGAAATGCTTCTTACGAAGCCACTCTTTCGTTGCCTGGGCAGTGTGTTTGGGATCATTGTCATGCTGAAAGACCCAGCCACGTTTCATCTTCAATGCCCTTGCTGATGGAAGGAGGTTTTCACTCAAAATCTCATGATACATGGCCCCATTCATTCTTTCCTTTACACGGATCAATCGTCCTGGTCCCTTTGCAGAAAAACAGCCCCAAAGCATGATGTTTCCACCCCCATGCTTCACCGTAGGTATGGTGTTCTTTGGATGCAACTCAGCATTCTTTCTCCTCCAAACACGACGAGTTGAGTTTTTACCAAAAAGTTCTACTTTGGTTTCATCTGACCATGTGACATTCGCCCAATCCTCTTCTGGATCATCCAAATGCTCTCTAGCAAACTTCAGACGGGCCCGTACATGTACTGGCTTAAGCAGGGGGACACGTCTGGCACTGCACGATTTGAGCCCCTGTTGGCGTAGTGTGTTACTGATGGTAGCCTTTGTTACTTTGGTCCCAGCTCTCTGCAGGTCATTCACTAGGTCCCCCCGTGTGGTTCTGGGATTTTTGCTCACCATTCTTGTGATCATTTTAACACCACGGGGTGAGATCTTGCGTGGAGCCCCAGATCGAGGGAGATTATCAGTGGTCTTGTATGTCTTCCATTTTCGAATATTTGCTCCCACAGTTGATTTTTTTCACACCAAGCTGCTTGCCTATTGCAGATTCAGTCTTCCCAGCCTGGTGCAGGTCTACAATTTTGTTTCTGGTGTCCTTCGACAGCTCTTTGGTCTTGGCCATAGTGGAGTTTGGAGTGTGACTGTTTGAGGTTATGGACAGGTGTCTTTTATACTGATAAGTTCAAACAGGTGCCATTAATACAGGTAACGAGTAGAGGACAGAAGAGACTCTTAAAGAAGAAGTTACAGGTCTGTGAGAGCCAGAAATCTTGCATATTTGTAGGTGACCAAATACTTATTTTACCGAGGAATTTACAATTAATTCATTAAAACTCCTACAATGTGATTTCCTGTATTCTTTCCCCCCATTCTGTCTCTCATAGTTGAATTGTACCTATGATGAAAATTACAGGCCTCTCTCATCTTTTTAAGTGGGAGAACTTGCACAATTGGTGGCTGACTAAATACTTTTTTGCCCCACTCTATGTATGTGTGTGTGTATATATATATATATATATAAAAAATTTATTATTATTTTTTTTTTCCTCCAATTAATAATAAAGGTTTACTGACCCTTTAAGTCTTTGTGTGCCAGAGTAGTGTGGAAGAATCCTCTGGCAATCAAAGGGTGAAATCATCCCTCATGTGCCACTGGAAACAGGTGTCTGACTACAAACGTCTTAACCCTTTGAGTGCCAGAGAGGTATCCAGTGTGTTACCGCTCTGGCACTACAAGGGTTAATAAAGTAGCTTACGATATAAAAGGCACTCTTTCCCCCTTAAAACATTTTTATTATAAAATAAAAAAAGTGATAGTAATGTTTCACAATAAAAGCAGCTCCAATTAATCTTCATAGTATTTGAGCCATAGAGTTATTTCAATACTGTCAGAGTTGTACTTCAAGACTGATGTGAATGCTGAAGTTTCCCCCTCCAGTCCCTTTTACCTAGTGTAACACTGCTCACCTCAGATGTGGAATCTGGTCTCTTGACAGGACAGGTCACAGCAAGGGACAATCTTCTTACTGTGGGCATAAGGAAAACCCTGCCCCCCCCCCCCTGATAGGTTTTCAGGTTTTTCCTTATGATCACTGAAGATTGTCCCTCTCTGAGATCCATCCGGGACAGTCTTGCTGCTCTGAGGTGAGCAGTGTTATATCAGTAAAAGGGGCAGGAGGGGGAAACTTTATCATTCAATTACTCTTGAACTACAACTCTGACAGTACTGAAATAACACTCTCCATGGCCCAAATACTATTGATATTAATTGGAGCTGCTTTTATTGTGAAACATTACTATTCCATTAAATAGTCCTGATTTCTGTGGAACAGGGATGAACTGACAGCTGCTGGTGAAATCCTCCGTTGCTTTGCCATAACGTTTTTACCTCTCGTTTTTTTACAGGTATTTGGCAAAACTGTTTCATAACGTAACAAAAATTGATTGGGATTATAACTGTGATCCCACACTCATCAAAGGCAGTATCCTTTTCATTATCTGTACTTTAGAGAGTTTTGTTTTATGTTTGTTTGTTTGTCTGCCCCTTCCCCTCCAGCAAAAACACTGGATGTAATGAGAAAAACTGGGACAAACCAACTGCTCAGTAGGTGACAACTAAATATATTTACTCATATGATTTTCAGTCATGCTTTTTAACCTTTTGAATGCTGAGAAGGTCTTCACTGCATTTCTTAGCGATACATCAGAGACGTCACTAGCTTTGCAGGGGTTAAAAGCACATTTAAATCAGTTGCCCCAAAGTGACACCACTTTCATTCTTTTATACGTAAGGCCCATGGTCTCCTAATATACTAAGGACGTTTTTCCACAATCTTCTGTTTCCCTAACACACATTCTGGAACTTTTAGGTGACCTCTAACATAAGGTCATTTGTCCAGGACTTATTGTGGGTAAAAATACAGAACTATGAAGCTATTCTTAGGTCTCCCAATGAGAATGACAGACTATGTCTTGAATGAATGCGAGAAGCCCAACGTATTGTTTCTCAGTGTATTAGAGACTTTTCTTGCATTCGTGGATAAAAGGCCCATTTAAATCAGTGATCATTTTAATTTGTCCCCCCATGTTTAAGTTTATTTGCTCCATAATTGTTCAATTTCTTCTTAGTTCATCAGACTCCTTGATTGTGCCAACTGTCTGCCTTAATCCATGTAGATCAGTGGTTCTCAACCTGTGGGTCAGGACCCCTTCGGGGGTCGAATGACTATTTGCCAGGGGTCCCCTAAAACCATCAGATATTTATACTTCAATTCATAACAGTAGCAAAGTTACAGCGATGAAGGAGCATCGAAAATAATGTTACTGTTAGGGGTCGCCACGACTTGGGAAATTTTATCAAAGGGTCACGGCACTAGAAAGGTTGAGAACCACTGATGTAGATAGAAGAGTAACATGAGGTTGAAGACATCACAGAGTAAACGGAGTTGACGTGCGTGAATGAGTTGATATAATAGAGCATCTTAAAGAGAGGAGAACATAGGAACACATGGCAGGGCTGTGCACATGAAATGGAAATGTGAACATGGCTACATCCAAAGCTTTAAGATTAGATCAGTGGCACTATTTTCTATTACATTTTTAACAAAAATGAATGGTGAATCTCATGTATGTTTATTGAAATTTGTATGTACTTTACTATTTATTCTCATTGAGATTTAGTGAACTAAGAATTACTATTTCTGTATATTTCTCTATCATCTTTGTCGGACGCAGGGACCATGGGGTTATGGAGTATGCCTTTAGGAGGCAGGGCACTCTAAGAAAAACTCCTCCCACTTCCTAGTGGCTGACACCCCTTCACCTGTAGCCCTACCATTAGAGTGTCTATCAAGATGTTCAGGGTTTCCCTTTCCAATCAAGGATTTTATCAAATTAATTTTATTTTATTATTTTATTATTAAATTGCATAATATCACAGGAGCCCTCACATTGTTGGGAGAGTCCTTAGGTGTTAACTCCACATTTATTACTTACAAGACCCATTGGGACAGTATTTCACACATAACTGTGGAGGTCCAATCTAAGACGTTGCCTTAGAGGAAACATTTTCCTCAGCTTTACCACTATTATAAGCTAACACTTTCCATACATCAGTCCCAGACAACAGATACCAAATTGGTTGGGGTTTTTTTTTTTGTTTGTTTGTTTGTTTATTTTTCCACAGAAATCCACATATTATTTTATATTGTCTCTTTTAGTAGCTCCACTGGGTAACCACATTTATAACCTAATAATTCCTTCTACATTAGTCCCATTGTGATAATATTTATAAAATTGGCATATTCCTTTGTGTGCCTATGGAGGAGAAGAAAGCTAAGGGCAATAAAGCACTTCTGACTTATGGTCTTCTTGTGTTACTAAAGTATAAAAAAATTTATCATTGTGTGTTTAAATTTTTAGACTCTGATACTAATAGGGCTACCACTTCAAAAGAATTGCCCCAAATCTTGAACCAGAGTGGCCTAAGGCCTTACCTGGTTCAATAGCCAATACCTTAGAGAGAGTATTAGACATATGGCTAACGGAAACACAGGCAATACCTCAGATTTGCCTTCCAAAACCAACACTCAATTTGTGGCACGTCCCTTCGGGCTAGCCACAGCACTGAAAGTGTTTACCAAAGTGATGGCTTCTTTTATGGGGTCCCTCTGATCCAAGGGAGTAAACATGACTTCATACCTGCAGGATCTGTTACTAAAAGCTCTGTCCCAGGAGCTAAATCAATGGCATTTTTATCTAACCTTACTAACCATGAAGAATTGTGGTTTGATTATCAACCTAAACAATTCTCAATTGGTACTGTGTCAACAGAGTCAATTCTTCAGACTGATATTCAGTACCGTGAAGCAAAGGGTGAAATTACCTCACGAGAAATTTTTGGATCTCCAGGAGAAAATCCAGATGTTTCTCATACAACCAGACATCAGGCATTGCATGATTGTGGGAAAAAGGGTAGCCACAATAGAAGCAGTTCCATTTGTTCAGTTTCATATGAGGCCTCTACAATATATAATCGTATTTGGAAAATTATATTTTTCCTTCTGTTCTCACAAAGGACTAGAACCATTACTTTAAAATCTCACACAATACTCAGTTTTGCCCCTTTTCACCTTATGTGAAGTGGTGGGTGTGTATTATAACAGAGAAAATAATAATACAAAAAAAAAATAAATATATAATCTCAAAATGTCTGCTTCCCTTCCTCCACCCAACTCAACATGCTGCCACCATCCCCTCCCTCTACTCCCTCCCTCTGGAGGCATCTGGGATGTCTGTCCAGTGGGCAGTATGTTTGCATTTGCAGCCCTCTTCCTGTATCCCCCTGTGAGAACCTGTTAATTCAAGATAATGGTAGTGCCCTTTGAGGACCTGAAGGTCCTCGCAGGGCACAACTGTAGGTCTATGCAGTGGATCTACTAATGTTTTTTGGTGGGTAGAGGGGAGGGAAAATTGTGGGTTAAATTTACACCTGTGTATTATACATGGGTGTGTATTATATCTGAGATTTTACTGTACTTTTCCACCTTCCTTCCTTATTAGAGTTCTTGCAAACAGGCCTGGAAAAGGGTCTAATGGTTAACTCCATGAAAGTTTAGGTTTCAACACTGTCAGTTGTTTTTCAGGGAAAAGTTGCCACTATCCCTGAGATTCAATCATTTCTTTGGGGGGTAAACAGAATAGCCCCCCCACCCCACCCTTCATACAGCGAACCTATTCCACCACGGAAATTAAATTTAGTACTAGAGGCTCTTCAGTCCTCTCCATTCAAGTCTTTATCAGCCTTTATTAAAGACCTGACCTTCAAAACCGTATTTCTCACAGCAGTTGTTTCAGTGAGACGAGTTTCAGAACTCAGCTCGCCATCCTGTGCATCACTGTACCTTATCTTCCATCATGATAAAGTTGTTTTTAGAACTGTTCCGGAGTTCCAAACAAAAGTGGTTTCAGCTTTCCAACCCGTCCAACAAAAAAGAGGAATCGATCCATACATCAGATGGGGTGAGATGTCTGTGACAATATGTCCAAGATAAG
Source organism: Rhinophrynus dorsalis (assembly GCA_037306005.1). Lineage (NCBI taxonomy): Eukaryota > Metazoa > Chordata > Amphibia > Anura > Rhinophrynidae > Rhinophrynus > Rhinophrynus dorsalis. The sequence continues at coordinate 513,751,201 of CM074721.1, forward strand.
GACATCCGAATCACTATTTGTTATTCCAGAAGTCCCTAGAAAGGGCAGACCAGCATATAAGACACCCATTGCTGCATGGCTTAAACATACTATATTAGACAAGTGTACAGACTAAAATCTGTTCCAGCACCTTTCAGGATCACCGCTTATTCAACTGGGTCCACCAGTACTTCATGGGCCTTGCTACTGTCACCCAGTTGTGCAAAACAGCAACATTATCATCTTTTCATACTTTCACAAAGTTAACATTTTTGCATTTTAAGATGCCAGTTTTGATTGCAAGGGTTCAGAGGCCACTGTTCAGTTGTTTTCTTTCCCTCCCTCTGTTTTTGGGACTGTTTAGGGACATCCCCATTGTCCCTGATTCTTTCAATGATGATAGAGAAAACTGGATTTTTTACTTACTGATTAAATCCTAAAAACTAATTGGGTGAGGATGCCATGCCATTCTTGACTCTGTTTTTAGTGTCTATTCCCTTGCTGACTCTGCTAAATGAAAACGAACGGTCGATCTGGAAGGGAGGGGGTTAGCCACTAGGAACTAGGAGTCTTTTAGTGCTGTATATCCTAAAGGGGTACTTACAGAGTAGCAATCTCTTAATCACTGAGTTAGTAAAGTGTATGGGAATAGCTGTAAAAGTGGTCATGAAGCTTAAAGGAGAAGTAAACTTTTTTTTTTTTTTTTTTTTTTTTTTTTTTAATTAAATGGGGGGGAAAAAATGTATTGTAGGACTTTTTCCTGGTAACTAAATCAAGGGTGTTCCCACTGTTAGGCATGCATTTTTCCAGAGTTATTACAGTTTAAACCAGTGTTTCTTAATATTGGTCCTCAAGGAATACCTAGATTTTAGGCTTTCAGAATATCCCTGCTTAAAGTGTTAGTAATGTCCCAGAAAAAAATATTTATCACTTTGTAGTGCTTAAAAAGTTCAACTATATGCAACAAATCCTTTCTCTCAAACTGCTATGGTTTGAGAGAGATTCCTATTCAAAGTTCCCCCCTCCCTCCCCTTTCCCTGACATCAGCGCTGTGCTGACTGCTGGGGAATCCGGTCTGGGGACCAACTGGTGGCTCTGCAGCACAGCCGCAATCGTGTTATTTAAAAAGAATTACTTCATTGGAAAGGTCTACAAAGTGTGCCTGGTTTGCAAGCACACTTTGTAGACTATTCCAATGAAGTAATTCATTTTAAATAACGAGATTGCGGTTCTGCTGAAGAGCCTCCTCGTGTCAGCCGACGCGGATCTCCTGCTGTCAGCTTTACAGCTGATAGCAGGAAATGGCAAACTTTGAAAGCGAATATCTGTCCCTTTAATCACAGGTAATTAGTGGCTCAGTCATGATTGATTCAATTGTACGTAACCCTTTAAGTGCCAGAGAGATAGCCATTGCATTGCAACAAAATGAGTTGGATAGCTCTCTCCGGCACACAAAGGGTTAATTAGGGATGATATGTGGTGAGGGTGCCATGAAGATTGTTGTAATGAGATGGAGACCTCTCTAACATTCAAGTGGTTAACCCTTTGAGTACTAGAGAGGTATCCAACGCAGTGGGCACTCAGAGGGTTAAAGGTCCCATTTAAATCAATGGGTGTGTTAGGAATTTTTATTTGTCCCCTATGGCGCAGTTGGTTTGCACCAAAATGCCTCCATTTCCTCTTACTACTTGAGCCTATTTGATTCATGTCTTTCTGCCTTCCACATCAGTAGCCATAGTTTCCTTGACTAGATTTATTCTTCAGTTCACTATGGAGGAGAGATTGCTCAGCCCATCAGCATAGACAGCACCCAGCACTCCAAATTCTTCATCTGCAATTACCTATGGAACTTGTTGTCAACAGAGTGGTAACTCCCCATCAGTCTGCCGGCTTCACCAGCGGAAATCATCACGCACTTCTGGGAACAACTCCAAAACTGTACTGCTCGAAAGCTGCAGTATGATACTAACACGGCAGCCTCCTGTTGAGTGATGGACCCTTATAGGTGATCATTTTTGAATCTGACCAGTTATACCTATGAGAATTATTTGGTTTTTAACCCACTGAAAATAATTGAAAGTGCTAGTAATGTCCAAAAATGTATTTTTAATAGATTTGTAGAGGCTAAAAAAAAATTATCATTGCCACAAACCCCATCTCTCAAACTGGTATGGTTTGAGAGATATTGGCGTCTAGCTGACAGCAGGAGAACCCAGTCCAGGGATCAGCTGGTGGCTCTGCAACAGAGCTGAAATCCCGGTATTAGAAAATAATTGCTTCATTGGAAAGGTCTGCAAAGTGTGCTTGGTTTGCAAGCACACTTTGTAGACCGTTCCCATGAAGTAGTTCTTTTCTAATAACGGGATTTTGACTCTGCTGAAGAGCCTCATTCTGTCGGCCGACATGGATCCCCTTCTGTCAGCTTTACAGCTGACATCAAGAGAAAGGGAAGGGGGAATTTGATTGCCAATATCTCTCAAACCATAGCGGTTTAAAAGATGGGGTATGTGGCAATGATCTTTTTTTTTTTTTTTTTTTTTTTTTTTTAAAGCCTCTACAAATCTATTAAAAGACATTTTTGGAGATTACGAACACTTGAAGTCAGTATTCCATTATTATTCCATTGATGTTGGGGAGATGTCTAGTACATGGCAAAGCAATGTGTTAAACGTCCCTGGCTTTTAATGGGTTTCATTGAGCATAGTTGGTTTTTCAATGGCTTTTTTTTTTTTTTCCTAATGTGTTTTAGTATTAATATTTTTTTTTTTTGCACTTGAAGGAATGGTTATGTTTTATTTTGAAAAACAGATGTATATTATAAGGCTTTTTTTTGCTGGGTTTAAAAGGGTACTCCTAGCACTAGAAGATGCTTCAATAAAAACTTATTATAGCTCAAACTTTGTTTTGTTTAAATTGGACTGCAATTTGTGATTTGGTCTCCAGGTGGTGGCGTTATCTGCTTCCTTGGTGAGTTATTATCAGGAACCAAAACCTTTCTATAGAAAGTAAACAAAAATGCAGTTTTGTGGTCTGGTCTCCAGGTTTGAGTTGTAATGCACGTTTCCCAGCCATCAGTTTCCCCAGCTTTACGCAGTAAGAAATGTAATCTATACTATAAACGAGCATGTGGTCATGTGACCATGAATTCTCTGACCATGCCTGACACGCCCCAGGGTGGCATAAAGGAGAAGATCTGCAGATCTCCTCCTGACTACCTGTTTGCAACATGCAGGGTGTCACTGTTTTGTCAAAATCTCTGCATGGACTTGGCCCGCCCTCAACTTCCCCTGATCCAAACAAAAAAAATATGGCCGACTGATGCTGCTCCACCACCACACACATCACCTCACAATGTGTTTGTTAAAAAAAAAAAACACTCCATTAAAACATACATACCCCACTCATGTCACACTTAACCCTGTGAGTCTCAGTGGTTTACACAACGCATTGCAGTGCAATGCATTGTCTATCTCTCCAGCACTCAAAAGGTTAGTGGCTGTGACACTGAACCTTTCCACATTTTTCTTTATTTCTGTTCGAGCATCAGAAACAAGGAAGGCTAATTATTTCACCTACCCTGTTCCACTGAAGGATAATTATTCCGTGTTTGTGTAAATCATTAGGTAATTACTGTTCATGTATGTGCAATGGTGTCACAGCAGGTAGGTGTGCAAAAAACAGGGCAATAATAACCAACTGCAAGCACATTAACACCTTCATTGTGAGAGGAGCCTGCAATTTAAATGAATGCGTTTTAGGCCCATCTCACAGCGATAACAAAAATGCACTGAGAAATATTCATTAAGTCAAACCTGGTTGCAATTAATTATAATCACCTTTGGTAAACGACAACAAATCGAAATAGAACAGCTTACGTCGATGCTGCGGGATGTGCTGGAGACCCGCCACTACTACCATCACACCTTCATTCAGGGAGCTCTATGCAGAGACGTACAGGGTATAGACGGAATACAAAGAGAGGGAGTTCATTCATTCACTATTTCCCACCAACAGGCGATCTACCACACAGTTTGTTACACTTTCCTCCTGTACGACCGCTATTCTAAAGACAGATCGGACTCCCTCTCTTTCTTTCTCTTTTGTCAATACTCTGTACCTCTCTGACTCAATGTGTCATTCTTTCCTGCCGACACCGTTGCTCTCTCAGCATTTCCATTCCACATTGCTCTGTGTGTCTTCTATATGTCTTGTGGTACCGACAGGCTCCCTGGCTTTCATATTGACATCAGGTATTTTTACAGGTGTAATGGCTGAAATCCCATTAAACTCGTTAAATTGTGCTTTCACACTTAACCCTTTGAGTGCCATATAGGTGTCCAACGCACATGTTGCCTTGGACACCTATGTGGCACTTAATTGTACATTGACACTTGATCCTTTACCACTGGATCGTGTGCAGTTCCACTGTCCTGAGGAGCAGTCACAAGACTGACTTAAACAAGAACCCCAGTAGCTCACCTCAGAAAGCCGATACATACCACGAAAAAGGCACTGAGGACACAAAACTTTGTTACGCTTCCAAACTCTGTGTATCACATTTAACACTTCAAAATGTTAAGAGCATCAATGCAACACATAGACTGGGATAAATTACTTAAAGGCAAAAATACTGAGGAAAAATGGTCAATTTAAATCTAGGTTGCAGAAATGTATTCAGTGTATACCAATGAGGAACAAATGCAAAAAGAGCAGATCACAGACAATGTGGTTAAATGCAAATGTAAAGAAGGAAATGGCAAGGTATAAAAGGCATTTAAACTATTGGTCTGAATGAACAGAATATTCTTTCTTGAAATAATAGAGGGAGTGCAATAAAGATTGCAAAAAGGATATTAGGTTAGCAAAAAATAGATAATGAAACTTAAATTGCAAGGGAGCACAAGACTAAAAAAAAAAAAAAAAAAACAAAAAAAAAAAAACCTAAAATAGCAAAAAATGTAAGAGGGAGTGCATTGGACCTTTCAAAAATGATATGGGTGGGTTGATTAGAGAGAATAAGGAGAAGGCTGATGTTCTAAAGGCTTTCGTTGCATCAGTATATACAAGGGAACACAAAATGGTAGAAGAAGCCGCTACAAGTAAGTCCATACCATTATCAGATATGGAGTTAACACAAGAAAAAGTCATGGTAAGAATGGACAAAATTAAGCAAAGCACTTGGTCCTGATGATATACATCCAAGGGTTCTTCAGGAACTCCATGCAGTGTTAGCAAGAACCTCTTTTTACTCTTTAAAGGGGAACTTTCACCTTTATTTATGTTGTCTTCATCTGAATGTTCCCGTGGAGTGAATCTGTAATCATTTATTTTTTAATACAATGCTGTATTGCCCAATATATTGCCATGTAAAGTTAAGTCAGTGACGTCAGCTCTGTACCGCAGCTTATCAGTCTTCTTCTGTTCACCTCCCCAAGTATTGTCTCCTTCCCACCTCCTCCGATCACGGAGGATTCCGGCATGTGACCTGGCGTGCTGTCTTGCAAATGCGCATACAGGTCATTGTATAAGTCCTTTAAGTCTTCTCAATCTACACCTCGTCCCTCGGAAAACTAATAAACTCCCTTGGGTTTCACCATCATCTCTATGCTGATGACACTCTAATATATATTTCCTCCCCTGACCTCTCCCCTTCCCTCTTGTCCCGAGTGTCTGACTGTCTGTCTGCTGTGTCTTCCTGGATGTCCTCCCATCAACTCAAACTTAACCTTGGCAAAATCGAACTAATCATCTTCCCTCCCACCACAACCAGCCTTACCCCAGATATTACCCTCACCATCAACAATACTACCATCACACCGACCCCTACAGCTCTCTGTCTGGGGTCACATTTGACTCTGCCCTATCCTTCATTCATCACATCCAGACACTCCAAATCATGCCTCCTCCACCTCCGCAACATCTCTAAAATCCGACCTTTCCTCACACATGACACTACCAAAATTCTAGTCCAAACACTCATCATTTCACGTCTTGACTACTGTAACTCTTTACTAATTGTCCTTCCTCTCACCCGACTAACCCCACTACAGTCCATAATGACCTCTGCTGCAAGACTAATCTACCTCACTCATCGCTTCTCTGACACGAAACCCCTCTGTCAATCCCTACACTGGCTCCCATTAGCATACAGATTTAAATTCAAAATTCTGGTGCTTACTTATAAAGCCCTCACTAACACCGCACCACACTACATTTCATCTCTCATTTCCAAATACACTCCCTCTCGCCATCTTCGCTCTGCACACGACCTTCTCCTCTCCACAGCTCTTATCACATCCTCCCACTCCCGCCTACAGGACTTCTCCAGTACTGCACCTCAGCTCTGGAATTCCCTCACCCGCCCAATCAGACTCTCTCCCAGCCTTCAGATCTTCAGACGCTCCCTGAAAACTCACCTCTTCAGGGAAGCCTATCAACTGCCTCCATAAACAATATCACTAAGAATCACCCCTTGCCTTGACCACTGCATTCAACAGCACTTCTCACTCCCACCCACTGACTGGCAGGTCAGGTGGCAGGAGGCACTTACACCCAATAGCACTTACTTCTTCTGTGTCATACCTACCTTCCTCTAGACTGTAAGCTCTCACGAGCAAGGTCCTCTGATCCTTCTGTTCTCCACATTTGATTGTACTATTTAATATCTCTGTATGTCTACTCCCTACTGTAAAGCTCTGCGGAATTTGTTGGTGCTATATCAATAAAGATTAATAATAATAAAAAGTGCCAGTCCGCTTGCCAAACTGAAAATAGCAAGAGTGGACTGATCGCAGGATTTTCCTTTTGCTTACTGAAGATTGTCCCTTTCCGCTCTCCAGCCAGACCAGCATAAGAGGATCAGTGATGCAGGGAAAGGGGCGGGAGGGGGGTCATTTTGGCTTGAATAGCGTTTAAACTACAAATATGTAAGTAAAGAAATATAGCGCTACGTGTTATAAAAAAACATAAAGAAGAGCTGCACCTTTATAGAAATATTACTATCCCTTTAAGGAGGGAACTAAAACAGAACCTGGGAATTAAAGACCTGCTAGAAGGGATAATAAGGGATTGTATTCAGGATTACAACACAAAAATATAAGATTATTAGCAGGAATCAACATATTTAGGAATAGAACATACCAAACTAACCTTTTGTAAGTAGCAACCGAGATAATTGTACGGCAGTTGATGTAGTATATCTAGATTTTGCAAAGGCATCTGATAAAGGAGGCTCGGGTATAAAATAAGGAAATTGGGGCTAGGAGATGACCTTTGCAATTGGATAGTAAACTGGTTGAAGGATAGGGAACAGTGTGTGGTTGTAAATGGACAATTTTCCAATACAGTTAAAGTGGAGAGTGGAGTACCTCAGGGTTCAGTACTTGGACCACTGATTTTTAAGATGTTTAAGTTACCTGGAAATAGATATAGAAAGCAAAATACCAGTATTTGCAGATGACACTAAATTGTGCAGGGTAATAAATTCAGAACAGGATATTTACATAGTAACATAGTAAATTAGGTTGAAAGAAGACACAAGTTCAAACTTTGCCTCATATCCCAGAGACATAAGAATTATATATCTCTCCTGCTTCCAAATAAGTTAGTCTTTATCAGACATTCCTCTTTTGCCTACCAATACACAGTGTAACCCTGTATGTTCCCTTTTGAAAGAAATGTATCTAAACCTCTCATAAATGTATCCATTGTATCTACCATAACCACCTCCTTGGGCAAAGAATTCCTCAATTTAACTGACCGTACTGTAAAAAAGAAAGAAAAACCCTCACTCTTCTGAAGTCGAAACCTCATTTCTCAAGAGGTGTCCCCTAGTTATTTGATCAGGCCTTGGAATGAATAGCTCACCAGATAGCTTTGTATTGATCTCCCATATACTTCTACATTGTGATAAGATCTCCTTTTACTCATAATTTCTCTAGGTAAATATTTATGATGGAGGTGGATGTACGTATAAGCTCTGAACATAGTTCTTTGATTGCTGATATACTAATCCTATCCGGGACCAGTGTTGGAGGATACGGGTTTTACAGCCTGATATATTGTTGGTTGCTTTGTTTTCTGCACCTCTCTCCAGCATTGTTTCTGGACACGTCAATCTGTTCCTTACTGTTCATTGGTTCCGAGAAAGTTTAAATATTAAAAACATAGTTAGATAACCGTTGTCCCCTGATGAAGCCAATATGGCGATACGCGTTGGGATGGTCGGCCTGTGTGTATAGAGGATCCAGGAATACTATGTCTTTTATTTGATGTTCTTTTTGGGGATACATTATATGGATAAGTATTTGCTTTATTATATTTTCACTGTCGTCCAATACAGGTCACTGGTACAATGGGAGACGATCCGCCCCTTTAAATAGGCAGGAACATTCATCTAAATGTATGCAGGGGGTGGAGCCTCCCCTCCCTCTTAAGCTGCCTTCAGCCAGAACAAGTCAGATTGATTTGTTCCTGCGTGCTGTGCACACCAGGTGGAGAACATCTCTCATTCAACTTTAGGTTTTTATTGTTTTCTTCAAATATGGAATACCACCATTAGGCAGGTGACCATGGCTGACAATTGCCCTCACCAAAGTGGCTAGTGCAGCTTCCAGGGATTTTCTGGTGGACCTTATGCCCTGAAGAGGGAACAACTTGAGTCAAGTAGCTTCCCTGCTGGGGAATTTTCCTCTGGTTAATTCCCTTTTAACATGGTTACCTGAAGACAGAAGTCCTGCAGAAAGGTGAGCCACCCTTTGAGTGCTGAAGGTCCACTTGTCCCACAGTGTCCCTTCTTTGGGCTTGTATTTGGGAGTTCTCATTATGCACTCCAGCACTCATAGGGTGTTTTTCTTCATATTGCCTGTATTTATGCAATGTCTATTCCCTGGGTTTTGGAGCAGTTTATGGGGGTTTTATCCTTTTCCCTGCTATTTCTCTCACTGGGATATTGTTTTATCATGTTTTACATGTGTTTGGTGTATGTTTGGTAACTTTTTTCTGTCAGGGTAAATTTATTAAAAGTTAATGTTCCGCGCCTTTAAGCGCGCTTTTCCCGCATAGACGCCATTGCTCCTTTACTCTCTATGGGTTTACACAGTGTGGGACGTATCTCTGGAACCGCTTGTCACAGCAACTTCAGAGTGGGCTCATTTTGTTGGTCTTCCCTTGCTCTATCATCCGGTTGCATGATTCGGTGTGTTGGGGGTCTGGGGGGGGCTTCGGGCACTGTTTTGGGGTACTTCTGAGAAAAACTACGTTTCCCATGAGCGCTGGTTTTCTGATTGGCTACCGTTGCGGCAGCCATTTTGTGAGTTATTCTCAGCGAGTATACTACGCAGGGACCGAGCCTTCTCTCTCTCCTCCACAGATTAACCCTTCGCTTGCCAGATAAGTTTAATTTTAGACGTTTCTGGGGTGAAATTTTAATCTTTCACACTTCAATTGGGTGATTGTCAGTGGAGTATATCTGACGCTGTGAGAATGTCTACTCCACTGGAGTCAGGGGCTAGACCCAAGACTAAGGAGGCTGGGGTGTCAGTTTCCCCCATTGCGTTTTGCTCCTCTTGTCACTCTGGGCTGCCTAGAGAATTTTCTGGTCATTTATGCCCAAAATGTGCAGAAAGTCATGACAGCAACCCTGGGCTTTCCAGTCACGCCATTGAGCCAACTTGGGTGAATGAGTTCAAGGCTGCCATTAGGGATCTCAGATCCACTCTTCAACTCTTCCCCTCTCAGGTTCAGGGGGCTCTTCAGGTTTGGCAGACCCCCTCCACAGTCAGGACCTCCCTGCCCAAGCCACAGGGGGCTCCTGATATGTCTGATTCTTCTGAGAAAGAAGAACTTTTACAGGATTCTGATGCTGAGGAAGGCACTGTTATTGAATATACCAGGTCTATTGGTTACCCTTATGAATGTGACCCTGAAATCTCTGCTGAGGGTTTGATCAGAGCTGTGCTAACCACGCTCAACCTTCCTATGACTCGGGAATCTACTCATGATCCAACTGATGTTTTTCAAAAACCGTCTAAAGCTGTTGTATGTTTTCCTACTAACCCTACTCTTGCTCGTTTAGTCTCTGATGCGTGGAGGAATCCTGAAAAATCCTCTTCTGTGTCCAAAAAGTTTGCTAAACTTTACCCTTTTCCTGAGGCTGAACTGGCAAAATGAGTTCATCCTCCTAAAGTGGATGCTCCTGTTTCTAGGTTATCTAAATCTACTGCCTTAGCTGTATCTGATGCCTCTGCCCTGCAAGATTGGATGGACAAAAAGTTAGAAACTTGCCTTAAATCTATTTTTGCCTCTATTGGCACTGCCATGCGGCCAACCTTTGCAGTGGCGTGGGTTAACCGGGCTATTGCGGCCTGGACTGAACAGCTTACTGAGGCGGTTCACCAGGATGCGCCAGTGTCTGAGCAGCTACAGCTTCTTGCTAATATATCAGAAGCTCAAAATTATGTTTCTGACGCTGCTTTTGATGCTGTGCGCATGATGGCGAGGGCCTTCCTCTGTGGTGGCTAGACGTGCTCTTTGGCTGAAAATTTGGTCTGCTGACACTGCTTCTAAGAAAGCCTTGCTTTCTTTACCCTTTCAAGGGACTTCACTGTTTGGATCTGAACTTAAGGAGATGATTAGTGAGGCTACTGGCGGTAAAAGTACTCTTCTACCATCAGTCTTCAAAAAGAAGTTTCCAGCCAAACGCAATCGGTCCTTTCGTTCCTTCCAAACTGAGACACGCTCTGCGTCCCAGGCGGGTCCATCCTCTGCGCGCTCCTCCTCCAAGCCCAAACAGTCCTGGAAGCCCAAAGTTGCCCCCAAGGCCAAGACCTCCAAGACTGCTTTGGCATGACTCACCGAACCCGGGTCCACATCCGGCTGTAGGTGGACGTCTCCACATCTTTCGCCGGATTTGGGAGGAGTCAGTGGCGGACCCTTGGGTTATTCAGGTGGTATCAGAAGGATACAGGATCCCTTTCTCTTCCCTTCCTCCCTTTCGGTTCCATTTTACTCATCCTTCTCAGGAGCCTACAAAAAGACGTCTGTTCGACGACGCTATTCAGGATCTTTTGGACAAAGAGGTCCTGGAACTGGTTCCATCAGAGGACACAGGTTCAGGATTCTATTCCAACCTGTTCGTTGTGGCCAAAAAGGACGGAGGTGCTCGTCCTATTTTGGACCTCAAGGATCTCAATTCCTTTGTTGTGAGTTCCCACTATCGTCAAGAATCCCACCGTTCTGTGATAGCCGCAATGTCTCCAGGGGAGTTCCTTGCCTCCCTGGACCTTCAGGATGCATATCTTCACATCCCTATTCATCCAGAGAGCAGACGGTATCTCAGGTTTGCCTGTCACAAAGGCCACTTTCAGTTTTCAGCTCTTCCCTTTGGACTGACTTCAGCTCCTCAGGTTTTTCAGAGGGTATTGGGAGCTTTGATAGCTGTGCTTCATCGAGATGGTGTCAGGGTGACTCCCTACATGGACGATCTGCTCCTGAAAGCTTCATCTGCGGAGATCCTTTACCAGCAGATTCAGTTGTGCATCCAGACACTCAATTGCCACGGCTGGATTGTGAATCTGGACAAGTCAGACTTGATCCCATCTCAACAGATCCTCTTCTTGGGACTCCTGTTCGACACTCAGCAGTGCATGGTGTTTTTACCGGAGGAGGTGGCTCATCAGATTGCTCTCCGTGTATCCAAGATCCTGGAGCTCGAAAGGGTTCCAGTGCCGAAGCTGACTTCTCTGGTGGGGAAGTTCATTTCCACGATAGAGGCAGTGCCATCTGCTATGGCACACACCAGGGAACTTCAGAGGTTCGTGATTCAGACGTGCAAGAATCATCCAGATCATCAGCATCTGTCAGTCTCTCTGTCTCCTCATGTCGAGTTGAGCTTGGAATGGTGGTTGGACCTGTCTCATCTCCTGAAAGGGAGGTCCTTTCGGGTTCCCTATTGGACCACAGTCACGACGGATGCCAGCCTCCGGGGGATGGGGAGCAGTGTTGGGTCGTTTCAGTGCTCAGGGGAAATGGGGACTGGAAGAATCTCTCCTCTCCATCAATGTTCTGGAACTTCGTGCCATCTTTCTGGCCCTAAGACACTGGGAATCTCAGCTGGAGGATTGTCCAGTCAGAGTGGAGTCCGACAACGCCACCGCAGTGGCCTACATAAACAGACAAGGCGGCACAAGAAGTCTCACCGCTTGGTTAAGGTCAAGGCCATCTTATCTTGGGCAGAAGCTCATGTGCCAGTCATTTCAGCAGTACACATCCAGGCATGGACAACGTCATGGCAGATTTTCTCAGTCATCATACAGTGACAGCGGAGAGTGGGCACTTCATCCAGAGGTGTTTCACCTTCTAACCCAGATGTGGGGGGTACCTGTAGTGGATCTGATGGCTACCAGACACAACAGGAAGGTGCCAGTGTTTTGCTCTCGGTGGAGGGACCCTCTTGCTCTAGCAGTGGACGCTTTGTCAATCCTTTGGGAGTTCCCCCTAGCGTACATCTTCCCTCCTCTCCCTCTGTTGATCAGAGTCATCCAGAAGCTGAAGATGGAGCGTTGTCCTGTCATCCTAATCACTCCGAATTGGCCTCGTCAGTCCTGGTATCCGGAACTGCTAGCCATGTCAGTGGCGGATCCCTTTCCGCTTCCTGCCCGTCCAGATCTACTTCTTCAAGGATATCTGTGGAAGGAGGATGTTCAGCATCTCCATTTGATGGCTCGGAGGTTGAATCCTCAATTTTGAAGAAGAAAGGGTTTTCCTCTTCAGTGGTGTCCACAATGCTTAGAGCTCGCAAGCCTGTGTCTTCCAAGATCTATTATCGCATATGGTCAACTTTTGTGGCATGGTGTGCTGATAAGGATCTATCACTTGATTTCCATCTTCCCACGGTCCTGGCTTTTTTGCAGGATGCGGTTGAGAAGGGACTCAGCCTGAGTTCTCTCAAGGTTCAGACTTCGGCTCTGTCTGTATTTTTCCAGGAACGTATTGCTATTCTTCCTGATGTTAAAGTTTTCTTCCAAGGTGTGGCTCATGTTCGGCCTGCCTTCAAGAGTCCAACTCCCCAGTGGGACCTCAATTTGGTTCTGGGGGTTCTCCAGAGACCCCCGTTTGAATCCTTGGCTTCTATTCCTTTACGTCTCTTGACCTGGAAAATGGCCTTTCTCTTGGCTATTGTCTCGCCGGGTAGCAGAGTTACAAGCTCTGTCTTGTAAACCTCCTTACTTGGTGTTCCACAAGGATAAGGCCGAGGAGTTTTTACCCAAGGTTGTTTCAGCGTTTCACATCAATCAGGAGATTGTGGTGCCCTCTTTCTGTCCTAACCCTTCCTCTGACAAGGAGAGAGATCTCCATTTGTTGGATGTTGTGCGTTGTCTTAAATTTTATGTTCATCGCACTGAGTTTATCGGGAAGTCTGATGCCCAGTCCGTCATTCCTGAGGGGCCTAGGGCAGGGAGACCGGCATCCAAGGTGACTATTGCATCTTGGATAAAATCTACCATTCGTGAAGCCTACAAGCTGTGGAATAAGCACGTTCCCTTCAGGGTTACTGCTCATTCCACCAGATCAATTGGGGCCTCTTGGGCCTATAAGAATCAGGCGTCTGCTGATCAACTGTGCAGAGCGGCCACTTGGTCCTCTGTGCACACATTCTCAAAGCACTATCGTGTTGATGTACTGGCCTCGGCTGATGCCAGCTTTGGGAGGAAGGTCCTGGAGGCAGTCTTGCCTGTTTAGGATCTTCTACTCTGTGGTTCTTAGTGCTTCTTTGCTGTTGAGCTGTTGGCTCTAGTTCAGTGTGCTGTGTTAGTTCGGGGGTTCGTTTTTACCCCTGGTTGGTGTCCGTTGACACTTCTGTTATTGGGCTCTATGATTAATCGGTTCATAGCAGTTCTGGTGATTTTTGGGCCTTGCGCTTGGTCCTTGCCTTACTTCCCGCCTCTGGGAAAGCTCAATGTTTGTACATCCCATTGTACCAGTGACCTGTATTGGACGACAGTGAAAATAGGATTTTAGTCTTACCTGTTAAATCCTTTTCACTTAGTCCATACAGGTCACTGGTCTCCCACCCTGTCAAGGGACCATGCTTGGCTCTCCTGTGGCATTCAGTGGGAGACCTTCGGGGCATGCTCACAGGAGTCTTCCTTTTCCTTCTTACCTCTGGTCAGTTTAGTGTCTCAAATCAATCTGGCTTGTTCTGGCTGAAGGCAGCTTAAGAGGGAGGGGAGGCTCCACCCCCTGCATACATTTAGATGAATGTTCCTGCCTACTTAAAGGGGCGGATCGCCTCCCATTGTACCAGTGACCTGTATGGACTAAGTGAAAAGGATTTAACAGGTAAGACTAAAATCCTTTTTTTTACACTATATGGATGTTTACTGTACACTTCTTCTCTAATTTAATGTGTATTTATATCGTTACACTTTAGGTGCTTGGTATGGTTTGTGAGCACATTTATGTATATTGTTATTCATTTTTTTGTCCCTTTAAAGTATATACATCAGACATATATTAATATAGATGTAGTTTATTTAGACTACATACCTGGAGACTATCTAACAGGCTATGTTTTTAAATGTTTTTAAGTGTGATGTGTTTTCTTGCTGATTAATAAACAATTTATATGTTTGTAGATCTTGTATTCACTCATGAATGTGTACCTCCATTACTGGGTTTCTTTTTTTAGTGATATCAGTGGAGGGGATCTTTCTTTTCTTGTTTCCTGCTATGATTTTCACTTGTTTAATATACTATAGTCTTTTAATATTACACCTTCAATTTTGTAAAATTTGAGTTTGCGCACTTTACCACATAGGCGCCATTTCTCCATTCACTCCTATGGGACTGTACAGTTTGGGACATATCTCTGCAACCGTTTAACCTAGCAACTTCAGAGATGGCTCATTTTACTTGTCTGCCCTTGCTCTATCATCTGGTTTCTAGTGTGTTGGGGGGCTCAGGGGACTTCGGGCACTGTTTGGGGTACTTTTCTGGGAAAACTAAATTTCCCAAGTGCGCTTGCTTCGCTTGCTCGTTTCTGATTGGCTCCCGCTGCAGCAGCCATTTTGTGCTCTTTCCAGAACGAGTATCCTATACAGAGCTTGAACTCTCCATCTCTCCTCTGCTGATTAGCCCTTCGTCTGCCAGATAAATCTATTTTAGTGATTTCTGGGGTGAAACTTTAATCATATACACTGGAATTGGGTGATTTCTTATACAGTAAGGTTATTGACACTGTGAGAATGTCTATACCATTGAGGCCAGACCTAAGACTAAGGATGCTGGGGTTTCTGTATCCCCTATTGTGCATTGCTGTTCCTGTCATTCAGGGTTACCTAGCGAATTGTCAGGTCATTTATGCCCAGCATGTTCTGATGTCCCTGAGAGTCTCCCAGGGACCTCCAGCCATGCATTAGAGCCAGTTTGGGTGCAAGAGTTCAAGGCCGCTACTAAGGACCTTAGGTCCACTTTACAACTCTTTCCATCCCAGTTACAGGAGGTCTTTCATTCTTGGCAGACCCTCTCCTTCGTCACGTCTTCCCTGCCGAAGCCTCAGGGTGTACTTGACATGTCAGAATCCTCTGAGAAGGAACTGTTGGCCGATTCAGATGTTGAGGAATGTTCTGTGGTGGGCTCCTCTGAGTTTTTTGGTGACCCTTTTGAGGCTGATCCTGAGCCCTCGGCTGAGGGCCTGATAAGGGCTGTTTTAAATACCCTAAACATTCCCTTAGTGCGGGAGGTTCATTCTGACCCTTCTGATGTCTTTCAGGAGCCTAAAAAGCCCCTTACTTGCTTTCCACCTAACCCCACTCTTGACCGCCTTTTGTCTGAAGAGTGGAAGTGTCTGAACAGGAAACCTTCTGTCTACAAGACATTTGCTAAGCTTTATCCCTTTTCTCAGGCAGCGCTTGCTCAGTGGGTTCATCCTCCTAAAGTGGATGCTCCTATCTCCAGGCAATCCAAGTCTACTGCCTTTCCAGTGTCTGATGCGTCTGCTGTAAAGGACTGGACTGACAAGAAACTTGAGGTTTCCCTCAAGTCCATCTTTTCCACTGCTGGTTCTGCCATGTGTCCAGCATTCGCAGCAGCATGGGTGAACCGGGCCATTGCGGTCTGGACTGAACAGCTCACTCTTGCTGTCCATCAGGATGCTCCTACTTCGGATAAGTTGCTCCTCCTTGCCAGCTTTTCTGAGGCACAGCAGAATGTTTCTGCTGCCCTCTTTGATGTGATCTGTTTGGTGGCTGTGGTTTCCACCATGTCTGTGGTTGCCAGACTGGCTTTTTGGCTCAAAATCTGGTCTGCTGATACTGCTTCTAAAAAAAGCATTGCTCTCCTTGCCTTTTCAAGGCACTTCTTTGTTTGGACCAGATCTCAAGGATCTGTTCATTGAGGCGACAGGGGGTAAGAGTCCACTTCTACTCTTAGTTCCTAGGAAGAAAACACAGCATAAGCGTAACCGGTAATTTTGCTCCTTTCAGAATGAGACAAGTCCAGTGAACCAGACGGTTCCCTCAGCTCCGCGTGCCTCCTCCAAGCCCAAACATCAATGGAAGCCCAAGGTCTCCTCCAAGCCCAAGGCTTCCAAGCCTTCTTCGGCATGACTCACAGAACCCGGGTCCACACTCTGCTGTGGGTGGTCGTCTGAGTCACAGCATTTGGGAGGATTCAGTGACGGAACCATGGTTTTTACAGGTGGTGACAGAAGGGTACAGGATCCCTTTCGTCTCTCTGCCTCCCTTTTTGCTTTCTTCCTTCTCATACGCCTCAGGGCACAGAGAAACGCTGTCTGTTCGGCGCTGTTCAGGCTCTTCTGGACAAGGACATTCTGGAGCCGGTTTCAGTTCAGGCCAGAGGTATGGGTTTTTACTCAAACCTCTTTGTGGTCTCCAAGAAGGATGGCAGTTGTCATCCAATTTTGGACTCGAAGGATCTCAATTCCCTTGTAACCCAGACTCATAATTCCTTGCATATCTGGATTTTCAGGATGCATAATTACACATTGCCATTCACCCAGAGAGTCGGCAGTACCATTTGGTCTGACGACAGCTCCTCAGATCTTCAACCGTGTCCTGGGAGCCTTAGTGTCTGTCCTCCACTGAGACGGCATCAGAGTTACTCCATACATGGACGACCTGCTTCTGAAAGTCTCTTCTGCGGGACTTCTTCATCAGCAGGTTCAGTAATGCATTCATGCTCTCGCCCATCACGGGTGGATCATCAACTTGGACAAATCAGATCTTGTCCCATCCCAGCGTCTGGTCTTCCTGGGCCTCCTCTTCGATACCCAGAAGAACATGGTGTTTCTCACGGACGAGGTGGCTCACCAGATCGAACAAGCGGAGAAAGGCCAGTGAAATTTTCCCTCAGTTAAGCAGTAATTTTAGATCCACATTTCTTCCTCGAGGACATCACCTCGATGGAGGTAAAAAAGAAAGAAAAGAAGTTGCTCAACAGCAGTGAAAAAAGCCCCAAAAGTGCTAACGGGTCAGGAGCGCCTCTATCAAGCGGCCATCTTCAGTTGGCACCAAGACACGCCCCATCCTCTTTTTCAAGAGATTGAAATGGTACTATGTATTTCCTTGCACTGTACTGTATTAAAGATCGTAACTGATGTGAGTCACACTCTTTAATAGCCTGGTTTAAAATTTATTTAACTTAACCTTTTGAGTGCCAGAGGGGTACGCAATGCATTGTGTACCCCTCTGGCACCCAAAGGGTTAATAGATCCTCTCTCCCACTTTCACGAACATCTACAATTTGTAATTTCCACTTAATCCCTAAAATAGGTAAGGGATTGGGGGACACATTGTGAAGCAATGCATTGCCCATACCTCTGGTCCCATTGGTATCAATGAGGACTAGGAAATGTTTTAAAGATATCTAGGCCAAATGTATTTTGACGGGTAATCTTTTTCCTTTAAATGTTTTCCGAGTAGAACACTTGGGACCTCCTTGGCATTCAAAGGGATAAATTAAACTGGCATTTTGTTTATATTCGTTATGGTAAAAGTGGGTAACATAGTTAATGAGGCTGAAAAAAGACATGCGTCTGTCAAGTCCAGCCCATGCCAAAAACACCCATCATAATGTTCAGTATTGTTCTGTGCTAGATAGGCATCCATTGCTTTTTTGAAAGCAGTTGCATTATCTGCAAGTACAACATCTCGAGGCAAAGAATTCCATAGCTTTACCTCCCTTACTGGAAAGAATCCCTGCCTTTGTTTTAATAGATATATTAGATATTTGTGGTGTCCTGTACAATCCAAACACCTACAAGGTTGCCCTGTGCCCTTCTCTTTTTATACCTTTGTATACAGCCATTTGTCTGCTGGTGTGTGTGGGGGGTTGTAATTGCTATAAATATTATGGGATGTTTTATTTGTAATAGTAACTTGTATGTTGAGAAAAGAGTTATTTAGTTACACGTGAAAAACTGATTTATTATTTTATTCCCCTTTATACATACACTATGCATGCATTAACCCTTTGGGTGTCAGAGGACTATGCAATACAATGCATTGTATACCTCTCCGGCATTCTAAGGGTTAACAAAATTCAGTATTAATGTGTGTGTCCCAAACTGCTTTGTAATATGGTACACTTTGGGGCACTAATTATTGCATAATGTGGAAAAAACACTGTATATATTGTATGTTTTTTTTTTGCTGAGTAAGGTAAAGGTAGGAGAAATAGTGATGATTTCACGCTCTACCAAACATTCGAGCCAGTCCATAAATAAAATCAACAACTTTATTGGTGGTTAAAAAAAGCATACCTTCACAATTCTGACGATCAACATGAGTGCTAATGGAGAGACTAATTATCAATAGGTACATGCAGTCAGATGTGAAAAAATTACATCTGACACATCAACGCATTTTGCTTTGAAAATGTTTACTCATGATCCCTGAATGTCTTTGTGAACAAGCGCTCTGCTTTTTAGATAACAGCCAGCCAATCGAAATCACCCGTGACATCATAACTCAAGTGGACCTTGTAGAGGACTTGCTCACAGAAGGCCCCAACCAATAGGACAAAGTATTGAGCAGACGTCAGTATACGATATCAAACCTCTCTAAAACAAACCAATGGCAAGTACCACCATGGAACATAGCATAATGGTACTCTCCCATAAAACCAACCAATCAAAATCGTTTATAACTACGTAGCCCAAAGAACCTTGTAGAGGACCTTCTCACAATATCACAAGACCAAAACAAAATGCCTCAAGCAATAAGGCAAGGCATTGAGCAAACTTCATTATAGAAATACTACTTACTCCAAAATGAACCAATAATAGGCTCCCATATAAAAACATGTAAAGGTAGTCCCTCTACTAGGAGATGGTTTATTCAAATGTTATTGCACCTCAGACTTGCATTTTTTGGTTGCAGTACTTCCATGGCATGAAATGTTCCTGTGGAGATGTTGTTAAAGTAGCCTGCAGAGAATAGCTGTCCATAGGATACTGTAGCAAAAATACCACCATCAAATGTCATAGAAATACCGCATGTCTGTGCTGTAATAATATTTCCACAATAAACCTTTTACTATACAGGTGACGGGACACTATGCGCTGCATCACATTCATATTAGACTTACCTGTGGCACTTTGCTTTACATGCACAAAGTTCGGGGGTATTTTGTGGCACATATACAGAAGGGAACCAGGGCACAATTCACAATAAAGGTTATGCTGAGCTTGCTGCTCTCTGCCACTCCTGCCTGACCATTACCACTCCCAATCCAGTACATCATCTCCCTTGCCTTATATATACTCCCTTCCAGCTCCGGGCCCTTGGTAGACACGTACCCAGAGCAGGTAGTCGCAGAGACTCCATTTTCAGCATCTATGACAGTGCTGGTCCTGGAATCCTCACAGCGTTCTGTTTGCTCAGTGGGGGTAGACAGTATGCACGTACCCAGGGTCCCATGATCGGAGTAGATGCAGACCTCATCAGAACAATGTCTTCCCTCCCAGTGGGTCATCTTAGTAATGAGATTAGCAGATACAGCAGTGGATCTCAACCAGGGTTCTGTGGCACTTCGGTATGCCACAGACATCCACAAAAAGTGCCTTTTTTTCTCTATAAAGACTCTGAGTGAAAGTGAATGCTGAGTTTGAAATGTTTATTTACATTGGATTTGTTATGCATAATGTTTGTTTTTGTTAATAACAAAGCCTAAGTATAGCCATTTGTTTATGTATTTGTCCCTTTCATTACTTCCTTGCCAGAAGACCAATAAATGGTCGAGGTGACCTAAAAAGTGCAGGCTGCGTATTAGGGGTGCCTTGAGTGGAAAAAGATTGAAAACCACTGTAAGACTTAGCCAGCACATTGTGCAACATAGAGATGTTAAACATGGGGATGTTGCACAATGTCAGACTGGGTACTTTGCAGCCTAACTCCCTGCTGGCAACCCATTGATTTAATGGTTTAGATTTTTCTGGGAAGTAGGGGGGCTTCTGACTGGTTGCCCTGGGTGTGTGTGTGTTAAAAAAAAGATTAACCCCTTGAGTGCCAGTAGGGCATGCAACACCTTGCACAGTGTTGCATACCCCACTGGCACTCAAAGGGTTAATCAGTCATAACATATAAGATAAAAAATAAAATCTACACTAACATCCCTCCCGCTAGAAGCTGATTGGCTGGGAGGTGTGGTTAATGCATTACGCCATACCCTGCATAAATCCATATCCCAACCAATGGAAGCATGGGGGGGCAATTTGAACAGGGACTGGCCATATAAAAGGCAGTCCCTCTTCAAATTTCCCTCAGCTGGCATTGGTCAATGGCCCTAAAGGTACGATGAGGGGGGATTTTTGCAATTGTTTCCTGATATGGGCAACAGTGGCAGTGGATCTTTAATGACACTTGTTTTGAAAACTTTATTTTTCGTTTACAGGTTCCACAATACGTTTGAAGATAAAGAATATGACAGATTAAGATGGCGATGACAGATTAAGAAGAAGAAGAAAGAAGAGGGTGACAGTTGAAGAAGAAGAATGAAGCCTACAGAAGAACTGAAGGAGGAGAGCAGGGTGCAGGAGACCCCGCTGTATGACAAGTAGTTGTGGTAACTATGGGTGATAGGATAGTGTTAGGGATAGTATTGGTACCCTTTAGGCGGGTGACTGTGCTCAACTCATGCTTGGTGTTTGACCATGTGCCAAACACTGAGAGCGAGCGGTTTCCTTTGATTTTCCTATTTCTCATCCTATTTAACATGGGTTTTGAGAACAAAAACACAAGACAAACGGGCCACAAGTTGGGTTCTGTGACCTAACGCTTGTCGTGTTTCCTGTTGGTAGGGCAACTGAATTCTGACAATACCACAGTGTGTGTATCGCTCGGTATTCATTTTTTTCCTACTGACAGTTTTACCAAGACAGCTGAATTGAGCTCCTACTCAGGCAGCCAGAACAGTTGGTCCCCTGATCTGGTTAGAATAACAATTTGGGGAGGTGTGAGACTCAAGGCCTGGGATTTCAAGGTGCTCCCAGAGGAATCTAGGAATGTGTCTGGATTCCTAAAATATTTTGTGAGCCAGTTCCTTCTGAATGAGGTACCAGCCCTGGACTGGGTCAAGATCTTGGTGTCCTGCTTTACTGGAGATGCTGCAGAGATGTACTGGATGCTGCTACCTAGATTAAACAGGGACTATGCCCAGGTTAAAATGGTCATTCTTGCACATTACAAGGTGACCCTGGAGTCACACTACTGGCAAATCTGGAAACTACAACATGGCTTGGGTATACCCGTCAAATCTTTGCACATCGGATGCAAGTTACCTGTGATAATTGACTAGCCGGAAACAAAAATACCTTCTGTTGTGGAGATTGTCCAAGTGATGTTGTTGGAGCAGTTTTTCTGTAAGGGGTGCAGCTGGGAAGTATGAGAATCTTGGCTGTTGAGGCAGTCAAACTGAAGCCTGTTGAAATAGGCCACTTCCAGGAAAGACCTGAAATTCAAGAAACCTGAGGAGACCCCACCTTAATCCACCTCTCGCTGTACTGGTATACAGTGCTCATGGCAGGGTCAACAGAGACAGCACCTCCCAGCCACCCATTGCCTACCCTATAGGACCAGCCCTGCAACAAGAATACTCATCAGAGTGATGATGCTTCACGTGTCAGCAGCTCAGTCAAATTTAGGGCCCTAGTGGAGTACCTCACATGCAGATCTAACCAGTACACTACATGGTTAGCCAGGACACAAAGATCCCCGAAGAAATGTCTTCATTTACAGCCCAGTGGTTCCATGAGGATGAGGAGCAAAAGGATTATGGAGCCCCTGGATTGTATAGCATGACAGTGTGCTCAGATTCCTTGGAGATTACATGCACAAGACATCTGCAAGCAGCATATTTTGGGACAGAGGGCTACTGGTATTTGGTTCAGGAGCCTTCACCACTGTATTGCAGCCCAGCTGGGTCCCTTAGCACTTATAATTGGGCGGGAGTGGCATGCCCATTGAAGTGGCCAGCGGGGCCAGATTTCTCAGGTACATGTCCACATTTTTGATGGTAAATGAGGGATCTATATCTATAATAATGGAACATGTCTCCTCTAACATTATTTTGGGGAACAACCTGGGCCAATGGATTGCAAATATATGATGTGTTTTCCCAGCGTCAGTTCACCAAAGTGAAGAGGAACCCCAATGTTGGAAGCAGTCCTGGATGTCCTCCCTGGTGAGAACATTCTTGCCAAACACAACAGCCCAAAACCCAACTGCCCCATCACTCTTCCTCAGACAATGAAACCGCTGAATCATAGCCACAGAACTCTCCCTATCCTCCTAATCCCCCACAGGCCCAAGGTTATGCCCTCCTAGCCCTGGCAGCACACCACCTTCTGGGCAGCCCTGCTTATTGACTCTACGTTGCAGGAAATTAGGTTGTGGGCAGAGACCAGGGAACTAGTCAAGGACAGGGACATCATCATCTGGGTGGATAGGATGCTATATCAAGTGACTGACCCAAGGAACCGCGAACATCCATGGATGGCTACCTGGAAGCAAAAATGGTATGATACGATTCTGTGTAGACTACCAGTGGCTGATTAGCAACAAAATGGTGAAAGAATGTCTTGGAGCTGCTGATCTAATTTAACAGATATAGTTTGCAGTATAACGACCTAGTATGGATGACCAAAGTCACTCCATACAATCACAACAATTAGTTCAGGAACGTGTCTGTCAAAAGACAGATCAGTCGCCCAACTTATTTTGCCATTTAACCTGTGTCCTGTGAAGATGGCCAATGGGGGGGCGCTTCAGATTTCTGTGCCTACAGGCTCCTGAGATGTAAATCTGGCCCTGCACACACACCTGTTTAACCACGTGATTTCCAGTGTGTACCAACATATTTATCACCCCTCTGGGTTAGAGAATCTGAAGATGGAAAAGTGCTCTTACGTGCAGTATTGACAATCAGACTTGTTATATTACGAATTTCCCTGTTTCATCTAGAAATTACAACACTTTGATACAGGGAAACTAAAATCTTTATAACCAGCATATAAACTCAAGCCAGCGCCTTCCTTTTAAATAGCACACGTGAAAAATGCCTGCTGCAGGGCTCTTTAATTACTAAATTGCAAAGGTTCCCATGCATCAATGCAGCAGGTCATTTTCATGTATTTAAAGGCATAGTAATGCTTGGTCTTAAACTTTAATATTGGAGATATTAAAAATATAAATGTAATGATGTACACGTTGTCTCTCTCTCTCTGTATAGTGTGAGAGATATAAGCTTTTAAAGTGCCCCACTCCTTTCACAGATGTCAGCTCTCTAGCTTACAGAAGGAGATACTGGTCTCAGGACAGGCTGGAAAAATTTGTAGACTGTTCCAATGAAGTATTTCTTCTTATATAGGCTGTTTCAGCTCTGCTTAAAGGGATAGTAATGTTTCATTATAAAAGCAGCTCTAATTAATCATCATAGTATTTGGACTTTGGAGAGTGTTATTTCAGTTCTGTCAGAGTTGTAGTTCAGGAGTAATTCAATGATAAAATGTCCCCCTCCTGCCCCTTTTACTGATGTAACACTGCTCAGCCAGATCAGAAGGGAGGTGCCCAGGTAGACTGCAGAGAGGGACAATCTTCAATTAAGATAAGAGAAAAACCTGAAAAACTTGTCAAGGGGGGCAGGGCTTTCATTGTTCTCACAGGAAGAAGATTAGGGCTGCAACTAACAATTATTTTGATAATCGATTAGTTGGCCGATTATTTTTTCGATTAATCGGATACAAAAAACAATATGCTAATTTTTCATAATTTAAAATGATTTAATGAACAAACAGTGTTAAAAACAAACAGCAGAATAAAAAATTTTACACATTAACATGTGTCATTGTTATTATTTTACTATGGGGTCTATGCACCTCTCTCCCCCTTGCACCTCTATTTCTCCCCCATGTACTTCTTTCCCCCCCCCCATGTACCTCTTTCTCCTCAATGTACTTCTTTCTCCCTTTTGTACCTCTCTTTCTTCCCCTTGTGCCTCTCTTTCTACCCCATGTACTTCTTTCTCCTCCATGTGCCTCTTTCTCCCCCCTTGTGCCTCTCTTTCTACCCCATGTACTTCTTTCTTCTCCATGTGCCTCTTTCTCCCCCCTTGTGTCTTTTCACCCCCATGTACTTTTCACCCTTTTGTACCTCTCTTTCTCTCACATGTACTTCTTTCTCCCTTTTGTACCTCTCTTTCTCCCACATGTACTTCTTTCTCCCCCCTGCCTTTGTACTTCACTTTCTCCCCCCTTGTAACTCTTTCTCCCGCCATGTTCGTGTCTCCCCTGTACCTCTTTTTTCCCTTGTGCATCTCTTCTTCTTCTCCCCAGTGCCCGCACTGATGACATCCGGGAAGGAACCACGTCAAACACATGCTCCATGCGGCGTCTCCGCACTGTCATCAGGCACAACTAATCGATAATGGGAATCGTTGGCAACGATTCTCATTATCGATTTTTAATCGATTTTATCGATTAGTTGTTGCAGCCCTAAAGAAGATTGTCCCCTCCTGTTATCTGTCTAGTCTTACAACCAGATTCACATCTGAGAAGAGATTGTTTACACTAGGAAAAAGGGGCAGGAGGGGGAAAACTTTGCTTGTCAATATCTCATAAACCATAAAGGTTTGAGAGATAAGACTTATATCGTTCTTCATGTTTTTTTTAATGCCTACAAAATAAAACAGAGATAAAACTAAGTATTACTATCCCTTTAAGAGCCACTGGTCGGTCCCAGGACCAGGATCTCCTGCTGTCAGCTAGAGAGCTGACATCTGTGAAAGGGGTGGGAGGAGGGGAACTTTACTCTATCTCTCAAACTATACATGTTAGAGACAACACATGCATCGTTACATTTATATTTTTAATATCAACAATATTAACGTTTGGTAAGAGCAAGCATTACTATCCCTATAAAGGGATGATATGGCAACTCTAGCTATAATATATAAGAAATACTCAAGTGAACTGCTGCAGACTCATAGGAGAAAGCAGTTAATGCATCACTGATTTAACCCACCAGCTGCCAAACCAGCTACAACAGCCATTTGCAGTAAAAGAACAATCATCATTCAGTTTAGGAGCGTTGAAAGGGTCACTAAAACAAAGGTTGGGGGGGAATCAATAAATGAATGTTACATACAGGATCCATGTGGTACTATAATGTTTGTCCCAATCAAACATGTCAAGGGTTAAATAGATCTAGCATGCAAAGAATTAGAGTGTTGCACAAATCTTTTGATATCAAGGTGTTAACTACACTGGTGTCTGCAGAGACAATTTAGTAGCAAGTGGGAAGGAGTCATTGAGGGCAGGGATCTCCTATGTTAAACAGCACTATGACAGCTCCCTTGCTTACATATACACAGGTATTCTTTTAACCCTTTGTATAAGGTTTTATTGGTGTATAGATAGATGCGAGCTTGTTTTTCCAGCTGTTATAAACTTGCTTAAGTTGTTTTTAGGGTGACAATCCTACTTTAACTCCTTAAAGGGATAGTAATGTTTCACAATAAAAGCAGCTCCAGTTAATCTTCATAGTATTTTGGCCATGGAGAGTGTTATTTCAATACTGTCATTTGTAGTTCAAGAGTAATTGAATGATAAAGTATCCCCCTCCCACCCCTTTTACCTAATGTAAGCAGCCTACCCTCAGATGTGGAATCTGGTCTTGAGACCAGACAGCTCACAGCAAGGGACAATCTTCTTACTGTGAGAACAATGAAAGCCCTGCCCCCCTTGACAGGTTTTTTCCTTATGATCACTGAAGATGGTCTCTCCCTGCGATCCATCCGGACAGTCTTGCTGCTCTGAGGTGAGCAGTGTTACATCAGTAAAAGGGGCAGGAGGGGGATACTTTATTATTCAATTACTCATGAACTACAGCTCTGACAGTATTGAAGTAACACTCTCCATGGCCCAAATACTATGAAGAATCATTGGAACAGCTTTTATTTTGAAACATTACTATCCCTTCAAGGACCCACGATGTGCCAGGAGAGTCAAGGGTAAATTTGCCATAAGGTCCTGGCACGTCATGGAATTCAGGGCTCCCCACACGCCTGCATGCAGTTTGGGGAGCCCTGAATTGAATTAAAAAAAAAAAAAAAAAAATGCTCCGTGGTCCTTATGTGCCATCTTGAAGGGGTTAACACTGAATGATGTGTCAGGATGGCATGCGTTGGGGCACACTATTATCCCACTAGGAAGGCTATAACTGACTGCTGCAGGACAAGAGCAGTCAGTTCCAACTGTTCCCCAATGGTTCTGCACATGATCACTATCATAGTGATTCCATGTGCAAATGGAACCACATGACAAAGAAAATGTATGTAAAAATTGGCTGTCACTGTTCTCTGCCTCTCTCCTCATTGTGATCATGAGGCAGAGAATACACATCACAAGAATTAAAATGGCCAAAGAGGGGGACACTTATTTTAGGTGTTGTAGGGGACAGGACTGGTGGGTATAAAGTAGGTGAATAAATGATTTTGAGCAAGATCAAAATACTTTATTTCCACAAATCAATTTATATGAACAAACTGAAGTTTAAACAAACATTAATGTGAATTTCATTGCTGTGGAGCAATGTGATACACTTATATACACACACCACATCTGGTCTCCTAAACAGAGGGATACCACAGTTGGAAAGAGGAACATAGGGATTTTCGTCTCAGAGGGACAGTAACCCCCCCCTAAAAAGGGATACTTGGGAAGTATGAGGGTACGTTCATACTTTTTATCCAGTCCCTGCCAAAGATTAAAAAAAATAATAATAATAATTGAGAATTGTTTTTTTATATTCTCATATTAAATGATGGGTTATACCTATAAATATGGAATCAAAACAAAGCCTTACTTATCCTTAACCCAAAGGAGATAAATGATTAAATATATATATATATATATATATTTTTTTTTTTATTTTTTTTAAATGTGTGTGCAAGTTCTAAAGGAATTAAAGGCAAAATCTGGTTGAACAGATACTAAAAGGTCAAAATTGCTCATCCTCTAGGGTACAAAAAGCCCTAGTCACCATAGGGTTAAAGGCAGCTCAATCTTCTGTCCTCTGCCATCAACCAATTTTATTTATACTGACTATCCAAACACAGACACATGCACAAAATGAAGTACACATTCATTAAAAGACAAGTTTATATTGAAAACCTTGTGTTTAAATTACAGGTGAACATTGCCAACAAATTGGAACTATACATTACACAAATTACTGAGACATCAGCCCTTGTTTATCAATCTAGAGACATGAAATTCCAGAGAGAACCAACAACACAATACATTTTCAATGAAAACTGTGTTTTTTTCTTTGTTTGATTTACCCATTGAATTTCATTTCAAGCCTGTGGTGCATTTAGTTCAATCCAAAATGTCACTTCTTTAGCCTGATTAAATAAGGCTCGATGTGTCCGTATACAGATATTTGTCTATATACAGCATGTATTAAATGCAGCATATCTTCCCAAGGAACAAAAAAATTATATATATATCAATGTACATGTTGAAATAAGTCATAAACATCCATACTTATATATATACAGTAAAAATGCATTGCACTCGGCACAGAGAGGGTCAGATCTGAATATCACACAGCTGTGCAGGCTTTCTGGAAGTATAGAGGTTAAACAGCAACAAAGTTATCTAGGACTGACAATACAATGTATTAACTAAAAGAAGAATTGCACCTCCCAGACACAGATAAAATTAAACATTACTATCCTTTTACTTAACATTCTTTAATATTGTAGGTATTAAAAAATATATATTTACATTAATCTAAGTCCTGTCACTCAAACCTTTATGGTTTGAGAGATATAAACTAGAGATAGTTCACCCCTCCAGGCCATTTCACAGAAGTCAACTCTCTAGCTGACAGCAGGAGATTCCGGTCATTTGACTGGACAGTGGCTCTTCAGCAGAGCCGAAATAGCGCAATCTAGAAATAAACACTTTATTGGAACGGTCTCCAAAGTGTGCTTGTAAACCAGGCACACTTTTAAGACTGTTCCAACTAAGTATTTACTTCTAAATAGCGCTATTTCGGCTCTGCTGGCCCTGGAACCTCCTGCTGTCAGTTAGAGGGCAGACTTCTCTGAAACGTCCTGGAGGGGTCAACTTTAGCCAGTTATATCTCTCAAACCATAAGGACAGGACTTAGATCAATGTAAATACACGGGTGTACTTCACCCTAAACGGCATAACGAAGAACTCATGTAGGTCATGAGTGATGAATGCAGGTTTTAATACCTACAATATTAAAGAATGTTAAAATTAAAAATGACTATCCCTTTAACGTGTCATCATGTAAAGGAAAAAAAAATACATATTTGTAGAACTTTTCCTTAAGAGTAAAACACAGGCAATTCGACTGTTGGGAGAAACTCAAATTGGTGGAGATGTTACAATCGCTTAGAAAGATATTTAAAAATAATAATTATTTGAACTGTGATTACATTGGAACAAACTACCTCACAACAGTGGTTGTACCTTATTTCACTCCGTAAATTGAAGTCCTACAATATACCAGTTTTTTTTTTTTCGTCACAATAAAAGTTGACTGCTCCTTTAAACCTTACTGTGCCAGAGGAGTACGGTACCCTTTGGCACCAAAAGGGTTAACCAAACGTTTCTCAGCGTCAGTCCTCAGGACAAAACAATGTGATTGATCTATATGTGATTAATCTGGGAATTAATAAAATCCAACATGTTGTATGTCAAGGACTGGAACTCAGAAACACTGCATTAACTCTTTAAGAACTAGAAAGGTGCACAATGCATTTCTTCACAATTAGTTGAGCTCTGGTCTGGTACCCCAGGGATTAATGGAACGTGGCATTCTCAGTGGAGGAATATATTGGTTTGGGTGCAAAAAGAGAAAGTGCGCGCGGGATAGATAAAGACTTATTTTACTGAATAAGTTCAAAATATTTTCAAAAACATTGAGTGTTCTTCTAAATATAACAAACTGTGGCCCACCAGATGCAGCTGGACTACATCTCCCATCATCCTGTGCAGTCAAACAGTGTGAGCTGTTGAGACTCAAAGTTTTAGTTGCTAGTACGGAACAGTTAAAAAGTTAAAGGTCTACAATAAAGACCAAAATATTGATGTAACGCAACCCGTTAAGGACCGCGTGCCGTGCTATGCCCATCACGCGGTTTTTGCTTTAAGGACCGGTGATGGCCATAGCTCCAAGACTGGAGCGATTTCTCTCAGTCCCCAATGCGGCTCATTGATACATGCAAGAAGTCACATGTAGCAGCTGGTCGAAAGACCAAAATGGTCTTTAAGGGAAGGTTACTTCCCAGGACCCTGGTCCTTAAGGGGGTTAAAGACTCAAAAAATGTTCACAGGGTAAAGATCTCTGATTGCTCTGTGTGTTTAAAAAAAAAAAAAAAGGGGGGGGGGGCGGTGGTGTGGGTGTATATATAACATGGGAACTCAGAGGTCTTAATGTAGCATTAAAATTGTATTATTGAAAAGGTTTTTTTTTTGCTGAGTAAAACAATGGATCCCCACTTCTAGGAGATGTTGCATTCAAAAACTTTTACAGCTCAAACTGTAATAACAAAATTGAGCTATAAACCATTATTTTCAAATGAGAGTTTTGGCTGAGGCTCAAAGTTCTCCCATAGAGAGCAACGGGGAGATGGTAACTGGATATCAGCTGTCGTTGTTACTAAAAAAATTAATAGCTACATAATAACATCGCCAGCTCATGTCCAGATGGCAATTTTTTTTTCCTCTGTTCCTTACCATGGGACAGCTTTGAGTCTAAGGCTCTATTTTGCTGTAACACTTTGATCCATAATCAATTTGAATAAACCTCCCAGCACAGGAAGTTTGTTTTGTTTATCTGGAAAAGCTTTACTATATATTATATATATTTATTTTTTCAAAATAAAAAATGAATGCTCCATTAATGAACTAAATTTATTGGTAGAGTATCAACAATTATCTACAAATACAATGTGTTTTTTGTTTTGTTTTTTAAATATAATAAATCTGTTTTATGCAGTCATATAATCATAACATTTCCCTGCATTTTTGTTTAAATATTATGAATTTTAAGATCTCATGTAAATTTTACCTTCCAAATTTTTATTTTTTTATTTTTTTTTTTTTTTTATTTTTTTTTTTACACATTTTCAATGGATTTTTAAATCGGAAAAAAAAATAACCAAACAAAAAAAAAAAAAAAACATTTGCGGATATAATTGTTTTTCTGTACATTTGGGTACTGTGTGCAAAAGACAGACATGCGTTTTTGACCCTTAAAGGGTTAAGGTTGTATGCCCAAGTAATTAAATAATGCTGTTAAAAGGACACAGTTACCTAAAAATGAACATATCCCATACCTATTTAAGATCATATATTCCTAGACAGCATCTCTAACAATCTATAAATAAGAGCGCAAAAGTGTAAAATGTGATAATCCTGATATTTTTGCATATAGCCGTTTGCCCTCTATTTTGTCTAAGCTCCAATTAAGTGATAAGTGCAACATGGGTCATAATTGAGATAAACTGACAAATACCACATAAATGAGTCTGCAGCGGATGCTCTAAGAAGGACCATAATAATTAAGGGGCACATCAACTGCACCACAGGGGAGTAATAAAAATCCCCCCAAATGCGTTGGATACCTCTCTGGCTTCAAAGGGGTAACTCATGGGAATGCCATGGCCGGTAGTTTTTTAAAGAAAAGGGGGCAACCCTACTGGAGAGGTGTCTAACATATTGCATAGCAATGTGTTGGACAACATTCTGACACTCAAAGGCTTAAGGGAACAGTAAACTGTTTTTAATGAAAACCTATACGTTATAGATCTTTTCCTGCTGAGTAAGACAAGGGTACTCCCACCTCTGTCAGTTGTTTTATGCAACATTTCTAACAGTTAAAATAACCAGGAAGTGAATTTACTGTGTTTACTTCCTGATTGTTCTGACAGGAAATGACCTGGTAGTGTCCGCCACATTCTATGGAGAACTGTATGTCATTGACTTTCCTCTCCATTAGAATATAACAAAACACAGATTTAAACTCTAATAACTCTGGAAATATGCATCTACCAGCAGTGGGAGTACCCTTATTTTACTCAACAGTTAACACCTTACAATATTTTTTTCCATAAAAAAAAAAGTTTACTGCTCCTTTAAGTAAAATAGACATTTTAAAGACAACTTAAACCCTCCCTCTACAACTCATTGGGGAACTTTTAACGCCTTAAGCTTTGCAATACGTTTCTCACCCCCTCTGTTCCTATAAGGGGTTAAAAACCAAGTTGCTATCCCATTTTCTCTTCATTTTGGCAATTACAGATATGTACATGAAGACTTCTTCAGCTACAAGGAATTCTTAACCCTGTGAATGTCAGTGGGGTGAGCAAAGTATTACTCGTTCTTTTGTGACTTCAAGGGATAAATGTATTTTAATGTTTTATTAAGGGAAAAAAATCATTATTGGAATTCTCCTGTGGAGTACCACAATGGCACTGTCAATGCTGGGATGTGTTTATTCAAACGTTATTACAGCTCAAATGTGACTTTGTACATATCTATCTCCCTTGGTTAACACGCCAGCTGTAGAATCTGATCAAACCTTGGTGTCACAGGTTCTAGTCCCAGCAAGGTCAATTCAGCCTTTTATCCCTCTAAGGTAGATAAAATGAGATCCAGGGACATCCTTGAAAATGACACAATCACAATATATCCTTCCTGGTAAAAAAAAAACTTTCATTAATAAAAATGGACCAATACGGTTGGACTACAATTAGAGGCCAGATGTTTTCCAGAATAAAAAATGTATTTTGTGGCCTGGTTTGAGCTGCAGCAAGATTTGAGTAAATCATCTGTGAGTACCTTCATTCTACTCAGCAGGAAAAGTACTACAGTATGTATATTCATAAAAATAATTACTAAGAGTGAAGGGAGCAGCATATACATTATAATTTCAGGCATCTGCAATTAAGTATTGAGTATACTTCCCCATCTAACATCCACTATAAAACATAGTATGTAGGACCTTGCCTACTTCATGTGCTCCCACCAACTATTCTACTCAATGAGGACCACCTAGGAAATGCCAACCAGAATGCAAGAGTAAAAAATCCTATTTCGGTGGCTTGGCCTCATTACGGCGTGCAACCAACTCTGATAAATATGGAAATCGTTACAATATTTATAGATAAGCCCTTTGTTAAATGACCTTGATTTTATAACAATTTGCTACAGATTTCCACAGTTCTCTTTGTGACAGAATACAGTCCCACACACATTCTTAACCCTCTGTGTGGCAGAGAGGTATCTGGGTGCATTTCCGACACTCAAAGGGTTGAAGGATGTTTAGGACAGAAACTGGCTTGTTACACGTTTTGTTTAGTACAAATGGAGCCGTGGACAATAGAGAAGTCTCATGGGGATATCTACCAATCACTAAAAATGGAACAATACCAATAGGAATGAGGGACTCTTAACCTCTTGATGACCAGAGGGTCAATATATTGAACAGATCAACTTACCTAGATAGATTTCAATCATATGGTAGTCATAAATATTTTAAATATATATATATTATATATATATATATATATATATATATATATATATATATATATATATTTTTTTTTTTTTTATTTCTTCCGAAGACTGATCTCTGTTGAAGTTTGCATGTAGGGCGCACTCCCTCACCAATCACCAGTCCGAAATTGCCCCTTATTGTCAGCTGTAAACTGTGGCCAGGAGAGATCAAATGCAAAGCAATTACATGTAACCAACTTCTATAAAAGAGGTTCTCAATCCATGCCCTCAGTGGCCACTAACAGGCCAGGACTTAGGAATTTCCCTGTTAGAAAACAAGTGTGTTGATCAGAGGCTCAGTCATATTGATTAACTCAACTGTGCTCTTAAAAGGAAGTTCTCAAATCCTGACCTGTTAGTAGCCACTGAGGGCACGAGTTGAGAACCACTGTTCTATAGGAAGGATACTACCTGTGTAAGTCCTGTAAATTAAGAGCCACTTATTAATACTGCATAGTTCCAAGTTAACCCTTTGAGTGCCAGAGGTATGCAAAGCAAGGAGTTCCATACTCCTCCTACACTCATAGGGTTAATGAGAAATAAACAGGCTATGAAATTGGTGGAAAGGCTGATGAAAAAATGCTGTATTTCCAAACCCTTCCCCCCAGTACATATTGGTTAATATCAGCACTTTTTTCTCACCCAGTGCAGATCCACTTGAATTTAAAGGGGAAGCATCAGCTTGAGATCTAGGTTTTCAAAACTATGTTATTATATGTCATGAACCAGTAGAGCAAGAAGCCGAAGTGCCGGCTGCAGATAGCTGAGGAGCCAACAGCTCACTGAGGCGGATTTACTAAGAGAACCTGATGCAAATCTGAAGCAAGCCAACTGCCCCACAGAACCAGCATAACTTCCTAAAAGTTTCCATTCATGTAACATGGGAGCATTTAACCTCTTGAATTTTAGAGATCTCCAATGCATTGCAAAGCAATGTGTTAGAGAATGCACCCTGTAAGGTGAGCGACTCGGTACTGAAAGAGTTTAAGAGTACTTAAAACAGTGCAGGGCTACATGGTACATTTGTTATTCCAGTGCAGCCCTGCATTAACAGTCCTCTAGACTTAAGGGAACACTGGTTAGTCCCCATTTAAATCAATATGCCCCACCCCTTTTTCCCTGTTGATCCTTACTTCACCATTATTTGGAATACTCTGAGCCTTATGAACACCTGAAGTGCACCTCTGGTCCTTTAGAGGGCGATGTAACAGGATGCTTTGGGCCTTATGCAAAAGGCACCATTACAAAGCAAACCATCTGCACCATAGGCAACATATGAAAATTCTCAAATGTGCAGTGGATTAAATGAGGCTTTTAACTTGATGAATGGCAGAGGTCCCAATGCATAGCTTTGCAATGCGCTGGAGACCTATAGAAATCAAGGTGTTAACCTCCCAGACCACCCATTTAAATCAGTTGGTATGTTTATTTATCCCCATGGTGCATCTGGTTTATCCTGAACTGGGGCACCTTGCCTCTGTTCCCAAGATCCTTTGCATCTTAGTGTTGTAAGACACTCACTACCTTTGTATCTGAATTTCCATGGGTATTTATACTGTTGTCCCTGTTCATGTCCATACAGATGCTATGTTCTGTATACCCTCTGTTCACAACAAAATATTTTGTAAACAATTAAATAAAAAACAATGAAAGTTTTATTTGTTCACTATGATGCAGTCCGTTTTCCCCAGAATTGCAGCACATTTTGTCAGTGAATCAGCCCCATCATGCAGTCATGTTGCATCAGTGATGCACAACAACGGACCAGGTCATCAAAAACTGAAGATAAGCAATTCTGGGCAAATCAATTTCACTACAGGAGACAGAGACAAAATCCCAAAGACTTAACCCTTTGAATGCTAGAAAGATATCCAATGCAAAGCAATGATTTACGTACCTCTCTGGCACTCAAAGCTTTACATTTTTGAGCATCTCGGCATGCACCCCTCCTTATATCTTTACATCTAGTGCAGCACATTCTTGAAAAACACTTCTCAAGGGGATACTTTCCCTTTAAATGGGAACTATTCCCTAGTCATAAATGGCAACTATTCCCTAGTCATAAATGGCTCTTATTTTAATCAGAAAATACTTTTCAAAAGCAAGAAATTTAGAAAAATTGCAGGATGAAAGTTTTAGAAAGAAAAACATAAGTTATATTTACATATACAACATCTAAAGTGAAAAGGATGATTATTGCAACACCTATACATTTCTTTTAGCAAGCAGTTTTGTGATGTGACCGATAACAGACTGAAGTGTTGAGATTCCTTCTCTTTCAGAGGCATCATCATCGTCATTTCCTGTCAATCTTGTAGGGGAATGTTTTGAAAAAAATATTTTATTTTAAAATACATAAATTGATTCCGATATTAGTGAAAAAGCCCTATTTGCGTCATAATTAGCCCTTTGAGTGCCAGAGTGGTACACAACGGTACCACTGGCACTCAAGGGGTTAAGGAGAAGGGATTAAAAATACAGCACTGACGCCCCTGAAAGAAGAAAATGTAGCTATAACGTTGCGTCATCCTTCACCTCCAGAAAAAAAAAAGGTCATTGCTTTCCATGGCACCATATTTGTTTACATAACCATGCAACAAATGCTGTTGTAAGATTTTTTTTTTCTTGCCATTAAAAAAGAAAAAAATCCTATTGGTTTTTGTTTGTTATTTTAACACTGAATCATTCAGAATTTTTAAAAGCATTTTTTTTTTCTTTTCAATTAATTCCACTGTATTCATTTCTTATTGTTAGAGGAAAAAGTCCCCAGGAGAATTCCATCTTTTGGTTTCTCTGGGAACATGCCTCCACACGGCTGATTGCGGCAGGGCTCCATAGTAATAGCCACACCCACTCCACTGCGCCCAGACATCATGCGGGTCACTTCTGTCCACGTGTCTGTGGCTGGGTCGTAACATTCCACGCTGTCAAGGAATGTGCTTCCATCATAGCCCCCTGTGGGATTAGGAAAAGAAGAATTATATTACGTAGAAAATCATAAACCTGTCTGTGTATCCTATGTAAGACAATCCCATAACAAACAGGTACTCTACCGGTCAAATGTTTTAGAACACCTCAATTTTTGCTACTTTTAGTTATTGCCATATAACTTGGGAAAAACATGTAAACATTGGGTATTTCTAAACTCAAGACAAACAATATAATCTATTTAACAGGTTTCCTTTTAAGCATTTGTAGATGTGTAAATGATTTTTCGTGTAAAAGCTAAAAAAGGTGCTTTGTTACATTTTTTTTTAATCATATTTTATAACTTTTTTTTGTAGTAAATTATATATATATGATATGATGAAAATAATGCGATCTTTAGAAAGCCCAATCATATGGCAAGAAAAACAGTATATAATATATGTGGGTACATTAAATGAGTAAGAGGAAAATTACAGCTAAACAAACACACAGTAGAAGTGTTAAAACAGCCATTGTCCAGAGACAAAACATGTTCCAAAAACCGCCGGTTTCTTTTTTTCTAGAACGAATAAACAATTGGATATAAAAATGCATTGAATCATTTTGTTTAACCCCTTATGGACTGGCAATTTGGAACTTTTTTGTCTTTCTGGACAATGGCTGTTTTAATATGTCACTATAAAAATTATAAAATATGATGGAAAAAAACGTAACAAAAGCACTTTTTTTTTTTTTTTTTTTAGCTTTTACATGAAAAATCTTTTACACATCTACAAAATGCTAACCCCCCCTGCTAAATAGATTGTATTATTTGTTTGTGTTTACAAATACCCAATGTTTACATGTTTTTCTAATGTTTTTGCCAAGTTATATGGCAATAACTAAAAGTTGCAACAATTGGGGTGTTCTAAAACTTTTGACCGGTAGTGTACGAAGCTGCAATCCTAAGGGGCCACATGTGTTGTATTCAAAAGGACTGTTCTAATGAGAGCAGAACCTGCACTGTCTCAGCTCCTTAGGAATGCTGCTGACTAAAGATGATGGACTTCTGAGGCCAAACAGCTGGAGGGCTGCATGTTACCCATCCCATTTTTTGGCTGGGTAACTAAAATAGTAGACCAATGGGGAGCAGTAGATATAGCTTGTCTAGTTTTCAGTAAAGCATTTGACACTGTCCCTCATAGAAGACTCATTAATAAAATTGCAGTGTTTGGGTCTGGATGCAAAAATAGTTAAAGTGGATCTATCACCACTTTACAAGTTTTGATAACTATGTAGAATACTTAGCGAATAATTATAAAACGTTATTTAAAAAAAAAACAAACAAACAACAACAACTTTATCTACGAGAAAATTATAGTTTAAAGTATGCTCAGCAGCCTACTTCTGGTTAAACTGCTCTTGCCGCAGTTTGAGAAGTAGGCTGCTGGGCATACTTTAAACTGTAATTTTCTCGCAAATAGCGTTTTTTTTTTTTTTTAAATAACATTTTATAATTATTCGCTAAGTATTCTACATAATGATCAAAGTGATAGATCCACTTTAAAATTCAGAGGAGGGCTACTAAAATGGTGACTGGTTTACAGGAAAAGACATATCAGGGTAGACTAAAGGATCTGAACATGTATAGCTTGGAGGAGAGAAGAGAGAGAGGGGATATGATAGACACATTCACATACATGAAGGGATTCAACAAAGTACAGGAGGGAAGTATATTTCAAAGGAGTAAAAATGTTAGGACAAGAGGCCATAGTCTAAAACTAGAGGGACACAGGTTTAGAGGTAATGTAAGAAAGTTTTACTTCACTGAGAGGGTAGTAGATAGGTGGAATAGCCTACCAGCAGAAGTGGTAGAAGTTAATACAATGACAGAATTTAAGCATGCATGGGATAGGCATAAGGCTGTCCTTAACATAAGAAAAGACCAAGGACCAAAAAAGGTTTAAGGTTTTGACAGTAGGAAAATGGGCCGACTAGATGGGCAGAATGGTTCTTATCTGCCGTCAGATTCTCTTTCTATGAAGACGAATAAAAACTGATTTTTCTATTCCTGACACTAGCTGGGTAATGTCCTACACTCTTAGTATTTATCGTCTGCAGCTGAAATCTGCATAAACAAAAGTAATATTGTTTAAGATTTATCAGTTTCATGGAAATAGTGGATCCTGTGATCTCTCCCTTTTCACAACATCCAAACAGCAGAATCAGAATGTGCGCTCAGACAGGTACGATGTGTTGATGCATCTTGTGTGAGGGTGAAAGGTCTATTAACCCTTTGAGCGTCAGAGAAGTATGCAATGCATTGCAATGTATAGTTACCTAGTACGTAGATCTTGCTCTGATGGACAGTGACCCCGAGAGCACTCCTACGGTGTTTCATTGGTGCCACAAAGCTCCATGTGTCTCTCTCTATATCGTATCGCTCAACGCTGTTCAGCTGGTCTGTTCCATCATACCCACCCATCGCGTAAACACTGGTATCCAATGCACACGCCCCTAAAAAAGGGAACAAAATTAACAATATAGACGCTCAAAAAATATTATATATATACATTAACATTCATCTCGAATACTAGAGACTTCTCCAGTGCTTAGGTTCACAATGCATTGGAGATGTCTCAAGCAGCCAAGGGGTTAACTAGTTCCGGGTGTACACATACAAACAATACAAATAAGATTTAGCATTTGACAAAGAACATATACAAATGTACGGTATCACAGTCCTACCACTTCAAATACCTGGATGCATCCACAGCAAAGTACTGTAACGGAGCACAGACAGGTTTTAGAAGAAAAAAAAATAAATTACCATAATTAGATGTACTTCAAATTCAACTTTTTGACTCTGTGAACAGGACTATTAAATGTTTATATTTAATGCACAACACAAATTAAAAATAAAAGCGAGGTGTGGGCTTTCAGAATCTATTTACAAAAAAATAAAGGATAGCAACTGAAAGGTAGAAACGTAAAAGGATACATGTGATCACAAAAATGAAATAGTGACTGTCATAGGAACAGGCTAGCAGGCATGTGACAGGAAGTGGGGAGGGACTTCACAGTACTAGGTTTGTCAGTTAGGATTGATGCACTGGTAGAGACACCACTAGCTGAGAGTGTTCCTGTATTCATGGCAATAAAACAACTGCTACTTTAACCACTGGTGTGCCTCATTCATGACATGGTGTCAGAAGTACTTTCCTACGCATCTTGTCAGCAAGTTTGTCACTATGGCCAAATTCCAGCCGCCTGAACCCTTTGATTTTCACAGCCTGCAGGATGGCCCGCTTGATGCCAGAGATTCTCCCGTTTTCGCATCACTTCCAAGCTGGATAAGGAGAGTGGTGAGGTACAAGTTAACTCCATCCTATATTCCATGGGGAAGGATGTAGAGCCCATCTATAATGCATTCACATTCAGGAACCGGGAAGAGCATGACTTTGATGCAGTCATGGACAAGCTAAGCGCCCATGGAGGAATATAATACATGAAAGAGCCTGCTTTCATAAGCGAAGCCAGAGGGCCGGGGAATCTGTGGAGTCCTTCATATGCAGCTTATACGATCTAGCAGAGTTCTGTGAATTTGGGTCTGCCAAGGAGGAGCATATTCGTGACCGCATAGTGATAGGGATATCTGATGCATCTCAGAAGATGTAGCTAGAGCCGGAATTAACACTGGACACAGCAATCAGAATGGCACGTCACAGCGAGCTGGTGAAGGTACAAAATGCCAGTATGAGATCTGAATGTATGGTGAATGAAATGCAAAATGCTACACAGTCGACTAGAGAGAGACGAGGTGTGAGCAGTAGGCCACAGGCTGCTGAAGGCCCTAGCAATGGAGCAGTACCAAAATCGCGTTGCCTGCGCTGTAACTGTACTCATGGGCCGAAAACTCCATGTCCTGCTAGCAATAAGAGATGCAGGAAGTGCAATCGCTTGGGCCATTTTGAGGTTGTGTGCAAAACAGAAGTGGTTAAGGAGATACAAGCAGACTGTGGAACGGAACGCAAAGACAAACTCTTCCTTGGATCAGTATCACAATGGCCAGACTCGGATGACAGCTGGAATGTGGAACTCCCTGTGATGGGGCACACATTAAATTTAAGATTGACACTGGAGCAGATATCTCCGTTACTTCTGAAGAGATGCTTAAAAAACTGCAGCACCGCCCCGTCTTGGAATATACGAGAATTTGCGTCCGCAGCCCAGGAAGGCGGGTGGACTGCATGGATAGGTTCCTTGTCTGCAGCATCTACAAAACAAAACGTTTTACCTTTTGGATTTATGTCATACGAGGGCAGTGTGCCAACAACCTCTTAGGCCGTACTCTGGCCTGTAGATTAGGCCTTGTCTCCAGAATTAATGAGATACAGAATTACATGTTTGGGGAGATAGACTGTGGTACAGCGTCAGGTCTCAGCTGAATTCGGACCGGTTCACAGTTCGGGAGGCCTGTCTGCACGTCGCAGAGTACCATTTCCTATCCTGCCCAAAGTGGAGGCTGAACTGAAGCGCATACAGAATCTGGGCATAATCAAGGAGGTGACAGAAGCCACCGATTGGTGTGCACCCATGGTGCCAGTGACTAAGAAAAATTTGTATCTGTGAGGACTTAAAGTGGCTGAACAAAGCTGTGAAACGGAACACTACATCCTGCCTATACTTGAGGTTATCGCCCCCAAGCTGGCAAAAGCGAAGTTCTTTTCTACACTGGATGCCTCCAGCGGATTTTGGCAGATCCCATTAGATCCAGGTAGCTGGAAGTTGACCACCTTCATCACCCCTGTTGGGAGGTTCTGCTTCCACCGTCTTCCCTTTGGCATTTCCTCTGCTCCTGAGATTTTCCAGCGGGAGATGATTGCGCTGTTAAAGGATCACAAGGGCAGAGTTGTGGTTATAGAGGACATCCTAGTCTATGGGTCTACTGTGGAAGAACATGACCACCATTTACAAGCCGTGTTGCAGAATATTAGACAGTTAGGACTTAAGCTGAACAAGGATAAGTGCTGCTTCAAACACTCGGAATTGCATTACTTTGGACACAGCAGCAGATGGGGGATAAGGCCTGACACTGGTAAAGTGCGAGCAATTACTGACATGAAAAGCCCTACAGATGTAACGGAGCTCAGACAGATTCTGGGACTTATCAATTTCTTGGGCAAGTTCCTTCCAGATCTATCAACCATATTGCACCCAGTGACTGAGCTTCTGAAACATGACGTTGAGTGGTCCTGGGAGGAGCCCCAAGACAATGCCTTGGCGCAGGTAAAGAAGATGCTAGTGTCTGCACCTGTTTTAAAAGTTTTACGACTGTTCCAGGAAAACAGTAGTGAGTGCTGATGCCAGTTACTATGGCCCGGGGCTGCCCTGATACAGGAGCATGAGGGTGAAATGTACCCAGTGGCCTTCTGTTCGCGAACCCTTACGGATACTGAAAGGCGATACGCCCAAACTGAGAAGGAGTGCCTGGCAGGGATGTGGGCCTGCGAGCGGTTTGAGTGATACCTACTGGGCCTGGAATGTTTTTTGTCTGGAAACTGATCACACGCCCCTGGTGCCCTTGATTAATTCCTTTGACTTGGATAAAGCTCTGCTACGGTGCCAATGACTGCTGATGCGGCTTCCGAGATTCAACGTCAAGGCCCTGCATGTGCCTGGGAAGAGACTTGTAGCGGCTGACACTCTCTCAAATCTCCCCCCTGGAGATGGGTACCTCTCCAGATTCAGAGCAGGAGGTCCGGCTGTTTGTGGACTCTGTCTTGTCCTCGATCCCAGTCTCTGAATCCTGGTTAGAGAGGATAAAGCAAGACACTTTACGGGACACTGTTCTTCAGGACGTTATCCAGTTTATATGGCAAGGCTGGTCATCATGCCCATCAGTGTGTGTATCCCTGAATAGATACTACATGGAACAGGCCCATCTTTCCGAAGTGGATGGTCTGGTCCTCTTCCAAGACAGGATTGTCATCCCAGCCAGTTTGAGACAGGAGGTGTTGCAGCAGCTACACAACGGTCACCAGGGTATTACCAAGTGCCGGGAAATAGCCTCCCTGTCAGTCTGGTTGCCCGGTATCAACGCAGAAATTGCAGAACTGATCCTCAGGTGTACCTTTTGCCAGGAGAACCGCCCTACTCAGAAGAAAGAGCCCCTGATAACCACCTTATAACGGAAACCCAAGACACCTTAAATCCTGGGCCGTCGTATCCGGACTCTCTCGCTTCGAGGTCGGCTGAACCACGTCGAACACCTCGGTCAGGCCTTGCCACCGGAACGGTCGAACCGGCCACTCGAACCAGGAGTCGGTTTCCTTCGAGTTGGTCCACCCTTCGAGGTTCGATGCCGCATCAAACGATTCGAGCCGGTGCTGCAGATCCGAACAGGAACAGAGAGGATTGAGGCAATGCGGAGAGCGGGTCAACGTTGTACACTCCAACCAGCGAACAGTGAATAGCTCAGTTGCCTATGGGGATGGGAGTCAGAGAGGACTCTTTAAACCACCCTGGCAAGGAGTAAACATGGAGACTGTTTACTCCAACACGAACACTTTATTGTCAGAACGCACACACTTTTAGACACAGTTAAAGGGATAGTAATGTTTCATAATAAAAGCAGCTGTAATTAATCATCATAGTATTTGGACTTTGGAGAGTGTTATTTCAATACTGTCAGAGTTATAGTTCAAGAGTAATTCAATGATAAAGTATCCCCCTCCCACCCCTTTTACTGATGTAACACTGCTCAGCCAGAGCAGAAGGGAGGTGCCCAGGTAGACTGCAGAGGGGGACAATCTTCAATTAAGATAAGGGAAAAACCTGAAAAACTTGTCAAGGGGGGCAGGGCTTTCATTGTTCTCATAGGAAGAAGATTGTCCCCTGCTGTTATCTGCCTGGTCTATGGACTGCATTCCACATCTGAGAAAAGATGGCTTACACTAGGTAAAAGGGGCGGGGAGGGGAAACTTTGCTTGTGAATATCTCTTAAACCATAAAGGTTTGAGAGATAAGACTTATATCATTCTTCATGTTTTTTTAATGCCTACAAAATAAAGTTAAAATGAAGTACTGCTATCCCTTAAAAAAAAAACAAAAAAAAAAACACAATGCACTGGGAAGGAGCAGGTACACTAAGGGCGTGAGTTATTCTAACGGCCAACGAGCAGGGGAGCGACCATATTAAGTAAAACCCGACTGGTTGGTTCCCAGGACTATGTGGAGTAGGGCGGGACATGGGACACAAAAGGCCAGACTTGATGACATTATCTCCCAGCAGGGGTCACAGTTCCCAATGAGTCCCAATACACACTTTGGTGGACAAAGGCTGAGGCTCAGAGAGCCGTTAGTACCAGTTCGAATTATCCCGCCTTTTGTCCGACCAATGGTAAGTCCTCGAATGTCCGGTTGTCCAATGAGCGTAGCGATCGTGCGATCCCGTGTCGACCGTTCCATACCGAACAACCAAGGTTCCGAGGCTTCGAGTAGGGTTCGTACCACCCCGACCCGCCAGAATGTCGATTATGATCGAACAACGCCCCAGTGTCCATAGAGCGACCCCATAGTCCCAGTAACGGCCTATGGCCCGTTACAAACCTCATTGCATGGGGGTCCATAGCAAAGGATTGCTGCACACCTATGATAGTGGCCGGAGATTCCTGTTTGTGGTGGACTACTACTCAAGGTATATTGAAATAACACCCCTCACCACCATGACCAGTTTCTGCGTTATATCCCATCTGAAAAGCATATTTGCAAGGTG
The DNA here is from genome assembly GCA_037306005.1 of Rhinophrynus dorsalis. Lineage (NCBI taxonomy): Eukaryota > Metazoa > Chordata > Amphibia > Anura > Rhinophrynidae > Rhinophrynus > Rhinophrynus dorsalis. The sequence goes on from CM074721.1 coordinate 513,794,979, forward strand.
AGGCATTCCCATGGAGTTCATAAGTGATAATGCCACGCAGTTTGCTTCCGAGAAGTTTAAAAGGTTCAGTAAGGAGTATGACTTTGTGCACACCATGTCCAGCCCCCACTACCCGCAGTCTAATGGAGCAGCTGAGAGGACAGTCCAGACGGCAAAGTTTATTATGAAGCAGCAGGATCCGTACCGGGCTCTGATAGCGTACAGGGCCACCCTGATGCAGGCTACTGGTGGGAGCCCTGCCCACCTGATGTTGGGCTGTCAAATCCTCACCACTGTCCCTCAATCATCACTGCTAGTGATGATATTTCCCGTCAGGTCCAGGAAAGGAATGCAGTGGCGAAGAAGTCTTATAGTTTCTTTTACAACAGACGACGTTCAACATGTACTCTGCCGGAATAATCCCCTGGCCAGAGTGTTAGGGTGAAGCTGGATGATGAAAAGGGATGAAGACCCCCCGCTACTGTCCTATGTCACTCTCCAGACCCACGTTCGTATGTGGTCCAAATGGAAACAGGAACTGTAACTCGCAGGAACCGCAGACATCTCCAAGCTATCCCAGACTGTGGAGAACCGGATGGGGAACACAGTATTGATACCCCACTGGTGGATAGTGCGAAGCCTCCTGTTTCGCAAGTGGAGTTTTATGTTGCACCTTTTGGAGGTTCCCAGGTCTCCTCTGCTCCCAATGGTATTCAGATAACTTCCAGTGGCAGAGTGGTGAAACCTCCAATCCGTTACAGAGATGCTGACTGCATATTACTAGATAGTGCAGCGACATGAAGAATGGTCAGGATAATCCCAATGTCACTGCGGGTTAGGGTAGTCTACCCCGATGCTCAAGTCAGGAATGATTTGCTGTTTGACATTGTTACTTGTTTTTATTGTTTATATTGCTACACCATTATATACAGTTTGTTGTTCTTATCTCTTTGAGGGGGAAGATGTCATAGGAACAGGCTAGCAGTCATGTGACAGGAAGTGGGGAGGGACTTAACAGTACTAGGTTTGTCAGTTAGGATTGATGCACTGGTAGAGACACCACAAGGTCAGAGTGTGTTCCTGTATTCATGGCAATAAAACAACTGCTACTTTAACCACTGGTGTGCCTCATTCGCAACAGTGACTATAATACACGTAATCACATAAAGGACAAAACTGATTAGTGCAAATAGAAATTGTACATGTTATTACAAAAGAAGATACAAAATATACATAAATTATACCATGCGATTCCTCACCACAAAAAAAATGAAAAATCAGAACATAAATTACATATCTGATCAGAAAAATTTGTTATACATGATCCCCATGTGTTGCACCTCCGGTCCTTAAAGGGACAGTAACACAATATATAAAAATTGTATATATTGTAGGGTTTATTCTCCTGAGTAAAACAAGGCACTTCCACTGAGGAGAGGTGTTTTATTCAAAAGTTATTGCAGAACAAACCTGATTTTTTTTTAAGGTGTAATAACTCAATGGCCTGAAATTGTACAGTGGCACTGTTGTTATATCATCCTATGGACATTTGACCATAAATATTCATAGAAAGGTATAAAATCAGTGCCACTGTAACATTTCAGGCCATTGAGTGATTCCACCTAAAATAAAATTAAAATAATAATAATCAAGTTTGATTTACTTGTTTTACTCAGGATTATAAACCCTACAATATGTAATTTTTTTTTACATATTAAGTGTTACTGTCCCTTTAAACATTTGCGTGCCAGAGAGGCATCAGATGCATTGGTTGTGATGTACTGGATACCTCTCTGACATTTTGGGTAACCCTTTCAGTGCCAGAAAGGTACGCAACACATTGCTTTGCAATGCGTTGTGTACCCCTCTGGCACTCAAAGAATAAAATGTGTATCACAGAATAATTCATTTGGGTAAGAATACAGAAGTCAGGTTAAAGTTAAAACAAATGGACATCTCTTGGAGGCACTTAGTATATCCAATGGCACGTGACAAGGATGTCCCCCTCTCACCTATTTTATTGATTTTGGTTATGGAATCCATGGCCCAACACATTTGTCTTAATCCTGAAATTACAGGGATTACCTGCTCTCACCGTGAGCACAAACTGTCCCTGTTTGTGGTTGATGTACTTGCTTCTATTACACACCCTTCTACCTCTATGCCTGCCCTCATGAAGGAATTCCAGGATTTCTCTTCACTAACTGACTTCAAAATTAACTATTCAAAATCAGAAATACTCCCTATTGGCTTACCCCCATCCACGATACTTTCCTTGTGATCTTTATTCCCTTTAAATGACCTCTGCATCAATAAAATATCTTGGTGTCCACCTAACCCCTACTGTCGATGGTATTTATGAAGCCAATTTCCCTCTCTACTAACTGCTGTTCGTAAACTCCTTATACATTTCCTGGATTGGCCGTACGAACGTTTTAAAAATTAACATCCTACCCCTTTTCCTTCATCTCTTTCAGACACTGCCCATTCATATACCTCCCTCCTTCCACCGCATTATCAACGCCGAGGATCAAACGTGAAACTCTGCATCAGCCAAAAATCACTGGGTGGTCTGGGGTTACCAGATCTCAAACTCTATTACCAAGCTGCTCGTCTCTCCTCGATTCCAGACTGGTTGTGCAACGGCAACACAAAACTATGGGTTGGTATAGAACACCACTTTACAACAGGAGGAGATGCCCTGACCGAATTCCTACTCCCAGTTCTAGCCTGAAACCCAATGCTGAAATGCAACCCTATTCTGGTATTCTACAGACCTGCAACTGGTGGAATACCAACTCTTCTCTGTCCTCTTTCCCATCACCTATATTAAGGCTCTTTTATATCAGGCAGACCCCCTTTACCCTTCAGTCCAATATGTTCCCACTTTGGTCTGCTACTAACATAATGCTAGGAGACTGTCCGGGATTCTAGTGTTCTTCCCTTCCCTACTCTACAGGCCAAATATTCTTTACAACCTCTGGAGATATGGACATATCTCCAGATAAAACACTTCCTCGGTCAGTCACAGATACGATCCGGTGCCTCTCGCTTTCTTACTCCTTTTGAGAACTTATGTACCAAACAACTCCCCTAGGGGATTCTTAGGAAAAATGTACTTTATCCTAGTATCCAACTTGTCCAACATCCCTCCCTCTTACACGAGAGCTTGGGACCAGGAACTGGGATGCTCCTTATCGGAAGACGACTGTAAACAGATTTGGTCCCATGCTGCGATGTCATCTATCTCCTCTCAGGTTCTGGAGGTCAACTATAAGTTTTTGTATAGATGGTATTACACTCCGATCGGACTACACAATATCTATGATTCTGTGAGCCCTCTCTGTTGGTACTGCTCAGCCCACGAGGGATCCTTTCTCCACATATGGTGGCATTGCCCAAAAATACAACCTTTCTGATCACGATGCTAAGAAATCATGGAGGCATCCCTAGACCTGTCATTACCCAAAACCCTTCAATTGGCCCTGTTCTTTTTGGGATTTTCATCTATACCTCCCTCCGAAACTCGGTTTCTTTAACATGTACATGTCTTGATCTCGATCCATTCTTCTTCTTTCTCCCCCTTCCCTCCCTCCTATTCCTCTCTTCTTCTCTCTCCACTTTCTTCTCTTCCTCACTTTCTATCCACCTCTGTTTCTTTCTTCTCATTCCTATCCCTGAAAATATGAATGACAGTCTCCTGTCTTGGCTCTGAAGCTGGCTCACTCCGAAGCAGTTATGATTACTTATCCAATTTGTATTTGTCATAAGACATCTGGCATAACCATTGTACCACTGTTTAAGTCTTTGCATGTCTTTATGTATACTGTCATTTCTTCACTAAAAAACAAGATGTCAGGTATCTCTAACTCCTCTTTTTACATAGTATCTGCAGGTGCCTGTATTTGCTGTTAACCATTATAGGTCTGCATTTGGAATACACTTTGCCATGATTCAAAGTAGCAACAATGTCCCTGTTCAGTTACAGACTACAACAGAATTCAAAGGCAAAACAGACAGTAAATAGATATACCTGACTGCAGTGTGAAGGACTCTGCACAGGCACAATGACAAATCATAATTAAGAAAATTACCGCACTACAGCAGGACACCATTTTTCTCAACCAGATCACTCAATGAACAATATTTCAAATCGGGATCATTTAAAGGGGATCGCTCACCCCTATAAAAATTAGGCTTATTAGATACAGTATATAGCTATAATGTTAAAACGTCATTTATTTTTTAAAACAATATTCTATTTGGGCTAAAACTATTGATTACATAGTGCCCTGCACCCTACTTCAGCATACACTGGTCTTGCCACAGATTGCCGCACTGCCTCTGCTCCCAGCCTCCTCCGATGACAGAGGCTGTCTGTCTGTAAGCTGGAGCGATCTCACTGGCAGAGATCGATATCTAGCCAATGAGATCACTCCAGCTTACAGACAGAAAGCCTCCATCATTGGAAGATGCAGGGTAGTGAGCAGAGGCAAAGCATAAAGACCAGTGAATGCGGAAGTAGGGGGCAGGTCACTCAGTAAGCAATAGCTTTGGCCTATATAGCGTATTTTTTTAAAAACTAAATAAAGTTTTCGACATTATAGCTATATATTGTATCTACTAAGCCTAACTTTTATAGGAGTGAGAGATCCCCTTTAAGGTTATTTTAAAAGTATCTAAAAAAGTAATCATTTGAACAAAGGATGACAGTTCTCATGAAACAGGACTCAAGATCCAGGATTCTTATCTCACTACCAGAAATTTCTATAACCAGTGCCTCCTAGTTTTAGTGACCCCCCCCCCCCCATCATCTCTCTGCTCTGTATTCAAATACCCTTTACTTATTGTCCACGCCAGTTACATAGATATCACCTATTTCACCCTCTCCAAACTTTCCCTGTAAGCAGCATCCTAGATTGTTATCAAACTTGGGAACTCTGCACTGTTTTGAGCAGACTGATTGAACAGACTTTGTGATTCAATAATGCTTGACCTGAGCAATCTTTAAAGTACTTGAGCCATAGAGTGTGTTATTTCAATACTGTCAGAGTTGTACTCCAAGAGTAAATGAATGATCAAAGTATCCCCCCCCTTTTACCTAGTGTAAGCCACCTCCCTTCAGATATGGAATCTGGTCCACAGACCAGACAACAAGGGACAATCTTATTACAGTGAGCATAAGGAAACCCCACTGACAGGTTTTTCCTTATGCTTATTGAAGTTTATCCCTCTCTGCAATCCAACTGGACAGTCTTGCTGCTCTGAGGTGAGCAGTGTTACATCAGTAAGAGAGACTGGAGGGGGATATTTTATCATTGAATTACTCTTGAACTACAACTCTGACATAATTGATATAATACTCTCCAAGGTCCAAAATACTATGATGATTAACTAGAGCTGCTTTTATTTATTTATTGTTCTTCATGTTTTTTTAATGCCTACAAAATAAAATAAAGATAAAACGAAGTATTACTATCCCTTTAACTGGATTTTTAAGCCAAATATAGAGGTAAAGGATTTTCAAAATATAGTATTCAGTACAGAAAATTAACCTGAACAATTGGAGGTATATTTATTTTTGACAATACTACTCCTTTAAAATATAAACTGTTAGTCCACAAAAAAAAAAAGTATCACCAAATACCAAAGCACTAATAGCTCTGTAATTACTTAAACTGGACTAATACGGCTACTACTAATTAATTAATTATAAGCCCCTTGTTTCAAAAGTTATTTTCTTCTTTATTAAGCAAGTACCAATAGCATGTGTTAATGTAACATAGCAAGACTCTCACCTGCACCACTGCGCACAATGTTCATGGATGCAATGTCCTTCCACTCGTCTGTCTCTGGGTAATAGCATTCTGCCGAGTTCAATCTGTTTGTCCCATCAAAGCCGCCAACTGCGTATAAGAGCCTGTTCAACACTGCTACGCCCACTCCAATCCTCCGCGTTTTCATTGGAGCTACCAGTTGCCATTCATCTCGCTCTGGGTCATACCTGAGAGAATGGATGTTTGTGTGAGAGGAGGTAGGCATGACCATGGATTGTGATAAATCACTACAAATGATATGTTGTCCCTAAGGTCTAATACAAGCACTATAAGCATTAATTACAGTAATTACAGCCAATTCCTTAAAGGAGATGTATCACCTAAAAATAAAAATTGCCCATAGGTTTGGTTATTAAAGTATTCCTAGAGAAGTGGGTTTTTTTTGTTTTTTTTTTTAAATGTAACTCGTTTTTCAGATATATAATGTACTTTGCTGTGCACTTTCGCATAAGGTACACAGCACAGTGTCTTCTCCTCCCAGCTGCCCAAGGGAGCGCGTTCACACTTCCCTTCGGTGTGCTGTCAATGTCTCCTATCGTTATAGCAAGCTGCGGTAAGTATTATACTGAGGTTGCAAGATCAGCATGAATGCGCTCCCTAGGGCAGCTGGGAGGGAAGCGGGAGGAATATTAGGCAGTCAGTTAGAGCCGTGCCGGTCAGCATAATGCAGTACACGGATTCTTCAACACAGCTCTATCTGACTTAAAAAGTACAATATCTGAAAAACGCGTTACATAAAAAAAAAAAAAAAAAAAAAGCTTCCCTAGGAATACCTTAATAACCAAACCTATGGGCAATTTTTATGTGATACAACCCCTTTAATAATGTAAATTTCTCTGTTTAATTTATTTCAGGAAAGACCATGTATTCTAAAGACCTGACAGAAAGGGGACTACTACAAGTCTCAGGTTGACTAATCTGATCTTAGAATGCTCAACCATCATTAGTGCATGTAGGATTTCAGACTCTCAGTAAAATGTGAGATGGTGGCGTATGTTTCTAGTGTGGGCATGTGAGAAGGAGGATGGAACTGCTGTTGCCTGCATTGTACCTGTGCTCCATAAACATGTTGTAATGAAGAGAGAAGGCTGGTACCACTGCGCTGTACTTGTGCTGTGCATACACATCATGGTGGTGTAGCAGTAGTGTGCATTTGTGGAGGAGACTGGCACTGCTGCTGTCTGAACTGTACCTGGGCTATGTATACCAATGACACAAAATTAAGTAAGGTAATAAAGTCTGAACTGGATGTGTCTTCATTACAAAAGGATTTGTACAAATTGAGTAACTGGGCAGGCAAATAAGATTCAGTATAGACAAGTGTAAAGTTATGCATTTTGGGTATAATAATAAAAATGCAACATATAGTTTAAATGGTGTTTCTCTGGGGAAATCTACTAATGAAAAGGATTTGGGAGTAATGGTAGACAATAGACTTAGCAGTACCATACAGTGCCAGCTGGCAGCTGCAAAGGCCAATAAGATATTGGCATGTATTAAAAGGGGTATTGACTCAAGGGAGGAAGATATAATTATGCCTCTTTACAGGTCCATGGTAGACCCCGCCTAGAATATGCTGTTCAATTCTGGGTGCCCTTTCTGAAAAAGGACATTATGGAACTAGAGAGAGTGCAGAGGAGGACTAGAAGACTAGTAAGGGGAATGGAAAGTTTTAGTTATGAAGAAAGGCTAAAAAAGTTAAACTTGTACACACTAGAGAAATGGCGTCTTAGAGGGGATATGATAACACTATAGAAATATGTTCAGGGCCCATACAAAGGGCTCTCCAAAGACCTGTTCATTAACAGAGTGACAAAGGACAAGGGGCCACCCGCTTAGACTTGAGGAAAGGAGATTTCTTTACAGTAAGGACAATAAAGTTATGGAATTCACTGCCTGAGGAGGTGGTACTATCAAATACATCAGATGCCTTTAAAAGGGGCCTGGATACTTATTTAAAAGAGCATAACATAGAGGGCTATGTACGTTAGTACTGGGATTAATATTTAGTTAGGGCTTGTTGATCCAGGGAGAAATCTGATTGCCATTTGGAATCAAGAAGGAATCCCCCCCCCCCATTCAAGGCAGAATTTTAAATTGCTGTATTGAGGGGGAGGGGGGGTTGCCTTCTTTTTGATCAACGATGGTAAACAGGAATAGGAAAAGGGTTGAACTGGATGGACGCAAGCCTTTTTTCAACCTAAATTACTATGTTACATGTCATGGTGTAGTAGAGTGTACGTGTGTGTGTGTGTGTGTATGTATGTGTGTGTGTGTGAAATTGGCACTGGTGCTGTCTGTACTGTACATGTGCTGTGTATACATGTCATGGTGTAGTAGTGTGTGAGGAGGAGACTGGCACTGCTGCTGTCTGTACTGTACATGTGCTGTGTATACATGTCATGGTGTAGTAGTGTGTGAGGAGGAGACTGGCACTGCTGCTGTCTGCACTGTACCTGTGCTGTGTATACATGTCATGGTGTAGTAGTGTGTGTGAGGAGGAGACTGGCACTGCTGCTGTCTGCACTGTACAAGTGCTGTGTATACATGTCATGGTGTAGTATTGTGTGTGAGGAGGAGACTGGCACTGCTGCTGTCTGTACTGTACCTGTGCTGTGTATACGTGTCATGGTGTAGTAGTGTGTGTGAGGAGGAGACTGGCACTGCTGCTGTCTGTACTGTACCTGTGCTGTGTATACATGTCATGGTGTAGTAGTGTGTGTGAGGAGGAGACTGGCACTGCTGCTGTCTGCACTGTACCTGTGTTGTGTATACATGTCATGGTGTAGTAGTGTGTGAGGAGGAGACTGGCACTGCTGATGTCTGTACTGTACCAGTGCTGTGTATACATGTTATGGTGTAGTAGTGTGTGTGTGTGAGGAGGAGACTGGCACTGCTGCTGTCTGCACTGTACAAGTGCTGTGTATACATGTCATGGTGTAGTAGTGTGTTAGGAGGAGACTAGCACTGCTGCTGTCTGCACTGTACCTGTGCTGTGTATACGTCATGGTGTAGTAGTGTGTGTGAGGAGGAGACTGGCACTGCTGATGTCTGTACTGTACCTGTGCTGTGTATACATGTCATGGTGTAGTATTGTGTGTGAGGAGGAGACTGGCACTGCTGCTGTCTGCACTGTACCTGTGCTGTGTATACATGTCATGGTGTAGTAGTGTGTGTGAGGAGGAGACTGGCACTGCTGATGTCTGCACTGTACCTGTGCTGTGTATACATGTCATGGTGTAGTAGTGTGTGTGAGGAGGAGACTGGCACTGCTGCTGTCTGTACTGTACCAGTGCTGTGTATACATGTCATGGTGTAGTAGTAGTAGTAGTGTGTGTGTGTGTGTGTGTGTGTGTGTGGAGACTGGCACTGCTGCTGTCTGCACTGTACCTGTGCTGTGTATACATGTCATGGTGTAGTATTGTGTGTGAGGAGGAGACTGGCACTTCTGCTGTCTGTACTGTACCTGTGCTGTGTATACATGTCATGGTGTAGTAGTGTGTGAGGAGGAGACTGGCACTGCTGCTGTCTGCACTGTATCTGTGCTATGTATACATGTCATGGTGTAGTAGTGTGTGTGTGAGGAGACTGGCACTGCTGCTGTCTGCACTGTACCTGTGCTGTGTATACATGTCATGGTCTAGTAGTAGTAGTAGTAGTAGTAGTAGTGGTGTGTGTGTGTGTGTGTGTGTGTGTGTGTGTGTGTGTGTGTAGGAGACTAGCACTGATGCTGTCTGTACTGTACCTGTGCTGTGTATATACAGCAGTATTAGTGTGTGTGATTGTGTAGGAGGCTCAAACTGCTGCTGTCTCCAGTGTACTTGTGTTATGTATACATGTCGTTACCAAAACTAGTAATTGAGATGTTACTGATAAGGACTGACAATTATCAACACTGTTTCATGTCTCTTTGCAAAGCTGACAACATATCAGGTCTGTGTATAGGAAACAGGACAGAATTTGGCACTGCTGCTACCAGTGCTTTATATAAACTGTTTTGCCTATGTGCGGAGAGAAGAAAAGGCACACTGCATTGTCTGGGCATCAGGAGTCAAGTTGGCACTAAAAGTCAGAGATAATAAAATGTTCTGCCAGTGTTTGCACTCGAGGTATTAGACCAGAGCTGCCAGCAAAATCGATAAATCAGTGGCATTGTGAAGCTGACAAGACTGGTGCTACACCCAGCTGTATAAACAAGCTACTTATTGTATAGCAATGCAGAGAAAGCAACGCGTTGCATACCCCTCTGGCACTCAAAGGATTATGCCCAGTTTAAGGGCGGAGGTTGGCACTCTGTACGTGCAGTGTGTGTGCGTGGTGGTGGGGGGAGGCTGGAACTGCCTGTATGATGCATATACAAGACACAATCTTAGGGCAGGCTGGCACAGCTCAATGTATTCACAGTGCTTGTATCTAAATGGAAAACTAGCACTGTACATAGAGGAACCATATCTGAGAGGAAAGTGGGCTCTGCCCACACTATACTATATACATAAGACCCACATGGGAAAGGACGTGTGGAACAGTCTATATACAAGACCCATGTGACAGGGAAATGCTAGCACTGACCACGCTGGCATTGCCCACAAAGAGGCTGGTGTACTAAAATTGTGGAGCAAATTATTATTATTAGAAATAAAAAAAAAATACCACATTTTTAAATAGGGATTTTAACCTCTAGAAGGTTAAAGAGATATCCAGTGTGAGACCTCTCTAGCCTTCAAGGAGTTAAAAGCCCCATTTAAAATTATGTTGGTGATTTTTTAAATATTTATTCCCTCTGGTGCAGCCGGTTTGCACTAGAATTGCACCAGGTTTTCTTATTCATCAACCTCACAGTGTAGATACAAGACTCACAAAAAAAGGGGAAGGATGGCACAGTCCGTGCTGTGTAAATATATAAGATCTGCGAGAAAAGGGAAGCATGGTACTGCCCACACGTACTTAAAAATAAACAAACTAAATGCACCACTGGGAACATTTCCAAAGTCACCTCTTCTTTAGATGGAGTTTTTAACCCCTTGAATGCTTCAAAATATGTTGGAGATCCCTCTAACATCCAATGAGCTTTAAGCCCTATTTGAATCAAATGAAATGTTAATTTCTCTCCCCCGATGCTGCGATTAGTTTACCCCAGAATTGCTCCGGTCTTAGTACATCAGTCTCACTGGGTCTTATGCGCAAAAGCAGATGAGGGGTCATTTTAGAGCAAACCAACTGCAACACAGGGGAAAAGAGCCAGTCTCAAAATCTGCCACTGGGTAATTTGGAGACCTTTAGCAATCAAGGGGTTAAAAATTTCCATTTAAAGCGGAACTACCACCCTTAAAAAACGTTGTCCCAAATAATTCCCCATCTGGCGACTAGCTGCTCAGTAGCGCTAGTCACCAGATTTCTTACTGCGTTCATGAGAATGAGCCACTACTCTGGGACTGAGAGGCAGGACAGAAAGCAGGAATCTTTCCATAGTGACCTCTGCGCGTCTGCGCTGTCAGTCCCTTTTGGAGCCGAAAGGTTCCTAGCAATGCCTCCTACAGCCGGCTGGGACTGAGCGCAGGAGTGCAGACGTCACTACTGAAAGATGTCTGCGCTCCGTCCTGCCTCTCAGTCCCAGAGTAGTGGCTCATTCTCATGAATGCAGTAAGAAATCTGGTGCCTAGCGCTACTGAGCAGCTAGTCACCAGATGTGGGATTATTTGGGACAATGTTTTTGAAGGGTGGTCGTTCCGCTTTAAGTCAATGGGAAGTTTTATTGGTCCCCTATAGTGCCACTGGGTTGTTCCAGAATTGATCATCCGTCCTTCAGTGGTTCAGGTGAAGTGAGTATATACACTGCCCATGCAAAAGGGGAAGGAGGCACTGCCCATGCTGTTAAAATACAAGAGGAAGGCTGGCACTGCCCATGCTGTTTACATAGTGACTGCTGTGTGAAAGACAAAAACCTAGCTAATCCATTATGTTAAGAAAAGAGCCACTAATCAGAGCATGGTTCCTCTTTAACCAGCAGAAAAAGCTCTACAATCATGTTTTCATAGTAAAACTTTACTGCCCCTATAAAGAGTCTTTAGAGGATGAGAGACTATGCAGAGCACATACAGAACTTGCCAGACTAGAATGGTTACACTCACCTCTCCACGCTGCTGTGGTGCAGGCAGCCATGAGATCCGCCCACAGCATAGATCTGTCCGTCTATGACTCCGGCTCCCACCCTGTTCCTGGGTACACTCATTGGTGCACATGGGGACCACTGGTTGTTCATAGGGTTGTAACAATCCAGGGCATCAGAGTCTTTGTTGCAGTCGGGGGCATTATTTCGCCCTCCTACTGCATAGAAAAGACCCCCAAGCACACAGCCAGCCAGCCCACTCCGGGGCATCTCCAAAGATGCCAGGCTCAGCCATTCGCCATCCACTGGGTTGTAAGCTTCTAAAAAGTTAAGAGACTGGCGGAAGTAGCCTCCTGCCACATAAATGAACTGAGGTACATTGGGGACCCTCCCCTGGGGTGGCCTGGTGGGCTTGTGGAGAGTGAGGTCCTGGAAGATCTTGGATAGGTAGTCTTGGCAGCGGCTGTCTCCACGCAAGATCTCACATCTCTGAAGTTGTAGCTGCAAGAAGTTGGGAGTAAGGGAATGGCAGCGCACTGCCCGCAACAGCGCCTGAATGTACGGTCGCCGGTTTGCACAGTCGTACTTCACCCAGTTTATACAGGCGTGATAGACTTCAGACTCACATCGTACATTTAGCTCGTCCCGACTGATGAGATTCACTAGCTGGCAACTGGTCAGGTTAAAAAACTCCTCTTGCTTGGAAACCTTAGTGGAAAGAAGAAAGAAAAAGGTTAAAAGGAGAAGATACGTTTTCAAAATGCACCTCCATTAAATTTATAAATAAAAATAAATGGGGGGGGGGGGGGAGAGTGAGGCGCGCGTGCGAGAGAGAGGGCGAGAGAGAGAGAGAGGGAAGGAGACTGACTCCAGGGAAATTCCATGTTGTGATGAACGCTGTGTTTTTTACAGGGGACGTCTGACCTAGAAATTATGAACTTAAACTTTATTTGAAAAGGTGCTCTGATAACAAGCTGCTGCATACACTGGGGTCATTACATTCATGACAACTGTTTCTAAGACGGAGATCAGTCACACTCTTCAAGTGGACCTATTACCTACACAACTTTTAGTCTCATTAAATACATTTATTAAAATGGGCTATAAATCTTGCTTTTGGTTTGCAAATACGTTTTTGTGGTGTCACTAGACGCAGGGCAGCATACGCTTTAGCTTGACTCCTTTGGGTTGCACACGCTTCTGACCCTTACAGTTAGGTAGAACCATCCACCCCCATCCTGTGACCTTTGCTATTTCTCTCACCGTTAGTGGTTCTTAATGTTTTTTTGGTTGGTGCACCCCTAACATGCAAATAAGATTTTGAGGCACCCCAAACGTTTTACAGTGCAGTCAGTGGTGTCCGTAGACATTTTTCCGGGGGGGGGGGGGGGGGGGGGGGGGGGCAAAGCCATAATTTGAAACCCAGGCCAGCCCATCTAGCCCCTTTATTTATATGGAGGAGTGCCCCCCTTGCCCCCCCACCCGTCCGGACGCCCATGAGTGCAGTCCACTATTATCTGGACAGTGATACAAGCTGTGTTTTAGCTCTGTATTCCAGCACATTGGCTTTGAAATGAAACAATGACTAAGAGGATAAAGTGCAGAATGTCAGCTTTGTAGGGTATTTACATCCATAAACTGAGAACAGTGTAGGAATTACAGTCCTTTTTATAGGGTGGTAGATACAATGTTAAACAAAAATTTGACACCAGTCAAGCCATAAGACTTGCTTTTCCCACAGAAATCTCACATTTGCAATGTTGTTACTACTGCAAGGGATTCTGGGTAGGCATATGCAAATAAGTTTAACAAGGAATCACCTTTTTGCTTCAGATTCCACTTGGATTCTTTAGAGTATGTGTATGCTGAGCAACAGCTTTAAGACACAACTCAGGAAGAGATGCAAAGCCAGTGAACCACTCATGGACGGCCGTTTTGTTGTCAATGCAACTCATCAGACTGAGGTTGGTTTTACTGGCTTGCTGTTGAGGCTTGGTGCACATGTGGAGCACAAACTGAAAAGGTTATGGTGGGGAAAAAAGTGAATGAAAATCCCTTCCACCTGAATTTGGTGGGTGGTAGATACAATGTTATACAAAAATTTGACACACCAGTCAAGTTTGTGCTCCACATGTGCACCAAGCCTCAATAGCAAGCCAGTAAAACCAACCTCATGCTGATGAGTTGCATTACAAAGAAATGGCCGTCAATGAGTGGTTCACTGGCTTTGCATCTCTTCCTGAGTTGTGTCTTAAAGCTGTTGCTTAGCATATACATACTCTAAGGAATCCATGTATAAAGTGGAATTTGAGGCAAAAAGGTGATTCCTTGTTAAACTTATTTGCATATGCCTACCCAAAATCCCTTGCAGTAGTAACAACATTGCAAATGTGACATTTCTGTGGGAAAAGCAAGTCTTATGGCTTGACTGGTGTGTCAAATTTTTGTTTAACATTGTATCTACCACCAGCCAAATTCAGGTGGAAGGGGTTTTCATTCACTTTTTCCCCCACCATAACCTTTTCAGTTTGTAGTCCTTTTTATACATAGTCCCTCCATTTCAAGGGACCAAAAGTATTTGGACAATTGGCTGCACAGCTGTTTATTAGTCAGGTGTGTTCTGTTGCACTGTTAGTAGTAGTAGTTAAATAAATCAGAGACACAGCCAAAATATTAAGTGTGTCAAAATAAACCGTGTGGTACACTGTTAAAGGTATAGTAATGTTTCATAATAGAAGCAGCTCTAATTAATCATAGTATTTGGACTTTGGAGAGTGTTATTTCAGTTCTGTCAGAGTTGTAGTTCAAGAGTAATTCAATGACAAAGTATCCCCCTCCCGCCCCTTTAACTGATATAACTGCTCAGCCAGATCAGAAGGGAGGTGCCCAGGTAGATTGCAGAGAGGGGCAATCTTCAATTAAGATAAGGGAAAAACCTAAAAAACTTGTCAAGAGGGCAGGGCTTTCATTGTTCTCATATGAAGAAGATTGTCCCCTGCTGTTATCCGTCTGGTCTATGGACTGGATTCCACATCTGAGAAGAGATGGCTTACACTAGGTAAAAGGGGTGGGAGGGGAAACGTAATCCTTCAATTACTCTTGAACTACAACTCTGACAGTATTGATATAACACTCTCCATGGCCCAAATACCATGAAGATTAACTGGAGCTGCTATTTTTGTGAAACATTACTCTCCCTTTAAGAAACAAGAACATATAGGAGAGCTCAGCAAAAGCAAACGACCTGGAAGACCACTGTAGTGAATGACAGATGAATGCTTACAGTTGTGAAGAAAAATCCCTTTTCAACTATCAAACAGATCAAGTACACTCTCTAGGATGTAGGAACAGAAGTGTCAAAGAGTACAATAAAGAGAAGACTACAGTGGCATAACAACAGAGATGCAGACCACTGGTTTAATGTCAAGAACAGAAAGGAGGCATTACATTTTATGTTAAAAACTTGAAGAGTTTTGGAACAAAGTCTAATGGACAGATTAAACAACGATTAACCTATACCAGAGAGATGGAAAGAGGAAAATGAAATGAAAATGAAAAAAATGAAAATGAAAAAAATGAACTGCTCATAAGCCAAGCACACAACCTCATCTGTGAAACGTGGGTGGCGCGGAGGCTGTTCCTCTCTAAGCTGGAGCACTTTCATTGGCAGAGATCGATTTCTGGCCAATGAGAGTGCTCCAGCTTAGAGACCGCCTGGATAGAAGCTGAGATTACGGTACAGATCCGGTCAGCATTGTCTTTGCCGAAATTCTAAAAAAAAAAAAAAAAAAAAGGGGGTGTGGCCTGATTTTATTGGAAGATGGACGCTTGTTGAGTGCACTCCAGAACACCTATCTGACTTTTGGGCTTCCCTAAACGCCCTTTAGCAACAAACTAGGTATAAGAGGTTGGGGGATGGTCCCCTGACCCCACTAATGTCAAACAGCATTTCTAAAGCCGCTAAGAAACAACGCTGCTTGGGTCAGAAGCTTCCCGTGCTTGGTGCAGACATAGTATCTTTACTGCGTCATCAACCTCATATTGCCGACTTGGAGAAGACGGAGGGAGCTCCTGCGAATTTTTCTACCTCTCAGTCTGACGTAGAGAAGGAGATTTCATCTACTGTCACGAGTGGTTCAACTACATCCATGGAACCAGTAACTAGAGAGGACTTTTTGAGCCTGACGAGCAAGGCGGACCTGCAGTCTCTGGCTCTGGACATTAAATCTGCCCTGTGCGCGGACATTGGGGCCTTGACATGTGAAGTTCATTCCTTGGGCTCCAGGATACACCTCATTGAGGAATCAGTGGCGGGCCTACATGCCCAAGTCTGTAGCATGGAACAACTTGTTGCAGACCAACAGGACTCCATCTCCATGCTTCAGTACAAGTTGGACGACCTTGAGAATAGAGGTTGTCAGAATAACGTTTGAATTCGGAATCTGCTCGAGTCAGTGCCCCAGAAGGATTTACAGGCAAGCTTACAAAAGCTGTTTGCACAAATACTGGACTTACTTCCGGACTCGTCTCTATTGACTGACAGGGAGCATGGCTGTGGCCTCTGATCCCCCCAGAGATGTTATCTGTTGGCTCCATTATTTCACGGACAAGGACGGGTTGATGGCTAAGGCCAGATCTATGAAGATTTCTTTTGCGGGCTGCGAGATGGCTACCCCGTCGGCTTTTTTGGCTTTAGATGCGGAAAAAGCCTTCGACAGGGTAAGTTGGTCTTATATGGAGTCAGCTCTCCAGTGGATTGGGTTAGGCCCCAAGTTTTTATCTTCCATTCTAAGCCCTCTGTGAGGCTGAAAGCTAATGGCGCTCTCTCGGATAGCCTAGAGATTTCTAACGGCACCAGGCAAGGGTGTCCCTTATCTCCTCTGATTTATATTCTCTCTCTTGAACCTCTGTTGGCTTCATCGGTATACATCATTTGATCACTGGTGAGGTTATTCACTCTTGTGAGGTTAAATTGGCTGCCTTTGCAGATGATATTTTAATGACTCTTACCAACCCTAAGGACTCTTTGCCAGTTGCTCTGGAGGTTCTCTCTACATTCTCGTCGCTTATGAATTATAAGCTTAACATGACCAAATCGGAAGTTCTTCATAGCCATATTCCTGTAAGCGACTTGCATGACCTGATGGGTCGCTTCCCTTTCCAATGGACTGACAGGCAGATTAAATATCTAGGATTGATTCTCACCTTTGATACGACCTCCCTTGTTGAACGTAAGTTTTTGGCGCAAATTGCATCCTTAGAGACTGACTTCAAGAGATGGCACCAGTTATATGTTTTGTGGATGGGTAGAGTGCAAGTGGTGAAGATGGTAGTTCTTCCCAAGATCCTGTACCTCCTACAGACCATTCCTTTGGAGGTTCCTGAGAGATTGGTGTCGCACCTTCAGTCACAGATTATGTCTTGTTTGGTTCTATAAACAACCTCCACTTCCTAGGGGCCTTTTGTTCCGGCATCCTATGGCGGCTGGTCTGGGTGTTCCGGATATCAGAACATATTATCGAGCTTGTCATCTGGGGATATTTCTTACTTTCTCTCACTTGGCCTATGAGATATTGGGGTGGTTTCCAACAGTATCAGTTTGCCGACTGATATGGAGCAGATTCTCTGATATCCCAACCACCTGTAAAAGACAACCTGTATTAGGTCACCTGTTGTCTCTGTGGCACTCTTTGAATTCAAAGTATGGTTGGACCCCATTCCCTCCCCCACTTATGCCTTTAATTGGAAATCTTAGATTCCCGCCTGAGTTGACAGAACTTCCCTTTCGCTCATGGTCAGCACATGGGCTTTCCACTTTGGGGGATGTGCTTGATCAGAGTGCCATACGGACGTTTCAAGACCTACAGGCCACCTTTGGATTTGATGGTTCTGAATGGTGGCGATACACTCAACTACATAGCTTTCTTACTCAATGTTTCTCCAGAGTGGCCACCCCATCTTATCTCACACAGTTTGAATTCTCACTTAAACAGGCCACCTTCCTATCTAGGAATAGCTCTAAATGTTACAAATGGCTTAAATTATACATTTTTGACTTACTCCATCTCGTCTTGCTAGAATATTTCCATCTGCATCCAACAAATGTTGGAGGTGCCAATCTCCTGAGGGCACTTACATTTATGGTGGTCATGCCCCTTTTTGTCATTGGTCCTTGTGGAGTTGGAGCGATTGCTATAGCCCAAGCCGGGTGTGTCTCCTGCATCAATCTTGCTGAATTATATGCCTGATTCTATGCCTGCCTCTAGGGCTGGTAAAATACAGTGGATGTTAGCTACATCACAAGCTCGGGCGTGTATTCCACTGCACTGGAAGAGTAGTGTCACGCCTACTCATGGTGAATGGAAAGGAAAATTGAGGGCTTTGTTTGAGTTGAATTACATCATGCTTGTGTGATGGGGCACCTACCGAAGTTTGTCCTGGAGTGGCAGAAGTGGTACACATTTTTTGGGCCCTCATTAAAGTAGATATTGTACATTCACTTTATGAAAGCTTTATGCCCTGAATATTGATGGGTCACTCCCCCTCCCTTTGCCCCTCTCCTTCTTCCTTTTTTTTTCCTCTCTCCCGTCTCTCTCTATCTATCTCGCTGCTCCCTGGATTTTTCTCTTCTTCTTTTCTGGTCAAATTTTGCATTACGCCTCATGATCATTGGTTATTGGTTGAACGCATTAGATTTTCTATGTGGGGTGTTTTTTTCATATTTTTGATTACTTGATTGAACTTGAGCATTGTATTAACACTTCTATTATTGTATCCTTTATTTACTGGATATTTTGTATGTTTCAAGACCAGTTGGGTAGACTATTCCCATGGTCACCAAATGCACATACCTGCGTTATATACAATAAAGCTTTTTTTTTTTTTTCTCCAAATAAAAAAAAGAATACAATTTCCATTATTTATTATTGATAATGAAACAATTTAGCCAAAGATGTGAAGGGGGTAAACTTCCCCTTTAATGTGTACGGAAGCCAAATACTCACCCTGGACACACAGTCGCAATAATGGAACTCAAATACTCCATCCTGAACAAGGCAGTATACAAAAAGCAGTTGAGGGGCTTTAAAGGGATAGTAATACTTAAAATGTAAAAAAAAAATATATGTTGTAGGGTTTATCCCCCTGAGTAAAACAAGAGTACTCCCACTGCTGAGAGGTCTTTCATTCAAAAGTTATTAATTTTCAAAGTTGAATTTTTTAGGTGCAATATCACAGTGGCCTGAAATTGTACAGTGGCGCTGTTGCTACACCATCCTATGGAGATTTATGGTCAACTGACCAGAGTTGTCCATAGGATCGTGTAGCAACAGCGCCACTGTACAATTTCAGGCCACTGTGATATTGCACCTAAAAAATTCAAACTTTGAAAATTAATAACTTTTGAATAAAACACCTCTCAGCAGTGGGAGTACTCTTGTTTTACTCAGGGGGATAAACCCTACAACATATTTTTTTTTTTACATTTTAAGTATTACTATCCCTTTAAATCAGCCGCTGTCCTTTTTGGAACCATGAAATGCTCCTGAGGGCAAACAAGGTACCAAAACCTGTATATTAACCAGGAAAGAAATTGTGTGGCTCCACACCATATCTTGAGGGATCATGAACATAAAGAAGTGATGATCATCCTTAACACACACACACCAGTCCACCACAGAGAAAGTCCATGTCCGTGTGAAATAAGCTCAGATAACCTCCAATTACCTGCAGTGGACTGGAACACAGCAAATCATACAGAGGTGGACTTATCAGCTGGAGATTTTTGGGAAGACTTCTTGCCTGCCCAGGCCTGTTTGGGTTTAGGAGAATACACACCTGGGTCACTGCAGGAGTGGACTCTCTGGGTGCATACCTGTAGATGGTGGGGTAATGAATGCCATGCCTCTTCCTTGGCAAGAAGGAAAGTTTGAGGGAAACATGAGGCATCAAAGCACAAAACTCTTGCCCCAGTACCATGGCTAATAACCCTTTTCTAGTTCTGGGCCTTTTCCAGTTGCTTGCCTATAATTGGTAGGGAAACCAAAGAATGCTTGGTGGATTGGTCTGATAACCAAGTCTTGAGCCAAAGAGAGAGCTAAGAACTGCCCACTAAACATGGCAGAGTCAAAAACAAGAAGTAGTGGAGGCTGGGTGTAAAGTAGAACCAGAGGCCACAATATTTGCCTTCAGAAGGGAATCTAGGAGTTTACCAGATTTGTCCTTAAGTATCACTGCATCTACATGTGGCAAAGTTGTAAGCTTAGAAAGGAAAGAAAATAGGTGGCCATCTAAAGGGGAAGGGGGTTTAGCCCACTGCTGTAGAGTATCAGGAGAGAAGATATAAGAGAATAAAGAGTTTCTTGTCAGGCAATTTCCATTCCGCCAAGACCACCTGGTCCAAAGTCCTGCCTCTCTTATAGATATCTGGGTATGAGGTACTCAAGTCAAGTTGCCTTAGAGACCTTAAGGTTCTCCAACCCTGAAGGAGGACTACACCTCATCCATTTTCCCCTCCTCATTAGAAGAGCCACCTTCTACTAGCAGGAAACCACCCTCACAAATGACTAGCTTTTTTTTTTTTTTTTGGGGGGGGGGGGGGGGACAGTCCTAGGATACATAAAAGGAGGATAATTATGCACAGTAGAAATGAGGACTTTAACTCATGCATGAGCCAGAAGTTATTGTGTAGGGGCCACCAAACAAGAGGGACATAATTTACAATAAAGTCCAATGGAAGACAAGTCTAACATGAGAAGGAAAGTGATAATGAGGGAAACACTGAAGCCCTGGTTAAAAACAGAGCATCAGGAGGGACACTTCAGCACCCAGATAGAGAAGTGAAAAAAGCAGGTGCCTGTCACAGGAGAAAGTAAGCAGAGTTATGGTACCTTCCCCTCCTCTTCTCTGAAGACTGGTAAAAAAAAATAAAAGAAAAAGGGGGGGTCTCATGGGAAACGTAGTCTTCCCTCAAGATCGCTGAACAGCACTGTGGCTCTCCAGCTGTTGCAATCATTCTCCATCTTGGCCAGTGAGGGTGCTCACCTCCTTAGTTGTAAAAATAAAAGCTAAAAGGTAGGAGATCATCCCAGTTATAGGGAAGTGGACAACACAGCTGTAGATGGTAAGAAAGTGATCCAAGGTAGCCAAATTGCCACAGATCTCGGAATGTGACTGTTAGACAGAGGGACATATTCCTGGGACCTGTGAACACTGATAAATGAAATCCTCTTCAGGCTCCTGTACAAGAAGAAAGTGTAAAGTGGCTAAAAGTGAAAGCTGCCTTCTAGGAGCTAGAAGGTCCCTTAAGTCTGCACCATGGTCTGTATCCATTAAGGAGGTACAGGTATATGAGCTCATCTAATGGGAGACTGAACATCCCCATGCAAGTTAAGAAAATAAACACTAAGAGACTTTGCCCTGACCATACTCCACTAAAGTTACTTTTAAAACAGCGCATGTCTGGTGGGGGTAAAGTGGAACAGGGAAGGAGTCTGCACATCTACATAGCTCTTTTATGGAAGTGTCCTGTCTTCCGGGCCAGAGGATACTTTACGCATGGTTCCTGTGTTCCATAGTGGAGAAAAGAAATATATATATGTTCTTAATATAGTAGTTAGCAGCCTATCCCTGATACTCCTAAGTAGCCTCATTAACCTTAACCCCCTAAGGACGAGAGGTTGGCTTTACCCTAAAGGACCATATAGAGTACATTCAGGGAGCTGGCACACGTGAGCGAACACATGTACCGTTTTGCCGAAAGAAGCTGAAATGGACTTCCCTGGGCCTGGAGCAGTCAGGTTTAGACTCATGGTGTGATCACAGCGAGCCCACAGGGGAGCTTTGATCAAAAAAGGATCGATTTGGCAGGACCATCACTGGTCCTTAATGCATGGACATTTATGTAGTGCAAAGATGGGCAGTACCTGCATTGCAAACCTTAATTGGCATGATCTAAATAAATCAAAACTAGACATACATTACATTGGTGATTTTGAAAGAGAACAGAGGTGACGTTCAGTGACTCCAATGGGGTTCAGGTGCCTTCCTGCACTTTAACCCTTTGAGTACCAGAGGGGTACGCAATGCTTTGCTTCTCCAGACCCTTTACTGCTCCTATAATTGGGTGGGGTAGCCCACATCAACGTCAGCCATATACAATCTGCTCAGCCTATAACGATCAGTGTCAGCCATATAATATCAAATGACACCCATGTGGGATGGCCAGTCGTTACAAGCTTGCAAAAAGCATTGCAATATCAAATGTCTCCGGCCCAAACAATTTGCATGGCGGCCCTGTAGACCTCCTTGCAGATCAGGCAAGTTGCAGCATTGATGTGGTTGCTCTGAAAGCAACAAAAAGATGCAATATCCTGCAATGGCTTGAGATGTGCACACGCTGCATAGACCTCAAGGTGTTAGAAATGCAGCATTTCTAATACTGCATTAATTACATTTTATTCTATTACCTGTGTGAACAGGGCAGTATACTCAAAAAGCAACAAAACCCTTACTAAAACAGGGGGGCCCACATTCTGCAAGAAATAAAAGTGTAGGAATGATCAGGTCTGCATCAAAACAAAAAAAAGTGTATATATAATTTTTTTTTTTTTTTTTTTTATTACCTGGGAATAAAGGACACCAAGTGCAGTACGATCTTTTTATTTACAGCCGTTCGTTTCCCTTGAATGCACTGCAGACCCATGCTGTGGAGTAGGACTGAAGTGTCCCTCTGGCAGAATGCAGTTTTTCCAGTGTAATGCTTACATAACTGACCCGACAGCACAACAAATTCCTGCCCAGGAGGAGGCAATGACTCAGCAAGGCACGAGGCTCTGGTGTGTTTATTACAAATTCACACCAGCATACTTCCCAAGTGTCCCTCTTTAGGAGGGACAGTCCCTCTTTGAGAGCCAAATCCCCCTGTCCCTCTTTTCTACCCTGGTGCCCCTCTTTTTAGGACATCAGAATGAGTGTTGTGTATATTAGTCTATTACACTGCTCTACAGAAATGAAATACACATAAATGTTTAGTTAATCTTCAGTATATGTGTTTGTTAATGAATCTGTGTAAATAAAATACTTTGGTCTTGCTCTAAATACTTTATTCAGTTACAAAAAGAGGCGTCAATAGGTCAAACAGTAACCTAAAAATTCTCAGTAATGCCCCGTGCACAAGCCACAGCCCAAGAAACACTACCTAAAACACAAGTGTCCCTCTTTGGCTATTTGAAATGTTGGGAGGAATGCAACAGGGTTGCATTAGACACCCATCTGGCACTCAAAGGAGGACCCATATGAGTGTCAGAAGTATCCAAGTGGCACTCAAAGGGTTAGTATTTATAATGTGAGAAAAACAAACTTGTCTGGAAGGAGACATAAGTCTTTTGCAGATACGAGAAAGACTGACAGCACCCTTTGAATTCCAGAGAGGTATCCATTGCATTGCAAAAGTGTTAAATTAGATTTTTAACCTCTAGAATGCTAGACGGCTTCAACACATTGTAGAGCAGGGGTGTACAAACATAAAATCCACTGGTGTCAGGCGGTGTTTAGGAGCCATATGAGGGATAGAGATACAATTGATGTACATAAAATCCATTGGAGTCAGGTGGTGTTTAGGAGCCATTTAAGGGATATAGATACAATTGATGTATATAAAATTCAATGGTGTCAGGTAGTGTTTAGGAGACATAAAGGGATATAGCTACATCGATGTATATAAAATCCATTAGAATCAGTGTTTAGCAGCCATAAGGGATATAGATACAACTGATGTATATAAAATCCATTGGAGTCAGGCAGTGTTTAGGAGCCATAAGGGATATAGATATGACTGAGAGAGATGGGATGAAAAAATATCACAAAGACAAAAAGAACAACTGGGGAAAGAGGCAGTGACACACTGTATGTGTGGGTCCATGACTACAAGTGCAATGAATCTCTTTCCTGCCAAGATTAGGTCTTGATGTACAAAGCTTACTGCAACTTTAAAGGGACAGTAACACTTAAAATGTAAAAAAAAAAAAAAAATTGTAGTGTTTATCCTTCTGAAGAAAACAAGGGTACTGTGACTGCTGAGATGTTTTATGCAAAAGTTATTACAGCTCAAACTTGAACTTTAGGTGCATTATCACATTGACCTAAAATTGTACAGTGGCGCTCTTGCTACACCATCCTATGGAGATTTATGGTCAACTTGCCAGAGTGGTCCATAGAATAGTGTGGCAAGAGCGCCACCGTGGTACTGCACCTAATAAGTTCAAGCTATAATAGCTTTTGAAGAAAACAAATTTCAGCAGTGGGAGCTCCCTTGTTTTAACTGTAGGGTAAACCTTACAAACTTATTTATTTATTTTTTATTATTACAAGTATTACTATCCCTTTAATGATTAGATTCAAATGTATGTATTTTTTTCTCTTATCTTCTGTTACCGCCCAAGGTGTTTTACATTTATCCCAGGCATAGGTGAGTTCTCTCAATGAGCTACTGCGCGTAAGAAATTCAAGTCTCAGCAATAACTGTGGAATAAAACACCTTTCAGCAGTGGGAGTACCATCGTTTTAATCAGGGGAGAGAGAGAGAGAGAGAGAGAGAGAGAGACTGACTAACTATTGACTAGGTAGTAGGAAGGTAAAGGACGACTCCTGTGAGCATGAACCTGAAAGGACCCCCACGTTCTGCCGCAGGAGAGCCAAGCATGGTCCCTTGATAGGGTGGGAGACCAGTAACCTGTATAGACTAAGAGAAAAGGATTTAACAAGTAAGACTAAAACCCTCTTTTCTCTGTCGTCCGATACAGGTTACTGGTAACTTTGGGATGTCCAACCATTAAGTTTCCCAGGGCGGGAAGAAAGGCAAGGACCAGGCGTAGGCCCCAAAAGTCACCAGAGCACCAATGAACCTACAGATCATAATCAGCTCAACACTAACCGCAAAGACTCAACAGACACTGAACAGGGGGTAAAACAAACCCCATGAACAGTTACACAGCACACTGAACTAAAGCCAACAGGGCTCAAAAGTGAAAGCGTACCGAGAGACTAATGAGATCCTAAACAGGCAAGGCTGCCTCCAGGATCTTTCTCCAAAAACTGGCATCAGTCAGTGCCAGGACATCCACACTGTAGTGTTTAGAAAAGGTGTGCACAGATGACCAAGTGGCCGTCTTGCACAACTGATCAGCTGAGGCCTGATTCTTGTAGGCCCAAGAGGCCCCAATAGACCTTGCAGAATGAGCCGTGACCCTGAAGGGAACGGCCTTCTTCCGAAATTCGTAAGCCTTACGGATAGTAGACTTGATCCAAGAAGCAACAGTAACCTTTGAAGCAGGCTTCCCTGCCCCAGGACCCTCAGGAATGACAGTGTGTGAGACTGCCTCAAGGATACACACAGAACTTGAGACAACACACAACATCCAACAGATGAAGATCCCTCTCTTTGTCAGATGTAAGGTTAGGACAGAAGGAAGGAACCACAATCTCATGATTAATGTGGAACTCGGACACAACTTTTGGGAGAAACTCTTGTGATGTGCGAAGCACCACCTTGTCTTTGTGAAAAACCACAAAGGGCGGTTTACAGGACAGGTCATGCAGCTCCACAACTCGGTGAACGGAAACAATTGACAGGAGAAGGGCCATCTTCCACATCAGCACACGTAGAGGAATGGCAGCCAAGGACTCAAAAGGACGATGCTGAAGTACTCCCAAGACCAGGGGACTTAAACACCGGGAGAGTATGAGCAACACCCTGGAAGAAAACCTTGACATCAGGAATGATGGCAAGATGCCTCTGAAAAAACACAGAGCGCAGAAGTCTGAACCTTGAGAGACCTCAGACTGAGACCTTTATCCACACCATCCTGGAGAAAGGAAAGAACTGTAGGGAGGTCAAAATCCTGAGACAGGTCCTTGTCAGCACACCAAGCCAGGAAGGTAGACCAAACTCGATGGTAGGCCTTAGAGGAAACAGGCTTGCGGGCACTAAGCATAGTAGCCATAACACCAGAAGTTAACCCTATAGAAGGAGGTCTGGCGGGAGGGAAGTCGAAGAGGTTCCACCACTGAGAGGTCCAGAAGCTCCGGAAACCAAGCCTGTCAAGGCCAGTACAGAGCACTCAGAATGACTGGGCAGCGCTCCAGTCTCAGCTTCCGTAGAACTCTGTTTAACAAGGGAACGGGACGGAAGATGTAAACCAGAGGAAACATCCACAGGATCGACAAGGCATCCACTGTCAGAGCCATGAGATCTGCCCAGCGAGAGCAGAATGTTGGAACCTTCCTGTTGTGTCTGGTTGACATCAGGTCGATGCATGGAAGACCCCACCGCTGGATGATGAGGTTGAACACCTCTTGATGCGGCTCCCACTCTCCACTGTGTGTTGAGGAAGTCTGCCAGAACGTTGTCTACGCCAGGAATATGAACTGCAAAAATGTCAGGGACCTGCTCCTCTGCCCAAGACAAAATAGCCTTGACCTCTAACCAAACTGCGTCTTGTGCCGCCTTGCCTGTTGATGTAGGATACCGATGTGGCGTTGTCTAACTACACCCTTACCGGGCAATCTGCCAGTTGTCACGTCCAGTGATGTAGGGCATGAAATATCGCTCGAAGCTCCAAGACATTGGTCTCAGGAGGAATCTCTCCTTCCCATCATCGGCTCTGAACACTCAAATGCCCCAACACTGCTCCCCACCCGGAGAGGTTGGCATCCGTCATCACTGTGGTCCAGAAGGGTACCAGGAAGGGGCGACCTTTCAGGAGATTGTTCAGGTTGAGCCACCACAAGAGACTCTGCTCCACTTGAAGAGTGAGAGACAGGGATCTTTCCAGGAGATCTGGACGGCCCTTGCAGGCCAGGATCAGAAACCTCTGAAGTTCCCTGGTGTGAGCCATGGCAAACGTAACTGCTTCTATGGTGGAAATTAACTTCTCCACCAAGGAGGACAGTTTAGACCTTTAGTGCTATCTGATAAGCCATTTCTTAAACACAGATAAAACAGTCACAATGATATTTAGCACAAAGCACAAACTGCGTAATCTCGACAATATCCACCTATCCATTGTAACAGAGTCTAATCGTAAATTGGCCCCAGTAGACTCCTACAAATATCTTGGTATGTGGCTTGACCCTAACCTCAATTTTGGTCACCATATTGACAAATTAACCTCTAAACTTTATCCCAAAATAAGTATAAGTGTTTATAGAAACAAATCATGTTTAAGTACCCTGGTGAGAAAACGTATTGTACAGCAGATGCTGCTGCCAGTCATAGACTATGGTGACGTAGTATATGCTCCAGCACCAGAAATCCATCTCAGTAAACTTGACACCCTGTATAATTCATTATGCCGCTTTATCCTCCAATGTGACTACACTACCCATCATTGTGACATGCTTAAAGAACTAAATTGGCTAACACTTAAATCTAGACGTGCCCTTCATCTTTCTTGCTTCGTACACAACCACTTCTCTGGAAAACTACCACACTACCTGAGCAGTATGCTCACTCCAGCTCTCCATACTAACTCCGTACTAACTATAACCTCCGATCCACTACTAACAACTCACTGCGTATACCACAATACAAGAAAGAAACAGGAAGATCTGCCTTCTCATTCAGAGCTCCACAAATCTGGAACAATCTGCCGGAAATAATCACATCTGCTCTCAGTCTAAAATCCTTAAAAGCAAATGTTTCTTTATATCTAAAAACAGTGTGTAACTGTAAATAATCCCATTATTTAATAAGTATGTATATTTATGTATGTTTGTATATAATGTCTCACAATTAGTGTAAATATGTAACCCTTTACCGAAAACTCTCCAGGACATACTTGAAAACGAGAGAAATCTCAATGTATTATTCCTGGTAAAACATTTTCTAAATAAATAATCAAATAAAATTTAGTCCTTTAGAAACACAGTCCCCCTGAGTGTCTACGAGGAGACCCAGAAAGACCATCTTCTGAGAAGGAACAAGGTCTGACTTGTCCAAGTTGAAGACTCACCCGTGATGGGAAAGAGCATGAATGCAGTCCTGCACCCGCTGGTGAAGGAATTCCAGAGACGAGGCCTTCAGAAGGCGGTCGTCCATATATGGAGTCACCCTGATGCCGCTCTGCTGTAGGACAGATATCAAGGCTCCTAAGACTTGAGGAGCCGTGGTCAGGCCAAAGGGGAGGGCCGAGAACTGGAAGTGCCCTCAGTTGCAGGCAAAGCGGAGATACTGCAAACTCTCTGAATGAATGGTGATGTGCAGATATGCATCCTGAAGATCCAGAGAGGCCAGAAAGTCCCCAGGAGACATGGCCGCTATCACTGTGCGCAAAGACTCCTGGCAGTCTTGGGACCTGACCACAAAAGAAGTTGAGATCCTTCAGATCCAAAATGGGGCGACAGCCTCCATCCTTCTTGGAAACCCCAAAGAGGTTGGAATAGAATCCCAAGCCCCTCTCCTGAGGGGGAACTGGTTCCAGGACCACCTTGTCCAGAAGGGCCTGGATAGCTTCCTTGAAAAGGCGTCTCTTTTCTGCTCCCAAGGGAGAATGAGAAACAAAGGTCCTTGGAGGAGGAAGAAAGCTGAAGGAAATCCTGTATCCCAAGGCCACCACTTGTAAAACCCATGGGTCCACCACAGAGGCCTGCGAAGCTGAAAGGTAGTGGCGTAAGTGGCCACCTACCTGCTGGTGGGGACTTGGGTTCAGTGAGTCATGCAGGAGGTGGTTTGGAAGCTTTGGGCTTTGTGCAGGACTTGGATCTCCATTGCTGCTTAGTCTTGGATGTGGGACCGTCTGGGTCGTTTGGAGTGAGTCTGTCTGAAATGAAAGAAAAAGCTGATTCCTTTTGACAGGTGCCTTCTTCCTCAGGACCACTGGCAGGTGAAAACTTTTCCCTCCAGTGGCCTCGCTGAGCAGATCCTTGAGTTCAGGCCCGAACAGGGAAGAACCCTGAAAAGGCAAAGACAACAGAGCCTTCTTAGATACCGTGTCAGATGACCAGATATTAAGCCAAAGAGCCCTTCTGGCTACCACAGACATGGTATATGCCCTGGCAACGATACCCACAGCGTCAGACAGGGCGGCAGAGACATAATGCGGAGCCTCAACAATGTTAGCTAGAAGACACAACATGTCAGAAGAAGTGGATCCCTGACGGACAGCAGAATTGAGCTGTTCAGTCTAAACAACCACAGCCCTATTAACCCATGCAGCAGCAAAGGTAGGGCAAAGAGCAGAGCCCGCTGTCACAAAAATAGCCTTGAGAGAAGTCTCAAGCTTCTTGTCAGTCCAGTCTTTAAGAGCAGAGGCGTCAGCCACAGGGAAGGCAGTTGACTTAGAAAGCCTGGAAACTGGGACGTCCACTTAGGGGGATGAACCCACGGATAAAGTTTAGCAAACTTTTTAGACACAGATGGTTTCTTGTCTGGAAATTTCCACTCCTCTGACACAAAGCAGTCAAGGGTGGGTTTAGGTGGAAAGCAGGCATGGGGCCTAACACGCTCCTGGAAAACATCAGAGGTGGCAGAGGACACCTCCTGTACCAAGGCAATGTTCAGGTTGGACAACACAGCCCTGATCAGGCCCTCAAACGAGATGAAGGAACAGCTGAACAGTCATCATCAAAGTCCACCAATAATTCCTCCTCAGAGGAATCAGACACATCAGGTACACCTGGAGGTTTAGGCTGGGAAGATCTGATAGGGGCGGGGGTCTTCAATTTGTTGTAAGGTGGACCAGAGTTCCCTTGTAGTAGCCTTAAACTCTTGCACCCATATTGGCTCTAGTGCATGGCTGGAGACCCCAGCAGGGGATTCAGGGACAGCAGCGCATGCTGGGCAAATATGACCTGAGTATTCTCTAGGTAACCCTGATTGACATGAGGAACAATGAGCAATGGGGACAGACACCCCAGTATCCTTAGTCTTAGGTTTAGCACCAAGGTCTAACAGAGTAGACATTCTCACAGAGTCAAAATGGTCAAAGTATCAAACACCCACAATAAAGCGTGTATGATAATAAATGCACCCCAGAAACACTAAATTAAGACTTATCTGGTAGGCAAAGGGTGAAGCTGCGGAAAAGCAGAGTCCAAGCCCTGCGTTGGATACTCGATCTGTGAATACACAAAATGGCTGCCGCGATGGGAGCCAATCAGAAACGAGTGCACAAAGCAGGCACTCATGGGAAACGTAGTTTCGCTGAGTACCCCAACAGTGACCGAAGCCCCCAACATTGACCGGATGACAGAGCAAGGAAAAAACAACATGAGCCATCTCTGACGTCGCTACGTGGAGTGGTTGCGGAGACACATCCCAAACTGTAAAGTCCCACAGAAGTGAATGGAGCAATGGCGTCTATGCAGTAAATGCGCGCAGAACAAAGTTAGCAAGGTGAATGCCAAACGTAAAACCACTCAAACACTGCATCCAACAGAGAAAGTGCCCAAAACCCCCCAAAAGGTGCTAACCAGCAGCAAAAGGGTTAAGTTACCACAGAAACTTGCTCCAAAAAAACACACAGACATACAGATAAACCCAATGAGTACATGATTATGTAATAGGAACTCCACATGAGACCCCTGTGTGGAGGGGAAGCATGGGACATGTGGACCTCAGCACTCAAAGGGTGATCACCTTTTTCAGCAGATCTTCTGTCTTAACATTACCATATATCAAGAAGAAGCCTCAGTGGGCAACTCCTGAGGAAAGAACTTGCAGACAAAATTCCCCCCCTCCCAGGGCTTAGGTCCACAAAAGCGCCTGGTAAACTGAGCTATCCACATTTGGGTGATGGGAATTGTCAATGATGGTAACACGCCTAATGGTGGTATTCAATTTTTAACAGAAAAATATTAAAAAGCTAAAACTTTAGCAGAATTGTTCTCTTGCTTGTGTCTTGACCAAGGAACAAATCTTACTGGTTGGGGTTTGGCTAGCTCCAAACTAAGGAGAGGAGGTAGGCTCCACCCAGCAGTCACTTCACAGAATTGTTCCTGCCAATTAAAGGGGCTGATCGCCTACCCAAAGTTACCAGTAACCTGCACTGGACGACAGAAAAATACACTGTACTTCATGCAGCATATGTAAAAATGTATTTTTTTGTTTTCAGAGGCCTAAAATCAAGTGTTACATATGCTCTGAAGGAGCTTCTATTCCTGCCTTTTCCACAGCCCCCACTGTTTAGTCAGGTTATTCTGTGAATGTGCTGAGAAAAAAAATACAACCATTTTTGAATATAAGCGCAACAGGCACAAATCACAATTATTTTAGCTCTTCTCTCTCACTACAAAAAAAGCACACACAATGTTAAATAAATTCTCTCTTAACAGGAAAGTTAATACATGTATTAAAAGCCAAGTTTAGGATTTCAATTTTGGTTTGTAAAATATGAATAACTGATATTTAAATGTATCTGAACCTATTTTTTTTTCTCTCAAAGCAATGCACTGCGTACCTCTCAGGCACTCAAAGGGTTAAATCATGGTGTGTTTGTATGTGTGCGCCTTGAGGACAGATTTGGACGCCCCCACCTCCCTGCGCACACACAATCTGAAAATGTACTGAGAGCAAAGAGTTGTTACTGTCACTTTAAAAATCCCAAGGGAGCTCTCACCTGAAACACTAAACATGGTATGACCTGGAGGACAAATAACTCGGTGAAAGTGTATTGTTGAGCTACATATGGGTCATACGTATAATGACAAAGTAGAGGAAATGTGGGTTGAACTAACTGCACAATATGGAAATGAAACGTTTTCCAAAATACCCACTTATTTAAATTGGCCTTTAACCCCTTGAATGCCAGAGAGGTCTCCAGCACATTGCAATGCATTGGAAGACTCTCTAGCAGTTTAGTGGATAAAAGTCCACTTTGGTGCAGTTGGTTTGCCCCAGAATGTCACCATTTTTCCTTTCCACATAAGGCTTGGTGTTCAAATGAGGAGAGATTTAATTCGGAGGAAAGCAAAGGTACCACAGTGCAGACACAGACATGCCCAATTATTAAAAATGGGCCTTTTAACCCTTTGAGTGATAGGAAGGTACACAACACATTGCAGAGAAATGGGTTGTGTAGCCCTCTGACACTCAAAGGGTTAACCTCAGTAACACTGAAGGAGTTAAAAGCAATGGGATTGTGGGAACTTTCATTTGTCCCCTATGGGGAAGCTGAATTGCCCAGAATTAGTCCATTTTCTACATGCTGCGTATAGCCAGAGTAACAACGTTCACCAGGAAGGAATACACACTACAAAGGGTTATAGGGAGAGAGCCGTGTACACACACACGCACTTTCACCTGAACAGCACCTTCTCTCTCTGCGATTCCCTATCAATTCTATCAGGCTCCATCATCCTGGCTTTTCACTCATTTAACCGGACTCACCTCTGATTCCAATATAATACAATTATCACAAAAACTATTTTAAAAAAGGTGGGTGGAAAAAAAAGTAATTTTCGGTTTAGGTTTTCGGCCAAGTGCATCCTGAAGTTTCGGTTCAGAATTTTCATTTCGGGGCACCCCTAGTTAAAATAATAAACAATATGCTCCGACTCCAATCTCTCAGACCGCTATGGATTGAGAGATATAAGGATTCAAAGCTCCCCCCTCCCTCCCCTTCTCCTGATGTCAGCTGTAAAGCTGACAGCAGGAGATTCAAGTCATGCGACTCAAGGAGGCTCTGCAGCAGAGCAGAAATCGCATTATTTAAAAATAATTACTTCATTGGAACGGTCTACAAAGTGTGCTTGCAAACCAGGCACACTTTGTAGACCTTTAGACCTTTCCAAGATTTTGGCTCTGTTGCAGAGCCACAGGCTGGTCCTCAGACCGGGATCTCCTGCTGTCAGCTAGAGGCTGACGTCAGGAGAAGGGGAGGGAAGGGGGAACTTTCAATGCCATTATCTCTCAAACCATAGCGGTTGAGAGATAGGGATTGGAGCATATTGTTTATTATTTTAGCCTCTACAAAACTGGAGACAATTTTTCTGGGACATTAGTGTCCCTTTAAAGGGTTAGGAATACTCAAAATAAAGTTTATTCTATATGGTAGATTTTACAAAAATAAAGTATTTGGAGAAAGTCCTATCGCTCAAACATTTATGGTTTGAGAGATAACCTCCGCTAAAGTTCCCCTTCTCCTGATGTCAGCTGTAAAGCTGACAGAAGGAGATCCGTGCCGGCCGACACGAGGAGGCTCTTCAGCAGAGCCGCAATAGCGATAGTGGAAAAGAATTACTTGATTGCAACGGTCTATGAAGTATGCTTGCAAACCAGGCACATTTTGTAGAGAGTTCCAATGAAGTACTTCTTTTCCAAAACGCGATTTCTGCTCTGCTGAAGAGCCACCGGCTGGTCCCCGGACCAAGATCTCTTGCTGTCAGCAGAGCGCTGAAGTCAGGAGAAGTGGGGGGAACTTTGGCGGAGGTTATCTCTCAAATCATAAAAGGTTTCAGAGATAGGACTTTCTCCAAATACTTTATTTTTGTAAAATCTACCATATAGAATAAACTTTATTACTAACCCTTTAACCCACTGAGTGCCAGAAGGGTACGCAACGCATTGCTTTGCATACCCCACTGGCACTCAACGGGTTAAAGAAGCCTCCACTATTTGACCCCCAATGAGATGTCCAACACAATGAAAAGAGGTAACAAGCGTTTAATGCCACTACAGAAAGATGCATCAACAATGCAACTTTTTTTCCTCGTAAATTTCAATTTTCGAATGTGATCACCAAGTGATGCTCTTCCTATTAGTCATTATGGAAAGCTGATGTCTTCAAGCTCCCATATAGAGTGTATATTTATAACATACACACACACCTTCTAGACGCCAGGTTCACCAGGCAGGGACTTTCTAGTCAGAAGGTGAAAAGTCACCAGTCCTCATAATGACAATTATATAGAACAGCATTGCTTTATACTCGTCTGACAGAATTATTTTTTTTCCCACTAGTCAGATCAGCAGAGATTTCCAGCACTGCCTAAGAGCATTACTGTGATAGCATGACAGTTTAGGAGATTATCCTGGTACTTTTTATTCCAGAGGACAAACTTCAAAATTGGTTGAACATCTCGACTCCCCCCTCTGAATGTACTTTGAGTTTTACTTGTTCCCATTCTCCATGCTGTTCAGAGGAGGCCAAACCAAGGAGGGAGAGTCACTAAGCGGTGATAAAGTGGAGATGACCTCTCCAGTTCGTATGTTATTCTATGGAATAATATAGGAACTTGAGAAGTGATAACTGGAGAAGTCATCTCTACTTTATCATCTCTTTATCACCGCTTAGTGTATCTCCCCCTCCAGTGATATCACTTCTCCTATTCCTATGTTATTCTATGGAGCCTATGCACTAATATCCCCAAAGTTGAAGAAATCTTAGTGAACAGGCACCATAGAATAACATAGGAACTGGAGAGGTCATCTCCACTTCATCACCGCTTAGTGAATCACCACCCAAGACTCTCCCATCGTCCTCCACCATCCAATGGCTTGCAGATGATGGGATTTGTAGTCCAACCACCTATCACTGCTCTCAATTGTAATCTCCCACAAACAAGGTTCTCCCCAACGTGTGTGTGTGTGTGTGTGTGTGTGTGTGTGTGTTTTTATTCCTCACTAGTGCATCTGTGGATAACGCTTATGCTTTAAAGTAACATCTCCCTAGAAGTTAGTGTGGAATTTACACATCATGAAAATTTAGGCTCATTTCAAAGAGCTTTCAAAGTCATCTTTAGGTTATACAAACCATTCTTTTTTTTTTTTTTTTTTTAAATAAGCTTTAACCCTCTGAGTGCTAGAGAGGTATGCATGCGTTGCAGTGTTTTGGTTAGGATTAGCGATCTAGCTTTGTAAGTTTGTGCAAGTTAGACAGGACTGGCCGGCACCGCCACGTATCAGATATGAACATTCCACATTGCTCTCGCTCACAACTGCAATGCCTTCATGCTCTGGCCCTCAAAGGGTTAAAAAGAAGTGTGGTCATATTGGTTTTTTGACCGCAGAGAAGTATCTTATGAACCACTTTTCTCCAGTTACTAAAATAAGGAGGTGATGAAAGAGTGGCAGTTGGGAGGGAAAAGCAGTGTCTGTACCAGCCACCAGTGTCTAATATATAAACTGTCAAACTTAAATAATGCAAGATATTTTAAATAAAATGGCTAACAAGTGATTCTGAGAGGTGTTACCGCCATATTAAAGACGCAGTAAGGGGCACATAAAATACCCCTTTATCTGCCTGGCAATGTCCTCAGAGCTATGTAACAAAGTTTCCATAGTTCAAAACGCCACTGTTTTGCCTTGCAGCTCACAGAGATCTGTAAGGCTGGGTGACATCAGTGCCTCATTCTGTACTCATGGGACATTGCTATAATATAACTGTCTGGACACCAGGTGAACTGTAGGTGAACTCTGGAAATAAGACGGCACTATTACGGGAAAAACACTAATGTGTAAGAACTATGAAAAAATAAGCGAGTTGGTTTACCCGTTTTAATCAAAGGGTAAACACCCAAACAAACATTTTTTTTTTTTTCATAAAAAGTATACTTATCCTTTAAAGGGTTAGTAATGTCTAACATCTACTAACCCTAATATTGAAGGTATTAAAAAGATAATATTAATATGCCAAGTCGTATCTCTCAAACCTTTACGGTTTGGGAGATATAAGCACTGAAAGTCTCCCCCTCCCACCCCTTTTCCAGATGTCAGGAGATCCCAGTCCCACACCAGCCGGCAGCTCTTCAACTGAGCTGAATGAGCACTATCGAAGAACAAATACTTCAGTGGAATGGTCTGCAAAGTGTTCTTGCTAACCAAGCACACTTTGTAGACCGGTCCAGTGAAGCATGTTTTTCGATAGCGCTCATTCAGCTCTGCTGAAGAGACATCGAGTCGGCCGACAAAGATACACTGCTGACAGCTTTACAGCTTGTCAGCAGGATGGGGGAACTTTCTGCGCTTAGATCTGTCAAACCACAAAGGTTTGAGAGATACGACTTGGCACATTAATATTATCTTTTTAATACCTTCAAAATTAGGGTTAGTTAATGTTAGAAATTACTAACCCTTTAACAGAATCCCTTACCTAGGTAATCATTCTTTACACAGCGGTCAGGTTTACCGACTCTAAAATATTATATGCAAGTAATGATGGTTTCTGAATGGATCATAAGGGTCAATTGTCTTCATCATATTACAAACTAAAACTAGTTGGCATTATGTTACAACACACATGAAATACAAAACTGCACACACAATATTCAGCTGCTGTATGACATGCACCCTCCTATGCAAGTTCTTCTGTTAAACAGGCAGTGGGGGGGTTAGACTATCTAGGAACATATATGTCAGCTATGGAAAGTGAATTATCCGACTGAAGTTTTGCCCTACTTTCTTATCTATTCTTCTTGATCTCTGGTCTGCAGGGCTGGATGATATTGCTTCACGCTGCACTTCTGGGTAGGAAGAAACAATGCTATCATCTCCACTGTCCTGGCAAATTAGCCAACAGTAAGCTTCAATGGAAAGGAAAGAAATCTCCCAGAACTTCAGAGGGAAGTGAAGAGCCCTGCAGATTATGGAGATCTTTACGGCATATGGAGACACTATGGCAGTAACCCTGACTGTGCTTTCAGTTATGGGAAGGGAGTTCCCACACCTCATAACTCACCTGTCCTCTCTATCAAGGTTTTGCTGTCCAGATGATACAGATCTACACAGCTGGGTGACATCAGCAACTTGTACTGGACTCATGGGAACTTCTCCGTATCTCACAGAAGCTCACTGACTACAGATTCTCCGACATGGGGCTTCTATGGTGATAAAGCGTTCATGAGCTCCGAATAAAGAGCAGATGTGACCCAGCTGAGTGGGTCTCTGCTGTCTGCACAGCAAACTGTGTGAGAACCAGCAAGTTATAAGCCATGACAACTTGGTTCCCATCCCGCTGAGGGCACAGTCTTACTGGCAGCATACTGCCCCTTAAAGCTATAGGAACTCAAATCCCATAGTGGTCTGGCACATTCCTACACTTAGAAAGCCCATTCCCCTGACTCACTACACTGCTCCTTTAACCCTTTAAGCTCCAGAGAGGTATCCAGTGCATACCTTTCTGGCACTATAACAGTTAAATGAAACAGCCCGTATTACCAGGATATAATTCACATTTATATGCAGGTTACTTAGAAAGCTATTTCAAAATCACATATTTCTTACAAAGTGACAATTCCCCTTTAAGAGTGAGAAAAATATTTCATGCCACCTGTCACTTTCTGCATTTTAACCCTTTGAGTGTCAAGCATATCCATGCAAAACAATATGCTGGGTCTGGACTGAGCTGATCTCTATTCTAGATGTTTTCATATTTATCTGTATAACATGCCTGAGGAAGAGACCCAAAAGGTCTTCATTAGATTTGCCTCTTGTATTTCTATGGCTAACACGGTACCAACTCTCATCTATGCACATCCAGATATATTAACCCCTTATAGACCAGAGAGGTATTTAATTGCAAAGTAACCTTCTGGTTCTGAAAGGGTTAAGTACAGATATAACAATGGACAACATGTCGTCTTCTGTTATTACACAAAACTAGCTCTGACCACCCAGCACAGGTTCACTTCAGGAACCAAACCAGGCAGGATCACTGTCAGCAAAGTTTTACCGGCACGTCGCACCAGACTTCTGCAAGACCATATCTACCAATCACCTGTCTACTTTCCAAGGTCGTAACCCTCAGTGCCTCACACTGTGCAAAGCACTATAGGAACCACAGTAGCCAGCTGAAGATATTTTCTCAGGTCAGGGAAGTCCAACCTAGGGCTCTCCAGTTGTTGCTGGTATAAAAGTTACAGAGGCAGGCTGAGGATGACATGACATGTAATCAAACAATAACTCAATAGCCACCCTGGACCTAAGATAAGGGGACCATACCTCTGTTTTAAAGGACCAGTAAATGTTTAATTTGGGGGGATTAGAACAGTAAACATGATTCCTTTATTGGCTAACTAAATAGCTTTAGAGTGCAAGCTTTCAAGACCACTAGGTCTATTCATAAAGCTTGCTCTCTAAACATATTCAGTTTTCCAATAAAGCATCAATTTTACTCTACTTTCCTCCTGATCTAATCATGGTAGGTAAAAAACACATACTGTATGTGTCCTCTGAATAAAACATACATCCAGCCACTGCATAGAGTTGCTTCACAGAAAGGGAATTACAGGTCAAATTGTATTTCTTTATATTAAACTGCTTGTAACAGCACCAAATGATTTCCATACAGCTCTGCAGTGTGATAGATACCTCTCTGGCACTCAAAGGGTTAATATAGGATTTCTATGTAAAAACATTCCAAAGGGCTGTCTGGGAACCAAAGTAACCCTGTAGTATGATTTTTTTTTTTTTAAATAAGTGGTGGACACGGGGGAGGGCTTCTAAAATTATTTTTCTGGTGCCTACAGTTTGGAGGTGCTTCTAAAATTCCACATTTGGCTCCTAAAATTTCTGTATGGCTGTAGTTTTCATGTATGGATGCTGCAATGTAACCTAGGACAGTCATTGTTTATACCTTCAGCTGCTGGGGAACACAATGGAGGACAACAATAGAATAAAAAGGAATTGTGTTTATATCAGGAGCTGGCAAATTAAGGCCCTCCAGCTGTCGTGGTCTACAAACCCCATCATCACCAGCAAATCACTGGCTGGAGATGGTAAAATTGAAGTCAAAAACAGCTGGTGGGTCTTAAGCTGTCCATTCCTGGTCTACATGATGCATAGCTCACCTCCCCAAAGTTCATGTATATATATTCCCGGGCTTTTTGATGTAGCTCATGACATCCAATCTGCTCGGCAAAGCTGTCAATGCCGATGGCATTACTGGGATCCAGCTGTTGGATGAGGAAGTCACAACACGCCTTTACCACACTATCCATCTGATACATGACGGCTCCGTTCATTACGTGGATCACACACTTCTCTCCCACTGAGATGCTGGCTGTGTAGGCGAACTCCAGGAGACGCTCCATGACCTTTGGGTGAATTCCCTCAATGGTCACTGTCTCCATGCCACACTCCTTGAGACCATTGGTGAACATGGCTCTGAACACAGGACTACTTGAGGCCAATACAATCTTGTGGGCCACAAAGTCAGCCTCTACTTCGTGGTACTTCACCTTCAGTGTCACATCACAAAGTTGCCTCCCCAACCGGAGCTCGTTCATAATCTGGAAGGCCTGGTTGGTGTGGTCTGCCAGTGTATACTGGAATTGCCGGTTGCCATTGCCTTGAGAAGGCGTAACTTCTGCCTGGCACTCTGTAGCGTACATTCCTGCTAAAGAGCTATCACTCACTTAAAGGTGCATTGCTTACAAAAGTGCTTTTCTCGCTGGCTTTTATACCCACTCAAAACAACATGTCTCATACAAACGTGGAAGAAATGTACAAAAAAAAAAAAAAAAAAAAAAAAATCACACAGTTATGAAAAAATAATCCATGGCTTAATTTGGTATAAAAAAAAATGTCAAATTAATTCACAATTCTGATTACTGTGAAATACAAACCCATTCTAGTTTATTCCAAGTCTGATCCTTGGTATTTGTCCAAAAAGTCCAAGAACAAGAGGTTTAGGCCATGTTAATAATTAAACCATGATTTCATGTAAAGCTTGTATTTTCCAGATGAAGAGTTAATACATTTCAATACAATCCGGCTAGACAAATCCAATGAAATCCAAGTATTTGCTTTCTAGTTCATTTTGTATGTGATATCTGCAAATTAAAAAAAGAAAATATTTTTTTAATATGTTTACACTTCTGCGGTCACAGAGTAATAGCAGGGTGTTTGAGGAGCCTGGTACTGTTAAATGCCTTCCTTGTATCTGTGCTGTATATACACATCATGGTGTAGTAGTGTGTGTGTGTGTGTATACATCATAGTGTTGTAGTGTATTCACACAACTAGGAAAAGGAGACAAACTGCTGCTATATAGACTGCACTTCGCCTGCGCTGTGCATGTCATGGCATTGAAGTACTTGCATGTGAGTGGGAGGCTGGCGCTGCTACTGCCTGCAATCTACCTGTGCTGTGTACAAGTCATGGTGTAGCAGTAGTGTGAGAGAGAACACTGTCACTGCTGCTGACTGCACTGTACCTGTGCCGTGTATACATGTTATGGTGTAGTAGTAGTGTGTGTGGAGGAGGAGACACTCACTGCTGCTGTCTGCACTATACCTGTGCCGTGTATACATGTTATGGTGTAGTAGTAGTG
This sequence comes from Rhinophrynus dorsalis, assembly GCA_037306005.1. NCBI lineage: Eukaryota > Metazoa > Chordata > Amphibia > Anura > Rhinophrynidae > Rhinophrynus > Rhinophrynus dorsalis. The sequence goes on from CM074721.1 coordinate 513,835,166, forward strand.
TGTGTGGAGGAGGAGACACTCACTGCTGCTGTCTGCACTATACCTGTGCCATGTATACATGTTATGGTGTAGTAGTAGTAGTAGTAGTAGTAGTAGTGTGTGTGTGTGTAGGAGGAGACTGTCACTGCTGCTGTCTGCACTGTTCCTGTGTATACATGTCATGGTGTAATGTCATGGTGTAGCAGTGTGTTTGAGAGGAGGAGACTGGAACTGTTGCGATCTGCACTATACTGGTGCTGTGCATACATGTCATGGTGTAATAGAGTGTCATGTGTGTGTTAAAGAGGCTGGCATTTCTGCACTTTACCTATGAACCGTATACCCATCATGGAATAATAGGGTGAGTGTGAGGGGTACGTAAGCTGGTATTTTTGATGTCCGCTCTGTACTATATTATGTATATATATATATATATATATATATATATATATATATATATATATATACACACACATACATGTCATGCTGTAGTAGTATTTGGTGCGGAGACTGTACCATCAGATCTAAACTATTCAGCCTCCTTACGCACTTTCTACTTCATATCTAACTCCTAAACCGTTGAATCAACCAAACTTCCAATACCTTACACTGTGATCCCCAATACCTTCCTCTGTACTCATAAACTTAAACTAGTTACTTTTATCTATCAAACCTTGGAGTTCCGTCTCTCTCTGGCCCTAACACTTTCCAAACACTGCCACTCTACTCATAAACAAATCCCAATATTTTAATGAGTGTACATAGTCCTCTTCACAATACTCACCCTGTCTCCTTGCCCTTAATCGCAACACTAACCTTTCTCCCCATAAGCCTAACCCAAATACCTTCTTCTCTCCATATGCCTACCTCCAATACTTTTCTCTCTGCCCCAGTACCATCCTCTGTACCCATAAGCCCAATATGTTTATCTATCTGCCCTTAACCTTTGAGTGCCAGAGGGGTACTACAACTCGTTGCGTTCCCCTCTGGCACTCAGTGGGTTAACCCAGTCTCCAAAAGCTTCCTCTCTCCCAGTAAAACTACCCTAATACCCTTCTGAGTGACCCTAACTCAGGAATGGGCCACCTGAGGCCTCCAGCTGTTGAAGAGTACAATTCCCATGATCTCCAACCCCATGTCGCCAAAAGCGCCCTAACCCAATGGAAAACTTCCCTTTGAGTCTACCTCCAACACAAGGCTGTGTGACTGCCTTTATATTGGGACACAAATGCATATTGTGGGTTTGCAGTGATAATATCTGGACTGCAGTGGCTCACATGTAGCCCTACAGTATGCATTTTGCATGCGTGCACATTTTTAAAAGGATGATCTGTCAGCCCTAGTCTAATACCTTCACCTCCCCCCATGAATATAACCTTCGTCTCTGTCACCAATCCCTCCTCTGTCCCCAAAAAGATACCCCAAACACCTTCCTGTCTGCCCTTAGACCAGAAACAATACCCTATCCTGTCAGTACTTCACCCTACATCACCTCTTTCCTTAACATGTGTTCCTCTAGAACTGACTACAATTTCAACACATCATTCTCCCAATCTAAAAGCCCTTCCATCACCCCAATTCTTTCCCCCTGTCCACCCCAATCCCCCTTTTCTACTTCTTACGTTATCCGCTTGTTTACATCTCACTTATACACCGCCCCTCCCGGCTTCCCCTTATCCGCCTCTAATCTCATAACAATTCCTATTAACACTGCTATTGCTATAACCATGCCCTCTATTATCCCGTCTCTCACCGGCCCCGAGTCCAGCTGTCCTCCGCCCCCGCCATGCTCCGGAGTAGTCACCGTGACTAAGCAGCACAACGGCGCGTCACATACTGAGGTGGGGGGCGGGGCCGTGTCGTCACCCATTCCTGTGGGGCGGGGCCACGGCTAAAAGAACGTCCGGCTCTGATTGGCTAAGGCGCACCGAGCTGTAGGACGTATAGAGAAGTGAAAGTTTTATAAGGACAGCTGATTCTGGAGATTGCTGTGTTCTTGTGTCTAAAAGGGTGGGGAGCATGTTGCTCCCCAGCTGACAACTGAGCTGTGGACAATGAGACTTGTAGTCCAACAGTATCCGAGAAGCCACATGTTACATATGTTACCATACTAACATTCCCCCAACATTACAGACAAGAGCGTTTGTAACGGTCCATAGTCCTATGCGAAGCTATGCCAGAACAGAGAAAACAGTCTCAGACTTAACCCTTTGAATGCAAGAAGGGTAGGAAACGCGTTGCAGAGCACTCTGTCACTCAAAGTGTGAAATCTGCACATCTACAGCAGAATATACAGTACCTAAATACTGCGTTAAATCCTATATATACGCAATCTTAACCCCCGGGCACGCAAAGGGTTAACACGTGGAGTCATAAACTATTAATATTTTAATGGCAACTACATCAAATAGGGGAGTTGAAAACCAATATTAAAATTAGGGACATGTGGGATGTATAAAATTGTAATAAAGAAAGTGTCTGTAGTATTTTCTCAAAGCAACATAAAGATACATTTAAACGTTTAGCGTCTTGTCCAAATAAGATCTGTGTTGTATGCAGGTATAAAGAAATCTGATACTTGAACTAAAAGTAATGTCAGTTTTAGTGATTAAATGTTAACTCCAGGTATAACCAGTTGGTTAACCACAAGGTCTGAGAGATAGGGGTAAGGCCATTAAGTATTCTTTTATTCCAGCTACCATTTTGCGGATACTTTTGTTGGGACATCACTATCCCTTTAGTCTCCATAGTATTTGGGCCATGGAGAGTGTTATTTCAATTCCGTCAGAGTTATAGTTCAAGAGTAATTGAATGATAAAATACCCCCCTCCTGCCCCTCATACATAGTGTAAAGCTCTTCCCCTCGGATGTGGAATCTGGTTCACAGACCAGACAGCTCACAGCAAGGGATAATTTTACTGTGAAAACAATGAAAACATTGCCCCCATTGACAGGTTTTTCCCTTATGATCAGTGAAGATTGTCCCTCTCTGCGATCCATCCAGACAGTCTTGCTGCACTGAGGAGAGCAGTTTTACATCAGTAAAAGGGGCGGAAGGGGGATACTTTATCATTCAATTACTCTTGAAATACAATTCTGACAGTATTGAACTAACACTCTCCATGGCCCTAATACTATGAAGATTAATTGGAGATGCTTTTATTGTGAAACATTACTATCCCTTTAAAGGGCTTTCATTGTTCCCATAGGAAGAAGATTGTCCCTTGCTGTTATCTGTCTGGTCTATGGACTGGATTCCACATCTGAGAAGAGATGGCTTACACTAGGTAAAAGGGGCAGGAGGGGAAACTTTGCTTGTGAATATATGTCAAACCATAAAGGTATGAGAGATAAGACATATCGTTCTTCATGTTTTTTAATGCCTACAAAATAAAATAAAGATAAAATGAAGCATTACTATCCCTTTAACAAGTGTTCTGCATTAATATGGCGATCAGTGATATTCTATATGGATTGTATATACTGATCAAGTTTTATATATTAATTCCATAACCCCTTAAGGGAGCGCACGGTCTGGGGGGTGGGGCTCTCTGGAGGACTAAGGCACTTTTTTTTTAATGCGGAAGTGATCTGTGATCATTGCGATCACAAATTTCCTTAATCTGCCAGGCCTGTCACCCTGTGAGTGCCAGAGAGGCATTGCAATGTGTTGGATACTGCCCTGGCATAGCTAGGAACTCTCCGGATTTGCCACAGAGACATCGGTTTTGACTCTGCATTACCAGGTGTGAGCAGTTTCTTAAGAAACTCTGCCCATTGGTGCTCCTTCCCTTTTAGTTCCACCCACTCCCCGCCCACTTCTCCTCCTTCCCCAGCCTACTTATTTTTAACATGTTTCTGAAGCCCCGCCCCAGTTGTGATCAAGCTCCACCCCCTTTTGCATAATTTGTCTCCTTCAGTGGCACCACAGGCCTCCCCGTCCGGGAAGGCCAGAAGAAAAAGTTCTCAGTTATGCTCCTGCCACTCAATAGGTTAACAAATGAACAGCCATGACGGGCCTGGTACGTCATCAGTCATTAAGGCTGAAGTATTAAGAAGAACTGGGGCAGACCTGGAGCGAACCAACTGCTATATCAGGAATTAATAACAAAATTCACCATATCCCCTCTGATTTAGACAACCTTTGAACACTAGGGAGGTGCAAAGCAATTCAATGTATATCTCTCTAGCATTCAAGGGGTTAACGCTACATTTAAATCAGTGGGGGTGTTTACTTGTTCCCATGTTGCAGTTGGTATGCCCCAGAATTGCTCCATTCCAGAAAAGTACACTAACCTTGCTGTCTCATTATTCATATTTCCGCCCATGAGTCATGCTGTCATTTCACAAATACTTCATGGAATTGTTTTTCTCTCTGGAACAGATATTTGAAATTCTTCCAGGAAATTCTCAAAATGTCCTTCCTTTTCCAGGTGTCTTTGTATTTCCCTTACAAATCTCCACCTGACCCCACCTCCAGGGGGGGACACACAGGTGCTTTTATTTAAAACTTTTAAAGGTACAGTGACATGTTTTTTGAAATGGAATGTTGTAATGTTCACATATATATGTATAATATATATATATATATATATATATATATATATATATATATATATATATGTGTGTGTAAACATCTCCTTTGATATATGAAGCTGTCTGAGCTGTTTATCAGTTGGTTAATGAAAGAAGGTGTTGCCTGCACTTGTTCCTATGTACTTAGCCGGTGACTCAGCAGACTACAGCATAGTCTAAAAAGGAAGACAAACACAAAAGGATTTGGCCTTGTTACAAATAGCACGTTGTGGTATTCACACGTACTGACACACTGGGCTAGCACAGAGATTACAGTGGAGCAGTTCTAGTGATAAACAACTGAACCACATGGGATGATTAAAATAAATTCACATTGATTTCAATGTGGCCCTTTAAAGAGGAACTATCATAAAACTTACATTTAGCCCCAAATCCTTAACCCCTTAAAGGGATAGTAATGTCCCACAAAAGTATTTTTAAAATTGTAGTCCTTAAAAAGTTGAGCAGAGCACAAAAAATATATCTCTCAAACCGCAGTAGTTTGAGAGATACAGGCATTTAAAGTTTGTGATTTCCTGCTGTCAGCTGTAGAGCTCTCAGCAGGAGATCCGTGTCGGCCGACATGGAGGCTCTGCAGCAGAGCCGCAATTGCAGCTCTGCTGCAGAGCCTCCGTGTCGGCCGACACGGATCTCCTGCTGACAGCTTTACAGCTGACAGCAGGAAATCACGAACTTTAAATGCCTGTATCTCTCAAACCATAGCAGTTTGAGAGATTCCTTTTTTTGTGCTGTGCTCAACTTTTTAAAGGGATCGTATTACTTAAAAATATTAATCCCTATGTTAAAGCCGATGAATAAAGATGGAAAATGCCCCCAGCGGCATCTCTCAAACCCTTATGGTTTGAGAGATAACCACTTGGTTATCTCTCAAACCATAAGGGTTTGAGAGATGCCGCTGGGGGCATTTTTCATCTTTATTCAAGGGCTTTAACACAGAGATTATTATTTTTTAAGTAACACTACCCCTTTAAGGACTACAATATGAAAAATATTTTTTATGGGACATTACTATCTCTTTAAGGACCGGGAAAATCTGGGGTGGATTGCACTTAAGGGCCGGAGCAATTGTGACCTTTTTGGTTATGTCTTTGTTCAACAGTGTTTTCCCTCTAAGGCGTTTATTTCAGCCACATAAATTATATACCATTTTTCCCACACAATTAGGGCTTTCTTTTGGTACAACACTTATTTGGCTAACCCAACATTTATTTTATTAAAAGTAAAGAAAACTGTAAAAAATGTAAAAAAAAAAACCCACCATTTTTATTTTTTCTTTTATTATCATTTGGGTGAAATGGGTTAATTTTTTTATGGAGAATGCATGAAAAGTATGACTGGTCGTTCATACCTACAAAATGGGCAGTTTTAAGTGGGCATTATCTTCCCGGGGTGATAATCCTCATGTCCCTCTTTCCCTCCCTATTTTCTCACTTTTTTAGTGTAACATTTGGTGGTGTGTATAAGTGTATTACATTGCTCCACAACAATAAAATTACCATTATGTTTGTTTAAAGGGATAGTAATGTGTCATAATAAAAGCAGCTCTAATTAATCATCATAGTATTTGGAGAGTGTTATTTCAATTCTGTCAGAGTTGTAGTTCAAGAGTAATTCAATGACAAAGTATCCCCCTCCCGCCCCTTTTACTGATGTAACACTGCTCAGCCAGATCAGAAGGGAGGTGCCCAGGTAGATTGCAGAGGGACAATCTTCAATTAAGATAAGGGAAAAACCTGAAAAACTTGTCAAGGGGGCAGGGATTTCATTGTTCTCATAGGAAGAAGATTGTCCCCTGCTGTTATCTGTCTGGTCTATGGACTGGATTCCACATCTGAGAAGAGATGGCTTACACTAGGTAAAAGGGGCGGGAGGGGAAACTTTGCTTGTGAATATCTCATAAACCATAAAGGTTTGAGAGATAAGACATATCGTTCTTCATGTTTTTTTAATGCCTACAAAATAAAATAAAGTTAAAACGAAGTATTACTATCCCTTTAAACTTCAGTAGCTGTGTTTATTAAAGCGGAACTACCATCCCTTGTAAACTTTGCCCCAAATAATTACCCATCTGGCGACTAGCTGCTCAATAGTGCTAGTCGCCAGAATTATTACCGCGTTATTGAGAATTCTATACTGCTCCCAGACTGACAGCCAGGAAACAGCACAGACATCTTTGCATAGTGACGTCTGCACACCTATGCTGTCCCTCCCAGCCGGCTCTAGGAGGCGTTGCTAGGAGTCTTTCAGTACCAAAAGAAACTGACAGCTCAGGCGTGTAGACATCACTATGAAAAGATGTCTGCGCTGTTTTCTGGCTGTCAGTCCGGGAACAGTATAGAATTCTCAATAACGCGGCAATAATTCTGTCGACCAGCATTATTGAGCAGCTAGTCACCAGATGGATAATTATTTGGGGCAAAGTTTACAAGGAGTGGTAGTTCCACTTTAGATAGTGTGTAAATAAAATAATTTGCTCTGTTTTAGATTTATTAAAAAAAATAAACAGGTCGCTCTTAGCAGGTCAGAAATGGACCTGCATCCATCCTGCCCACAGCAGTGAAGGGGTTAATACCTCCCAACTATTGCATGATTTTATTTGAATATATGTCTGCTCTCTGCTTCTCTCTTCCTTACTCATAGCAAGGAAGAGAGATGCAGAGAGCAGTCATACAGGCAATGTGTGAAACACATTGCCTTTTTGAATTAAAATGGCGGTACATGTGATCTTTCCTGGAGCGATCACATGTACCGGCAGAAGAGACAAGCACTGAAACAGAGCATTTTGGTCCTGGAGTGCTCAGTTTCAGCTTGCAAACCATGATAGCAGTATGCATTAAGGCGCACCGCGATCATTTGTCCCATGACGTGTCAGGACCGTCATGGGTCCTTATGGGAAGTTTACCCATGATGGACCTGGCACATCATGGGTTGTTAAGGGGTTAATACCTTAGCGATATGAATATATATATACCTGTATTTTTCAGCATAAGTCCAGCATTAGTGAAAAGTAGAACTGGTTTGGCAGGCAGCAGCGGGGCAACAGCACAGACATCTTGCAGAGATGGCATCTCTGAGTGTGTGCTGTCCGTCCCCTTCACGTCCATGATTGGTGAGTTGAATGCCTTTGTACCTTTAGGTACCAGAAGGGACTAATGACACAGCAGTAGAAAGTGCCTACAGCAATATCCCTGCCAGTGCCTTTGTACCAAAAAAGTTCTATTTCTCATTAATGCCGGACTTATACTGCAAAATGCAAGTGTTATATTGCTATGGTATTATGGATTTGGGGCTAAATGTAAGTTTTATGAGAGTTCCGCTTTAAATCCCTGAATGCTAGTGAGGTTTCCCACTCCATCCTATTGCAAAGTCCCATGGATTGCAATGCATTGGATTCCTTTCTGGTACTCAAAGAAGAGCAACGTGTTGGAATAGGAAACCTTTCTAGTAATCAAGGGTTTAAAGGGATAGTAATGTTTCACAATAAAAACAGCTCCAATTAATCTTCAAAGTAATTGCTCCATGGAGAGTGTTATTTCAATACTGTCAGAGTTGTAGTTCAAGAGTAATTGAATGATAAAGTATCCCCCTCCCTCCCCTTTTACTGATGTAACACTGCTCACCTCAGAGCAGCAAGGTGATGCCCAGATGGATCACAGAGAGGGACAATCTTCGATTAGCATAGGGGAAAAACCTTTCAAGGTGGGCAGGGTTTTCCTTATGCTTCCTGCAGCAATGAGTGCTCTCTGTGATGTAATACAGTGTTACACTCTTTCTGTAGCATTGAGTGGTCTGTGTGATTCACTGTAATGTTATACTGTCCCTGCAGCACTGAATGATCTGTGCGATGTAATACTAAATGTGATGCAATACAATGTACAGTACAATATTTTGCAATACAATACAATACATTGCAATACAATGTAACGTTCTCATTGTAGCACTGAATGGTCTGTGTGATGTAATACAAAGTTACAGTCTCTATCTGCAGTACTGAATGCTCTGTGTGATTTAATACAATATTTTACTCTATCTACAGCACTGAATGCTTTGTGTGATGTAATACAATGTTACAGTCTCCCTGCAGCACTGCATGTGATGTAATACAATGTTACAGTCTCCCTGCAGCACTGTGTGATATAATACAGTGTCACAGTCTCTGCAGCACTGACTGCTCTGTGGGATGTAATATAGGCTGACCAGACCTCACCATTAACCTGGGACACATAGGAAATAGGCATATTTCAGGACTGTGCTGAAATCAAGCAGCCCTGCAGTATGCAGTTTTTACATGTGTCCCCGGTTAAAGGTGAGGTCTGGTCACCCTCATGTAATACAATGTTACAGTCTATCTGCAGCACTGAATGTTCTGAGTGAAATATTAAAATGTTACACTGTCCCTGCAGCACTGAATGTTCTGTGGGATGTAATGCAATGTTCCACTCTCCCTGCAGCGCTGAATGCTCTGTGTGATGTAATACAATGTTACAGTCTCCCTGTAGCACTGAATGTTTTGTGTGATGTAATACAATTTTATAGTCTCCCTGCAGCACTGAATGCTCTGTGCGATGTAATACAATGTTACAGTCTTCCTGCAGCACTGAATGCTCTGTGTGATGTAATACTATGTTACAGTCTCCCTGCAGCACTGAATACTCTGTGCGATGTAATACAATGTTACACTCTCCCTGCAGCACTGAATGCTCTGTGTGATGTAATACAATGTTACAGTCTCCCTACGGCACTGAATGCTCTGCGGGATGTAATACAATGTTACAGTCTCTCTGCAGCACTGAATGCTCTGTGTGAAGTAATAAAATAATACCTGTCCCTACAGCACTGACTGCTCTGTGTGATGTAATGCAATGTTCCACTCTCCCTGCAGCACTAAAGACTTTGCCTGATGTAACAGTGTTCCACTCTCCCTGCAGCACTGAATGCTCTGTGTGATGTAATACAATGTAACAGTCTCCCTGCAGCACCGAATGCTCTGCATGATGTAGTACAATGTTACACTCTCCCTACAGCAATGAATGACCTGTGTGAAGTAATAAAATGTTACAGTCTCCCTGCAGCACTGAATGCTCTGTGTGATGTAATACAGTGTTACAGTCTCCCTGCAGCACTGAATACTCTGTGTGATGTAATTCAATGTTACAGTCTCCCTGCAGCACTGAATGCTCTCTGTGATGTAATACAATGTTACAGTCTCCCTGCAGCACTGAATGCTCTGTGTGATGTAATACAATGTTACAGTTTCTCTGCAGTACTGAATGCTCTGTGTGATGTAATACAATATTATCCTCTCCCTGTAATACTGAATGCTGTGTGTGATGTAATACAATGTTATCCTCTCCCTGTAATACTGAATGCTCTGTGTGATGTAATACAATGTTACAGTCTCCCTACAGCACTGAATGCTCTGTGTGAAGTAATAAAATGTTACCTGTCCCTGCAGCACTGAATGCTCTGTGTGATGTAATGCAATGTTCCTCTCTCCATGCAGTACTGAATGCTTTGCGTGATGTAAAAGTGTTCCACTCTCCCTGCAGCACCGAATGCTCTGCATGATGTAGTACAATCTTACACTCTCCATGCAGCAATGAATGCTCTCTGTGATGTAATACAATGTTACACTCTCTCTGCAGCATCAAATGCTCTGCGCGATGCAATATAGTGTTATACTGTCCTTGCAGCACTGAATGTGATGCAATAAAATGTACAATACATTGTCATGCAATACAATACATTGCAATACAATGTAACACTCTCACTGTAGCACTGAATGTTCTGTGTGATGTAATACAATGTTACAGTCTCTATCTGTAGTATTGAATGGTCTGCGTGATGTAACACAATATTTCAGTCTATCTGTAGCACTGAATTCTCTGTGCATTGCAATACAATGTTACACTCTTTTGGCAGCACTGAATGCTCTGTGCTATGTAATATAATGTTACAATCTTTCTGTAGAACTAAATGCTGTGTATGCTGTGATGCTACATTCAATCTTTCTGCAGAACTGAATGCTCTGTTTGATGTAATACAATATTACACTGTCCCTGCAGAACTGAATTCTCTGTGTGATGTAATACAATATTATCCTCTTCCTGTAATACTGAATGCTCCGTGTGATGTAATACAATATTACACTCTCCCTGCAGTACTGAATGCTCCATATGATGTAATACAATGTTACAGTCTCCCTACAGCACTGAATGCTCTGTGTGATGTAACACAGTGTTACAGTCTCTGCAGCACTGACTGCTCTGTGGGATGTATTACAATGTTACAGTCTCCCTGCAGCACTGAATGATCTGTGTGAAGTAATAAAATGTTACCTGTCCCTGCAGCACTGAATGCTCTGTGTGATGTAATGCAATGTTCCTCTCTCCATGCAGTACTGAATGCTTTGCGTGATGTAAAAGTGTCCCACTCTCCCTGCAGCAATGAATGCTCTCTGTGATGTAATACAATGTTACACTCTCTCTGCAGCATCAAATGCTCTGCGCGATGTAATATAGTGTTATACTGTCCTTGCAGCACTGAATGTGATGCAATAAAATGTACAATACATTGCAATGCAATGCAATACATTGCAATACAATGTAACACTCTCACTGTAGCACTGTGATGTAATACAATGTTACAGTCTCTATCTGCAGTACTGAATGGTCTGTGTGATGTAATACAATATTTCAGTCTATCTGTAGCACTGAATTCTCTGTGCATTGTAATACAATGTTACACTCTTTCAGCAGTACTGAATACTCTGTGTGATGTAATACAATGTTACACTCTTTCGGCAGCACTGAATACTCTGTGTGATGTAATACAATGTTACACTCTTTCGGCAGCACTGAATACTCTGTGTGATGTAATGCAATGTTACACTCTTTCGGCAGCACTGAATACTCTGTGTGATGTAATACAATGTTACACTCTTTCGGCAGCACTGAATACTCTGTGTGATGTAATGCAACCTACAGTCACTCTGCAGCACTGAATGCTCTGTGCAATGTAATACAATGTTACACTCTTTCAGCAGTACTGAATACTCTGTGTGATGTAATACAATGTTACACTCTTTCGGCAGCACTGAATACTCTGTGTGATGTAATACAATGTTACACTCTTTCGGCAGCACTGAATACTCTGTGTGATGTAATGCAACCTACAGTCACTCTGCAGCACTGAATGCTCTGTGCAATGTAATACAATGTTACACTCTCCCTGCCACCGAATGCTCTGTTTGATGTAATATAATGTTATACAGTTCCTGTAACACTGAATGCTCTTTTTGATGTAATACATTGTTATATTGTTCCTGCACCACCGAATGTGATGCAATACAATGTACAATACGTTGTAATATAATACAATATATTGCAATGCAATGTAACACTCTCCCTGTAGCACTGAATGTTCTGTGTGATGTAATATGTTACAGTCTCTATCTGCAGTACTGAATGGTCTGTGTGCTGTAATATAATATTACAATCTCCCTACAGCACTGAATGCTCTGTGTGATATAATACAGTATTTCTGCAATGCTGGATGCTGTGTGGCTGATGAAAAAAAGATGTATAGGCAGTTTGTATATATTAAGTCAAATATGGGTTACCATTCCTTTAAGCTCAATGCTGTGCACCCTGCCCCCTGCTACTTATGTGGAGAGGGAGAGGGGTGTCCAGCCCTTAGAGATGGCCTGTCCTCTCAGGGTACCCAGTCATGAAGGCACTGGTTTTAGAACCATGGACAGTGTGCATATCAGAGCTATCCAATGCAGGGAACCAGCTCAGAACTACAGATCACAGGTGTCAGGCATTCTACAAGTGTTCAATGATAACATTATCTGTGAGCACATGCACTGTCCCTCAGAACAATGGCTCCACTCCTGGATACATCAAGACTGAGGGGGTTGTCTGGGAGGATCCAGGGGAGAGGGAGAGACATCCATCCTAAACTTGCATGAAGATGCTGTTGGGTGATCTCTTTTTGAGGCCTCCTGATTGGCTGGATCAGATCTTCTGGGCTGCAACTGACTCTGGCTTGGTCTCTCGGATCTCCAGAGTGGAAGCATGAGAGGAGCCCAAACCTGTGCCCAAGGGGAACTCTGGGAAAGATGGCTAGATAAGCCAGTTAAGGAGAATCTTCTATATGCTACTGTGAGGGTGGGATTTATGCACATGCCTGGGAATCTCTGGATTTGCCCTGGAGTCTCCGGTTTTGAGATTGAATTACCGGGTCTCTGGGGCAGAGGCTGATTCTCTGGATGCGGGGAGCTTTCTTTAAAGGGATAGTAATACTTCATTTTATCTTTATTTTATTTTGTAGGCATTAAAAAACATGAAGAACAATATAAGTCTTATCTCTCAAACCTTTATGGTTTGAGAGATATTCACAAGCAAAGTTTCCCCTCCCGCCCCTTTTACCTAGTGTAAGCCATCTCTTCTCAGATGTGGAATCCAGTCCATAGACCAGACAGATAACAGCAAGGGACAATCTTCTTCCTATGAGAACAATGAAAGCCCTGCCCCCTTTGACAAGTTTTTCAGGTTTTTCCCTTATCTCAATTGAAGATTGTCCCTCTCTGCAGTCTACCTGGGCACCTCCCCTTCTGATCTGGCTGAGCAGTGTTACATCAGTAAAAAGGGCGGGAGGAGGACACTTTGTCATTCAATTACTCTTGAACTACAACTCTGACAGAATTGAAATAAAACTCTCCAAAGTCCAAATACTATGATGATTAATTATTATGAAACATTACTATCCCTTTAAAACTCTGATAACTTCTACTCCTTCCCATCCAGTTCCTCCCACTTTTCCTTCTTCTCCACCCACTTCCTACTGACGTGTATGATGCCCAGAAAGCCCAGCCCCATTAGTGGGTAAACTCCGCCCCATTTTTGCTGCGATTTGCGGCAATTATGCTCCCTAGCGGCATCAGAAGACGGGCACTCCACAAATGAAAATTCCCGGGTATATTTATGCACCTAAGAAATGAAATTTGCAGTGCTGGTTCAGAGTAAATAATATTTAAAAAGCTAAGAACCTAATTCATTTTTAGGTGATAATTTTAACCTTTTGAGTGCCAGAGGGGGATCCAATCCCCTCTTACACTCAAAGGGTTAAGTGATTTTTCTATCCAATGCAACAGTGAATTAGGCTGGTGTCAGGATCAGGAGTGAAGGTGTGGCTGTGGGAGGGGCTTTCTTTATTAGGGGAGTGTGAGATGCAAATCGAGCCCTGGCAGCATACATTAAAGGGATAGTAATGTTTCATAATAAAAGCAGATCCAATTAATCTTCATAGTATGTGGGCCATGGAGAGTGTTATTTCAATACTGTCAGAGTTGTAGTTCAAGAGTAACTGAATGATAAAGTATCCCCCTCCCACCCCTTTTACTGATGTAACACTGCTCACCTCAGAACAGAAAGGTGGTGTCCAAGTGGATTGCAGAGAGGGACAATCTTCAATTAACATAAGGGAAAAACTTCTCAATGGGGGCAGGGCTTTCACTGTTCTCACAGTAAGAAGACTGTCCCTTGCTGTTATCTGTCTGGTCTGTGGACCAGATTCCATATCTGAGGGGAGGTGTCTTACACTAGGTAAAAGGGGTGGGAGGGGATACTTTATCATTCAGTTACTCTTGAACTCTGACAGTATTGAAATAACACTTTCCATGGCTCAAATACTATGAAGATTAACTGGAGCTGCTGTTTGTGAAACATTACTATCCCTTTAAACGGTCAGTAATGTCCACTAAAAAATATTTAGAGTTAGGTAGAGGTTGAAAAAAGAAACTAATTGCCAGAAACCCTATCTCTCAAACCGCTATGGTTTGAGAGATATAGGGATTCAAAGTTCCCCCCTCCCTCCCCTTCTCCTGACGTCAGCGTCTAGCTGACAGCAGGACATTCCAGTCCGGGGACCAGAAGGCGGCTCTTCAGCAGAGCCCAAATTGCGTTTTCTTAAAAATAATTCATTCATTGGAAAGGTCTACAAAGTGTGCTTGCAAACCTGGCACACTTTGTAGACTTTTCCAATAAATGAATTATTTTGCAACAACATGATTTCGGCTCTGCTGCAGGGCCTCCTAGAGTCAAACTACTTGAATCTCCTGCTGACAGCTTTACAGCTGACATCAGGAGAAGGGGAGGGGGGAATTTTGAATCCCTATATCTCTCAAACCATAGCGGTTTGAGAGATAGCGTTTGTGGCAATTAGTTTCTTTTTCAACCTCTACCTAACTCTAAATATTTTTTATGGGACATTACTGTCCCTTTAAAGGGGCAGTCACCTGAAAATGAATAGTGTTCATACCCTTTTTAGACAAAATTCATTCCTAGTCAGCGTGTGTAGAAAATATTTATTCAGTGCATCAGCCATAAGAAATGCAATAAAGGTGCTTTTCCTATGGTTATGTAGTCAGACTCACTTGTCCATCTGAATTCTGTTTGCTTATGCAAGTTCCTAATAAGCGATAAGTGCAATGTATGGCGTGATAGAGGTAAACAAGCAAACAGGAGATAAGAGTTTCTATGAACTGGAATAGGAAAGGTTCTAATCTCAAAAACTGATTAAACCTATTATTGCTTTAACAGGCTCGATGATAAATGGAGTCAAACTGTAGCCTTGATCCTCCCTGCACATTTATATATGACAAAGTTTAGCACTTTCATACCAAAGAAAAGATGATTAGGATGAAATATTTAACTGGCTAAAGGGGAATCGGAAGACTCTCTGAGGCCCCTGGTGAAATTGTAGATGGAGGCCCCCCATATACAGAAATATATATAGACTGTAATAATGCAATACATTGGAGACCTCTCTAGTATTTAAGGGGTTAATTATATTTGTGGTTAATGCAGCCACATTAGAGTTAAAGCATTATTTTTTTCTTTTATTAAGTTGGTACTAAGAGCTCTTCCCACAAGAGCAATGAGCAAATCGAGAAAGGACTGCAGCAAGATGGGAACCAAGCTGGCAGGGGGCCCCTGATATGGGATCATGTCTATGGCCCTATGGAGTCTTAATCCGCCTCTCTTAGTGATCAACTTGCAGATTGAGTTCAATCTATCTATCATGCACCCTTGTTATAATACAACAAGCACACTTTGCACTGCTGGGAAAACCTTAATTCAAAATTTATTACAGCTGAGTTTTTTACATAAACATTAAACTGCAATTTGCTATTGTTGTCACCAGATGGCGCTGTTGCTAACAGTCTTTGACTTGTTTTACTCAGCAGGAAACATGGTTGAATGCAGGGGCACATCCCCCTGTCACTGAAATGGTTAAAGCATGCTAGAAACTGTACTATCAACCATGGGCCATTGTTTCGAATAAAAATATTTCTGTCATAAAGTCCAGAAAACCTTTGTTTGTTGTCACCCACATGTATCTCCTAAGAGCATATTCCTACAACAGGAACACAGACACAGAGGTTCATTTATCAAATGGAAAGTGGCTGAACATGTAGAAATATATAATAGTTTTTTCAAATGCTAGAAATCCATATAATGTTGGATATAATGTTTCCTTCCCACTCCTCCTATTGCCCCTTTTAACGTCTCCCTCCAACTCCTTCTACTGCCCCATATAATGTCTCCTTACAACTCTTCCTATTGCTCCATATAACCCCTCCCTATAACTCCTCCTTTTGTTCCATATAACTCCTCCCTATAACTCCTCCTATTGTTCCATATAACCACTCCCTATAACTCCTCCTATTGTTCAATATAACCACTCCCTATAACTCCTCCTACTGTTCAATATAACCCCTCCCTATAACTCCTCCTATTGTTCCATATAACTCTTCCCATTGCACCATATAGCCCTTCCCTACAACTCCTCCTATTGTTCCAAAATATTGCCTATCTTCCCAGAAAAGAGGGACGATTAGCTATGATATGCCCAGAATTGTTTTTAGCTTATTGTTCTTCACAAAAAACTTAAGTTTTTTGAAGCCCAATAAAATAAAGATTTGGTCAGTGCTATTTAGAGAGCAAATAGCTGATTTTTTAGGAGTCTGGATAAGTGGAGAAAATATTAAAAGTATCACATCAAAATCCTCAAAATGTTCTATGTATTGTGTTAAACTGTTGTTGAAGTTGGAATATTACCAATCAGGAATTTATTTCATTAGAAAGGGAGAAGCTGTATACAATAATTCTGTGCTTTAGTGTACAACTAATTTTGAGAGATTGTCCTGTAACACTGATTGCCTTAGACAAGGTAACTAGCAATAGAATTCCATATAAAATGAGAGACCTCATGTGGTTAGGTTTTCATGACAAGATTTATGTGCACAATTATTTAAAATTTAAGAACATTGATGAAAGGTATTGTCCAAGAGAGACATGTAAAAACAGTCTGGAGACCTTGGACCAGGTTTTGTTTGAATGCCCTTTTTCAAAGCTTGTTTGGAAAGATATTGCAAATGGTCTTAAAGTTTATTGTTTAGGAAAGCAAATGTATGCAGAATTAGTGTGTGGCATTTTTTCTGCTTGTCAATATGATGTGACCACTTTATACCTGATTAACACAGTTGTAATATATTATTTGTGGCATGCAAGGTGTCTGATATCTGTTACACAGATTATTTTGAAAAAAGAGGCGGTAATGGCTCTAATAATAAGTGAATTAATACAGATACAAATGAAAGAGAAAGGTACAACTTATTGGGATAATATTGCTGTTTCTTTCAAATTAAACAGTTTAAGTTGTACATATTGTAAATATTGTAACATTTCATGTAAATTGTCTTGATTTATAGTTTTGTTGCCAGAATTTTTTAAATAAAAGAGTTCTTCCTACTGCTCCATATAACCCCTCCCTATAACTCCTCCTATTGCTCCATATAACCTCTCCCTATAACTCCTCCTATTGTTCCCTATAACTCCTCCCTATACCTCCTCCTATTGCTCCATATAACTCCTCCCTATAACTCCTCCTATTGCTCCATATAACCCCTCCCTATAGCTCCTCCTATTGCTCCATATAACTCCTCCCTATAACTCTTCCTATTGCTCCATATAACTCCTCCCTATAACTCCTCCTATTGCTCCATATAACCCCTCCCTATAACTCCTCCTATTGTCCATATATCTCTTCACTGTAAATCCTCCTATCGCTCCATACAACCCCTCCCTATAACTCCTCCTATTACTCCATATAACTCCTCCTACTGTTCCATATTACCTCTTCCTATAACTCCCCCTATTACTCCATATAACCTCTCCCTATAACTCCTCCTATTACTCCCTATAACTCCTCCTATTGCTCCATATAACCCCTCCCTACAAATCATCCTATTGCTCCATATAACCCCTCCCTATAACTCCTCCTATTACTCCCTATAACTCATCCTATTCCTCCATATAACCCCTTCCTACAAATCATCCTATTGTTCCATATAACCCCTCCCTATAACTCCCCCTATTGTTCCAAATAACACCTCTCTATAACTCCACCTATTGCTCCATATGACCCCTTCCTATAACTTATCCTACTGTTCCATATAACTCCTCCTATAGCTCCATATAACCCCTCCCTATAACTCCTCCTATTGCTCCATATAACCCCTCCCTATAACTCCTCCTATTACTCCATATAACCCCTCCCTATAACTCCTCCTATTACTCCATATAACCTCTCCCTATAACTATGAGGGAATGAGGCTGTTTTTAAAACTAATCCTATTCAGTCCCAGTCCTGGAAGGTCCAGGTATCACAGTAGGAACGTTAACTAAAATTTAGTAAGAAAATCTTTGTATAAATGTTTGAGCGATGCTTATCAGAAACATCAGGCTTTGTGAGCACTGAGCAAATAAAAGCAACTTTTGGTATGAAAGTGGAGCAAGTTACAGAGAACATTAGGCAACAGAGTTACTGCAACATCAGAAAGTAGTGGGTGAGAGATAGCAGAGACTGAAGACCTGAAAAATAAAGTCCAAGTAAAGGAAGTAAAACTTTATCAAA
Organism: Rhinophrynus dorsalis; assembly: GCA_037306005.1. NCBI lineage: Eukaryota > Metazoa > Chordata > Amphibia > Anura > Rhinophrynidae > Rhinophrynus > Rhinophrynus dorsalis. The sequence continues at coordinate 513,853,724 of CM074721.1, forward strand.
TGTAAATGTCAAACTTATTAATGATTAAGAGTTTGCCCATTGTCATGGAAAGATAAATGTCCTGCAAATATCCTATATAATAATTCGCCAAGTTGTGTGTAACGCCTGACATGCGCAGTAGACACTGCTGCGCGCGTGGCACTCATGAGCAGTACAGACTGCCTGCGCTGCGGCTGATACAGAGCTGGGCGCTCCGAAGGAGCATCCAGCTCTGTATCAGCCGAGGCGCAGGCAGTCTCCACAGCGGGTGACTGCCCCGCGACCGGCTGCCAGAGGCCCTGTGGCCCGTGTAACAGGCTGTTCAACTAGTAATAAATAAACTATCAGGCATCATGTGTCCCGTACCTAATACTTTATCCAGCTATACAAATTCAGAAGAGATACCTGCAGAGGTTCCAATAGTACAGAAACTAACAATGTGAGATACAAAGTGAATCTGTCTCATCAAGGGCTCAATTCTATTAGGTCCAGTACAAAGCTCAGTAATGATAAAACAAATACTGCATGGACATCCTACCTTAATCCCAGTGATATTCTATTACCATACTTGCAGGCTGTGCTCCGGAGGATGTGGTGAACAGTGTGTCCTACCAGGCAGAGCAGTAATTCCACTGTTGAGTTGAGTGAATTAGCTCCTGATGCAAGAGCCAATAGTGATGACTCACCAGCATTCATCATCTTCCATGACTGGGAGGACATGCTCTGACAGTGCCTGTCTATGACGGTGGTGTCAGGCATCCAAGGTGGCTGTGACACTGGAGATGGCAGCACCCTATACAGGCTCCTGGGAAGCAACATCATTAATCCCCTAACATTTCTAACTGTTCACTTAATAAAACTTCTGGTTAGCTGGTGTTACACATCACAGTATCTGCTCAACATACACCAACCTTTATTAACATTATCATTACCTTTTAAGACACCAGCATGTTCTGCAGCGCTGTACAATTAGAGAAATAATTGCAAACACAACACGCCTAAACAGTGGATACAAGTGACCAAGGAAAAAAGATGTTTTTTATTCTTGCCACCTAGTATATTATATATACAAACAATACAAAAGGTCAGTGCTGTTATCTCAGTAATATCCATGGATGTGTCTATGTAGATTTGCTAAAAATGCTAATATGTATTATCTATCCTTTAAGCATCTAAGCCTGCACCACAGCATGATGAACCTGTGGGGGGGCGCCCTCTCCAATACATTCAGCCACAACCACCAGGAATTAAAGCAAGGCAGTAGTTGCAAGCAGCAACCCTCAGATTTTGTATTTGGATTCCCCCCGCCCCACTCTTGCCACTTCCTCCACCGTCTTCATACATCTGGGTGCCACATACAAAACGGTACAGCGCATTTGGCCCCTAACCCCATTACCTGATCCAAGCTGGATGCTACTAACACTGCACTACACCAGCCTGCAGCCTCTGCCCAGCTGTGGAAACCACATCACCTCAGTGGCTACAATACAAGCTTATGGATGATGAGTGAGACCTCCAATGCAAATGTCACTGGTGGCACAAGATGGATCATGTAGTGGGGAGATTATAGACATGTGTGTGTGCAGGGTGGGGCAGGCACATGTCACCTATCAATCTACTCCCTTCTGGCTCAGCATTCCCAGCAGCCTCAGCACCACCACCATCATGATCAATAGCATCAGTGCTAGCATCTCCATCATCATTTGTTGCAGATTCACAATCCCCAGCATTGCTTTGGACAGACAGTATGTGGCGATACTGAGGAGCATGGGCGGATTGTCCTATGGGGGGATCGGGCATCCCCCGGTGGGCCACTAGATCATGGGCTGGTCGGGGAGATCAGAGGATCTCACCTCACCGTCCCACGATATTTTGAAGGAGAGGTCTGTGTTGCCACAGGCACTCTCTGTGTGCTTTCCTTGTTAATGCAGAGTGCCAGGATGTGACATAATATCCTGGCACCTGCTCTCCCATGCCGCACAGGGACCACAAGGGGGCGTCGATAGGGACGTCGGTGCAGCTAGTGGGCTGCTTTAAAAAAAAATGGCTGGTACTCCCCTACAATCCGCCCCTGCTGAGGAGGCTGTAGAGGGAGACACAGAGACAAAACAGAAGATGTTTGTGCATGCCTGGATATACGTAGTGCACAAGATGTTTATCACAGGCCAGTGTGGCCACTCTGACAGTGAGACCCAACATGCAATAAAAGCTACCAGAACACAACATTTAGGGAATGTCCTGAATGACATGATTGGATAACTGCTCAGAGAGCTAGTCAAGCACAGTTACATCCATAAGATCCTTCCAGAGAGGCAAGAACAGGCTAGAGCAGTGGTTCTCAACTCCTGTCCTCAGGACCCACTTAGGGATTTCTCTGCTAGAGCACAGGTGTGGTGATCAGAGGCTCATTCACACTGATTAACTCACCTGTGCTCTAACAAGGAAATCATGTGATCAGAGGCTCATTCACATTGATTAACTCACCTGTGCTCTAACAAGGAAATCATGTGATCAGAGGCTCATTCACATTGATTAACTCACCTGTGCTCTAACAAGGAAATCATGTGATCAGAGGCTCATTCACATTGATTAACTCACCTGTGCTCTAACAAGGAAATCATGTGATCAGAGGCTCATTCACATTGATTAACTCACCTGTGCTCTAACAAGGAAATCATCAAATCCTGGCCTGTTAGTGGGTCCTGAGGACAGGAGTTTAGATACACTGGAGCATCATCATCAGCCCCCTCCACAGTTACACATCACTAACCTGTATGCACAAGGGTACCAGACACTAAGACATCTTCAACCTTGGCATTCCCTTCTAATAGAAATAAAAATGTCATGGCTGCCATGTTTGTGTAAAAATAAATCTGCACTTCACTGAAATTTGTTATCTACAAATGTTTAACCCAAAGCATTGCATAGACACCCCTTTGGCTAAAGGTTAGGGTATATTTGTTTATATGTATGCAATGTGAGTGTTGGCAAAAGTTAAGTCTTCTGATGTTTCCAGATTCCAAATCAATCAGTCTCATTCAGCAACATACAGATACAACCATTTCTCTCAGGGGTCGACACCAACTCCTGGTTTTGACCCTAACCTCAGGGTGAAGGGCCAAATTCCCAGGCCACGAGTCCAGTGTTACTGATTACATAATATTCTGCTCAGGTTAATTGCTTCTTAGTCTTTGAATTGGTTCATATTGCTCCATATAACCCCTCCCTATAACTCCTCCTATTGCTCCATATTACCCCTCCCTATTACTCCTCCTATTGCTCCATATAACTCCTCCCTATAACTCCTCCTATTGCTCCATATAACCCCTCCCTATAACTCCTCCTATTGCTCCATATTACCCCTCCCTATTACTCCTCCTATTGCTCCATATAACTCCTCCCTATAACTCCTCCTATTGCTCCATATAACCCCTCCCTATTACTCCTCCTATTGCTCCATATAACTCCTCCCTATAACTCCTCCTATTGCTCCATATAACCCCTCCCTATAACTCCTCCTATTGCTCCATATTACCCCTCCCTATTACTCCTCCTATTGCTCCATATAACTCCTCCCTATAATTCCTCCTATTGTTCCATATAACCCCTCCCTATAACTCCTCCTATTGCTCCATATAACTCCTCCCTATAACTCCTCCTATTGCTCCTTATAACTCCTCCTACTGCTCCATATAACCCCTCTTTATAACCACCTATTGCTCCATATAACTCCTCCCTATAACTCCTCCTACTGTTCCATATAACTCCTCCTACTGTTCCATATAACTCCTCCTATTGCTCCATAAAACTCCTCCTATTGCTCCATATAAGCCCTCATTATAATGTCTCCTATTGTTCCATATAACTCTTTCATATAACCCCTCCTGTTGCTCCATATAACCTCTCCCTATAACTCCTCCTATTCCTCTAAATAACTCCTATTGGTCCATATAACTCCTCCCTATAACTCCTCCTATTTTTCCATATAACCTCTCCCTATAACTCCTCCTATTCCTCTAAATAACTCCTATTGCTCCGTATAACCCCTCCCTATAACTCCTCCTATTTTTCCATATAACCCCTCCCTATAACTCCTTCTATTCCTCTAAATAACTCCTTTTGCTCCATATAACCTCTCCTTATAACTCCTACTATTCCTCTAAATAACTCCTATTGCAACATATATAACCCCTCCCTATAACTCCTCTTATTATTCCATATAACCCCTCTATAACTCCTCCTACTTTTCCATATAACTCCTTCATATAACCCCTCCTATTGCTCCATATAACCTCTCTCTATAACTCCTCCTATTGCTCCATATAACCCCTCCCTATAACTCCTCCTATTGCTCCATATAACCCCTCTCTATAACTCCTCCTATTCCTCTAAATAACTCCTTTTGCTCCATTTAACCCCTCCCTATAACTCCTCCTATTATTCCATATAACCCCTCCCTATAACTCCTCGTATTATTCCATATAACATCTCCCTATAACGCCTCCTATTATTCCATAATATTGTTGTTTCTTTCAAATGAAATGTTTTAAGTTGTACATATTGTAAATATTGTAACATTTCATGTAAATTGTCTTGATTTATAATTTTGTTGCCACAATTTTTTAGATAAAAGAGTTCCTTCTATTGTTCCATATAACCTTTCCCTATAACTCCTCTTATTACACCCTATAGCCATTCCATGTATCCATACGTTCCAAGTGTCCCTCTTTAGGAGAGGATTCCCTCTGACCCTGTGTTTAGGAGATCAGACTGTGTGATGTGTATATAAATGTATCACCCTGGTGTCCCTGTGTTTAGGAGATCAGACTGTGTGGTGTGTATAGAAGTGTATCACCCTGGTGTCCCTGTGTTTAGGAGATCAGACTGTGTGGTGTGTATAGAAGTGTATCACCCTGGTGTCCCTGTGTTTAGGAGATCAGACAGTGTGGTGTGTATATAAGTGTATCACCCTGGTGTCCCTGTGTTTAGGAGATCAGACTGTGTGGTATGTATATAAGTGTATCACCCTGGTGTCCCTGTGTTTAGGAGATCAGACTGTGCGGTGTGTATATAAATGTATGACCCTGGTGTCCCTATGTTTAGGAGATCAGACTGTGTGGTGTGTATAGAAGTGTATCACCCTGGTGTCCCTGTGTTTAGGAGATCAGACTGTGTGGTGTGTATATAAGTGTATCACCCTGGTGTCCCTGTGTTTAGGAGATCAGACTGTGTGGTGTGTATGTAAGTGTATCACCCTGGTGTCCCTGTGTTTAGGAGATCAGACTGTGTGGTGTGTATAGAAGCGTATCACCCTGGTGTCCCTGTGTTTAGGAGATCAGACTGTGTGGTGTGTATAGAAGTGTATCACCCTGGTGTCCCTGTGTTTAGGAGATCAGACTGTGTGATGTGTATATAAGTGTATCACCCTGGTGTCCCTGTGTTTAGGAGATCAGACTGTGTGATGTGTATATAAATGTATCACCCTGGTGTCCCTGTGTTTAGGAGATCAGACTGTGTGGTGTGTATAGAAGTGTATCACCCTGGTGTCCCTGTGTTTAGGAGATCAGACTGTGTGGTGTGTATAGAAGTGTATCACCCTGGTGTCCCTGTGTTTAGGAGATCAGACAGTGTGGTGTGTATATAAGTGTATCACCCTGGTGTCCCTGTGTTTAGGAGATCAGACTGTGTGGTATGTATATAAGTGTATCACCCTGGTGTCCCTGTGTTTAGGAGATCAGACTGTGCGGTGTGTATATAAATGTATGACCCTGGTGTCCCTATGTTTAGGAGATCAGACTGTGTGGTGTGTATAGAAGTGTATCACCCTGGTGTCCCTGTGTTTAGGAGATCAGACTGTGTGGTGTGTATATAAGTGTATCACCCTGGTGTCCCTGTGTTTAGGAGATCAGACTGTGTGGTGTGTATGTAAGTGTATCACCCTGGTGTCCCTGTGTTTAGGAGATCAGACTGTGTGGTGTGTATAGAAGCGTATCACCCTGGTGTCCCTGTGTTTAGGAGATCAGACTGTGTGGTGTGTATAGAAGTGTATCACCCTGGAGTCCCTGTGTGTAGGAGATCAGACTGTGTGGTGTGTATAGAAGTGTATCACCCTGGTGTCCCTGTGTTTAGGAGATCAGACTGTGTGATGTGTATATAAGTGTATCACCCTGGTGTCCCTGTGTTTAGGAGATCAGACTGTGTGATGTGTATAGAAGTGTATCACCCTGGTGTCCCTGTGTTTAGGAGATCAGACTGTGTGGTGTGTATAGAAGTGTATGACCCTGGTGTCCCTATGTTTAGGAGATCAGACTGTGTGGTGTGTATATAAGTGTATCACCCTGGTGTCCCTGTGTTTAGGAGATCAGACTGTGTGGTGTGTATAGAAGTGTATCACCCTGGTGTCCCTGTGTTTAGGAGATCAGACTGTGTGGTGTGCATATAAGTGTATCACCCTGGTGTCCCTGTGTTTAGGAGATCAGACTGTGTGGTGTGTATAGAAGTGTATCACCCTGGTGTCCCTGTGTTTAGGAGATCAGACTGTGTGGTGTGTATAGAAGTGTATCACCCTGGTGTCCCTGTGTTTAGGAGATCAGACTGTGTGGTGTGTATATATAGAAGTGTATCACCCTGGTGTCCCTGTGTTTAGGAGATCAGACTGTGTGATGTGTATATAAGTGAGCACATTGATCCACAGCAATAAAACTCACATTTACCCCTTAAGGACTGGCCACTTGTGCACAAGGCCGGAACTTAAGGACTACGTACCAGTTCAGGGATCTCCGAACGGCGTGCAGCTGCGCAGGGAGCCCTGAAATCCATGATGGTCCGGGCACGTCATGGGTCCTTATCGCATGTCTAGCCGATGACGTGCCAGGAGCATCATGGGTCCTTAAGGGGTTAATGTTTGTATAAACATCAGTATAAGTGTTTATTAATTAGTCTGTGTAAATAAAATACTTTGGTCTTGCTCTAAATCATTTATTCAGTGACAAAAAGAGGTGTCAGTAGGTCATGAAGTAACCTAAACATTCTCAGTAATGCCTGCTAGACACACCCTCAGCACCACCACTTAAATCAAAAGTGTCTCTCTTTGGCCATTTGAAACCTCGGTAGATATGTTTATCTCCTGTGAGCTGTACTTTTGTTTTGCTAATCCCTGGCAGACGCCCATTGAGGTAACAGTACACAGTGGAAATTTCACAATAAACAAGGAAGTTTCAGTCCCGAACACACAGACCTGTCTCTGTCAGCTGATTGCTGAGTCACCATGTGCTGTGATATATTTTGTTTTTTTTAACCTTCTTCCTAGATTTTTCTGAAGGTTGAAGTCCAATGTACAATGAGTCTTATGTGTTAATATGACCTAGATTAGAGCTATTGAGGGGTAAACCAACTGGAGGTTGTTGCTTGCATTGAATTATCAACTATTAACCAATTGAGTGCCAGGCTGCAGTGGAAACATAAAAATACAAACTGAGGGGGCTAACATACCATAACAAATACACACAATATACTGCATAAATTCCAAATACCGTAAAATCTCGGGTATAATACGCACAATTTTACCCCTGTTCACCTCATGTGAAGTGGGGGGTGCGTATTATACAGGAGAGTTTTTGTTACAAAAAAAAAAATAGGGCTGGCAGATACCCTTCCCTCCCTCCCCCCGGCGTAATCCTCGAAGAGTTAAACAGCCGAGTGATCGGTAGGAGATTTCCAAGCAGCAATCACAGCTCTTAACCCTTCTCTATCCCATGAGTGTCTATGGGATTCCCAAACCACATCTAGGCATGGAGAGGACTTTGGAGACATGACATTTTATGAACATACCTGGGAACTCTCTGGTTTTGCCCCGGAGACTCCAGATTTCAAAGTGAATTACCGGGTCTCCGGGGCAATGTGTGAATCACCGGGTGGGCAGAGTTTAAAGAGATAGTAATACTTTGTTTTAACTTTATTTTGTTTTGTAGGCATTAAAAAAACATGAAGAATGATATAAGTATTATCTCTCAAACCTTTATGGTTTAAGAGATATTCACAAGCAAAGTTTCCCCTCCCGCCCCTTTTACCTAGTGTAAGCCATCTCTTCTCAGATGTGGAATCCAGTCCATAGACCAGACAGATAACAGAAGGGGACAATCTTCTTCCTATGAGAACAATGAAAGCCCTGCCCCCCTTGACAAGTTTTTCAGGTTTTTCCCTTATCTTAATTGAAGATTGTCCCTCTCTGCAGTCTACCTGGGCACCTCCCTTCTGATCTGGCTGAGCAGTGTGACATCAGTAAAAGGGGCGGGAGGGGGATACGTTGTCATTGGATTACTCTTGAACTACAACTCTGACAGAATTGAAATAACACTCTCCAAAGTCCAAATACTATGATGATTAATTAGAGCTGCTTTTATTATGAAACATTACTATCCCTTTAAGTAGAAACTCTGCCCACTTGTGCTCCATCCTGCCCGGTTCCTCCCACTCCCCGCCCTCTTACCTCCATCTTGCAGGGGTTTTTTGTGTTTTTTTTATCCTGCCCCCCGCGACTAAGCCCCACCCTTTTATGACGCGATTTGCGTCATTTTCCTCCCCCTGGGCACGGACAGGGTTACCCTCTGGGTAGCCCTGTTTCAAAAGTTCCCAGGTATGATTATGAGGTGGATATATAAATAATATGCTACTCATCCGCCCACCCTATTCCTTCAGCCTGCAGTGTATAATCAGTTAATTAGAGTCCTTACTTGCACTTAGATCCCCATCTTCTTTGTGGGCAGCATGCTTATATTTGCCGCCTGCTTCCCTTAAATCTGTTCAGCACCTTCTGCCTCCAGCCAGTGGTAATGCCCTGGGAGGATCTCAAGGTCGTCGCAGGGCAATACTGTAGGTGGAAGGTTCTGATAGCGCATTGAAGGGAAGCAGTTGGCAAATACAAGCATGCCGCCTGCAAAGAAGATGGAATCTAAGTGCAAGTAAGAACTCTAATTAACTGATTATATGCTGCAGGGTGAAGAACTAGGGTGGCTGAATGAGTAGCACAGGGCTTAAAATGTGAAGTCCTTTGTTACTAGCCAGACCTGAAAAGTTACTCACCACTGCAATACATAACATAACCACCAGGGCTGAATTTCTACTCGCCAGGGATAAATTTTCACTCGCCATTGGCTAGTGGCGAGTGGAAATTTTGAGCCCTGGAGTAGCATATTATTTATATATCCACCTCATAATATGTCATGTGTCTGAAGTCATCTCAATGCCTAGATGTGGTTTGGGAATCCCATAGACACTCGTGGGAGGGTTAAGAGCTGGGATTACTGCCTGGAAATCTCCTACCGATCACTCTGCTGTTTAACTCTTTGAGGATTGCACTAGAGGGAGGGAAGGTACCTCGCAGCTGAATTTTTTTTTTTCGTAAGGGGGAAAACAAGGGTGTGTGTTATACATAGGCACTCTTGTTTTCCCCTAAAATCTTGGGTCTAATATACACCTGTGTATTATACACAGGTGCGTATTATACCTGAGATTTTACAGTAAGAACACAGGTGAATAAGATATGGAAAGCAGACCCAAACTAGGCAAAAGCATAAAGAAAACTCTAATACAGAAAAATAAACTGCACTTCTCCATACCTCCCAAGTGTCCCTCTTTAGGAGGGACAGTCCCTCTTTGAGACTCAAATCCCTCTGTCCCTCTTTCTGACCATGTTGTCCCTCTTTTTAGGAGATCAGACAGTGTGGTGTGCATATAAGTGTATCACATTGCTCCACAGCAATAAAACTCACATTAATGTTTGTTTAAAGTCATTATGTTTGTTTATAAATTAGTCTGTGTAAATAAAGTACTTTGGTCTTGCTCTAGATCATTTATTAAGTTGCACAAAGAGGTGTCAGTAGGTCATGAAATCACCTATAAATTCTTGGTAATGCCCCACCCACCAGCCACGGCCCCAGTCACACCCCCTAAAACAAAAGTGTCCCTTTTTGGTAATTTGAAATGTTGGGAGGTATGCTTCTCCATACAAGTTACCCAAACGTGAACCCTGTATAAAGCATATATTATATGTCCCACCATTTCAAATTGCCAGAGAGGGATACTTGTGTTTTAGAGGGTGTTGCGGGGTGTGTGGCTGGTGGGCGGGGCATTACCAAGAATTTACAGGCTATCTCATGACCAATTGATACCTCTTTGTGTAACCTAATAAATGACTTATAACAATACCATAGTATTATATTTACACAGACTAAATTGTACACACACATATACTAATGTTTAAACAAACATTAAAGGGTTAATAAACCCCCCAAAAAACTGTTGGCGAATTGATAGGAATAATAAAAAAACACGCAATGCCCTTATTCCCGTCTCTCAAACCGTTATGGTTTGAGAGATATAAGAAAATAAAGTCCTCTGCTCCCTCCCCTTTCTGCCTGACGAGCTGTAAAGCTGTCAGAGTCAGAATCTGGTCGACCGACTTTAGGAGGCTCTTCAGGAGCACTGTCATAGGGATATCTAACTATAATTACTTCATCTGTATGGTCTACTACGTGTGCCTGGCTTGCAAGCACACGTTGTAGACCATTCCGATGAAGTAATCATAGTTAGATATCTCGATGACAGCGCTCCTGAAATGCCGCCGTCTGGTCCCGGAAGCAGGATCTCATGATGTCCGCTATACAGCGGACGCATGAGAAGGGGAAGGGAGCGGAGGTCTTTATTTTCTTACATCTCTCAAACCATAACGGTTTGAGAGATGGGAATAAAGGCATTACGTGTGTTTTTATTAGTCCTATCAATTCGCCAACAGTTTTTTGGGGGGTTTACTATTCCTTTAATGTGAGTTGTATTTGTAACGGATCCTACTCCATTACTGGAGCCCTTGTCTGGGCATAAAGCTTATCAGCCCTTGGCACCAGAGACTGCGGACACTTGGACATATGACACCCTTTTGTGCCCGGTCGTATGACCTCACACGCCCTTATCATGGACTAGGAGACTTGGTATAGACCTTAGTGGGATAGGCAGCTGTGACAGAGGAAAGAGCAATGCAATGCTTGTGTGCTTCAAAATCTTCTGGGCTGCAAAGAGTTAAAGCAATACAAAACAATAAAATACTGGTAAATGTTACTATATAGAAATATTTTCACTGAAGGCTTATAGCTGTTAGATAGCTGAGATGACCACCCCGTTAAAGTGGCATTCGATTGGTCAAGGTTGAAGCTAGACATTCCAAGTAGTTGGACAATGGCTCCAACCTTGGACCATGGTCCCTGAAGTTGTGTATTGTAACCACTCCAGCCATTGACTATGTTGAACTGTACTGAGACCCCCTGTAGTGTGTTAACTTAATCACGTCTGGCCCTTTGTATTGTGTTGTACCATTTGTTGCTAGCCCTTTTGTGCTATTCTATTTAACTGAACCATTTGCTGTTGGTTCTTTGTCTTGTATGTTTTGAATGTATTATCTCTATGATTTACCTATTGTATCCTGTCTGCCCATGTAATGTCAATGTAGGTCAACTGTATAAATATGTGGTGTGTTGGTTAATAAAGTGAGTCTTATTCTGAGCGAACAAGGAGTCCTGGAGTCTTGTATTGCTTATGGTCTAACGTATCCCCTCTGATACCCATCAGCGCAAAGTATCCTGAATCATCTACCGCCTGCTGCCAGCTTCCTGCGACCCAACTTCGTACACTGTCAGGCGGTGACGTGGACTCTGTCTTGGACCTTCCTTCGGTTCCTGCTACACTTTTCCCAGCTATCCTTCGACTGGGAGTAGAGGCCTCACTCTCTACGGCCCATGGTACCAGCTACTTGCAACCCAAATCTGGCTGTGAGTCCCTTCGATTCTTTCCCTGATCGCCTGGATTTCTTCTGACTCCAACACGAAGTTGACGCCGCTACCACTTTCATTTGACTTCGACACAGAATTTGCGACCCCGCAGAAGTTTGATCGAGCCGGTTATTGCTTGACCGGTAGGAACCAGGCTGAGTAATCCGCTGTCGAGAAGGAGAGACCCAGGAACGACGGCAGAGGGCGACTCGGTCCCCTCTAGCTTCTATTACAGTATTGATGTAGAGCAATGTGATACACTCATACCTCCCAAGTGTCCCTCTTTGAGACCCAAATCCCTCTGTCTCTCTTTTCTACCCTTTTGTCCCTCTTTTTAGGACATCAGAATGAGTAGTGTGTATCACATTGCTCCACAGCAATAAAACTCACATCAATGTGTTGTTAATCTTCAGTATATGTGTTTATAAATTAATCTGCATAATTAAAATACATTGGTCTTGCTCTAAATCATTAAGCAGTTAGAGGTGCAGATAGGTCAAGATGTAACCTACATATTCTTGGAAATGCCCAGCCCACCAGCCATTCCCCCAGAAACACCACCTAAATCAGAAGTGTCCCTCTTTGGCCATTTGAAATGTTGAGAGGGGTTTACACTTACATACAGACCACACAGTCTGGTCTCCAAAAAGAGGGACATCAGGGTGAGAAAGCTGGACAGAAGATTTCTTTCATAGTTTGGCCAAACTATGTTTAAGCTCACTTACCTCGCTAAGGTACCCCCATTTCAAGCGAGTCCTATCTAATACATATCACCATCAATAACTAAGTATAAAATTGCCCCTGAAGTATTCTTGTGAGGAAAAACATAAAAAATAAAATGTCCAATAACTTTAGTTGTTCTGAGTGCTGGAGTTATACAATTTTAGAGGGATAGTAATACTTAAAACGTAAAAAAATGTATGTTTTAGAGTTTATCCCCCTGAGTAAAACAAGGGTACTCCCACTGCTGAGAAATATTTTATTAAAAAATTATAACAGTTCAGACTTGAATTTTTTAGGTGCAATATCACAGTGGCCTGAAAATTTACAGTGGCGCTGTTGCTACACTATCCTATGGACAGCTCTGGTCTGTAGACCATAAATCTCCATAGGATGGTGTAGCAACAGCGCCACTGTAAATTTTCAGGCCACTGTGATATTGCACCTAAAAATTGTAAGTTTGATCTGTTATAATTTTTTAATAAAATATCTCTCAGCGGTGGGAGTACCCTTGTTTTAATCGGGGACATAAACCCTACAACATCTTAAGTATTACTATCCCTTTAAGAACCTCAAGTTACTCTTAGCTGATTCTGGGGTCAGACACACTTTTTATATCAGTACTTTTGGGGGGACACTCTTACTTGATTTCCTACAGTTGGTTTAAACTTTATTCCTAGAGGAGATGTGGAGGTTGATGTTGGCGTTTATAAAGTCCCCTCCTGAGGATCCAGATCTCATACAGCAACAGGTAGAGAATGAACACTTGTTATCACGCATGGACAGTCTGTTTTTGTGACAAATAATGACTGTAAGGACAATTATAGCCACCGGAAAAGAAAAGGCCTCAGAGCCAAGCTATACTATTAAATAAAGAGTTAGGGAGGAAGAGGACAGGTCTGTATTTAAAGGCAGATCTTCTCTGGTAGGTTATATAACACATTAAGTAGTGATGAGCGAGCATGCTCGGCCGAAGCTCGGTTCGGCTCGAGCATCGCTCTGCTCGGCACATGGTGGTACTCGTACGAGTACCGCATGTGCTCGCCCGCCATGTTCGGGTCTCCTCCCCGCACGTTTCGCGGCTGCTGCGCAGCCAATAAACGTGCGGGGAGGCTCTGACATCAGTGTAATGCCAGCAGCCATGTTGGCTGCTGGCATTACACTGATTGGCTGGCCAGAACCCGTGATCGGGTGCTGTATAGCACCTGACCAGCGAGTTCGGCTCAGTCTTAGCCAGGGAGAGATGAGGATAGGAAGGGAAAGTCAGTGTAGGGAGAAGAAAAGTGTGTTTGAACAACATAAAGACCCAAAAGTCCTTTTTAGGACTATTGTGTGTGGGGGCAGCAGTTATATTTTGTTTGGGGGGGGCAGAGATTTAAAAAAAAAACGTCACATATTCCGTTCACTGTGCCTAGCCGCAGATTAGCAGCACATTCTGTTTAGTGTGCAAAGTTGCAGATTAGCAGCACATTCTGGTTAGTGTGCAAAGTTGCAGATTAGCAGCACATTCTTTTTAGTGTGCAAAGTTGCAGATTAGCAGCACATTCTGTTTAGTGTGCAAAGTTGCAGATTAGCAGCACATTCTTTTTAGTGTGCAAAGTTGCAGATTAGCAGCACATTCTGTTTAGTGTGCAAAGTGTAAAAAATAAAAGTCACATATTCCGTTCACTGTGCCTAGCCGCAGATTAGCAGCACATTCTGTTTAGTGTGCAAAGTTGCAGATTAGCAGCATATTCTGTTTAGTGTGCAAAGTGTAAAAAATAAAAGTCACATATTCCGTTCACTGTGCCTAGCCGCAGATAAGCAGCACATTCTGTTTAGTGTGCAAAGTTGCAGATTAGCAGCACATTCTGTTTAGTGTGCAAAGTGTAAAAAATAAAAGTCACATATTCCGTTCACTGTGCCTAGCCGCAGATTAGCAGCACATTCTGTTTAGTGTGCAAAGTTGCAGATTAGCAGCACATTCTGTTTAGTGTGCAAAGTGTAAAAAATAAAAGTCACATATTCCGTTCACTGTGCCTAGCCGCAGATAAGCAGCACATTCTGTTTAGTGTGCAAAGTTGCAGATTAGCAGCACATTCTGTTTAGTGTGCAAAGTGTAAAAAATAAAAGTCACATATTCCGTTCACTGTGCCTAGCCGCAGATAAGCAGCACATTCTGTTTAGTGTGCAAAGTTGCAGATTAGCAGCACATTCTGTTTAGTGTGCAAAGTGTAAAAAATAAAAGTCACATATTCCGTTCACTGTGCCTAGCCGCAGATAAGCAGCACATTCTGTTTAGTGTGCAAAGTTGCAGATTAGCAGCACATTCTGTTTAGTGTGCAAAGTGTAAAAAATAAACGTCACATATTCCTTTCACTGTGCCTAGCCGCAGATTAGCAGCACATTCTGTTTAGTGTGCAAAGTTGCAGATTAGCAGCACATTCTGTTTAGTGTGCAAAGTGTAAAAAATAAAAGTCACATATTCCGTTCACTGTGCCTAGCCGCAGATAAGCAGCACATTCTGTTTAGTGTGCAAAGTTGCAGATTAGCAGCACATTCTGTTTAGTGTGCAAAGTGTAAAAAATAAAAGTCACATATTCCGTTCACTGTGCCTAGCTGCAGATAAGCAGCACATTCTGTTTAGTGTGCAAAGTTGCAGATTAGCAGCACATTCTGTTTAGTGTGCAAAGTTGCAGATTAGCAGCACATATTCCGTGTAATATGAAGAAGGCGGGTAAAAAGGGACGGGGAAGTGGACGTGATCCTGATAGTTCAGGGCGCGGGTCAGGACGCATAGAAACTGTGCCTGGTGCCAGAGCACAAGAAAGAAAGACATCCACCATACCTAGCTTCATGTCTCAGTTTACAGGGTGTCGCAGGACATCACTCTCGAGGTCAGACCACTGCGAACAGGTGGTCGGTTGGATTTCAGCTGATACTGCTTCCAGTCGGTTAAAGGGATAGTAACACTTCGTTTTAACTTTATTTTATTTTGTAGGCATTAAAAAAACATGAAGAATGATATAAGTCTTATCTCTCAAACCTTTATGGTTTATGAGATATTCACAAGCAAAGTTCCCCTCCCCGCCCCTTTTACCTAGTGTAAGCCATCTCTTCTCAGATGTGAGTCTGGTTGTATGACAGTACAGATAACAGAAGGGGACAATTTTCTTTGTATGAAAACAATGAAAGCCCTTCCCCCCTTGACAAGTTTTTCAGCTTTTTCCATTATCTTAATAGAAGATTGTCCCTCTCTGCAGTCTATCTGGGCACCTCCCTTCTTATCTGGCTGAACAGGGGGGGGATACTTTGTTTGTGAATATCTCTTAAACCATAAAGGTTTCAGAGATAAGACTTATATCATTCTTCATGTTTTTTTAATGCCTACAAAATAAAATAAAGTTAAAATGAAGTATTACTATCCCTTTAAGCACCACCCTGTCTTCCACCAAGTCCACTCTCAGTAGCCAAGAGTCTGGTCAACATAATCCTCACCCTGATCATCCTTCCTCCCACCATAGAGGGTCTGGCCAAAGAAGTGATCCCACACTGGGATATAGTGAGGAGCTCGTCTCATCACCAATCCTTCATTTGAACCTCTCTCCAAGCACGCTTGCAGAGGAACATGACATCTTGTGCCCTGATTCACAACCTCTAGAGGGTACCCAATCACAAGAAGATGACAGAGGGGAACGGCATTTAAGGTCAAAGGAAGTGGATGATGATGATGAGACACAGTTGCCATCAAATCAACCACTATTACTGTCTCAAGACCTTGATGAGGAGGATGATACACAGTTGTCAATGACTGAGTATGTGGTGGGATCAAGAAATGAGGAGGATGATCAGAGTGAGGAAGTGGAGGAGGACTTGGTGGACGATGAGGTGACTGACCCCACCTGGGAAGGTGGAGAGCCGAGTGATGACAGCAGTCCTGAGGGTGAGCCATCTGCAGCACCGCAACAGGCTGGAAGAGGCAGTGGTGTGGCTAAAGAAAGAAGGCGGACCGCACCAAACCGGCCCGCAAATGTTCCACGGAGCACCCCCTTGCGTAAATCTCCCTTGCCAAGGGCTAGGTGTTCCGCGGTATGGCGTTTTTTTAAGGAAAGTGCGGACGACAAAAAAATTGTAGTTTGCAACCTGTGCCACACCAGAATGAGCCGAGGCATGAACACTAGAAACCTCACCACCACCAGCATGATCCGACACATGGCATCCAAGCACCGTAATAAGTGGGAGGAACGCCCGGATCGCCAATCTGTGTCTGCAGGCCACACCACTGCCTCCTCTTCCCCTGTTTTCGGTGCCGGCCAATCGCCTGTCGAAGGCGCAGGCCCGCATACCTCCCGCCCTGCACCTGTACCATCTGAAGCACCATCAGCGACCACATCCACTTCCCTGTCCCAGCGCAGCATCCAAATGTCGTTACCCTAGGCATTTGAGCGCAAGCGAAAATACCCAGCCACCCACCCACAGGCCATAGCACTAACCTCACACCTTTCCAAATTACTGGCCATCGAAATGCTGCCATTTAGGCTTGTGGACACTGAGTCCTTCCGCAGCCTGATGGCAGCAGCTGTCCCTCGGTACGCAGTCCCCAGCCACCACTACTTTTCCCGGTGTGCCGTCCCCGCCTTACACCACCATGTGTCCCGTAACATCACCCGTGCCCTGACCAACGCAGTTACTGGGAAGGTCCACTTAACGACTGACACATGGACAAGTGCTTGTGGCCAGGGACGCTACATTTCCCTGACGGCACACTGGGTGAATGTCGTGGAGGCTGGGAGCGACTCGGACCCTGGGATGGCACAGGTGCTACCCACGCCGAGGATTGCGGGCCCTACCTCCATCAGGGTTTCCGCCAGCACCTACGTTATTGGCTCCTCCTCCTCCGTTTCCACCTCCGAATTCTCTGCGCGCAGCGCCACTCACCCATCAGCCGGTAGCTGGAAGCAGTGTAGCACTGCAGTGGGGAAGCGTCAACAGGCCGTGCTGAAGCTGATCTGCCTTGGGGACAAACAGCACACGGCCTCAGAGCTGTTGCAGGGGATTAGTCACCAGACCGAGCAGTGGCTCTCGCCACTCAACCTGCAACCAGGCATGGTTGTGTGTGATAATGGGCGTAACTTGGTGGCGGCTTTGGAGCTCGGCAAGCTCACACACGTACCATGCCTAGCGCATGTATTTAATTTAGTGGTTCAGCGATTTCTAAAAACCTACCCCAATTTGCATGATCTCTTGACCAATGTGCGCCGCGTGTGTGCACATTTCCGTAAGTCATCAACAGATTCAGCCGGCCTGTTGAAGCTGCAGCAGCGCTTACAATTGCTGCTGTGTGACGTGAGCACGCGCTGGAACTCCACCTTCCACATGTTGGCCCGGCTTTGTGAGCAGCAGAGGGCAGTAGTGGAGTACCAGCTGTTACACGGTCGTCGCCTCTCCGTTCAACTTCCTCTAATCAGAAGTGAGGAGTGGGAATGGATGTCAGACTTCTGTGAGGTTTTACGCAATTTTGAGGAATCGACACAGATGGTGAGCGGCAATAACGCTATTATCAGTGTAACCATCCCACTTCTGTGTCTACTGAAACGCTCGCTGCTCACAATTAAAACCGACGCTTTGCATGTGGAAGAGGTGGAAATGCGGGAGGAAGAGCTTACACAAGGTGATAGCCAGAGCACCCTCACTTCATCTTCTCAGCGACAATTGGAGGAGGCGGAGGAGGAGGAGGAGGAGGAGGAAGACACGGTTGCCTCCGCTACAGAGGGTAGCCATGGAACTTTAGTTCCATCTCTTCAGCGTGGGTGGGCAGAAGAGGAGGAAGAGGATGAGGAGATTGAGAGTCATCCTCCTGGTGAGGACAGCGAAATCTTGCCTGTTGGTACTCTGGCACACATGGCTGACTTTATGTTAGGCTGCCTTTCCCGTGACCCACGCGTTATACGCATTTTAGACAACACGGATTACTGGGTGTTCACCCTTCTGGACCCCCGCTACAAAGAGAATTTCTCATCTCTCATTCCTCCGGTGGAGAGGACAAGCAAAATGGTGCAATACCAGAAGGTTCTTGTCGAAAAATTGCTCCAAAATTTTCCATCTGGCGGCAGAGTACGTGCTACCTTGGCCAACCGAGAAGGGGAGAAAAGGGGAGCACACAGCAGTTCCGACAAAGGCAGGGCAACACTCTCCAAGGCGTGGGACACCTTCATGACACCCCGCCAGCACCCTCACCCTGATGCGCAGCCTAGTGTCACAAGGAGGGAAAAGTTTTGGAAGATGGTGAAGGAGTACACAGCAGACCGTGTCAGCGTCCTCAATGATCCCTCTGTGCCTTACAACTACTGGGTGTCCAAGCTGGACACGTGGTATGAACTGGCACTCTACGCCTTGGAGGTGCTGGCCTGCCCTGCCGCCAGCATTCTGTCTGAGCGGGTATTTAGTGCTGCTGGTGGCATCATAACAGATAAGCGTATCCGCCTTTCCACCGAAAATGCTGATAGGTTGACACTTATAAAAACGAACAAGGCCTGGATTTCCCCTGACTTCTCCACTCCACTGGAGGAAAGCCCCGGGTGAACATAAAGTGACTTTATATATGTTATTTACAATGATGGGAATACTCTGTATTCCCATTCACCCCTTCCACCCAAAAAACGGGTATATGGTTGACTCTCTTCCATATACCCTGTGATATAATTTTTATATAGGGCCAGCTCACCAGCGGGCCCTGTGATATAATTTTTATATAGGGCCAGCTCACCAGCGGGCCCTGTTTGACAACTTTTTGTATAGGTCAGCTCACCAGCGGGCCTTCTTATATAATGTTTTATTGGGTCAGCTCTCTAGCGGGCCCTCTCATATAATGTTTTATAGCGTCAGCTCACTAGCGGGCCTTTGCATATAATGTTTAGGATGGTCAGCTCCGCAGCAGACCCTCACCCATAATGTTTTAGATGGTCGGCTCAGCGCACGTTTCCCTCTTAATCATGGCCCCAGTTCAGAAAAATCGAGGAAATTTTTTGCAGAATTTGTCTCTGCGCACGTTTCCCTCTTAATCATGGCCCCAGTTCAGAAAAATCGAGGAAATTTTTTGCAGAATTTGCCTCTGCGCACGTTTCCCTCTTAATCATGGCCCCAGTTCCGAAAAATCGAGGACATTTTTTGCAGAATTTGCCTCTGCGCACGTTTCCCTCTTAATCATGGCCCCAGTTCAGAAAAATCGAGGAAATTTTTGGGAGAATTTGCAGATTATATACAAGTAAATATACAGCAAATACTGTTTGGTAACAATTTTTCGCCTAAAGTCGTTTTTATCTTCCTTTTTGTGTGTTTTACGGTCAGTCTGTAAAAATGGCATACTACGGGCGAAAGATCGTTCCCAGCAGCGATGTTGGAGTCCAAGATGCATCCAGACATCCTCCCTATGCTGTCCCTGAACCATTTCTGTGGTGTTTCCATCATTTTCTGCCCTTTTCCTATGGACCAGGCACCCTCCCCTCATCAGAGCAGGGGGTGCCTGGTGTAATGCTCGAGTCCTCCCATTGACTTCAATGGGGCTCGGGTGCTCGGCCGAGCACTCGAGCCTCTGGGGGTGCTCGGCCAGAGCACCCGAACACCCGAGCATTGGGGTGCTCGATCATCACTAACATTAAGGACTATGAATACTGAGGTGGATAAGGGTGGCTGAGCATTATCTCTTATTTGGATGAGAAGCCTGTGCCTGGTGGCATCTTTATCCTCTACAGCATTGATAGTGCTGATCTCTCCAGTGAACAGTGCAACACTAATCACACTAATGTCAATAGCCTGGATGATCTGGTAGGACAAGCAAGAGTTTTGGCCAGAGTCAGCATCCACGGCAGCAATCTTGCTGACCCTGCAGATCTGGGTATAACGTCAGTAGCCATTGTGACTTTATTTGGCACAGGAGATGCTATGACAGGAGCATAATCATTCTGGTCCAGAATATAGACATTGGCAATGACATTAGAGATACAGACACTGACTCCGTGACCTGGTGTGTGGTACATTAGCGTGAAGAGGGCTGGATGGTGAGAAGTGGCTGCCACATATTGTACTTATCTCTGACTCCCCTAAAGAATTTTATTGTTTGAGAAGCAGTAGAAGTACGGTATAGCCTGTACAATAAGGCGGGTGTAAGGCAAGAGAAACGGACTTGTATGATGAGGTACCCCTTTCAGTGCCAGAGGTGTCCATAGGCATTGCAGGGAAATGTGTTGCTGACTCAAATGGTAATGAAAATGTTAAGAGTTATGTTGCAGATGGGAGAAGGTGGTTGTAAGGGGACATCCCATGAGTCCCTTGATTGCTATGTATCCAGCTCAGCTGATTCAGTGAGTAGAAAAAAGAGAAGCTGCGATATCCAGCATCTCTGCCATCGTCTCATTTTGGAACACTTTCAGTGGCATAAGGGTGTACAATCCACATCCTTATGGCAATGAAAGAGTTAAGGAAGGGAAGCTGCTGTCTCTGCTCTTTAGAATAGACAGGAAACTGTCATCCA